>CM057926.1:14962057-15686343 GCA_030141595.1 Chydorus sphaericus
AAAAGCTATCAGCATTTCAGGTTCCAGTTTTGTTATCTCTAACTGTTTATTTCCTTGCCTTGCAACTATGTGAATCGCTCTTATTATAATGTATTTGGGATGGACGTTATAAAAACACAAAAAAAAAAAACAGGTCCGTGCAATTAGGACAAGTTTTGCCTTTAATCAGGCGGGAAATCTGCAGTGTATGCCATCCCAATGCAAATTCAACGCAAACGACCTAATTCCATTATCTCCATACGAGGATGGATTATGTTATGCTCTTGGATCGCAAGGACCATGCCGGAGTGAACCATTCCAACTATTTGGTTATGACGTATTTGAACGTAGAACACTCTGTGTCAACGTTACCGCCATCGGATCGCCTTATTTCGAACTGGATGAAGATATCGATGTATTGGATAAGAATTACAATCAGCTCTCGCCCGAATATGACGATTTCCGATTCTTTTTTACAACCGATCCTGCTCAAAATTCAGCTGGTAGAGGCAAGGAGATGCACTTACCGCTGGATTGATTCAACTTCCAGCCAACTTCCCGAAGGATCCAATGATAAACGCTTGCAAACCAGGAGCACAAAATGGGAATAACTATAAATGCACCAACCCTGTTGTGTAAGAATCGAAATATCGTTTTTTAAACTAAGAGATAGATGATATTTTTTCTTAACAATATTTAGGAATCTGGGAAAAAAGACTAGACTTCTACAAGCTGTACGATCTGCTTTTGAATGTCCAAATGATTCTATTTTACAAGCAACAGGAAAGTGTGGGAAATGACGATCGGAGCGCCAGCTGTGGACCATCGTATCAGTACGTCGAGAGCATTGGAGAGTGCCGAGCTATAGTTCAAATAAGCGCTCCTTCTAACTCGTCCTCTTCCTAATTTTAATTTAACCTGAATTTTAATTACCTTTCGGTAAACAAAAGCCAGGTTTCCTGTAAATGAATAACTTATATTTGAAATTTACTGTATTTATCTATTCAGTTGTATAAGTATATTTGATTTTTAAAAATATTAACTTAAAATATACTTAACTAAATAAAATTAAAAATAATAAATTGGTCAAGTCAAATTAATTTCCATTAATAGCAAAGTCGTTGATCTATCAAGATATTATATGAAAAAGTAGGACACGAATATAACCGACATGTCGGTCTTTCTGTGCTATTAATTGGGCAGGAGTTGTTTTTATAAGAACTTGCCTTTCAGGTTGACCGGTTCCAAGAGTCACCATAAATTGCAATTACATATATCGAATTTCATGATTATTTATATTGAGAGATATATAGCCTTTTCTTTTAAATTTTAAGAGATATGATATATTTCTGAGAACGTTTCAAACCTTCAACCATCCGCTCCTGTACTTAGCTTTAAATATTATATTAATGTAAAATATATTTTGGTAGGTTCTTAAATCATTTCTTATATGTTTTATCATGTTATAAGCGTCTGGTAAAAGCGTTAAGAATAACAAATTCTCAAATCATTCATTCATGTATGTTCAACACTTCAATAGAATTATGATCCAAATGACCAAATTATCTAAGACCGATCTTAAAACTAATTCCAACTTTCAAAATTATAAATGTGAAAGTAAAATAAAAAAATGTCCAATCGTCCATTTTTCAAGCTAAAAACTGTATAAAAACTAGTTCAACTATATTAAGTTGGGAAATTAGCATATTATAGTTTCACCAATTTATGCCTTACAATCCAGAATTTCCTGAATTAGCGAGTTGTCAACAAAGCTGACAAAAAAAACAGCCACATGAAAATATAGAACATTGACTTGGGCGAAAGCAAATGTGAAAACATTGCATTATTTAAATTGACTTGCGTGTTGTCACGTAATGTGGTTGTATTGGTCACTCTATTTCTCATACCTAAGAAAAACAAGAGGGGAAAGCACTTGTTTTCAAAGTGCAGTTTCTATTTTTGCATTTTTTTTAGCATCGTAATTACGCAATAATCGATGTTGCACGCTGATGGTGCAATAGAGGGCGGTTATGTACTAAACCACGATAAGGTACGAGCAGCAATCCACCGCACCACGTATAACTTTCAGTTGTTTTTCAGCATTATTCTCCCTCGCGTCTACCTAATTCAATATGGAGCCGAATAATAATGTAATATCAGTAGAAGAACGGCTCATTTGCCCGTTCTACTTGAAAAATCGGTGCCGTTTCGGAGACCAGTGCCGAAACGCCCATCCACCGGAGCTGCGCCCGCCCTCACCTCAACGTCCTTCATCAGCCACTAAAAGTGAGGAGGAAAGTAACAAGACGCGGATGCGTACGGCCGCAGAAGTGATCAACCGTATCAACTGGGATCCGACTCTCGATGCTGCGGATTTCCTAGTGGTCTACCTGGATCGTTTCACCGGACTTGAAGCCATTCCACTAACCAAATTGATGGAATTAGAAGAAGACTTAGCCATCCTCAACACAGAATCCAGCAGTTTTGCTACAAATCTGTCGAAAATATTGTCTGGGAGAAGCAGAGCCGACTCGATTACGTTTTTAACAGTACAGATCAATCAAGCCCTACATTACAACAATACATTCAAAGTATCGACTCATAGATGGCGTTTGCTACACCTATTACACAAATAAAAGGAGGAAAACATTTTTAAAAAATAATACCACACTCAATAGTATATGAAAATTTGTCCTCTATTCCATTCACTAGCCACTACTGATTGAAAGCTGAAACGGAAAAACATCTGGTAGATAGAACCCCCCTCCCTCAATACCTGGTCCAGAAAGAGAAACCACATCAAAAGAGAAGGAGAATAAAAAAGGGAGAAAGAGAGAGTGCATTATCATCTGTTTCCTGGCTGGCTCTCCCCTCTCCTGTTGAGATAGAAGCGAGTTCCCCCTTTCGTGTACAGAGCCAGTTGGAGGCCAGTAACAGAGAAGGACGGTTGCGCAGTTCCAATACGCATATCAAAGCAAAGAACACGCTTGTTATTGTCATAATTTTCTTGTTTTTTCGGCGGATATACGTGAAAGTGAAAAAAAAATCTTACATATTAACAATGGAAACGTCCAGCTTTCCGGCGGACGCTCCTGCTCCCCGTTTATGTCACGTTGTGAAACGACCGGATTTTGAAGGCTTCGGTTTCAACCTGTTTGCAGGTAAGGTTAAACCTGGACAGTTCATCGGTAAAGTGGATCCCAATTCACCGGCAGAGGAAGCCGGACTGCGGCCGGGAGACAGGATCATCGAAGTCAACGGTTCCAATATCGGCAACGAAAACCACAAGCAGGTATACCAAAAAGATTATCATTTTTCTCTAGCCAGGTATAGACATATGCATAATCTGATAAAGGGGATGCCCTTTTAAGGATACGGTACCTTGAGAATATAGATAATGGACGAAAACCTTGTTTGGAGTTACCTAGAACCATTTTTTTTGTCTTTTTTTTCAAATTCGATCCTGCTGGCGCGCAACTTTCTAGTTGCGGAAATGTCCACTGCCGGAAGCTTAGACCTGAACAATATATCATTTCCTATGTTTATTATTAGGTCGTTCAAAGGATCAAACTGCGTCCAAATGAAACTGAATTGTTGGTTGTCGACGACGAGACTGACGAGTATTATTCAAATTTGGGAGTCGTCATCAAAGGAACGCAATCGAACGTAGTCCGGACCTAAAAGTCGGGTACCAAGAAAGATATCCAGCTCGGAAGAGGAGGAAGAAGAAGTGCCAATACCTTCATCACCAGCTATTCATAGTCAATGGTGGTCGGAAGGATTCCGTTTCATCCAGCAGCTCTGAAGAGGATTTGAGTAACGCACCGATCCGAGACTTTGTCACGTCGTCAAGTGGAACCAATCGGACGGATTTGGATTCCATTTGCTTGCCGACAAACAGCGCAAAGTAAGCTAATCAAAATTCTTTCTAAAATGATTAGTATTTTAATTTCTGCTTAATAGGGTCAGTTTATTGGAAAAGTGGATCCAGGATCAGCTGCTGAAGGTGCAGGTCTACAATTAGGTGACCGAATTATTGAAGTAAATGGCGCTTGCGTGATTGATGAGACCCACAAGCAAGTCGTTCAACGTATCAAGAACATTCCGAATGAAACAAAGCTCTTGGTGATCGATCCTGCGGGGACAAGCTTATTACACTGAGCGTAACATTGTCATCAAATCCAGCCATGCCCAATGTTAAGGTAATCAAACACCGGCACAGTCCAGTAACCGGCCAACTACGCTCAAATTAAACGACACGACAGCACCTGCTATTATTGAGGTAATCATAAACACATTTTGTAAAAAAAGAATTCTGGAATTCATGGAATTTTTAAAATTACAGGATACAAGTTCTGCTCCAGCACCTAGGCTTTGTCACATAATCAAATGGCGACCGGAAGCTGGATTCGGTTTCCATCTTCTTGCCGATAAGAAACGTAATGGTGAGAAAAGTTCATTACATGTCAATCATCCTTTTATGTCAAGTTAAGTAAATATAGATTAAAATGTGTTGTTGTCATGGTTACAGGACATTTTATCGGAAAAGTGGACGTGGGAACACCGGCGGAAGCAGCCGGACTGAAAGTTTCGGACCGTATTATTGAAGTCAATGGTAGCAACGTCACGCAAGAGACTCACAAACAGGTAGGTGCACACCGGAAACCACGGATATATGAGATGTCATAACCATTATACCATGATTCAGCTTCTCCTTTTCTCCACAAACGATTAACCATTCAACCAAGAGAAAAGAATCTTGTCTTAATCAGCCTATTCATATAGTAAACAAAAGAGTTGAGATACCATATAAACCCCGAAAACAAAAGGCGCCAACTTTCTAAAAATCCAAAACATATTTGTGGTTTGACTAATCGCACATGCCCGTTAAACAAATCGTTTCCAACGTCATTCCAAAACATATTAGTCATCGATTATGTATTTTCGTGAGTTCAAAAAAGGTCTCTTTCATAGATCGTGGAAAGGATCAAAGCCGTAGCGAATGAGACCAAACTGCTTGTTGTGGATCCTGAAGCGGACGCTTATTACCAAGATCGAGGCCTGCTAATAAGCGGAACTCAGAGCAACGTTGTGTACCTCAAAACGCCAGTCAATACCCAATTGAGAGCCAATAAAAGCCGGGATGAATCATCAGCATCATCACCGGATGACGATGACAGAGTGCAACTACGTCAGCAGCAACAGCCCAGGTAAGCTGTTCAATTTTAAGTAGTTGGAAACAGGTGTGCTAAAAAAACTACGTGAGCCTCAGGTGGTTCCCAGCAGTATGTCCAGTAACCATAGTAACCAGCAGAGAGTAACTGGATATATTATAACCCATAGGGCGTTTCTTCTTTCCCGTCCATAAAATCATTTTTTTGTTTAATGCTGACGTCATTTCAGGTATGTTACCCTTCGGGGTAGGTTGATGAGTTTATGCAGCTTCTTTGTGTAGGGTCATATCGTGTACGGAACATCTTTTTACGACTAGAGTGGGAATATCAAGGTCGATTCCTTCGGGGTGTTTTTCAAGATGTAGGGAATTCTTTTGCCGCTCAAATGATAAGATAAAATAATCCCGAAATAAGGTGTCTGTCTAGGGGTTAGAATCTTTACTTTTGCGGTGGCGGCGGAAGGATTTAAAAAAGAAAGAAGATACTTGTTTACTTGCTTCATCATTGAGGAAAAAGGTGTGTCACCCACGACTTGTACCAAAAGAATGTGTCTAGACAATTCCATTGTTAATATTCAGGGAAGAGGAACTACAAGTAAAGACTCACGATAATACTAAGCTCATACATATCGTTATTTTCCTTAGCTATAAGCTTTTTATATGAATAATTAAAAAGTAGGTGTAAAATCCAGGTGTGAGATAAAAGTATATATTTACAACGCGCTTGTGCCACATTTTAGAAAACAATATGCCAAAGCATGGAAATTTTAAAAAATTCGATATTTTATAGGAGCAGACGAATAGCACAGCTTCGCCCGTCACGCCTTCCTCACCCAACAGTCGGCCCCTCTCCATGGCTACATTGACGGCCGCAGCTGCATCTGGTCTGGATTTGAACATGTCTGCCGCCGAGCTCCGAGCCCGTCTAGCTGCCCGCAAAAAATACGATCCTAAACACGATTCAATGGACTTGCGTCGCAAGCACGAAATCGTTCAAACTATGTGAAAACACAACTATAATAGAGTACCCTGTCTGTAAACACACAAAAAGCGGTACTTTATATTCAGCGTCCAATTTTTGATTTGAGCTTGTGTGGTTGTGAAGTGCATGTTTATTTCTTCTTTTACTACATTAGTCACCAGTGTGCGCCCCCCACTACCATATCTAGTTACCAAGTCTATATTATTTAGAGCATTATTTTTAGACCTTCTCCAAGCGACATTATTGGGAAATGACAAATGCAGAGATAAATAAAAAGATGGTGTTCAATTCAAAATTTTATCAGCATTACGTCATTATTATTATAGGTGATAACATCAGGTGAGTAGTAGGCGGAAATATTTTCTAAAAAAACGAGTCACCTCATTACGGGTGTCCGACATTCTACTCCTTCTATTTATACATGGAACGTGCGTGTAGCTGCATCGATGAGGGAATCTAGTTTCAGCGTGAGTCAACAACAACAGAACGTCAAAAAATAGTAATAGGACTTTCAAAATCGTTCTTGAATCCACTGAGCGACGATGGCGGCCATCTGTTGACTAGATTGAAGGACGAAGGCGTGTTCCATTCCTTGGCTACAGATGACTGCTCTAGCTTCTGGAACATGATTCTGTAAATTATAAGCGTATTCTAGCGGGCACCATTCATCTTTGGTACCAAAATATAGGGTCAACCTAAAGTACATATAAAAATTTATATTATATTTTCACACCCACTGATTCGAGACATTAAAATTGTATATACTTATCGCAGTGTTGACGGATGTGCTCTACATTGAGTGGTCCAACCACTTTAAGTTCGTCATGAGCCATAAATAAGGATCGTTCCAGAGCTTGCGGATGAAGTAATCGAAGCGTAGTATTAATCATGCCAGCTGATGCGCTAGAGCTTCCATTAATGGCAGCTTGTCGACCTATTTTAGAACCTATAGAATTTATAATTTTACAAACTAATGCATGATAATTTTCATAGTATGGGGCGTGCCAACCTAGGAACCAACGGATGAGTGCAGTCAACCATGATTCCGGTAATCGGTAGATGAGAGAACTGCCAGTACAAGAGGTTTTCTTAAAGGGCCTAGAATGGGCCACATTCTTTGGCCGTTGGGGGTCTGAGCCATTCGTTCCAGCGTCGGGAATAGAAGATAAGCGTATGCATGCCGATGTTCGCCGGATTCTGTGAATCTTGTCAGAAGTTCGAGGCATATTTTGGAACCAATGGAATGGCCAATGAGATGCAGTTTCACATTTTTAGGAACATATTGGTTGATGAAATGCATTTTATGAATCACTTGACCCTCCAATGTAAACAGTTCTGGATGATCTGCATTAAAAATCAGATGATATTGATTATTTTTTCATATTGAAAATTGAATTTTTTATTGGATTATAACAACTGAAAGGTATACCATTAATATTAGGCAGGGAAGCCTCAGATGGAACTTCATGTCCTCCATGACCTAATCCCCATATCACACAATCTTTTCCAACAGTTTCATAAAGTGAATGAGCAAAGTGTTCATAATAACCAATCAGTCCAGGATTTCCTGAAAATTGACCACAAATATTTTAGCACTGAATATAAATATGATATGAGGTGTACTGTAATTTACCAGGAATTATGAGGATCAGGTTTCTTTTTTCAACGGGCTGATCGATCCACCCACCAATGGAAATGACTCGAGTAGGAACTTTATTGACATTTACAAAACCTTCTTCCATTTTTTTCTCTATTAAATTATCACAACTTGGCGTATCAACCACAAACAGTTTATGATATCACCGGCTTGTTCGAGAATTAAGTCACATATATTTTTAGTCAAATCCCCAATCCGTCTTTAGAACGAATAAAAAACGTAATCTGAAATCGACTGATGATTGATAACCAAACTGAAGCCTTGGTAGGCCTATGTCAAAACGTTACGCGGATTGTTTTGAACCTGTCAGTAGATAGCGCGGAATAGCGGTACAGTACTTTTTTTTGCTAATTCTTCACTCGTCCGCAAATTTCGGACTTCGATATTCTATCAGCTGCTGCGAAGAATTGTTTCGCCCACTATAATGCTGACATTTGAAAAATTCTCAGCTTACGCTTCGAGGGTACCGTCAATTCCAGCCAAGTGTTATAAGCTCACTTTCCGTGCAACAAGTAATCCTTCTAGAAATTATGCAGTGTACGTACTAATAAAAACCGTTACAATGATCTTAAAACCAAACTAAATTTTGTATTATTTTACAGTTCAAAGGATGATCTGTACTTGCACAAAACCAAGATTCCCTACAATGCACTTTCAACCATCTCTGCCTAGGCTCCCTATTCCACCATCTCGAGAAAACCTGTCAGCGATACATGAATGCCCAGCTGCCCCTCTTAAATGGAGAGGCTCTAGACAACACCAAGAAGCTGATTGATGATTTTCTATCTGGGCAAGGGAAAGGTATTAAAGTTTTTTTCATTAAAATATTCTTTCATACATTTTTATTTCTTCTTGAAATTTTGATTAATTAATTTACAGAATTGAACCAGCTGTTGGTTAAACAAGATAAAGCCAACAAAGGAACTAGCTACATTACTGAGCCTTGGTTTGATATGTATTTGAGGGATCGGCCAGGTAAAATTTCTAAAAAAATTCTACTTTTCATCTCACTTCATGTCATTTCTCTTTGCAGCCGATTGTCCTGAATTACAATCCTTGTATCGCCTATGTTGATGATCCAAGACCAGCATACAACGAACAGACTGTACGAGCGGCAAATTTTCTCATTTCGGCTATCAGGTTATTAATTCATCTTCACAATCTATTAATATTTATAATCTAGATTTTTTCCGTCACAGATTTAGAGAAACTTTAAGAGACGGTATGTTGGAACCCGAAGTTTATCACATGAACCCAAGCAAGAGCGATACAGATTCATTCCGTAACGTTATCCGCCTCTTGCCATCCTCCATCTCATGGTACGGCGCCTACCTCTACAAAGTAATTTCTAAGAAATATATATAAATTGAAGAAAAGAAAGTTCATTCATACATAAATTATTTTCTTTTAGGCTTTTCCCTTGGATATGTCACAATACTCTAGCCTTTTCAATACTACAAGAATCCCAGAAACAGGAAAAGATCGCCTCTTCCGTGCGGATGACGCCAAACACGTCCTCGTTATGCGTGGTGGTCACTTTTACGTGTTTGACGTCTTCAACAAAGACGGTATAAAATCTACCTTCCAAAACACATGACAATGTACAATCAACTTCTTTTATAGGGAGTATGCTGGCTCCCCGAGATATCCATTCTTGCATCAAGCATATCCAACAAGATCGAGTTGCACCCTGCCAACATCCACTAGGCTACTTGACAACAGAGAACCGAAACACTTGGGCAGAAGCTCGCCGCCAACTTATGGAGCAAAACAGTCAACAAATGATGGATATCGATGGCGCCCTCTTTAATTTGGTCCTCGACGATGTAGACTCTGAAAACGATCCGGTCAAAATGACCAAACTGTTTCTCCATGGTGATGGGGCTAACCGGTATATAACATCCTTCTTGATTTCGCCTGAACAAAAGTTGATTTCATTATGAAACTTGATATCCAGGTGGTTCGACAAATCACTTCTCGCTCATTGTCACGAAAGACGGGAAAGTGGCCCATCAATTTTGAACATTCTTGGGGCGACGGTGTGGCCGTGATGCGCTTTATCAAGGAATCGCTCAAAGATACGACGGAAAAACCGATGGTTCACCCAGATGAATCCATTCAACCAACTCGTCGTGATGGCATCGATCCCTCGAAACACGTCCGCCGTCTCGGTATTTGATGTAACATCACCTTGGTGACTGACAGACATATATTACCCCTAATGTCGTATCCTTTTACACAGAATTCCGGTTGAACGATCGAGTCAAAGCGGCGGTGGATGCAGCCCGTAAACGATTCGATCAAGCAACTAATGGCCTAGTGGTGGACATATTTCTCTACGAAGGTTTCAGGAAAGAGTTTTGTAAAGCTCAGAAAGTCAGTCCGGATGCCATGATGCAACTTGGTTTTCAGGTAAATGTTATTAGGCGATATTCTTTTAAAAATAATTCTTAAAATAGTTTAATGGTTTTTAAAGGTGGCCTATCACTTGCAAACGGGTGGGAACTGTGCAACCTACGAATCCTGCTCGACTTCTGCTTTCCGTCATGGACGCACGGAAACTATCCGCCCCTGCACGACCTCAAACGACGGCGTTCGCTAGGGCCATCACTTCGTCATTCGGCAAACACTCTAATGCTGAATTGCGCTCTTTGATATCTAGCTGCTCTTCCGTTCATGGTCAACTCACTAAAGAAGCTGCCATGGGTATAATATCAAATCCTGAATTTAGTAAATTAAAAAACTCTTCAAAACTTTCTTTATTTACAGGTGAAGGTTTTGATCGCCATTTGTTTGCAATCAAGTACCTAGCAGAGAAGCGTTCATTACCTGTACCGGAATTGTACTCTGATCCCGCCTACGCTGCCATCAACCACAACATACTATCTACCTCAACTTTGGGAAGTCCAGCCGTTCAACTTGGTGGATTCGCTCCGGTTGTCCGGGATGGCTACGGCATCGGGTAACTTTTCGCTATCATGTTATTGTTTATAGTGTTTTGGGGCGGGCGATACCTGATAATCTTGTTGACCCTTGTTTTTGTGATGGTTCTTGCAGGTACTCGATCGAGGACAACCGACTGGGCGCCGTGGTGACCACCTATCCCCCTCACCGGTCCGGCTCAGATTTCGTGGGCTGTTTGCACTCGGCTTTCCGACTCATCGAAGATGTTCTACGCTCTAAATAATAATATAATATATAAATATATAGTTATATATCATCTCAATCTATAAGCAATGCAATACAAAGATAATTCCCTCTCTCTATATGAAAGAAGTTCTTCTTCTTTTCAAGTCATCGTTTGTGGTCAGAGAAGGAACGTCATGATTGTTCACGCTTGGCACAAAAGCGCGAGCTAGGATCTATCACGACGAAGAAGGAGAGAGGACCTCCTCATTACATATCGTGTCCTCACTCCCTCCTCCTCCTCCGTATACGGGAGCGCGACTGGTTGCCAGGCGACAGCCAATCAACCTTAGAGCAAAAGAAGTGGAATATAAAAAAAAGAGGGGACAGGAAAAAGAGCCAAGAATAAAAGGAGAATGATCTATTTTTTTCCGGTGTCAAACAGGGAGCTTCGATAATAAGCCCCTCTCTGTATTCTTTCCTAGTTGTTGTTTTATTCCTTAAAAAAAAAAAAGATTGACGCCACCTTTCCACCTCAGAAAACTCTTGGAAACGCTAGTTTTGAGTGAGTCGACCTGAATCCACATATGGCAGCTGCAAACTGTATATAATAATGATCTCCCCCCTTAACTTGGAGGTATACACACACAGCAGCCGAATCTGTACAAATGCTGCTGCTACCTTTTGCTACCACTATTTTAATAGAGGCCGGTTCCCTTTCACCTGGTTGGCTTCCTTTTTCCCTAATTTCCGGGCTATTTTCCAGCATCAGGATCGATCCTTGTATATGATATTGCGTCGGCATTTAAGAAAGGGGATCGCTTGAGTGACTCTGGCTTGCAGCACGTCAATGATGAGATGAGACGAGGGACGACCGACGATGATGAGAAACAGCATAGCCAGCAACTTATTGCTTCAATATGTAGTAGAGGGGGGCGCTATATCGGTATCAAACTTGACTCAAGTTAAACTCGGAACATGTAAAATGGAGTCATTGAAGTGGAATATTGTTTGTTGATCCGTTTCCTGCTGTTCTTTTTTCCCTCTTCTCCGATTTGTGACTCTCTCAGCGGAGGTGGCAAGGTGAAGTCGATCAACGGAAAAAATGATCGGATCAACAAGGATAAAAACACAACACTACTCGTCTTTTATTTTTTCTTCTCTTCTTCTTCCTGTTCATATATAATTCAAACGACGAATGTTCTTTGAAGCGTGAAAGTGGAAAGGATTGATCTCTATTTTCAGAAATAAATTTGACATTTAAAATCAGAGAGATCAGTTTAGAGAGCCGACAGATGTCATCACAAGGATTTACATTAACAAAACCGTTTGATGTGCATGTCTGTCTGTCACTTTAGCCTACTTGTCATGATATATGCTCGGTTTATTTTGCTCATGCACTGTCGGATATTATCCTTCTTGCTAGGAAGAGATGAGTTGATGATCGATCCCAAGCGTCTAGCTGAGATCAAGCGCCTCAGCCATTGGTTCCTGGCGGTTTGGTGAAGTGTTCGGAGCTCCGCCCCTGTCAGGATTGTCCTGGCTCCCAGATGGGAGGAGCCTTGCGTCATCATTGGCTCCTGCCCTAACCTTTCTACACCCAAAAGGGAGAAGAGACTTTGCTGATTCCACTTCAATTATAAAGACGGCGATCCCGTCCAGGTTGCTTGTCAAACATGATCCAGAAGATCCACCGGTTACTTGGTTCATCATCACATCCTCCAGCGGTCTTCAACTTTTGAATCGAGATCATCAGTATACCATCTTCACACCAGGTAGGACAATATAATATTCACTTGATTCGAAATGTTTAGGTTCTAAAAAAATAAGTCTATCATGCTATATACACTTTGATTAACTCCAAAAACTAATTATGTTGACACTTGAAAGGCTAAACATATTCATAGTAAGGAAGGTCATTACGTTTCACTACTTTTATAGGCCGTTCTCCCAACTTATTCTCAGAACTATTAGCGCACTCATATAAGCTACAAAGTCCTTTGAAAAATCCTTGCCGAGTTTCCAGGATAAATATTTTTTTATTATCATTTTATAAAGATGAGTTCCCTTTTATGATACAAATATCCAACATCATCTATATAAAGCTCAGCTTTTTTCCTTGTTCTATATGAAAAAGAGGAAGAAGAAAAAAAAAGTCCCGACGGAGGGTTATTTGATGGTCGCACCTGGAATTCAGGAGCTTCTCTATATCCGCATGAGTTACCTGCGTCAAAAGAGAGGATATAGATGAACGTCCCCATGTTATTGACTGCTGTATATTACACACGGTATAATACCGGCTGCTCCATCAGCTAATGGAGAGGGATTATCTCTTTTCTACATTTGTCAGAGTGATGATGCGTTGGCTCTCACCTTGAGACCTCCCGCAGCTTAATCTGGTATCGATCTATACGAACCCCAAAAAAATGAACGATAGAAAACAGATGTTACGTACGATGTATATTATATATATGGTCCTTCTTTCATCATCTAAAACGGGTAATCAAGCTTTTTGTTTTCCTTATTGTCGAATCAGTTGATTAAGGCTTTTAATTGGTCTACTATGCATGCAGGCCAATTAACTCGACGAATAGCGAAACCTTAGAAGCTGAAAGCGCGGTACAAATTTCAAAAGGGAGTCTTAATTAACTCTTGCTTCTTTATTACAATGTGTAAACTGCGTGTAATTAAGCAAATCAAGACCAATCATTCACATGAATTGAGATGACTTCAAATGTGTGAGTGTACTCAAAAGAAAAATAGAACCAACTTTTTCCTCGAAAATCTGTGTAGTAGTAGAAAGAAGGCCGGCGGGAGGAGAGCACTTGATATTAAAGTTGTGCGACGACGTTGCCAAGACAACTCCCTGTGCAGTCCTGTCACTCTTGTCACCGACGGATCTTGCAGATCCTGTAAGCTTGTCTACAAACTTACTACTGGACATTACTCATTAACTTTTTCCGTACATTCAAATCACTTTTCTATTTGATTAGTGACATTTTTCATCATTGAATAATCAATCCAAGGTTTTCCAAGAATATTTACTGCATATATTCTCTCCCCTGATATGTTTTGACCGTGAAAACGATATGGCTTCCTGTCCAATATTGTAGGAGCAAGGGGGCCTTCCATTCTTTATTGTTGCTGCTGCTGGTCTTTGGACAACAATAGTGCAGCAGCAGCCAGACCGAGTGGTTATTCGGACTCGTACTTATTTCTATATATTGTACCTGAAGAATATATTGCTTTTTTGTGCGTACGGCATATTATGCTTATTCTTTACATTTATTTATATACATATACAACAAAAAAAAAATCGATGTGTTTATAAATCCGAGGTGAATTGAGGGTTCATAATGTAGAGGGGAGGAACGGCACGTGTTTTGTATATGATATTACCCCTCTCTCAATACTGACGCGAATTACTGAACCGGATAATCCGAGCCTAATCAACTTGTTCCCAACATGACATGACCTATACCCGCTCTTCATCAAGCCATATATCACAATTGGAATGTTTTATAGAGGGGGGTCGAGATTGATGCAGCACTCTACAGTGCTGAAAGAAGACACCGGGAGTAAATTGAACATGGGTTGCACGTGTCCAGTACTGAATGATTGACAAGTATATCCCGTGGAACCCGATCTTTCTAAATGCATTAACGCAATCCATTCGTTCTACATAAAATGTCCTTTGATAAAAACCGAAGCTAATTCAGTATAATTAGTTATGGTCAATTTTGTTTACTGTCAGAAGAAATGATGGTGAATCGTAAAGAAGTTATGGGTAGAGGTGGTATCGTACCCGTCCACCACCACCAGTACCACCACCAGCACGTTAGCAGGATGCAGCACCACGATCATCACCATAATCACCACTCTTCATCGGGCGTAGGCGGGCCTACACTTAGGCCTCACTCGACCCCTGCAACCCTTCTTTGGTTGGAGGAAAATTACGAGATGGCGCAAGGCGTCTGCGTTCCCCGAAACACACTTTACCTGCACTACGTCGATTTCTGTTCCAAACATGGCATGACACCCGTCAATGCAGCTTCCTTTGGCAAAGTAATATTACTTTCTGAGAAAACTAAAGTTATAAACTATTAAATCTTTTACATTTTAATAGATTATTAGGCAACAGTTCCCTCAATTGACAACCCGTCGGCTGGGAACTCGAGGGCAATCCCGGTATCATTACTACGGGATTGCTATTCGTGAAAATTCACCCTACTACGAGCTCATCTATTCGAAAAAGGGTCTCCAAGCGTAAGTTGATGTTTTTTTTTATATATATTCTCCCCTTTTCCTATATTTTGTACAAGGGGAGGATGTGTATAACAGTTAGATGTGCGTTTATGTGTCACGTTACCCAGGTAGAGGCAGTCATGATTGTTATCATCCGTTTTCCTCGTCACCCCCCTCGTCTGTCTGTAAACTTCCTATTATTTGTATGCAGACTTTTTATGAATAATATGCACACATGTTCTCATATATCTTTTCATAGTAAAGAAAGAATTTCATTTTAAAATTTATAGGAGCGAAGACATACGCAAGGATCATATACGACAGGTATCCATCGATTTTATTTATATATATTGCCTTTCTTTTTCAAATCTATAATTCTTTCAAATTTAATTAGATTCCACAACAAGGAAACTGTTCAGGTGGTACGATGATATCAACGACTTCAACTCTCAGGACTTCAACAACTTTAACGACTACATCCAGCGGATCATCAGGATCTTCATCTTCAGCTGCTGCAGCTGCCGCTGCTACGGCAGCCACCAATGCGGCCCTTCTTGCAGCTCGTTTACCAGACTTTCCAAATCTTCGGGATCTTTGCCTACCACCTGGCGGGATGAGCGGCGGAGTACCGGAAGAACGCGTTGCTACGTTCATTGTTATGTATCGAGCACACTGTCAGCGGCTTCTAGATACCATTATTCGTGGCAGCTTCCAAGAAGTATTAATCGATCTTTCTTTTAAATCTGTTAAGATCTTGTCTAATTTATATTAAACCTTAAGGTGCAGACATTCTTGTTGCACTATTGGCAAGGAATGCCGCCTCACCTGATTGGAGTTCTCGGTACTAACGTGGTGGTCAACATCGTTGGCGTCTGCGACTCTATTCTCTACCGTTCAGTCTGTTCTATTCTTATGTCATCAGTCATTAGGGTGAAGTCCTTATAATAGCATCTATTACATCACTTATTAAAATTATTTTGGGTTGTTTATAGGGACTACCGGATAATGTTATTCAAATGATCCGTAAATTCTCTTTCGAATTGGATTCATGGCTCAGAACATCTCTGGAAGAATTGCCAGAAAACTTGCGCGCAGTCAAACTTGATCGTAAATCTAATTATTAATTAATCTAATTAACTTTTAGAATTGTAATAATCTTGTACAATTATTAGTGGCTCGACATTTTCTGCCATATGCTTCGGAGGCAGAGCTCTCTAAATGGCCTAGTTTGGAGCTGTCCGATTAGCTCTTCACGATCAACAACTCAACAGCGTTCTCCTCCACGATTGGCAGCGTCAAGATCTTCACAGCTCTAGTCAAAAGTGCTTTAGCTGTCAGCTTTCACGCACACCTAATCAGCAGAACGATCAACCACCCAGTAGCAAGAGAAAGGCATCCTCTGTGAATCCAGAAACTGTTAGAATTTCTCGCATCACGTTAGTATTTCATATAAAGTTTTAATAAATTAACTTTTAAAACTACTTAAATTTTCTAATAGTTGGAGCCGAATTTGAGCGCCTTCTAGTAGAACAAGCGCCGCTAGAAGCTTATACAGAATGGGTAGAATCCATCGTGGACCGGTGCGTCCTCCAACAGCGCAGTAACAGTCCATCGTAGCCGGCTACCAACAGCCGGCCGCCGACTTCTAGCTTACGGCAGCACATCCGTCGGTTTCTTATCGTCTGGATGGCCTTTGGTGGTAGATTGTTGAGAGATCTTTCAACTCAAACAGCTCCCAGTTTCGGTTAGATTTAATATATTAGTGGTTCAAACAACTTTCATTTCTAATCAATTGACATGGTGAAATGTAGAAACTTTTCACTTGATTCGCATCATGATTGATGACTACTTTCTCTACCTGATTGAGTTACTTCATATCGATGATCGGGCGCGTGAACTAATGCGTAATATTACGCTTAGACGTACCACCCGAATATGTCGACACAGACTACGAAAGTAAGTTCTTATTAAATTCCTCTTTAATGATTGAATAAATGTTAACAAAAAATAATAATTTAGGCTATTTAGCGGCCATGTTTTCGAGCTTTGATGTTGCCACGGCCGAAATCATGACGATGGGCACAGAGATTCATTCATCGCCCATTCAACAATCAACTGAACAACAATACGCAGGACGACACAAACAACCGTATTATTAATATTTACTCAATTTTTTCTAAATAATTAAAAACTGAATTTAAATAACAGATTTAGAGAGCCCTGGGACACCAGCAGGTAATCAACAGTAACAGCGGGGAAGAATACACCATTTTACCGACTGCTACTGTAACGAATGCCAACCCATCTGCAACGGTGAATAACACCTGAAGAGAATACATTCAACACTTATGACTACAATGGAGTTAGATTGCCAAGTAATGGCTATAAATTCAGCAATGGACCTTCTTCTGCAAATGAAGGCACATCAATATGCCAGTTATACTGCTAATAATGGAGTAATTATATATTATTTTATTGATATAAGAAGTGATGAGCTAACAAGAATCCCAAATAGTTGACATATTATCAAGGTACTGGACCGGGATTTGTTGAGCTTTCCGGCGAATACAACGCTTCGTACAACTCTTCATCCTCATCTGGATCCACGGCTTATCAGCATTACATTCGAAGAGCTGAATTTGCCGAACATTGCCCAACAGCTAATCCTACAGTTGGTGGATTTTATGCGGGAGATCAGCATCAACAACAGAGTCCCTCAGTGGCCGCCAACAACACTTATGGTACCCCTCCGACGGAAGGCTATTACGGCACTGTTTATGATGTCGGTAATTCTTCCTCTAGCAGCACTGCTTCTGTTTATGGAGAGCTTAATGAACATCCAAAGTAATTTTTAAAAAAACATTTATATTTAAAAAAATGAAAGCTGATTATTTCGAATATTTTTAGGATCAAGAAAAGTGAAACTATTGCAGTCCAATCAACAACAAATATCATTCAAGAAACAGAGTGCGTCAAAGTCCCGGCCGATGCGAGCAGCACGACGTCTGCAAGCAATTTTCACATCTCGTCAGAACCTTACATTCGTTCGTGAATCATTTTTAAGTTGAAACATAACAAACGCACAAGTTGTACATATGAACTAAAAATGTGTTACCCGAGTGAATCAAGAATTCGTACACCCTCAACTCCCAGTCAATCTAATCTACAATTTTTAATTTTTCTAGTCTGAAAACTAAACACACAAAATGTATTGTATGCCTATCCCATTGCGCACTTTTTGTTTGATTAGAATCAATGGAACTTAATATTTTATTTATTTTTTTGCTTTATCCGCTTCTTTATGGAGCGACATCATCATATTTTTTGTGCTCCTGTGTAGAAGATATTATTATATATCATCATTTACTTGACGTTTATGTATGGAGAAGCTAAAATACACATTTTTCCGTTTTGAATATGGAGCCGTTTCTATCACAGTTTCATAGGTGGCAGCACTGCACAGCCAATAGTGTAGTTGTAGTTGCCATGGTGACATTGCGTGCAAGCGAGAAGCTACTTGTTTACAAACATAGTACTTATGAATTTTTAAAATGTGCCAATATAATGTCTTTTTAAATGGTGAAAATAGTTTTAAAATGATAAACTAACACTGAAGATGGAAAGTATGGAAGATCTATCAAGACTTTTAGTGGAGGAGCGTTCTCACAGTGAGAAATTTAAAGCAAATTTTGCTCTTTTGAAAACTGAATATGACAAGTAAATTTTTTAAATGATCTAACTGTACATTCCTAGTGTAATATATTTATTTGTAGGGTTGTGTTAGAGAACCAGAGGCTCAGCAATGAACTAGCCAAAAAGCCAAAGTTTGAGCAGCCAGATGACATTTTGAAGCAAAAATTGAGGAACTTGCAGCATGAATACAAAGAAAAAGATTACCTGATCAGATCTCTACAAGAAAAAGTTTGTTAATCTTTGAAAATAACATCAAAGATTCTGTTTTTAATGAACATTTTAAATTAATTTAAAAGGTGCATGTTTTAGATGATGCTCTCAGGGAAAAGTTGCAACAGGAAGAGGTCTATGCTTCTAAATTTGCCACCACTGAGATAGCTCTGGAGCAGACCAAAGCCCTACTTGCCAGACTACATTTAGATGCATCCACACTGGCATTGAGCATTGAAGAGAAGCACAGTAAAGATGAATACACCCATAAAAAAGAAGTTCTTGAATTGGCTGAAAAGGTATATTTATTACTGTAAACAGTTTAGAGAAATCCAACTGAGTTTTTCCTCTATAGTATGCTAGATCAGAAAAGGAAAAGAAGTTGATTGCTCATCAGGTTATCAAAGCCACGACTAAAGCGCGGAATAGAGTAGACTATCTTCAAGAAGAAAATAATATTCTTAATTACACCATATCGGTAGGAAAAATTATTTGAATGGATCGTAACATTGATTTGAAAGTATTTATATAGCAGTTGAAAGAGTCCTTGGAGAAAGCCAATATAGAAAAAAGTGAAATATCTTCTCAATTGGAAATTTTCAAAGTTCAAAAGTGTCAAGAGATGGGAGAACTCGTGATGCAGTTGAGATGCCAAGAAGTAAACGACGATATTTTTAAATTATTCAATATATATTTATCGATTCTCTTTATTGTAGACTGAGCTTAGCAGACTTCAAACTAGAGTGGAAACTCTCGAAAGAAGTCTACAAGAAACAGTTCGTGAGAAAGAGGTAAACTGCTTATCGTTCCAGGCTGCCGAAAAAGAGCTAGCCAAACTACGAACCAGTCCTCTACGAAGAAAAAATGAAGTACGAAAAAATAGCGGATCAATCCAAAAAGGATCTCGATGCGAAAGAGCAAAAATGTGCGAAAGAAGTGAACGAATTGAATAAAATTATTCACGGTAAGATAATATCTGTCCTTATCCTACATTGGAATCAAAGTAACGATGATATATATTTAATCAAATAGAAATGAAAATGAATTTAGAACAAGAGCATGAGAAAATCAAACGCCAATCAGATAAGCTCACTGAGCACGACAAACAATTGATGTTGACTCAAGAGCAATTGCGCAAAAAGGAGATTGAAATCTCGGGCCAAGTCCAAGACGTGAAAATTCAAACCGAGAACAAATATCGAGTACTTATCTATCTTAATTATTAATTTATCATTTTTAATTAAATTTGTAAACACTTAGGCAATGTTGGAGGATACTTTTCGAGCCGAAATCGAGGCATCAAGAAGAAGCGCTGAAATCGAAAGTCAGCTCATATTAGAACGGAATTTAAGAACCAATTTAGAAGCAGAGCATCGTAAGCTAACTTCCCAAATTCAGGTGTTGAACGAGCGCCTCCAAAACACGGTGGAATATCCAGCTGAACGTAAACGTTTAGAAGTTGCCGTCGAGCTCAAAGAACTTGAAAAGAGCCAAATAGTCGAGGTTTTTATCAGTCAATAAATCTATCTTTCCAACACATTCTTTATTTTTGATTTATAATATAGAGATACCAAGAATTGGTGAAGGAGAAAGAAGCAGCCTCGTCTAGGCATTCGGTCAGTGAAGCGAAAATGGTGCAAGAAATGGCGACCTTGCGGGACCAGTTAATTTCAACGCAACAACGATTGACCTCGCTCCAAGAGGAAACCAATATCAAGGTTCGCGAAATGGAAAGTGTGTTAAAATCTACCCAAGAGGTATTTAGTAATTCAAAAATTGCTAATTATTATCTGATCTCAATTTATTTTTCTTCCTTATTTAGAAATCGAATCAGTATGCCAAACTCATATGGAAACTTAGGAAAAAGCTGGCTGAGAATAAATAGATCTGATTGTTTTTTTTTATAAATCGTTTTGTATTACAAATTTCACAATATCATTTAAATGAAAACGAGGGTGCAATAAACGAGAACACGTATTTTAGCTCCTTTTTTAATGGAGTGGATGAAAAGGGGAAAAAAAATCTACAAAAACACAATCACCATTGCAAAAAACACAATTTTAATTTATTAAACTAATTTTTTTTTCTTTTTTTAATTGAGAGGGTTGACTTGAAAATATTTATTCTTTCATGGATTTGACTTTCAGAGGTTTTTCTTTATATTTACAGTAATTACTTTAGAATTCAATTCTTCAGTGTTATATTACTTGTTATCCATGGGAGAATACATGGGTATGGGGAAGTCAACATGAAGCCTTGGATTAGGGTAATATACTGTCCCCTATTTACAATTTAAATGTTAATAGAATAAATTCAAGATATGATTTTGTTCAACAAATAACATACCTGAGGTCTCAGATTGACAAGCTTCCTCCTCATCGCTGTGGTTTGTGAGCTGCCCTGGGACCTTCACCTCTTCATAGAATTCGTGGGCCAAATCACCATCCTCATCAAAGTACATGGAGCTAATTGTTAATTGAGAAACTTTCAACATTGATTGATTTGTATAAACTTGAAATAAAATACCCTCTTCTGGTGTAGACGAACTGTGAAGCTAATCTTCTTGGATCGATGCGAGCCTGTTGAGGTTGCCCGTTGCCAGGCTGTGCTTTCCCGTCTCTAGGGCTGTTCCCGGGACTGTTTGGATTGAACCAATTGTTTTTCGTCCAGGAGGCACCCATGAGGAATGTTTTACGTAATCTAGCCTTTTATTTAAAAAGATCAAAAGCTCTTTTTAACTCATTTGAGAAATCTAGAACAAAAACAAGAAAAACATTTCACGATTTCTTTCTGCCTTCGTGGTCTGCTGTCTCGAGAAATTTACAGCGTTGTCATTGAATTTCAACGGGATTTTGTTTTAAAATAATGAAAATGCTAGAAAAATACCACAACAAATTTTAATTTGAGTAATTATTGTAATAAAATCGATTATTATATCATTATTATTGCGTTTTGATATAAAATTAAGATGTCGGCAATGATGCTTAATGCCCTTGGGTTGTGATTTATCCACAAAGCTACGTCGTCTGCTAAAAAGAAAATTGAACGGTTACGGAAACGGGCGTTACTAGGTGCATAATCATCGGTGTGGGTTTTACACACGTGGATAAGACATTCCTAAATTGCTGGATTATCTGCTTAAACCATTAAGACATCTCTAGTTTTATCTCTGCCTTAAAAGTGGGCGAGTTGTAAGGCTGAATTGAGAATGTTGAAAACGTAATCCCACTCTCCGCATCCGCTATCTATCTCTTCTTTCCTCTGCATGCCCGAAATCTTTTTATTTGGGCACATCCGTTGCGCCGTATCATGTACCGAGTCACTTACGAAAATGCCGGAATTGAAAGTCAGCAACGACAAAATAACTGGTATCAGTATGGCTACCCCGACGACCACACCGGCTCTACTCGTTCCAGTTCCGCCTTTCGAATCTGCTGCCATGATGAACGGCTTTTCTTCACCGTCATTGGTAAGTCGTGGCAATTATTCATTCATTCAAGTTTTTTTTATTTCTTCTTTCATCACTTCCCCGTTTCACTGAATAGAATTAAACCGGTTTTATTTTTTGCATACCTATCAATCTTCGGGTCGGGCCCTTCCCTTCTGTTTTTAACGCCATCTAGCGATAGTAAAAACAACTTTGTAGTGAAATCGCAACAACAAGTGTTATTTTGGTTGGAAATGGCGACGTGCCCTTGAAAAAAGGACGTCGAAAAACAAAACACGCATCAATGCCATGGCCTTAGAGGGGGGTAACTTACCTTGAATAATTGATATTTCTACGTTGTTCCCGTATTTTCTTTTTTTTGCGTGACGCATCCGCCTTTCAGCTGTTTCCGGGATTGGTTCATTTTATATACATTAAGAAATAAAGAAACAAGTTTTCTTTCAAAATGCTGATTTCGTACATTTCTTCCTGCATTTAAAAATAGAGTTTTTGCTTGTCTAAACTCGATCTTAATAAATCCCCGGAAATCTCTGAGAGGGATTTTACCTGAGTAAGCTTTAACTAGAAAAAAAAAGAAATTGAGGTCGAACCCTCTTCAAAGAATAGGGCGGATGAGAGGGGAGAAATGCATATATATTCGCCCCGTGTCCTTTGTTTTGCTCAACAGCTGTTTTTTCCAAAGTCGTGCAGAGCTACAGGCGGTTCTTTATATGGCTTTACTACGCACCCCTCCATACACACGTTTTTTCTCTCTCTCATATCTCGGTATTTTCGTCCTGTTTGCCCTTGCCAGAAAGAGTCCCCCTATCTCTGCCACATCGGGTCCCTAGTAGCAGCGAGTGCGCCATAGTGGCTTTTTTTTTTTTAAAGAAAAAATTATTTCTTTCACAAAGAAATATATATTTTTAAAGACTTTCTCTCTTTGTGTTAGAGATGCTGTATGATGAACTTTTTAATTACAATCATGTTTTTTTTTTGGTTACAATTTTTTTTCTGGCAACCCCGGAAAAACTTTCATTTTCCTTTTTTGCTAAAGTAACAAAGGCGGAAAAGAGTTGCGGTTTCCTCATAGTGCTGTAATTAAGTTTACTGCGCAATTTTCTTTTGTAAATAAAAAAGATGAGCAGCTGGAAGGCACCTTGGTCATTCGGGACGGGCCCCACATTTCGTTGATCACGATGGTGCCGGTTGAAACCGGTTACTTACTATACGACCGCAGTAGTACCGTAATAGCTACAACACGAATAATCAATGGTTATTCTTTTCTTCTTCCTTGATGGATTACAATTGTTATGACTCTTCTTCTCACGGAAAATGCTTTTCAGAGCTTCCGCGTTGTTCATCATCATGAAATTTGAATCTGTTTTTCTATTATAGACGATATTGTAAGCGATACTCTGTGTAGTCAAGGGCTCTTTGTATAAGCTTTTGCAGACGACAATTTCCCAGAGTCGGAAGTGACTGACGTCATTGGCTACAACAACTTGCGTCAATCAGCGTCACGCCACTCCCTTCTTTTTTTCGGGATATTATCTATCTTTACCCGAAAACAGCTGATTATGTTTATTATTTTGTTTTGTTAAAGTCATCATCTTTAATAACAACAACAACATGTTTGAAAAAGAAGAAGGAGCGCCTTGAGGCTCTTTCATTGTGCGAGTGTATGCACTCTACGAGGACAAATGAAGGTGAGGCCTAAAATATCCTCTCTGAAGAAAAGTTGTATAGACTGCCAAAAACGTTCCTCTCCCGTTTTGTTTTGGTTCCCTCGATGCTACGAGCTCCCTCATTGGTCGAGCGCAACACCCAATGGGCCGGAGGGAGGAGCCATGTTTTTTATCTCGTGACGTCACAGCGTGGGGGGAAACACGCACACAAAGGAAAATACCTACAGCTGCTGCCACCGCTATATCGCTAGCTTACAAGTACACCAGCTGCCCTGGACTGAAAGCGTCTCAGTTGCTGACGGACTTTCATCCTAACAACATCGTTTCGTAGCGATTTATTCATATCGCTGCCCTTTTTTTTTGTCTTCATCCCCAATTCATCATCACAAAGGATTCTCAACAACCTTTTCTTTGTTACTACTCTAACTGAAAGTTTTTCAATCCATCGAGTCATTTTATCTCTTCTTCAACGTTGTACAAATAAAGGAACTAACCGTGTGATCTTTTACAAACGCAACAACCTAAAAAGAATTTCGACACAATTTCACGAAATCAATCCAAGGTAAATTAATTTGACAGTCTGTTTAAATCATTGTCATCTCGATGGAGATTGTGAAAATGTCGACCAAGTTTTCTTTGTTTCGTCGAATCGGCAGTAAAAAAAACTCTTTTTATGTGTATGTCCAGCTTTCTCTCTACTGCGCCGCCATCTTGTCGAGCTCCCCCAACCGCCGCCATCTTGGATCGCAGCAGCTGCATCGATCGACGACGAAGGAATCCCCCATTTTACATGAGATAACACCGTAGAACGGCTTCACACAACCAATAATTTGCAAGATGCGTATCGAAGTGACATCAGCGGCCAATTTTTTGGTCCGTCTTTTAAGACTCAACAAAGAGTCGGCCGTCGTATCGGACCAGCAGCTGGAAGTGTTCCGAGCAGCCCTCATCGAAACCCTTAGGAGGAGGTATCAGGAGCACTGGTTTCCCGAGAAACCATGCAAAGGATCAGGCTATCGTTGCATCCGCATCAATGGCAAGATGGATCCCGTCTTGGCCCAGGCTGGAGGCTCCATCGGTCTCCCAGGCCAATTCCTCCACACTCTATTTCCATCGGAGCTGACGATGTGGATCGATCCCCGCGAAGTTTCCTACAGGATCGGAGAGAACGGCTCCATCTGCGTCCTCTACGACGAGCGTGAAGTGGAGGAGACGATGAGGAATCAGCAGCAATCTGCCAATAATCACGGCAGTACGTCATCGAGCCCCAGTCCGAGCCTATCGACGGATTCATCTGCTCCTTCATCCCTGGATGGAAGCGGAGATCCATCTGGATGTAAAGAATCTGTCAGGATGGAGATGGAATTTATGATGGACGCCCGAAACATCTTGGCCTTTGAACATCTCGCCTCCTACGTCTCAAGCTAAAAAGTGTGTGTAGGGTATCCCTGTAAAATAAAAAAGAATTACACAACTCACGAGCCTTGGCAACGATTTAAGAAGAAGAAAAGAAGAGGGACGAAAAATTTTATATTATTTTCCATTTACAAAACACAACTTTTTGGAGACTGTAGGAGGGCGCAACAATCAACCCATCACACTACGAAGAAGTAAAGATGTCCGCGTGTTACTGTGATCTCAAACTCGATGATTTGTAAAAGCCATTGCCAACCGTTTTATTTCGCATGCGTGTCACACAACAACAAAATTAAAGGAGAGAGAGCAAACCCCACCAATTTTTTTTTCAATTTCTTTCCTCTTATATTGTATAATATTTAATATACTCCCTTTGGAAACAGACAAACCTTAATCCTCCTCCCTTCTCAATATATATATATAGATTATATATATGTTTTATTATTATTATTTGGCAGCTTTACCTAGAAAAAACCATCATCGGGGTCATTTCTTCCTTAAAAGTCGGGACCAAAAAGGGTTGGGATAATCTCAGGATCGTTTTTATGGATTGAATGGCCCCCCATCCCTCTTAATCCCTCCTCAATTCACAGTCACTAACAACAGAAAGTGTGCAATCATTGGCTGCAATCATTTATATTGTGTAAAGTTGCCATTTCTTTTCCTTTCTAAACTCCCTGCAGCTGTACTTAAACTAAAACTCGATTAGGTTTGTTTGTTTTCCGGGGATTTTTTTTTCTTGTAGAGGGTGGTAAATATTGAAATTGTTTTTGTGTAAAAGCAAATGCTCTGAAACGGGTTATGTCATTGACTCTCACTTTGAAAGACAAAGCAAAGCAAAAAATTCCTCGCCATTTTATATTCGCCTTTAAAAAAAGAAGTTTACGGTGTATATAAAATGGTTACGTTATTTTACAAAAAGTGTGTACAAAAATTGGACTTAGCCAAAAACCCAGTCATCATCAACTCTGGCGGATTTTTTGTGTGTTGCCCCTCCCCCCATTCTATCTATCTCTCCAGTGGAAAAAAATAATTTATTTTTTTCTTCCCTCTTCTTTTGAGTTTTCCAGTTAAATCCGGCCTGTGATGTGTGTAATTTTTTTTTTCTATCCCCCACCCACATGTGATGAGACAAAAAAGCGGTATTGATTTTAAACTCCTCTCGATGATGTCAACTCGGATAATCGGTCTCTTTTTATTTTCTGCACCTACACTTTTTATTTTTTTTTCTTTCTTAGATGTTTTAAGAAGAATCGAAGGAACGGTCCTTTTTTTTTCAAAATAATATCCTCTCCCCCAAACACGGTGGTGCATGCTTTATTTTCGATATATAATTATGACTGTTTCCCCCCCTCGAATCCTCTCTTTTACACACAACTCTTAAAAAACAAGTCTTTTTTTGAAATGTCCATAACTATGAGCCTACACACAAGAAAAGAAAACCCAAGTCCGACTTATGTTTTTTTACAATTTGTGTGTGATGATGACGCAATTCGCGCTGAATGTGTGATGCTGATGATTATGTGTGTACAGAGGTATTTTCTCTCTCTCTCTCGTTTTCCCTCATTTCCCCCCTCCCAAAAAAAAAGAAAAACAATTTTTTAAAATAATTATATATGATGGCTACAAACAAACAAAAAAAAAAGACTTGTTTTTTTTTTTTCTCTCCCTCCCCAATTTCTTTTTGTATAGTAAATAAAACCTTCATCGCAACGCAAAAAAAAAATATCTTATCTTTACTGAACTTTGAATGAGCTCGTTAAAAAATTTTTTTTCTTGGGTCCCTGACCTGTTTGCGAAATATATTTAAAAAAACGTAATAGAGCACCACTTTCGAAAGGCGAGGCGGTTGAACCCGGCCCGCTTTTCTTTCACGCACGGCCTGCTGAGGATAACGACCGACTCGGACAGTTTTTATTTATTTATTTATTAGTGGAAAGTGAAGGCCCGTTATTTTTCTAAAATTTTCTGAACAAAAAAAAAAATATTCTCAATGTCATTTGTTTTTAATATAATTTTCGCGTGGTAACAGAGGGAATGGAAAATAAAAGGAGTGCGATGTACTAAAAGTAGGTGAAGAGTCATCATAAGTTTTGTGTGTGACTACGCCCCGGTGTTGTAGCCTGGAGGAAGGTGCGGGCTCACGAAAATAAAGCCAGATAAGATGATAATGAACTGAGCTACTAACTTTCTATTACATTACATTTTGCGATATATATACTTGAACAACAAATATTTGTTGGTAATGAGGAGAAGAAGTAGAAAAACTTTCTTTTTTAGCAGGAAATCACGCCGATTTCCATCCAGCCTTGGGCTTCGGAAATGAATGTGTGAGGATTTCTCTTTTTTTTCTGTTGTTGTGCCAGGGTCGATCCTCTTTTAGACAATGATTGAATCAAGATGATGTAGGACAATAACCTTTTCTTTGTGAAAGTAACGTCAAGGATCTTTTGTTTACGTAGGATCCAGCGGATGAAGTGAGCTCAGAAATGACGAGGACGTGTCATTGTCCTAGTTGGACCCTCCGGAATCGTCATTGGGTCTATCGTGGTGAGGGCAATGCATCCAGTAAGTATTTAAAAATAATAATCTCTTCATTAACTATATTGATCCTCATTTTCTTTTGTTTTTATTTAGTTGTCCTCGCTCTACCTCAGGTAAATAAAAAAAGTGCCCTAAATACGAATTGTTTAAAGTAACGAGGATTTTTAATTCAGGAAAGGATGATTGTGAGATTAGCAAAGATTGATAACAAACTGCGCCGTATGGATTCCGATAATCAGTTCATTTCTGAAAATATTAATGGTGGCATCAGAACGATTAGCGAAACACTGGAGAGGATCGTATTCAGTCAAAAGATCCTTGGGCATTTATTAGGAGCAGGATTAGTCCGCCCATGTCACGTCTACCATATTGACCTGGATGAAATTGAGCAAATTAGCCAACTTTTAGACAATATCCGTCCAGGTTCGATTTCTCCCAATTATTAATTAATTATTTTTTAGAGCTAAAAGTTTATCAGTGCGTAGAAATTATTATTATTATTTATTTGTAGCGCATCGGAAACACAAACGTCTAGCCCCAGTCTGTCACGCTTTGGTGTACTCTGACTGCACCCTACTTCATCCGGCAGGTCGTGATGATTACCAGCCTGTTTTCTGTGTTGAGCTCAAACCGAAGCAGGGCTTCCTAAGTCGGGGTCACCAGCGTTGCCCTTTTTGCCTCAATCAGTTCCTAAAGGTAAAAAACGGGATTCTCTTGTGTGTTGACTAAAATGACGAGTTTGTTTTTATTTATATAGAAGAAGCACGGGAAAATTCAAGTGCTGAGCCAGTACTGCCCTCTGGATCTCTTTTCTGGGTAGGTCAATGCCCTGCCGAACGAAACGAACGTTACTCACGCGAATTTGAGCGTGTTGTATTCTTTTTTTTCCACCTCCCTTGACACGAATTCTTTTTTTTATTATTTCAGATTACGTCCACGGATGTTGAAAGCTATTGCAGCTCTAATTAAAACTCCTCAAAATAATTTGAGAATATTTCAGGTGAGAAATAAAAATATAAAAACATTTATTACGTATTATTTATTAACTTTTTTTTATTGAAAAATTTTTAAGGATGGGAATTTGGTGTTCGCCGAAGAATGTCAGAGCGACTTGTTGAACGTTCTCCAGAAATGGTTCCAGTTAGAGGACAAACCAACGGATCGAACCCAGTTAGTTTTTGTTGTTATATAACCGGAGGGATTGTTGTGTCACCGTTAGACGTATATAATATTATTACTATTATTATTATGTCGGTCAATTGCTCCTTGACTTGTTTCATTCTGGCAACACTGGCAACAAAATCGATTTATAAAGCCCTTTTTTTCTCACGAGTCGTGCAAACGTGACAACGTTGCCAAATCTAATTAATTTTTTTATTAGGCCTTTGAGGAGCTTCTGCGCTCTACTGATTGAAGCCCTAACGGCAACTCTACCCTCACGTGCCGCAGGATCGACTGCCGATCCTGTAGGAGTAGACGAGTGGGCGGAATGGACCAAGGATCGGAGAGACTATTATTCACCTTGCCTTGCACCGAATTCATCCATTCTTCCATCCCGATCCGTCCTATCTCAAATGCTGCAGCTCCAATCCTTGGGCGACGTGGATTTCGAGCGCCTCTACGACTCTTATGATGGATTGGTGGATCGCTTTTTTAACGGATCGCTTCCTTTTGATCGGATGCGCTGGACTCACCCATCCATGACTCCCGATTGGCTCACCAAGGATCACGAAGAAGATGAGGAATCCATCCGTCTTGTTCAGCGATACAGGATCTCTTCTACGGCTCGCGATTGCTCAATTATGATCGCCTTCCAGCGGATAGTGGGAGAGTAATTAATATTTATCTTTTACAATTAGTGTCTTATAAATAAATCCTAATTATCTTTGGATGTAGATTTGAATATTTTATAATGTTCATTGTGAAAATTTAATTAAAAGTTCAGAAAAAGAAAAATGGTTAAGCAAAGTCGATAATTTTTAAACTGTTTTTTGGGAAATGATTAATGTTAGGTGGAACAGGAATTAATTTTTATCTTTTACAATTTCCGTCTTGTTAATTATTTTTAATGATTTTAAGATGTAGGTTTAAACGTTTTACAATGTTCATTTAGAAAATATTAGAAAATGTCAGTGATAGAGAAATTGTTTGAAAGTTAATTGATGTTTTAAATGGTTTTTAGGGAGTCGACCAGTGATGATGATGACTTAGTGGTGGGCGTAGGCCAGCTACTGTTCCGCTGCCGAGTCTCTGTGGTGGACCTGGATCCTAAACCCGTCTCTTGCGTTGATAAGCACCGCCGACGTAATACTGCCATGAATGAAGCCTTCCTGGAAAGCCTGAATAACGCCCAAACTTCATCCGGCCGGAACGGCTGTTAAAAAAAAAATCGATTTAATCCCTCTTATTTTTCTCTCTCTCTTTGTGTGTGTTACATTTTTTCTAGTTGATGTTTTGGAACAAGTTTCAAAACTAGTCATTTTTTTTTTCAAATCGATCTTTGATGAATTTTGAAAAGAAAAAGAAAAATTAATTGTGGTAATATTGCGTGCCAAATTGATGATTTTTTTAATTAACAAGACCAATTATCCATGACGCCTTACATGTAAGTGCACAAGGTGGACCTCCTATTACCATGACGTGATTTTGTTTGTTGGCTTTTTTGAAAAAGCTTCCCCTTTAATTGTTTCAATCGCCAGCTGAGTTTCTGTGTGCGGTGGTGGACAACTGCCCAGCGTTCAATCGAATTAATTATTTTTGCTCCTTCCTCCATTGAAACGTCCTTAATGTTATTAAATAGTCCAAAAAATCCTAGATCAATCGAAATACAATGTTTGCTTTTTCTTCAGTCAAAAAATTTAGTTTTGTCCTTATCACCTCGTTGTATTTCTTACCGCTAGATGGCCTAGACATTGGTTGATTTTCTGACCGCAAGAGGGCATAACCATAGACCTGTTTATAAATCAAAATAGTCGGATTTCACGATGGGCTGTTTCAATTTGAACCGTAAAATATCCGTAAAAAATAAATAGTTTACATTTTTCTTTTTAATATTCACGAGTTTCTAACAAAATCATAGATAAGCCAAAAGTGATTCATGACAGCGCAACAGTATTAAACGCATTACGAGGTGGGGCCATGCGGATTTCCTAAATTTTATTGCCGCTGGTTTCATATTTGGTCATCTTTCTTCCATTGGATCCCGCCACAATAAACGTATTAAAGTGACTCACTTTCTGTCCTATAGAATCAACTTTCGCTACCGTCTTCACGAATGAAGAAGCAAAAATAGCGAAAAAATAGATTCGTGAATCGTGAGAGCGCTTTCCTTTCGGATAATCCCATGTCGAATTTCTGCATATAAAACAGCGGATGTATCGTGTACAAGATACTCCTCTACCGGTTTTGGATGCAAGAAAGTGAACTATAGTACAATCATATTCTTGAGAATTTTCTTCTTATAGAATGAAGAGTTATTTGCGTTCTACTTTAAAATGAGTGGCTAATGTAATCCTTAATTTAGGAATTCATCTTTCTTTATTCAATTTAATGTTCTAACCAAATTTTGTAATCTTTTTCATTGACCCTCTTTTCCATTAACTTTTGCCCATCTTCAATTTTAATAGAATCCTTGGAGTACATCCGTTACCAAGAATTCATCCTTGAAACGCGGCCTTAAAGTCCCATTCGAATTACAAGTTTTTAGAACTAATTATGAAACATCATCCAGGATTTAGAGTCGAACACTTTTAATAGTCGAACAATTCTCGAATTTCACGAAAAGGGCGACTGCTCCTATTACCATAATTGCGACAGTCAGACGTCTGCTAGTAGACATAATTAAGGTCAGTGAAGGAATATATGGTTTTGCCATTCACAAATTTATAATTGGGGCAATGACTGAATACAAGTAAATTTTACTCTTATTTCTTTTACAAATACTTGTTTGAATAATGATTAATATCTAGCAACACTTGCAAATCAACTTTGTACAAATGTAATCTCATCATTTGTTGTGAATAATAAAGAATGGGACTGGCCCACTTTCTTGTTTCCAAAGTCTATTTCATTTTGGCAAATACATAAAAAATAAAATAGTTGGCTTGTTTACAGCCTTCGTTTTAATGCAGCACACACGAATCCGGGATCACGTGACGACGACCTAAATTTTGCATCCGGCCTTAGCAACAGGTAGCAGATGACGTTGTCCCTGCCTCCTGTTTGTTTACTTTCGTTTAAAAACAAACTATTTTTCTAGGTCAATAATAAAATTCTCAAGGCTAAAACGAGTGGGCCCGTATTATTCTATTTATTGTCGACCGTTTTGCTCGGTCACTAGATGTCGCACAACATAATTTTTGAGCTAAATTAAGAATGAGAGAAAGGGCGGTACGCACATCGGGAATCCGCGCGTGTTGTTCGCAGATACCGCCCTTTCACTACACACAACAAGAAAAGTGACAGTTTGTCGCACGATGTAATAATATCATTAATGAAATTGCTTTTTTGTTACGTACATTAGGTCGTAAACGAATCAAAGGGTGTGGCTTATATATTCGTTTTTTTTTTAAATCAGCTGATCGGAATGAATAAATAACCGAAGCGATGAGAGAGACATGGCGGAAAGTTTCTCAATAAATTCAAGGTGATAGAAATTCATATATTCAGCCGGATGTTTCTGTTCTAAATGCCTTAAATATATATTTGCTCTACATTCTATCGAAAAATATTATTGGTGACACCGTCACACTTTGCTCGTAATAATAATCTGGATGCCTATTCTACGAGATTTTCTCCGAGATTACCGTTTCTCTTGGAAAGCTGTCTTTTAAACAATTATTATTTAGACCAAAAACAGGAACGATGAATACCATTGCAATAAAATTTCGCAATTGTGTTTTTCACTGTTCGGTGGCTCCCGAAGAATAATTGCCTTCGTTCCAGACAGTTCGCAGTAGACGATGCGCAGCAGAGCTGCAAGGTGGTAAACATCCTTTTCAATCAAGTTTTTAAAAATACGTACAAAAATAGTATAACGATATATTCTTTTATTATGACACTTAAAAAAGCTGTTTCATTCCATCAATAACAGTTTAGCTCGATTTGCCAATAAATATTTGTGGCCGGATGACTTTTATTGCGTAAATAACAGTGTCAGCATCCTCCAGGAAGTTGTCCATGATATTGTAAATATGTATATATATTTAGTTGACCCAGCTTGAGACATTTTGAGAAAGAAGGCCACGGTCACGATACGTCTTTAACCTTCTTGATAATGATGCCGAAAAAAATATCGAAAGATATGACGTCACAGAGCTGCTGCTGCTGTGGTAGAACACCCTCAAGAAAAATACATTCAGCTCTGCGTAACACAACGATGTTCTACTAGTTAACAAAAAAAAGAGAAAGTAAAGACTTAAGGGAAGATGGCGTGATGTGGAAGAAAGTGAGAAAGTCCTCCTCTTCAAGGGTAAAGACATAACTTTGGGCTTTTTGTGTGAGCCTGTGGATAGACGGACTATTTTCAAGGCCACATTGTTTTTATCTCTCTTTAGTATTAGGTACCAAAAACACGACCTATAGACTATACGCAACGGAGGAGTGTCCTGCAGACCTATAGGAACGTGCTTTCCATGTTGGCCCACTAAAAATAAGGAGAGAGAGAGAAGCAAACAAACCAGACAGTTAGCTCTGCAGTTGCCGCTAGACCGCCATTCGATCCAGATGTGATTTGAAGCTTATAGTCTTTTTTAAATTAAAATTTAAACAGTGTAAATATATAATAATGCCACCTCATTCTGAAGTGGGAAACGATCCTTTTGCTCAGATTGACGATGCTGTGCGGTACAGAGGTGCCAGACGGAAGAGATCCCGATCCATCTCTCCGGATTACATGAGAAAAGTTGGACAGCATAGTAATAAGAGTAGCCGGAGCAGTAGCGTTTCCAGTGAGATCAGGGTTGCCGTTCTACCGCGATCTAATAATAATAATGAGAAGATCCTAGTACAAAACACGCCGGTTGTTGTTAGCTACAAAGAGGCGCCACCTTTCCTGCAATTCAATCCTTTCATCATCAGAGGATATCGTACGAATCTTTGTACCATAACGTGCCTAAAAAGGTAAGACACGTAAAAAATTACGTCTAGGATGCGGCTAAAAATAGGGACCAAGAATTCATATCACGCGCGTCGTCGTGCAAAAGTCAACGATCTTTTTAAAAAAAAATATATTTGTCTGCAGTTTATTTTGGTGGACGAACGAGACGCTCAACGCATGGACGCACTTACTAGGATGGATGTATTTCGCTTACTTTACAGTTAAAGAAGTTATCCAAACTTTTAGCGATGGAGACTCAATCAGCTGGGAGGATAATCTCATGATGATTATGATTCTCGTCTGCTTTCAAGTATTATTTATTTATGCGAATTTTTAAATTGGGGTTAAACACGTGTCACGTTCAGATCTGTATGGCCTTGTCGACGGGTTACCACACTTTCTGCTGTCATTCGCACGATGCTTACCACTGCTGGCTGAGCTACGACCTTTGCGGCATCTCTTTCAGTCTGCTAGCCATCTACACGACGGGCATCTATTACGCTTTCTGGTGTCACAATGTAAGTTGAGATGTGCTCTACTGTCCTGAAAGGAAACCATTCCAAGTGGGTCACAGTCGATCGCAATCTAAATGCGTCCTTGACCACTACTTTGTTGTTGTTTTGTTATAATAATAGCAGACGACATAATAATTATAACTTCCTTGAAATCTAGACGATCAGAACCGTCTACATCGCGATCAGCTTCAGCTTGTTTGCAGTGTCCTTGATCTTGCAGACGACGCCGAAATTTCTAACAGACGACTACAGCCGGGCTCGATTGTTGTTTTTCATCTCTTGGAGTGTTTTCGGTTTCTTGCCTTGCTTCCACTGGGTCGCCCAGAATGGAATGAATAAAACCGTTTTCGTAAAACCTTTGATTTATTTTAATTCTCAAGGTCTCTTTTATTATAATCTTTTTGTTTTCACGCCCAAATATTACAGGATTTAGTGAGCCAGATTGGCATCATGTACCTTATATGCGGTCTAGCCTTATTTTTCTACGTCACGAAAATTCCTGAAATCTGGTTTCCAGGTAGATTCGATTTTTAAAACAGTGTGATAAACTGATCGTAATTATTATTTTTTTTAAACAGGTTCTGTGGATTTTATAGGGAGCTCCCATCAGGTTTTTCTTATCTCTCTTAAAAATCTTGATTTTGATTTAATTTTTTTTTTTTTATGTTATAGTGGTGGCATATATTCATCTTTTATGCCTTCTACCACTGGCAAAATGCCGGCAAATACTTTTCCGACTTCCGGGCTCATCATGGATGCTTTGAAATCGAGTCTATCGGAGAGCTTGATGGAAACAGTACAACATCCTTCTTTCTTTAAAAAAAAAAAATGCGCTCAACTTCTAAACCTTACATTATTATCCAGTGTTGTCATAATAGTTTGAAGTCGCTTGTCGTCAGATGAGAAAAAAAAGTGTTATATTTTCTAATTTTTTAGAAACCAGTTCTTAGTGTGCATTGAATATTCGTCCCATATATTTTGTAACCCCGAGTTGGTCCGCCCCAAAATGTACATAAAAATAATTTAAGTAATTTTAAAAATTAGGGATTAAGGTGTGTCCTTCTTGTAGGGTTTTTAAAAGGGTCAATATTTACTCACAAAATACAATACGGTACTTTTTTCTGTGAATTAATTATTTTTTATAAAATACCAGACAAGGTTGAATGCAACTGGTTTCTGCAAACCTGCCTTGCGCTTTCACTTTTCTGACTGGAATCGCGAATTTCTCTTTCTATTCCAGAATATATCTATACCGAAAATGAACATTTAAACATAAGATACATTCGTGCATAAAACTAGGGATGTCAAACTTGTTATGCACATGTAAGCAGTGACCTGAATTTTAAGCTGTCCTGGAACAACAACTATCACTAGTAAGTAGTTTTTCCTTCCATCGCGCAATTAGATCTATTATTAGAAGATTACTAAGATAAAACTAGGGTATTCACTTGATGACGCGGAAGCAAATCTGCAAAAACCCATTGTAATGGGTACAAGGTAAACAGTGATGTGTAAAGATAAGATAAAACTACAAAATATTTGATTTGTTAAAAAATCTATTTCTTTTCAACATATTAGCACTCTAGTAATAATAATAGGAAAAAGAGCCAGCCCCCATAGCACACCAATGAATTCCGCTCAGATCAAAAAGTATAAAGAAACCGAAATGAGCCAATCATCTTTTGACTTTTTTTTCAACTTTAATTCAGCATTTCGTTGGTTTTCCTCTTCCACATTAACAAATTAAGGACAGCAGTTAGAAACCCAAAAAATAGAGAAAGAAGAAGTAAACAGCATATAATTTTTTTTAATGGATTTTCTCAATCAAAAAAGAAAAAGTATAAAGGCCTCTACTAGACACACATCAGTGTGAAGTAAATAAAGCCGGCATTGCAAATTTTATAGGGGCTCATTATAACCTTATTTTAAACTTCTCAAAATTTAATTGATTAGTTTTTTCAATGATACTGGACTCCCAGTTGCTGGGACATTTGAAGTAAAACTTTCAGACCCGATATGAATGAGCCGATCTCAGTGAAGGGCGTATTGATCACCACTTGGGCGTGAAGACTCAAACAGGTGGCGTAATCACCTGCCTGGGCAGCTTGGACCATTTGATGCAGTCCGTGAAATGTTGAACTCGACAACTAAAATTTCAAAAATTCAATTAAAATTAAATTCTCTTTTTTGAAATCTGAAAAAACTATTACCATATTATTTCGGAGGAGGTCATCCAAGCTTTCCAACTTCTTAGCCCACATCGTCCAGTTTCCTCTTCATTTGCTATATAAAAATAAAATTAAAATTAAGTAAGAGTAAACAACAATTAAAGACTATTTATAATTACCGCATTTAAAGGTTGGGATGCACACTTGTCCTTCAACGTGTGGAACACATCGTGAATGATGAGGTTCTCTTGAGGGATAGGCAGTAAAGCAGGTGGCGGTTGAACTGGTTCCGGTTCAATGTGCTGCTGAGGAGCTGGAACAACTGGATTCAAAATCCCTTCGTACTGCTGGAACACGGGTACAGCAGGCTGCTCAACCACCCCTGGAGTCATGATGGGCACAGGGTGTGTGACTGAATCCATAGCCGCTTCCATTTTGGCTTTACTGAACGAAGAGATGGGTGGAGGATCGTTCCAGCCCGGTGGGGGATTCGAAGCCGGGAGCGTCGGGATGGTAGGAAGGATCCCGGCACTCGGTGGTGGTGTAATAGACGGGACAGATGGATCAAAGAGAGGCGTGAAAGAGTTATGCATCTGTGGAGTCGAAAGAAGCAGACGCAGTTGTGTTCCATGGGATTGTAGAATCCCGCTGGAGTGCCACTGTCATAAGACATTCCTCCATTGGTCATCGCGGGCGAGATGAACTGGCTAGTTGTTCGACTGGAACGAAGAGTTGAGCACATGGTGGTGCTCCATACTGATTCTGCTGGAACGTCGGCGTACTGCTGAATTGTCCAGGCGTAGACTGATACATGGATGATTGCGCCGGTTGAGGAGTGAATCCAGGAAATTGAGGTGTTCCAGAACCGTAGTAATCCAGCTGAACGGGATCCGCCACTTCCACCCGTTATGCTCGGATCCTGGACGTAGACACGATTCCTCGAAGAGAGAGGACCACCTCTAGACACATTGCCAGAGGTCGGAGGAGGAGCCATAGCTGATGCCGGTGGAGGAGGTGGAGGCTGGAACGTCTGAGCCGGAGGTGGTGGAGCCATCATAGCCGGTGAAGGCATGGGCGGTTGAGATGGTGCTGCTGGAACAGGAGGGCTGTTGTAGGCATTGTTGGTCGGAGTGGACCAGTTATTGGTTTGATAGGGTGTCGTAGGGCGAGGAGGATAAGTCGGAACGGACGGGTTGTAAGCCTCTTGCTGGTGATATGTCGGAGTGTTGGAAGCGGGAGGCCGGCTCACCGATCCTGGAACACCATAAGATTGCCTCCTCTGCTGCAAACCAGAGGGATTGTAGGAGCCATTCATCATGCCACCTGAAATCTTACGGTCTCCTTTTCCAAGAGCTTTTTGAAGTCGATCTTTGAGCTCCACAATTGATTCATCCTGTAGGGAAAAAACAAATTTAAATAAGATTTAAAATGAATAAAAAAGTATAAATATCTTACTTGAGACATGTCAACGTAAGTTAAGGCCGCTTCTAGACTACCCTGTCCAGCTAAAAGACCAGCATAACGGCAGAGCTGTTGAGTCAAATGACCGGAATCAACCGGAGTTGGTTTGCGACCCCAATATTGCTGTGCCTGGCGAAGGACCATGACTTGTTCCACCATCTCTTGGAGAGCGGTCGTAGTCTCAGTCTCGCTCCTCAACCAGCAGTCGACCAGCTTCTCCATACTTCCAGCACAAATGTAGCACAGAACGGCCTCACTCGTTAGCTCCCGATTCCGCTTCCAAGCGCTGTCCGATCGTTTGGCACAAACCGGTAAATTCCGCATCTTCAGCATAAGTCAAAGTGGCAGCCAGCGCCTCTTTCCAGTTTGCCAAGTCGCAGTGCTGGACAATCTGCTGCCAATTGCGGGATACAACGGCTTGAATGAGCCGCTGAACGTTGCCTCCCGCAGTAAGACGGAAGTAACGGTCCTTGGTAGCGTTCAGCAGCTCGGGAGGTCCGGTCATGGCGAGCACGATGGCATCGGCATAGCGCTTATCCTCGAAACAGACGTCTACGGCTTCGGCGAGGGATCCAGTGATGAGGGCTTTGCTGATACGGCCGTCCACCGACTGATCCGTCGGGATCGTAAAAGTAGCCACTTCGGCCGCAATAGAATCGAAGGCATCTGTGAGACCAAGGCCTTCCATCGATTTGGTGGCGCTGCTCTCTTCCGTTTCGTATCCAAGGAGCTGGAGGAGTTGTTGACGAGGAGCAGCATTGAAATTTGCGGCTAAAAAGTTCCAGGCTTCCTGCTGCTTTCCACCGGCGAGAGATTTCTTGGTGCAATACTCTGCCAATCCGCCAGTGTGGAGCGCATCTTCGAGCTCTTTGGATCTGTTGGTGAGCTCTTCTTCAGGTAATCACTTGGCTGATGTGAACTTGAGGCGTAGCCGACGCTCCTGGATCAACGCCGAATGTGACAAGTTTACCACCGAATGCAAAAGAAGCTCCGGAATGAGGTCGGAGCCATTTGGGAGCCTTCTTAAGCTGTTGGTGTACAATCACTTGCTGCTGAGGTGGTTGAAGAACAGGTGCCGATTCCATTCCAGGGAAAGAGTCCGCAATCATGTTGACAGTAGGCTGTACTGCCAATTCACGGCCACCCATGATGGAATGGACGCTGACTCGTACCGTCAAAACTGGCTGTTGCGATACATGATGGGTTTCTAGGGCACCAGGCAGTAGTCGAAGCACCACTGGTTGCTGGTGGTAAGCTCTCCCAAGATCTCTCCTCGAGGAGTAGGACTATTTGGATTCCAGATGATGACTCTGTTATCTTTTCCGCAGCTCAAAAGTAAATCAGGGATCCTATTAAAAGAGATTGAATTTAAAAAATATATTTGGAAATGGTTATAAAATTAGTAAACAAACCTGAGAGCACCAATCCATTGATAGAATTCCTCTCTGGTGGCCTTCGAAAGTGTTGACGGGAGCTGTGGCTTGCCGGAGATCCCATAATTGAATAACAGGGAGCTGATCATCTTCAGAGGCTAGGCAGAGTTGTGTAGCTACTTTGGGATGCCAGGCTACAGTTTTGCATCGCATACGAGATGTGCTGTCACTGACCTATGAAACTTAATGTCGTAATTGAACTAATTAAACAGTAAAAGTATGATTTCACCTTTATGATGGGCTCGTTTTTTCTCAAATCCCACTACGACGCAACGAGTGGCAAATGTAGATGCCAAAATGTGTTGCACCTGCTGATTCCAAGCAAGGCACGTTACGTCATCTGGAGGTTGAGATAGTGTGCCCGGTGTCATTGGCGCTGCAGGACTGTTTAAGATCCCAGATGAAAATCTCAGATTCTGTAGCTCCAGATGCTAAGTAGATTGAGCTGGAACGGGTTAAAATCAAGGGCCTTGACGGCACCGCTGTGTTTCTTGCTGTCGGACAGTAAATATCCGCCAGTCTCATCGTTTCTTCCTTTCAGTAGTTTGGCTGCATCAAAGAGCAGCATGTGGCCCTGATCGGCACCCCCTACTATGACTCCTTTTGGCTTTTCTCCACCACTGATACCTTGGGAACCCCAAACTAATTTATGGAACCTGAAAAAAAGAAGAATTAAAATTCATGTTTATAAATAAATAGAACTGATATAACCTCTGTTTTGTTGGTATGGAGGCTTTGAGACTCATGCCCAAACCAGGTTCCTCCAAATCGAGGGAGTACAGGATCTATCTGGGCGGTGGTGCTGAAGGAGGCATCCAGTTGCTGTGCAGCAGTCCCAATCGCCAGATAAACTGGATGAATGGAAGCTGGAGACCAGGCGATATTGCCAGTCTTTTCAATTTCTTTAACCTTCATTCTTATGGCCTGAAATTACAGAATAGTAGTGAAACTTTGTTATTGACACAATGTTACATGATGACAAGATTAAAATGATCAACTGTCATTCAAACAATTACAGTTAAACAGAGTACAAATTGACTGTAATAAGAGTAAAGGGTGTAGCTCTCTTTATGGTAAATTCCGTTGGCAATTGCCGAATTAAGTAATCTAATAAATTATCATGGCACTTTGATTTACCTTTAGGGAAAACCGATGATGAAAGTGAACTTAATTCAAGAGCAATGACAATTATTTCTAGCCGGTTTGACAATTGAAAAAGTGAGGCTGTTGTCGCACACTGAGCGGTGACGTGGAAGCCCAGAAAACACTCGGCTAGTCGGATCTCGCACTCGGCAGCCGACACATCTTGTTCGTAATGGGGATCAGCGCCTCTAACGGCAGATGACCCTAACCAGATGTAAGCGCACAAGTGACGCAATTGATTCACGGAAATTGGATAATACCGGTTTTTTAATCAACAAAAACAAAAATCACTCATTAAATTCCATTTTAATTCAATAACAATTTAGTTAACGTTTCGTTTCGTTAAAAAACATTTATATTTCCATATCCTTTTTTCAACAAAAATAAGAATGTATAATAAAGATGAAAAAACATTGAATAATAAGCACGTAGTTTAGTTAATTATAGGATTTCTCTTCGTTATTGGCTTCCCATTGTGTTGAAAAATATTTTTGGAAGCACGTGGAAGCATGCGAATTAACGTTCACTCACGAACCAAAACACCATAAAAAATGATTGGGGGTAGGGCATTGAGTACACACTAACTCACTTTCCCAAGTGATGCCAAAAAAAAAAAAAGATGAACGAGAGGGAAAGTGTTAACTTCAGTTAGAGGGCGATTCCATTGTGTCCGATGACGTCAGATTCTTACGCTTCAGCCGGACCTGAACGCCGTCTCGCGGCCGAAGTACGAGCTCCCCAATCAAAACGAGATCTTCACGCTTCTCTAGGGATTCCAAATGAAAGTGTCTCAGTACTGTGGATAGCACAACTTTCTCCTCCATCACGGCGTATTTTTGGCCTACAAACATAATAGACCGTTATTCTTATAAATCTTGAAGATTCACGCTGACTTAGCTCTATTTTTTATTTTCTTGGGCAACTAGGAAAACGAAAGTGAACGCTTTTTCTTTCATTTTTCTTATAAAAATTTTCTCACCAATGCAGTTTCGCGGACCGGCGCTGAACGGCACGTAAGCATACGGATGTCGACCTCTTATGTTCTCGGTCGTGAAACGTTCGGGATCAAAGCGTTCGGGATCGGGGAACTGGATCGGATCACGATGAAGGGCGTAAGGAATAACTCCAACTGTGGCACCAGCAGGAAGAACATGGCCATCTATTTAGAAACATACATTATTATATAATTAACTTTAATTGAATTAAAGTTAACTTACGGACAACAGTTTCCTGGCTGAGGGTCCTGCCATACATGGCAACACTTGGAAAGAGTCTCAAAGCTTCTTTGATGCAACATTCTAAATATTTCAGCTGAAGTAGGTCAGACATAGTGGCAGGACGGTCTGAATTCCCGAAAACGCGATTCAATTCTTCATTAACCCGTTCTTGAACTTCAGGGTGACCGCCAATCAAGTAGAGAGCCCAGCCAACAGCAGCAGCTGTGGTGTCCTGACCTTCGAACATGAACGTGTCCACTTCTTCCCGGATATCCAAATCGCTTAAAAGAGTTCCGTCTTGGGATGCTTCGATAAGTAAATCCAAAAAAGCTAAACGTGGTTTATCTAAGTACAATTAAATGTGAAAGTGAAATGAAATGAAAATGAGGTGAGGGTTTTTAAAGTTATATTAAATACTTGACAATTTGTCGCTGTCATCTTCGGATGGACTCATCTTTTGTGCTTGCTCTCTTGCTTTACGAAGTTTGTGTTCCACTTTTCTCTCTTGCAACACCTGTCGGGTAAACGATTAATTCAATTTCTCCTACAACAATGTGAAGAAAAACAACAAGAAAAAAGGATTTTGAAATGTTTACTTTATCGGTGAAACCGTGGAGAATGTCGAGGCATTGCTGCTGTTTTTTGGACATTGGATGCAGTTGAAACAGGAATTCCGGTTGAATCCAAGGTTGCGCCTGTCTTGTTTGAACGATTCTTCCAATTCTAAACAATTCAATTCAATCACAATGACGTAATTGAAGAGTTATATCACCAGACTTACGTGCACACGGCTTTGACGTATTCGGAATCGTTGTTCAATTGAGCATTAACGTGCCTTCCCATGGCAGTTTCTAAAAGATTAAATCAATCATGATTCTTCAGGAATCTTTCCTTAATTGAAGTAATAAATACCGCAGATAATATCAAGAGTACAACGAGCCACATAAGGAAAGATGTCGATCCTTTCTTCTCCTTTAGCCGTCATTTCTTCGTGAATTTCCGCCAACTTATCCACTAAAACTCGGCTCTGTTTATTAAAGATATCCAAGAAATCTTCCAGGATCTTAAAGTGGAATGTGGGTGTAAGCATTTTACGCCGGACATGCCATTTCTCTCCTTTGAAAAAAAAAAATGTTAATTCCAGGTCAGTACGGGATGATATAATGGATTTTGGATGTCATAACATACCTGTGCTGGTAAGGAGGCCAGTGTTGAGCCAAGGATGAAGGTATTGGTATTCGCGGGATTTGTCTATCAGTTTATTACTTCCTAGGATAGCCTAACAGAACATAATATTCAAATTATCAAGTTTCTCTCTCGTCGGCCAGTTTTCACCGGGATTCAAAGGGAATAATAGTCAAGAGAGCGTTGAATACAGTTGAAAAAAAATACAAAAAACTGTCACTTTAAAGGAGAAAGCTGACGCGACGATGATACTGCGCCCGCTGCATAAATCTCGATCAATCGGAACACAATATTATTACGTGACTGAATATGCTTTGATGGAAAGTTTTTTTTTCTCTTGACCACTGTTACTTTTCAAACGTTGTAAAATCGATACAGTTTCGTTTAAAAAGTGAAACCGTTTTACGTTGAGAGGCAGAAGGAGAAAATTATTCGCGTGGAGCGTGAAGAAACCGACCGAAAATGTTTCACAGAGCGTTTACTATTCAAACGTTCGTTTTAAAAGACTAATTTCTGTGGCATCCACTTTCTCCCATTCTAATCTAGTTGTCTCAATAAGTAGCATAGCCTATACTTAAAAGAACTATTAACGACATCAGAACACACCCAAAAACTTTCGACTCACCTCCGATCCTTCGGGAGTGTAGATGATAATTGCAGGGAAAGGTCCTACCCAGAACCGTAGAATCGGAAAGTATTGTCTCCAAGCCGTCAGATAGTCGACCATGAATTGGAACAATTCTAATCCAATTAGAAAAAAGGGTCATCAAATCTCCAAGGATCTTTTTGTGTCATATTTACCATCAGGATCGCGTAGGAGTTCAAGTGCGTTGCCCAAAACTGGGAGAGGAGCTGGTGGTCCCGGGATTCGATTACACAGTTCGATGAAATTCAATCGCTTCTTAGTGAAGGAAAAGACTGCAAAGAAGGTGCACAGGATCGTCAGGTAAACGGTGAAGGTGGAAGGCATCCAGCGATCCGTTCTTAATAGATTATCCTCAATCATCCTCTTATCAAGAAGATCGATTGCTGAATTCAAACGTTTGTATGTATCCTTTGAAGTGCGGAAATCAGGACTGACGGTTGGAACCTCATCTTTATCCTCCTTTTATACTTGGACATAAAAGTAGGATATCCATGTAGACGGAAGACCCCGCCTTTTAGATGTAGAGGCAGACTCCTCCTTCCTTCCCCAGTGATCTCCTTTTTTTCCCTTCTTCTTCTCGCGAGAGTGAGAGTAAAAGTAACCTTATAGTGAAAATGGTGAGAAAAGGGAAAACTCTCTTCGCGGGACACATAAAGTACGTAATAGTTTATTACAGGAGAAAATACCATAGACGGCGGCGGCGGCGGAGGCTGACCATCTCAGACTTGTAAACGACCACCATTTTCCCTGTTTTTTTAAAACATGTAAATGAGTATATTGGTTCTTCTCACGAATTTCACATTCGATTAGAAAATAAGCAAGCCAATATTGTTAGGTTTTTTCATAATGCAATTAAAATTTAGATGAAAAATGTTAGATAAAAATTCATAACAGACTTTCCCTATAATATCAAGATTGAAAGGATATACATCAGAGATATGGATATTGAGAACATCATCCATCTAAATGTGGGGCGTGAATTTGTAAATCTAAATGGCCCTCCTGTGATGCTAAAAAAAGGAAAGTGAAAGCAATGGCAAGGTTCGGCAAGGTTATTACCATCGGAACACACCCCCGACATTAGCTATACCCCTGGAGGGTTGCACGTGGACTCCGTTCTTTTCTCACGAAAATGAGGAATAACCCTGCCCGCTTTCCTTCTTTGGAAATGCTTGTTTCGCGATTGACCGCGTTACATCAGTAACGGCAACATAGCACGACATCAAACGAACCAATGCAGTTGTGTGGTTAGATTCGGAAATAATGAGACTGGACTTTCCCTATTATTTCTTCCGGTTGATAGATGTGAGAATAGTATATAGAACGTAAACAATATCATCGCATCGATGAAACGTATACACAGCGGAAATTCAGCATCACGGTTGGCTTGACTACGAAAAGAACCGTACAATACTAGAAATTATTAATCATCGAGGAATGTTTTCCGGGATATCATAAATGGGGACGAAAAGATTAGAGAGAAAGCTTTAGATTCTGATGAAAAATAACAAATACTGTCAATCTCTAGAGATATATCTTGATTCAGCATCAGAACCTCGTCGACGTTTCACATTCCTCGTGTTCATTTTTTTGTTGTTGTTGGTGTAACGACGTTGCCGCTTTCGCGCCCAATATTGAATATCTGTCTGCTGACCCAGCCGCTTCCCGTTTAGCTCACGAAAAATAAAAAATTATATTTGCAAATTTCTTACACAGCTTGTATAAGTAGATAACGATCACACCATAACTGTTAAAAGGCCTTTCACTCTCTTTTTGCCCTCTATTTTTGTTTGTTATTATAATAAAATGACGGGACTATTTTTTCGTCTACTGTTTATTAACGAGATGTTAATCGGGCCCCTTGCGGCTTGACCAGCACAACTATCACCGTACGTTTAAAGATTCCAATCAATCATGCATGAAGGACATATCTACTATTTTCTCTCTGTTTATGAGACGAAGCACTTAAATAGTTCAGTTTTAAGTTTCAGTTTAAATCATTTGGAATGACCGTTTTACAATGCAAGAGGGCCGGAAAAAATAGATGTTAACGCTGGAAGCTTAAAGAGACGGCACTTTCCATTTAGGAAAAATGGAAGGATGAATGGCCTCCCGTGGAGTAGGGACGTCTGCTTCGGTCCGATTTCTCTCATAATAACTTTTACGCTGAATAAAAATAATGTCTCGGTTGTTTGGTTAACATCTGACGAGCGGAAACCGACTACCTAATATTTACGCCTATCTTTCTCTATCGTTTATAACCGCAGGGCGATGAGAGTAAGACATTTGCTGGTGTAGCTTTCTTGTATTTACATATCGAACAATTGTCGACGATGAATGAATAAGAGGGATTAGACTACATTGTGGGAGGTAATAAGAGTATTACGGTGAGCCGCATTTAGAGAAAATAGATAGATGCTCTTAATTCACGAATTTCAATTTCAGATTAAGGGAAAAATAGTTATGGCAGAAAATATCTTAAGTTTTACGACATACGCGCATAAAAAGTTAATACGGTAATTCTATCAATATTTTAGTAAATCATAAAAAATTTCGAAAGTATTGAGTAACATATTAGGCAATAATGATGAGAGAAATCAAACAATTTAATGAAGTTATTATTACGTATGGCCTTGGAAAATGTAACGTCATATTTATGTTTGTTGTATTATTTATTTTTCTTTAATCAGTAGTAAAATATAAGTGTCTGTAAAACAGTTGGTCTAATGCTATATTATTTGTACCTTTTATACCATGCGAGTTAAAGGATAGTCCCTAGTGAGTATATACTTAAGTGCCTCTTAAAGAAATTATCATAAATCGCGGACCTCTCCCGAAATCCTTGACCAGAATTCAAATTTTAGGTAAACGGCCTATAAATATACAATAGGTCTTTCACCCGTAATATCAACCGAAAGTATGTCATGCAGGTTCATCAGATCTAGGGTGGTTAATGAACTCAATAGAACGGTAATATTAATAATATTACCTCATGAATCTTGAAAACTTATCCATCATCTCTATACATGAAATGAAAGGGGTTGATGTACTGAAAGTTGCACATGCTCCTGGCCAGAGCTTCAAGTTATTATTATTATGCATACAATTCGGTCACGATGGTATGGCCTTCACAGAAAGTACTCTTAAGGTACATCTATACATGAAACTGCTGCATCAGGAGGTGAATAAACGCGATTGTTTAGATTCACGCGCAGTCGTTTGCTTTCGCGAGTAAAAGTAGGGTATTTCGTGAATATAAGCCGAGTTATATTGTATAAGTCATGATGAATCTTACGTCGCTTATATAACACTGACGTTATTTTCAATTCAACATTTCACTTTCTTCTGCAGCTGCTGTAGATCAGTCACCCCAAAGCCCTCTCTGGATGATGTGTGAAAAGCAATTCACGCGTGTACTCCATGCCCTTTTGATCAAATAAAAAGCCACGCCTCTGTCGTTATATAAGTCCATGAATTACCCAACTTTAATAATCTACCTGTACTTTTCTCTATTTTGTTGGTGCACAGCGCAATCCTTTCTTATTGCTTTATAATGGATGATGATTCAAGATTGGAAAAGGACGACCTGATCAACGATAATTGTGTGATACTATTTGGAATAATTGAAATAAAGCAACAGGGCGTTGCCACTGCGTGATAATGCTGTCTATGTCAACCTTTCTTTTGATTCTTCAGTCACACGACGACGGCGCGAGAGATATTGCTTTATGGATTTTCAAGCATTTAAAAAGGCTATATAATATGATACTTTATTGAGCGCTAGGAATGTGTTGACGTGCTCATCATTATGCATATTGAAAGCAATAAGCTTTTACTATACCTTATGCTTATGTGTGTTATAACAAAAGTTTCAAAACTTTCTAAACCTATTTAGCGAGTAAACGACGAATATTTTTCGCTCGCTTCTACAGCCAACATACTATTATTCCACAAACTTTCCGATCAAAATTATAGATCGCCCTGTCGTATTTTATCTTAAACAATAATGTGACTGACACCTTTGATGGGCCATACGCATTAGCAGGTAAATTGTGTACAAGGTAACAACTTACCACTTTTTCCCGCCAAGTCTCCTGGGTAATATTTGCATAATACACACTAAAGGCCCGTTCACACATGACGTTTTTCGGCGCGCCGAAACTTTTTTTCGGCTTTTTTCAGCCGAAAATATATGAAAAGTTTCGTCTTTTCAGCGCCGAAATTTTTTTCGGCCGCCGAAAAACGTCATGTGTGAACGGGCCTTAAAGGGAATCGTCGATGGACTTGATGGAGAAAAGTTCGGACGTTCCGACCGCCCTATCTAGTGACCCCATCAGTCCTTTTTGGTCCTATGAAATCTTCAGTCATATTTTAAATTCATATTTTTGTATTTACATCTGGGCTAGAAAGGAAGTCATTCCTCTCTTTTTTTGTGTTAAACCTTTCTGGTCAATATCCTCCAATATTATTCTAATTAAAAATGACAATTCCATAAAGATCTACTTTTGGTTTCGCGGGCATTCAGCTCGCATTTCTATGTTTCCACCCCGTTCCCCTGTAAATTATGAGGATTCCAGCTTCTAAGTTCCCATAATCCAGTTCCGCTAAATAGTCATTCTGGCAGTAGCCCTGTATTCTCAATGTTTACACTTTTGAATCCCTCATCAGCAGTTATCAGACAGTGAAAGAATTTTTTAAAAGCTAGAGCAGCACTAGGAAATGTTCAAAGGAACGCCGTAATTTACTTGTTGGATTCGGGCGATCAAATTATTAGATAATTCCCTATTACTATTTTTTAATTTGACCAAGTAGAGGGCATAATATATGTAGTAAACAAGACATATGTTAGAGAAGAAATATGGGTGTCAAAATAATTGGAAAAGATCATTTAAAATGTGTGGTAAGTACCATGATAACAGCCTTATTTAAAAAAAAACAAGTTATATATTTAAATGATTTTTATATTTCATACTAGACTGATAACCTTCGGGACTGCTGGAACAAAGAATGTTATTCAAATGTCACATTTACTTGCAAATCTGCCATTAATAATACAAGTAGCCTTTCAGCCAACAAAGCAGTTCTAGCTGCAGGAAGCCGGAAGCTGTATCACATGCTCTCTGAGACTGGAGATGATGAAGTCAATATTCTTGTCCCGGAGAGGGATTTTCACACCATCAAACTGCTGTTGGAATATATTCATACTGGAGAAGTGTTTGCTGTCAGTGATGTGAAAAATGAGTTGGAAGCATTAATTGATGAATGGGTAATCCATTTTTATTATTCTATTCTTTAGTACACCTCTTAAATTATTTTTTAAATGTTTCAGGAAATTGGATGCCTGAAAATTACACCTCGTACTGTCCAACCAGCTTCAGAGAACCCACCTGTTTCTGTAAGAGAATGCACAGCTTCTCCGATAGATGACAACGACCCATGGGTGGATGAAAGTCGCCCTGAAAACGTCCTTCCGCTCAATAACCCCCATCCTGCTCATACAAGTCCGAACAAGAAGAAAAAGAGATTAGCTCCCGAAAAGGTTCCTCTATCAGTTGAGCCTGAAGAAAGTAATTTGAATACTAGAAAAAGCGACAAAGATACAGAAGAAGATAAAGCGGATCTGCTTCTTTCCGAAGCTTTCTTGAAGGAGGAGAAAAATCGCAATCAACATTTGACTTCATCCACCAAAGAAATGATGGAAACGGTCAAGCGACATCAACTCTATGTCAAACATTTTATTGGGCCTCAATACTTGGTTAATTCTATTATTAAAGAAATTGACCTGAAGGCAGATACAGGTATTATATATTATTTTAAAGCTGTAGGTTTGTTCTGTGGCTGATTTTTTTTTCTAGATCCCAAAATTCCGTGCGCAATCTGCAATAAAGACGTACGTAAGAGCTACATGAAAGGGCACATCGTCACCAGTCATAGCGCGGATAGGCCGGTTCTTTGTGAGCAATGTGGAGCCTCTTTTGCTCAGTTAGATGGGCTCAAGGTACTTCCACTTATTTTACAAACAATTACACAAAAATTATTTGAATAATTTTTAAAATAATAGAGACACATGAATAGCTGTCATCCGGATGAATCTCAAGTGAAAACGTACCTCTGCAAAGTTTGCAACAAGACATTTAAATCAAGTGTAAAGTTGCGTGATCACATGACCGGTCACACGGGGGAAAAACCTTTCCAGTGCCCGTATTGTGATAAAACGTTCCGACTTCAGTGCACATTGTACAGGCACAAGCGAATTCACACTGGTGAAAAGCCTCATTTGTGCAGCGTGAGTTAAATTTTTTTCCTAACTAAAAATCCTTATTAAACTAAAATTTATAATACAGGTTTGTGATAAGCGCTTCTCGACACGAACAAATTATCTGAGCCACTTGAAAATTCACGACGAGAATCGTCCTTTGAAATCGAATAATCCCTTCAAATGCGGCACATGCGGCATAAGTAATAATTTTTTTTTATGTGCTCATATTTATTTTATACAAAAATTTATATTCGCAGCTTTCGTGCGAAAAGATGCGTTCATAATTCATGAAGCTAGTCACACAAATGAGCCTGCCAAAGTTCCTTGCAGCCGCTGTCCTGAAACATTCCCAACTTTAACTCTTCTCAAAGAGCATGCAAAGAGTCAACATGCGGACGTCATCTTCAAATGCGATCAATGCACCAATTTTTACAGCACTAAATTTGATTTGAAAAACCACCTTCTTACTCACCAGTATAAAACATTTTAGTAATTTTTTTTTAAGTGTAAGTAAGAGTTAAATTATTTTTAGGAATCCAGCTGTTTCATTCCCTTGTGATAAATGCGGCAAGTCATTTGACAACAAATATAGCCTTGTTCTTCATTTAAGGAGAACGCATATGAGCGAACGTCCATTTAAATGCCGATTTTGCGCTAAGGATTTCAAAGTGAAGAGAATGTTGTGCGATCATGAGCGACTTCATACGGGAGAAAAGCCCTACAAATGCCCTCATTGTCCCAAAACTTTTAGAATCAATGTAAGCTCTATTTTTTTTTAAATGCTTAATGAGTTTTAAATATTTAAGTTATATTTTTATTTAGAATCAACGGAGGATTCATTTACGGACCCACACCGGTGAGAAGCCTTTCAAGTGCGATTTTTGCGACAAGGCTTTCGCTGCTAGGGAAAATTACAGAGCGCATGTCAAGATTCATACTGGTGAAAAAATTCAGTGCGATAAATGCGGAGAAGTCTTCCGGACGCAGATCAAGTTGAAACAACACGAATGCAATCATGGCGGAGATTTGGAAGCTATAGAAGAAGAAGGAGAAGTTCCGAATGATTACCAAGATGATGAAGATTGAGTATGCTAATGTTTGAAAAAATTAAGTGGTAATATCCAGTGGTTTTATGGATGATATATGATACTAATTTCATCTAGTAACCAAATGTTGGAAGGAAATAAAAGGAGAAATAATAACATTCTACTATTATTAACGTGTTACGAACTCCTTACTATATCGTTGAAATGACTTTAATTGGCATTAGCGCATCTTGAAAGATCTGCTCATCTGCGGAGAGAAAGAAGCGATCAAGTGAGTTTACACACTTGCGGCTGGAAATAAACTATTCAGTGGAAGTGGAACTAGAATTGGAGAACGAAACCGCCTGCCTGTAGACGGTGTCCGACTATCCGGTGGAAATGACAACATTTTAAATGACTCTTGAGACCACATGGATCTTGAAGTGAACGTTGTTGAGGAGTTGCGTTGAAAAACTGTTAACTAGTAACATGTCAAAAGGTAAATGTGCCAAGTTTGTAAAAATACTTGGAAAGGATCACCTTAAATGCATGGTAACAAAGTTTTAATTAGCATAAAAAATACAAAGCAGTGCACACTTTTTTCACTCCATCGTCTATAGACTCAACATGTTCGTGAATGCTGGGAGAAAGAAAGCTATTCAAATGTAACATTTACATGCAAGACAGAATCTGGCTCTCCTAAAAAATACCTTTCAGCCAATAAAGCTGTCTTAGCTACTGCAAGTAGAAGGCTATACTGCATGCTAGAAGACACTGATGGAGACAACAATGTTGACATTTTCATACCTGAGAGTGACTTTGATTCTATCAAAATGTTGCTTCAGTACATATACACTGGGGAAGTAACTATTGTAGACAACTTTGCTAAGGATGATCTGGAATCATTGATCCGTGATTGGGTATGAAAAATAAGTTCTTATTGTTTAAATAAATTAAAAAAAAATAAATATACTTGATTTTGTTCCAGGAAATTGGCTGTCCAGAAAAACCCAGCTCTGCTGTAGCTGTCAATCCTAGGCAAATTGAGCAATACCCTGATGCCATCAATGCCAATGATGTGTCTTCTTCCTCTACTAGTTCAATAATGAAGAAAAATTCAATAATGGATAATAGGGAGCAATCAAAGCCAAAGGCAAGCAGCCAAACACGGAGAGAAAACGAGCTATCGCTGATTACTGAACCTACTCGTCAATCCACGAGAAGTATGAACTTAAGGAGCTGCAACATCAATCGCGATCCCTCAAGTTCAAATACGAGGAAGGCTGCCGAAATGGTGCAGTCAATGGAGAAATTCGATGCGGCTGCTACTCTGATTGATTTGTCAGAAGCTTATCATCGCGACCAGAATAAAGATAAAGAGGATCTCCTACTTTCGGAAGTGCTATTGAATGAAGAAACTAAACGCAATAAATCATTGTCAGCGGCTAAAGAGGAACTCATGGAAGCAATCCAGCGACATCAACTTTACGTGAACCATTTTATTGGTCCCCAAAACTCGACGGTGCTAACACTCGGGAAATCTCAGCGAGAAAGAAGAAGTATGTGTATATTTAATTTTTTTCTTTTTTTTCAAATTAACGTTTATCATTGCCATTTAGACCAACATGTAAGTTGCTCAACCTGCGGGAAACAAGTTTTACGTCGATACTTGAACTATCACATGTTGACCACTCATGGTAACGAGCGGCCGTTCCTTTGCGAGCAATGCGGTGCAACATTTGCCGTACAGCTCGGACTTACGGTACTTTTTCCCATACATTTTTTCATCTATGGATTAATATTATGTTTTAAAATCCCAAAGTATAGCATCACATGAAGCATAGTCATGTTCCGAAGGAAGTAAAAGAATCGAAAAGTGAAGTGTTCATCTGCGACGTTTGCAATAAGGTTTTACGAACCAAAGTGAACTTACGGATTCATATGAGAGTTCACAGCGGTGAAAAACGGTACTCCTGTCCGTTTTGCGATAAAAAGTTTCGGCAGCATACTACGATGGCTAGGCACAAGAGAATCCACACAGGCGCGAAGCCTTACTCATGCAAAGTAAGTATTAATCGCTAATTTCTTATTCCCTCTTTTATTGTATTCATAAATTAATTGTTTTAGGAGTGTGTTCGCTCGTTTTCAACGAGTGATAGCTATAATCGCCACTTGGAGACTAAAGCCCATATTGAAAAACTATCGGAAAAGACTCTACCCTTTACTTGCGACACCTGCGAAAAAGGTAAATTGTAAAAAAAATTATTATTATATTTAAAATGTTAATTTATGAACTTTGAAGGTTTCGGGTATGAATATCAATTCCTTATGCACGAGATTCAACACAGAACTGAAGAATCGGAACAGAAATGTTTTAAATGTCCCGAAATATTTTCATCGATAAGTCTTCTTGAAAATCACGTAAGAGACCAACATCAAGACGGGATCTTTAAGTGTCAACACTGCTCAAATTATTACAGCAGTCAAAGTCGATTAGATGAGCACTTAGTCACTCATACGTAATAGCATAACTATTTCTTTCCTTAAATATAAAATAAATAAATGTTAATATTATGCTTACAGTGATTTGGAACCAGTTGCTGCGTTCCTTTGCAATCAATGCGGAAAATCATATAAATCTCAAACGAGAGTTGATGCTCATGTGAAGGCCGTCCATATTACTGAAAGACCTTTCAAATGTCGCTTCTGCCCAAAGGATTATAAAGATAAGAAAAATTTGGTGAAGCACGAACGTACTCACACGGGTGAAAAGCCGTACAGTTGTCCGCACTGCCCTAGAACATATAACAGAGGCGTAAGCGTAACCATAATTTATCTAGCTTCAAAAATATTTTTTAATTAATAAAGATTTTTTATTGATTGATAGACCAACTTGAAAATCCATATCCGGACGCACACTGGAGAGAAACCGTATGTTTGCGGGCAATGCGGAAAGAGTTTCGCTTCAAGCGACAACCTAAAGTCGCATTTGAAAACTCACACAGGCAATAAAATTAATTGCAAAACCTGCGGTCAGGTATTCCGCGCTAAAGTCGATTTGGAAGCTCATGAGCTAACTCACAGCGATAACATTTGCGGTGAACATCAGAAAGAAAACGGAAGACAAATAATTAGAAAGGAAAGCAACCGATTGTGATAATTTGAAAAATACAAATATGATCCACTGTGTTTTGTTGTGGTTCTCGTTTGTATCGCATTAAATTTTAATCTGAGGTTAATTTACATTTTAATGCAAGTGCCAAGTTGGAAAAGAATATATTTGTGCTCAAATTTATGAGCTCCAAATAGGAATATCTTTGAGATAGAAACGACTAATCGGCGGAAGTTGACTGAAAGTCCCTGCCTTTGGCTGGGTACCTGAATTTAGAATGGGCCCTCTATTTGGTGGATAATAACAACAATTCTTCAAACCATTAGTCGTCTGCATTCCGGAATCCAGTTTCAAATGTAACTGCAGGATGATTCATTAAAAAATATATCATAATAACAAAAAATGTCACTAAATGAAGGTGTTAAGGTGGTTAAAATATTGGGAAGGAATCATTTGAGATGCATGGTAAATTTAGTTATCAAACGTAACATCCTACCATACAATGACTAATCCGCTTTTTCTCTTTAAGGTGCAACATGCTAGGGAATGCTGGGAAAACGAAAGCTATTCAAATGTTACTTTTGTTTGCAAGTCAGATTCTGGATCTCAGCTCCTCTCAGCTAATAAAGCAGTTTTAGCTACAAGTAGCAGAAAGCTTCAGTTCATGCTTGCTGACACCGGAGATGAGGATGTTGACATAATTGTACCAGATGAAAGTGATTTTGATTCAATCAAACTATTGCTTCAGTACATTTACACTGGTGAAGTTCACACTAATGGGCTCCTGAAGGATCAGCTGGAATCCTTGATAACAGATTGGGTAAAATGAAATAAATAAATAATTTATTTTTATTTTTCCCACTTAAAGTACAGTATACCTATAATTTGTTTCAGGAAATTGGTTATCCAGAAATAACCCCTGTACCAAGTAGCAGCCCTGATTATAGTGCAGAATTTGATACCACGAGTGCTTTGTCCTCTCCTGCCATTATTGCTAAGAAAGCGCTCAAAAAGAACGGGCGAAAGAAGCAAAAGAAAAGCGATTCAACCATCGTCGAAAACGAATCACTATGGCCAACGGAATCTGACGCTACACCGCAGAATGATCCGCCTGAATCAAAGGATTCCGAAGAAGATAAAGCGGATCTCCTCCTTTCTGAAGCGTTTCATAAGGAAGAGAGAAGTCGTAACCAACAGTTGACTAAAACAGCTGAAGAAATCATGGACACGATCAAGCGACATCAACTCTACATGAACCATTTCGTTGGTCCACAAGAATTTACCGCTCCCAAAATCACGGAAACGAAAAAGCAGTTGTCCAGAGGTTTTAATTAATTTAATTTACGTAAGACAGAATTTTTTTTAAAGTGAAGCCTTAATTTATTTTCAGATGTCCGCATTTCTTGTACAACGTGTGGCAAACAGGTTTGCCGAAGATACATGGAATATCACATGTTGACTACCCATGGTAACGAGCGCCCGTTTCTATGTGAGCAATGTGGTGCAGGATTTGCAATGCTAATCGGCTTAAATGTGATTTAATAATTTTTTTTCCATTTACACATTATAATTTTTTTACATTTGAAATTCAGCATCATTTGAAACTTTCGCATCCCAATGAATCCCAAATGCAGAAGTTCACTTGCACGTTGTGCGACAGAGTATGCCGCTCCAAAGAAGGTTTAAAATTTCACATGATGACTCATACCAATGTTAAGCGGTTCGCCTGTTCCATTTGTGATAAAAGATTCCGTTTTCAAGCCTCATTGCGTAAACATAATAAGCTCATCCATGCCACCGAAAAAACCTTCTCATGCAATGTAAGTTATATATATCATTTGTTGAATATATTTAACTTATCCCGTGTTAATTTTTCCAGTATTGCGATCGCCGATTTTTAAATGAATCGACTTATACTCGTCATTTGAAAACTCACGATGAAAGTCGGTTGAAAACACGGTTGAAAAAGCCAACGTCTGCTGGACCGTTTATTTGTGGGACTTGCGGAATAAGTATAATAATAAAAATATAGGCTATTTATCTTTGTAGAATATATAAAAAAAAACCAATTTTCTAATCAGGTTTCAGGCGCGAATATGGGATTCTCGTTCACGAGGCACAGCACAAGAATGAAGATCCAAAATTGCCGTGCCGTCGATGTCCCGAAATATTTTCATCCCTAAAACTTCTCAGAGATCATGTGAGGAATCAGCATCAAGACAGCATCTTCAAGTGCCAACATTGCCCAAACTATTACAGCACTAAAATTCAATTGGAAGAGCACACGCTCATTCATACGTAATATTTCGCCTTCCATCTCAATTTCTGAATTTAGCGCAATTAAATTAATTTAAAAAAAATTAGAGATACGTACGAGGAACCAGCTGCTACATTCCCTTGCAATCAATGCGGGAAATCATTCCAATCTCAGATGAAAGTGGATTCCCATATCAAGTTTATCCACGCAGCAGAAAGACCTTTTAAATGTCGATTCTGTTCCAAAGACTTTAGGCACAAGCACAGCTTTTTGGAACACCAACGTGGCCACACTGGTGAAAAACCTTATTATTGCCCGCACTGCCCGAATACATATCGAACTAATGTAATATTTATAATCATAAATTATCCAAAACATATTGTGCTAATTTTATATTAAAAATATTTAGCGACAAGCCAAAATCCATATTCGGACGCACACTGGAGAGAAACCGTATGTTTGCGGCCAATGCGGTAATAGCTTCACTTCAAGCGAAGGCCTGAGGATGCACACCAAGATTCATACGGGAGACAAAATTCAGTGCGCTACATGTGGACAAGTCTTCCGCTCTAAAGTCAAATTGAAAGATCACGAGCAAACTCATCATGACGAGGACCTTGGCAAAGATGTCGACGGTGAAGAAGAAAGTGACTAAACGTTAAAAAATACTGCCTCGTGTTTCTCTTGTATTCTAATTGCGTAATAAAAAAATGTGGTCATTTTTTTTTTATCCTGGTTTTATTTTTATAAATCTCCTTAAAAAAAAAGTAATTTAACTTATTTAAGTTGTTGCGGCGGGGGAGTACGCTCCTGCTTTTTATACTTCATGTCTGCTAGTATCAGTCATATGGGCTACCTCGGCATTTTACTCCGTGTTTCATACGAACAGCAGACAGCACCTTATTCAGACCCTACCTGTCACTTTGAGGTTACGTGAGCTTTCTCGGGCCAAATAGTTTGTTGTCGAAGCCATATTTCGAGTGCAAGTAAATTCTACTTTAAATTTTGATTCTCGAAAATGGCTCTTAAATTAGGTGCAGTTAAACAAGCTTTCATCTTTGGCAAGCAGTACACAAACGTAAGTTGAATACCTTTCATATTGGTAGACCAGCACATTGTCTTATTCTCTTCGGTTTTCCACGCGATTCCTATGTAGAAATGGAGTATCCAATCAGTTAGGCATCTAAACCTGCTAGAATATCAGAGCAAAAGTCTGTTGGAAAAACACCATGTTGCAGTTCAAAAATTTATTGTGGCAGATAAAGTTGCTGATGCCAACAACCTTTCCCAGAAACTCAGTAAGTTTAAAATGTGGCTCCTAATTAAAAATGAAAATCTCTAATCAATAAGAATTTTATTTTCCCCCATTTCAGGTCCAGGAGAATATGTGGTCAAGGCTCAAGTTTTGGCTGGTGGCCGTGGAAAAGGAGTGTTTGACACTGGCTTTAAAGGAGGAGTTCACTTGACTAGAGAGTAATAATACCCATCATATATTGAAGTTATTAACTTTTCAATTATGTTTAATACTTTAACTTTTTCAGTCCAGCTAAAGCTCAAAGTCTAGTTGGTGAGATGTTGCATCACAAGCTCATCACTAAACAAACTCCCAAAGATGGCATTCCTGTTAATCATGTGATGGTGGCAGAATCTGTGGATATTCTCCGCGAGACGTATCTCTGTATCTTAATGGACAGGTAACTACTATTTTTTATGCCCATTATTCAACCTCACTTAAATTCTTATTTTTTTTAGAGAGTATAACGGTCCAGTTATCATCGCATCTCCAGCTGGAGGTGTCGATATTGAAGATGTTGCTCAAAAGACCCCTGAATTGATTCGAACTCAGCCAGTGGATATTTTCGAAGGTGTTACAGACAAAATGGCAAACGAATTGGCCGAATTCCTCCTCTTCAAAGGGGACTTAAAGAAGAAAGCCGCTCATGAAATCCAACAATTGTGGCAAATGTTCCTCAAGGTATATATCTTTTATCTATTTTTTTATAATGGTTTTTAATTCTTGTAAATTAAAGGTCGATGCAGTTCAAGTCGAGATCAACCCCTTCGTCGAAACACCACAGGGGCAGGTTGTGAGCGTCGATGCCAAAATCGGGTTCGACGACAACGCCAAATTCCGTCAAAAGGAGATCTTCGAAATGGAGGATACTACCGAAAGCGATCCCCGTGAAGTGGAGGCTAACAAATACAATTTGAACTACATTGGAATGGATGGAAATATTGGCTGCTTAGGTATATTAGCAAGTTTTTTTTTTCAAAATTTAAAATTTCTTTCCCTTTAATAATAATTTCTAATTTTCAGTTAATGGTGCTGGTTTGGCAATGGCTACCATGGATATTATTCCATTGTACGGCGCCGCCCCCGCCAATTTCTTGGATGTCGGTGGAACCGTTCAAGAGCAACAAGTCCTCCAAGCTTTCAAAATTTTGACATCAGGTTAGTAATATTTAGAAATGTCTTCATTTATCTCACATGTATTTATAAATTAATTCCCTTTTTTAGACAAAAATGTGAAGGCCATCTTGGTGAACGTTTTCGGAGGGATCGTCAATTGCGCAACTATCGCATCAGGAATTGTTGGAGCCTCCAAATCAATTGAGCTTAAAGTGCCTTTGATCGTCCGTTTAGAAGGTATTATTTTTCAATAATTTAAGTGATTAATTTACTAATTAATTTTTTATGGATACCAGGCACTAATGTGGAAGCTGCCAAAAAGATTCTCAAGGAATCTGGACTGCCCATTAAGAGTGCAAATGATTTAGATGATGCAGCCAAGAAAGCTGTAGCTAGCATTCAATAAATGCAAATGTTAATTATGTTGTGCCTTACTATAATGTTCTAACCATCTTTTTGAAATTAATTCATGTTGGACCAATTCATAATTTCTGTAGTTATGGTTACAATGTACAGATTCAATACACTGGTTAATTGGAGATTTATAACAAGAGTTGAATAGATTTACATGAATGCAGTTTATTTACAATTGTTTGATTTTGTTATTTGTCTTCTCCAATTGATGAAGGAAATCATAGAATTGAGGAAGAGTCAGTTCCATAGTTTGGTTCACTACTTCACTGCCATTTTGGAGTTTCATTTGAAGAGAGATGTAAGTTTGTCCAACTTGGTCACTACAACTCGATGCTGCGGTAACTAGAAAAATACAGAGTAATAACACAGATTTGTCAAGTTTTATTTTTAAAACCGAAAATAAGAATAAATTACCTCCAAGTTCCCACGCGAGGTCTAATAGTTTGTACATCATAATTCAGGAAGTCACACCAGTCACCACATAAATTCTTGAAAAATGAAAACACAAAAATGTCAAGTCAAAACTATACTGGCCAAAAGAAATAGTGGACAATAAACGCGGATCGGGGGCTTCGGGCAGTGGGTTTAGGTAATACGCGGATTACCGGCTCCCGAACGATGGTTTTTAAACGAAAAGCAAGTGAAGTTTTCACGCAGAGAATTTTTGTTTGCTCTCTGTAAAAAGGTCTAGAACGCAAGTGGGGATTTACTACAACGTCTGACATATTACAATGCTATCCGTTCATACCGATCATGGTCCCCATGCACCCGGGGGAAAACATACCTTCGTCTGCCCTCAAAGTCGTCGGCGCCGGTCAACTTGCGAACGGGAAAAGTTTCGTACCGCGCTAACCGTAATCATCCGATCACGTCCGTTGAGTCAAAGTTTATTCAACGGCAAAAGCATATGATTTCGGCAATTTATCCTCTAATCCAATTTATCATCCTGCAATTTAAATGCGCCATCATGAGTGGATTGGCGTCAACAAAACTTACAAGGAGGCAAAAACTCGGTCAACACTCAACCTATCCGCTCTGCAAACCAATTGCAAAAATATTGAATTATTCATACCGGTTTGCGACCAAACGTGTGGTTAAATTGAAAAAAAAGTTAAGTTATGCAGGCGAGTCAATGATTTGAATGACAATGATGAAAGCAAAGCTCTTAGAAAAATACATTTCAAATGTTAAAAAAATACAAGGAATATTAACGCTACTGTAATAATAATCAAACTGTTCTCCTACTTTTGACCTTCTTTTGCCTTCTTCACGATGCGTACGCACAAGTTTTGTTTTATGGAGAGAATATTTATCCACTTGCTGACATACGAATAAAACGGGGATTTCCTGCGGTAAAACTTTAATAACAAAATTTTTTTAAGCAGTGAACCAGGTTGAGCATAATGTACCAAAGTTATTTTCTCTCTTTCTGGTTTTCATGAGTCATCGCATGACAACTGACTTCATGAAAAATAAAATTATTTCTCGGAGGTTATACCTATATACTTAATATGCAGCCCCCAAATTGGTGTTATGCCGCAATTTTCTCAACAAAAAAAAACTTCAGTATACATAAGAACTGTATGTTTTATTCACGAAGATACACGTTTAATTATAGGTTCTCAAGAACAATCCGTAATAACATTTCCGTTCAAGAAGAATAAGGTAGCGAATCGCTACAGGGTTCCTACATCCAATACCGCACATACAAATATGCTTTGATTTATGAATGAAATAAAACAGAACAAGGGAAACGAATATAAAAAAAAAACAATATTAAAAAACATTATTTAATAAATAATTTGTTTCAAAATATGGAAAACAAGGAGAGCCTCATCGCAAGCAACATTTTATTCTCCGCCGGTTAAATCTTCAGTTAAGTAGAAATTTCTAACAAATTGGAAAATACCTTTTTAAATACCGGTAATTGTTTTCTGTATTTGTAATCCAAGACAGCAAGTTTTGTAAGGTTCATCATTTTTTTAGGTTGGTCAATGTAGTTATAGTACTTTAATACCGCGTATTCAAAGTAGGATTAAATGTGCTCGATTCTAATAATGGTGAACGTATATAACGCAAATGTCTATAAATGTACCAGTAATAAGCCGTTTTTAAAAACAGCTTTAAAGTTCTAGCGACCAAAAGTACAAAAAAAAAAATTTCATTCGTCCTGTTCCCATCATCATTTTCATAAAAAGTAAATAGAATATGATTAAAAGGTTAATCAACACCGACACATATGGTAAGTCACTGCTGTGAATATATTTACCATAAATCCCATTGAGACTTGACCATGTCCGTCGTCGTGAATCCTCTCCTTCGAAGTGGAATTCATTTTTGTTACGACCTTGCATAATATTCAGTTGATGCTTCGAAGTTCATATTTGCAATTGCCGTTCACCTTCGAAATCTTCTACCTCTCTAATAGGACAAAATCCCGTTATGAAGTTTTTTAAAAGGTCGATGCGAGATGGTCGGCCTCGGCAGTGTTAGTTTTAGTATTCCACTGCTGACCAAAAGGGTTCAACACGCGCAACTAATATAAAGGTATCAATTCGAGTGGTTAAATCAATTATGTTGGAGTGGAAAAGAGTTCTACTCCTTTTACTACTATGGGCAGCAGTTGTCAATCAAAGTGAAGCTTCCGCTCTTTCCAAGAGCTCTTCCGGCTCTTCCGTTTTGAAAAAATGGGTCAATAATTTGTTGAGCGGTTGGATTCCAAGATCATCATCATCAGCATCATCATCAATTAGTCACAAGAGCTCTCAATCAGAATCACCCGTTATTGAAAGCTCTTTTACACCCGAAAAAGAACTCTTATTATCGAGTCGTCAAAACAGTGCCTGCAGTTGCTCTTATGCAGGTTGCAGCACTACCTGTTACTCGGTATCAAGTCAATGCTTAAGGACCTGCACGATTACGATGGAGTTTTACTCAGCAGTATACAGCATATTTGCTTACACTTCATACTCTGTCAGCGCTTCGATTATTGATGATGCCTGTAGGTGCACTACTTCATACTACGTTTCCACATTCTACACCGCGTCGACGCTATACACAGAGAGCTTTACAAGCTACAATACAGGGTGCGACCAAGTTGCTGCAGCGTGTTGCACTGCAAATGCTTTGGCATATTTTGCGGGTGCAGCCGCGGTGGCCATCGCCGTCGGTGTTGCAGTACCTCTGGGCACTCCGACGCCTGTTATTCTAGAATCCCCGCCTGATATTGAAATCTTCTCCTTTAATAACCCAATGCCAGAGAATTTAAATCCAACTCCAGGCAACTTTCCGGATGACGGATGTGGAACCTCATCCGGCCGCTTTGGTAGTGGAAGAAATTTTACAAGGCAGATAAACGGAAGAAATTCGACGCGGTCAAACAGAAGAAAATCGACAGTGAAAAATGTTAATAGAATGAAGATAGAGAGGGAAGAAAATTGGAACCCGAATTTTGGAAATGTTAGGAATCCGACAGATGGTTGCAACAATACGCTAAACTTCAACATTAATAACTTCAATATTAATAACAGCAATAATTGCACCAATAATTGCACTCGTCAGAGAGACGAAAACGCACGTAAAAAAGAACTCGAAAACGACGAAAATTGGATCAGGATCCACGGAACTTGGAACTTTACTGACAGTAGCAGAAATAACTGCACTCAGTTGGACGGAGAATGTCACCAACTGTTGAGCAGCGGACCTTGTAGCAATAATTCGCGCTATTGGTTTACACTTGATCCAGTGACTTTAAAGGTAATTTTTCACTATTATTTTGTTCTTTAGAATCCAAAAGGGTTGACTTTATTCTACTGCAAAGGTATTGGTAATTATTGCGTTGAATTTTAGGGTCGGTGCACACCACGTCTTTGCGGAAGAGGTCGGGTCTTTGTCGGTGAAACTCAACTGTGTCATGATTCGGAGGATCCCATCAAATGTAGAGGTGGAAGGAAACTCTTCTACACGGCTTACGGTGATCCCATCTGCGACTGTCCAGTTGGAGAGTACGCCTTCCCTGGGGAACTAGACGAATGCGTCGGTCTTTTTACTCGAGGTATCTACTTTCAGTCTATCACCATTTCAAACACTTGTTCCGTTTTATCTTCACCTTTTTCCGTTCCAAAAATATTAGACCGCCCTTTTCTAATGCATATTGGATCTAACGATTGAAAACCAAAAAATAGGTCCTTGCCCATTTGGACAAGTGGTGGCTATTGGTCAGACTGGTGATAATCTTCAGTGTACACCGTCCCAATGCCCATTCAACGGAAACGAGGATGTTCCTTTAGTTCCGTTCGAGGATGGACGATGTTATCCTTTGGGATCTCAAGGACCATGCCGGCAACAGCCATTCCAACTACTCGGTTACGACGTCTTTGAACGTAGAGCCGTCTGTGCCAACGTTACCGCCATTGGATCCCCCTATTTCGAATTGGATGAAGATATAGATATATTGAATGAAAATTACAACCAGTTATTGCCCGAATTCGACGAGTTCAGTAGAGTTTCATTCCTTAGTCAAGCTGGAAAAAGGCAAGGAGATGCACTCACTACTGGATTGATCCAGCTTCCAGCCAACTTCCCGAAAGATCCATTATTGAACCCCTGCCGCCCAGGAGCCCGAACCGGGAATAATTACAAATGCACCAACCCAATTCTGTAAGATAATTTGGTCAATAATAATAATGTGTTTATTTAAAATTGCATTGCTTCTCAACTATTTACAGGTTTTTTGGAAAGAAACGAAGGATCTTACAATCTGTACTTTCTGCTTTTAAATGCCCAGATGGTTTAATTTTACAAGCAACGGGTCAGTGCGTGAATGACGCTCGGAGCGCGAGCTGTGGACCGTCTTATCAATTTGTCGAGAGTATTGGGGAGTGCCGAGCTATATTTCGACTTCGCCCTTAAATTTAGTTTAAAAAGAGTTTTTATTTATTGACTCAATCCCTAATTACGTCGTAGTAACTTTGTAGAATAACCAGTTCAGAAACTTATTTTCATTTACTTAATGCATTATGATTTTGGCATCTAGCTCCGTGCCACTCCGCCACGAATTTCTAAAGTGAGTCTAAGGTTGCCATCGATGTCATGAAAATAATTGGCATAAAATAACATTCTTTCCCTAGAAATGTATTGACTTGTCCATCCACGACCAAATAAGAAGTGCAAATTGCAATTTCAAAACTCTGCTGAGATCGTCATGTCACTAAATAACGGAACTTTTTTTATGCGATAAAAAAATCGCGAAGGCAAAAATAATGTGACACTACACATCAATGATTACATACACATGCGATATAAAGATTTTTTTAATGTGTAATCAACAACATTGGCTAAATATGCCCTCATATTATACTGCTATGCGTATTTAAGTACGGTATTATCCTATATTTTTATACTTTCTAAGAAGTTGTATGCTCAAAAACACGTCACCCAAACACTAAAATTGAATAAAACCAGTACCGTGAAATAATATATTCATTTAGCAATAAGTTATTCCTACGTCAGTGACCAGAAAATTTTTTTACATTAAAAATGTTAAATAATATCTGTACACGAAGCTAAAATGAATCAATACAACAGTATATGATGGCTTGTAAGTACCATTTCGAGGGATTTTTTCGAGATTTTTTTTCTGCCAACATTTACCAATCTCAAATCCGGCAAAGGCACTGAATAAGAATTACCATACACGCCTAATCAATTTGGGGGCAGGGATTTTATAAATAGTGTTGAATTTTTTTTCGATAATCAATAGAAAAAAATTATCATTTTGTTAAATATTATACAGTTTGAAACAATCTATTTAAAGATTTTGCAACTATATAAGAATTAAGAACCCGTCTGATTAGTTGCAACTTACTGTCAGATCGTTAAAACGATAGATAGGATAATGCTATGCGATTTTCATCCTGCGGTTTTCTTCTTCGACACTTGGATGTTTTCTCAAGAAATCTATTTAAAGTTTTTTTTTTTCATTCCTTCGGCCCAATGACGCACCAATTTATGGCCAAGTCTCGTACTCGAAAATAAAAATATACACATTTTCTTCTTTGTAGGCAGAACACACGTGCGCAATATAAAAATAACAAAACTTCAAAACGCAAAACGGCCAATAACTGTTCTACCCGGGGAGCCTTGACCGCATCCTCTATGTTATTAATTTACGTTGACAACCTCCTATGCAACATTCGATGTTTCGAGCTTCCCATTTACTGTTGCCGCATCCTTCTTCGAATTTTTTTTATGCCACTCCAACAAGCAACGATTTGCATGCTGAATTGATGAAAGTTTAATGAACCAAAAGGATGAAGCCAAGGCGAGTAAGGCTCGACAGTTGATTAGTTTCTGTCTTGCACCAGTCACCACTGACACGAAGAGTTCAACACACTCATCTAATACAGTAAAAAAAATAAAGACCAACTCGAAGGATTGAATCAAACATGAAGTGGAATAAGGGAGCGCTGTGCCTTTTACTACTATGCGCAGCAGTTGTAAATCGAAGCAAAGCAGCATCCGTTCCTCCAAAAACCTCTTCTGTATTTAAAATATGGTTCAATAATTTTTTCGGTGGATGGATTCAAAAATCATCATCATTTAATCACCAAAGTATTCCATCAGCACCGCTCATTGAGAGTTCTTTCACACCCGAAAAAGAACTTTTATTATCGAATCGTCAAAACAGTGGCTGCAGTTGCTCCAATACAGTTTGTAGCACTACGTGTACCTCGCTCTCAATTCAATGCTTTAGAACCTGCACAATCACCACCGAGTTTAAGTTATTAACTTCGGTATCATATCTGACGAGCTACAGCAGTACAGGATGTGATCAAGTTACAGCGGGATGCACCGCAACTGCCGTGGCAGTCGCTGCTGGTGCGGCCGCTGTGGCCATCGCTGTTGGTGTTGCAGTACCTCTGGGTACTCCGACTACGACCACACCATCTGCACTACCCGAAGGGTTCTTCATTAATAGCACGACGACGACGCCTGTGAATTTAAATCCTGTTCCAGCAGGTGGCAGTTTACCGGATGACGGATGTGGAACTTCATCGGGACGCTTTGGTGGTGGAAATTCAATTCAACAGATAAATAACGGAAGAATGATCAAGAGAGAGAAAAACTGGACCTTGAAAGACAAGTACATGAAGAACCGATCAAATTGCACACGTCAGAAAGATGAAAATGCCTTTAAGAAAGAGCTCGAGAATGACCAATATTGGATCAAAACACACGGAACTTGGAACTTTACAGACAACAGAAATAAGTGCAATCAAATCAAGTTGGATGGAGAGTGTCACCAACTGTTGAGCAGGGGACCTTGCCGTAATCAGCGCTTTTGGTTTACACTCGATCCTAGGACTCTGAAGGCGAGGAATATATATTTTTAACGATTATTTATGTTCTTTTGAATCCAATGAGTCTTTACATATTTTTTCATGAAATGTTATCCGAAATTTTTGGTATGTTTTATAGGGTCGGTGCACCCCACGTCTTTGCGGAAGGGGTCGGGTCTTTGTCGGTGAAACTGGACTGTGCCACGACTCGGAAGACCCTAGCATATGTAAAGGTGGAAGACAACTCTTTTACACGGCTTACGGAGATCCCATTTGCGACTGTCCACTTGGTGAATATCCCTTTCCTGGGGAACAAAGTGACTGCGTCACCATTTTCACTCGAGGTATTTTCTTTCAATCTATAGTACCACTGGAATTTCTTTTTTCTTCTTCTTTCCTTGCTAATCAAATTTAACTTGCCTTTTAATTATGTATTCGGATTGCGCGTTTTAAAACCTTCATAGGCCTCTGCCCACTAGGACAAGTAGTGGGCTTCAGTCAGACTGGTACTCTACAGTGTACACCGTCCCAATGTCCATTCAAAAGAAACGAGAATGTTCCTTTAGTTCCGTTCGAGGATGGACGATGTTATCCTTTGGGATCTCAAGGACCATGCCGAAGTCAACCATTCCAGCTACTTGGTTACGATGTATTTGAACGTAGAGCCGTCTGTGTCAACGTTACCGCCATCGGATCGCCCTATTTCGAATTGAATGAAGATATCGATATATTGGATGAAAATTATAATCAACTATTGCCTGAATACGATGACTTCAGAATCTCATTCTTTGCGACCAAACCAGCAGGAAAAAGGCAAGGCGATTCACATACCACTGGGTTGTTCCAACTTATTGCAAACTTTCCGAAAGATCCCTTATTGAATCCATGCCGATCAGGAGCGCGAACCGGGAATAATTATAAATGCATCAACCCAATTCTGTAAGAATCAAATTGAAATAATTTGGTTTAGATAAACAATATGTAATTGTTTCTAAACAAATTATAGGTTTCTTGGAAAGAAGCAAAGACTCTTACAAGCAGTACGATCTGCTTTTGAGTGCCCGGGCGGTGCTTCCATTCTACAAGCAACAGGCCGATGCGGGAATGACGCTCGGAGCGCGAGCTGTGGACCGTCGTATCAATACGTCGAGAGCATTGGGGAGTGCCGAGCTGTATTTCAAATTTAAAGATAAGAAGGGCTCTCGTCGTTAATTAATACTATCATTTTTATATTAATAAGTAGTTAAGCTTAAATTAACAAGACTTTTATTTATTTATATATGTATAAATGATTACTGTTCACAGAAACTTTTAATATAACTTATTATATTTAAAAATCATAATGTTTATCTATCATATATAATGAATTTGACACTAACTATGTGCCATATATTGTCCATCCGTTCCACCTACAAACCCATTGTTGAATAAGAAATCCCATTCTCAAATCCGGCAAAGACCATCACCAAATAACGGTACTTTTTTAAGCGATATAAAATACATGGGAGGAGGAAACGTGACACAAACGGCGCAAAAATTATTTGAATATATAATGAATAATATATGCTGAAAATTCTCTCATAAAAATAAATTTACTTAATATTAAAAAGACTCTTCCAGCTATTAACTATTTCATTTTCATTTTTGAATTTTGAAATTTTTACCATGGCTTAATCCGTTCATTGGGCTCATGCCTCATGGGCTTGAATTCGATCATTCGAATGCAATCTTCAATCACATTTACAAAATCCACATCACACAAAGTTAATATGAATCCGGACTTAAATTTAAAATAAAATAGTAAATGAATTAATTACTTTCTTGAAATTCCCAATGTTATTTTGAAATTTGATTATATATTTCATGTAAAATAAAGATTTTAAATTGAACTCATCAACAATTATGCCATTAATTTCGGAAATTTGGGCAGTGGATTTATGACATAAGCGCATTATACCGGCCCCGAAGATTGGCTTCTTAGTACGCAAAGGAAATTCTCCCCGCTGACCGACACAAATGAAAAACATTAAACATAATCACGAAAATATTTTTTTTTTTCACTAAAAAAAGTAATGATATAGGAAAATATTATCCCGTCATCGATCTTGGCCAGCTAAGCCGAGATGTCATCGTTGTGGCTCAATGTCGCCGACATTGTTCAACGCGCAACAACTCTATGGCCAGCGGCTATCCGCTATCTGTATACCTACTAAAATTACTCACTGAAAGTCTGAATTCGATAAGCGCCTCTGATGGGGTTCTTTCATCTCTTCCGAGTCTCACTTGGCTAGACCCTCTCTCTCAGTTGTTACTTGTCGGTTATAGTTATCCTCCGCTTGCATCTGCTTCAGCTCGCAAATAGGAACTTGAATCTGTAAGTAAGACATGTGGAGCACGCACGACTCGTCCTATGCTGTATTCTGTTTATAGACGAATTCACGAATCCTCAATACTGTTATACTATTCCTATAGTTCGACGCAGCGAAGAACAGTCAATCAGCAGTTGGTCACCTCAGCAACGACCCCACTAGTAAGGTGTTGAAAGAAATAAGTAAATCTTTCATAATCCGCTGTACCGGTTTCCTGACATTATTTTGTTTAAAATATCTTTGTAATATGTAATTTAAACAGTTGATAACGAACTTCGTCGAAATTTCATGCTCTGCAAAAGTTTAATCCTGTGATAGCCACCAATTCGCAAATACGGTACCCTAAGAACCTAATCATTGCAAGAGTCCAACACAGCACTCAGTATAATAGGAGTAAATTCGAGTAATGTGATAATCAATCATGGAGTGGAAGAGAGTGCTGTTCCTTTTACTACTGTGGGCAACAGTTTTCGATCAAAGTGAAGTTTCCGCTCTCCGTAAAAGTTCTTCGGTTTTGAAAAAGTGGTTCAATAATCTCTTCAGCGGATGGATTCCAAGATCGTCATCATTTAATCGCAAGAGTACCCCATCAGCACCGCTCATTGAGAGCTCTTTTACACCTGACAAAGAACTCTTATTATCGAGTCGTCAATACAGTGGTTGCACATGCTCTTATGCAGGTTGCAGCACTACGTGTTACTCACTCTCAAGCCAATGCTTTAGGACCTGCACAATCACTACCGAGTTTTACGTAACTTATGTTACCAACACTTCTCCTACATTAACCTACTACACTGTTTATTTTACTTTATCATTGATTACTTACACCTCGATTTTCTCCTATTACGTTACGCCAGTATCAACAATATCGCATTTGGCGAGCTATAGTACAGCCTGTGACCAAGTTACAGCGGGGTGCACAGCAACTGCCGTGGCAATCGCTGCTGGTGTGGCCGCTGTGGCCATCGCTGTCGGTGTTGCAGTACCTCTGGGTACTCCACCTGCGACAAATCCAACTGCTCTACCCGAAGGCCTCTTCTTTAACAATCCGATGCCAGTAAACTCAAACCTAAGTCCAGGCGGAGGCGGAGGCAGTTTACCGGATGACGGATGTGGAACTTTATCGGGCCGTTATGATAGTGGAAGTTCAATCCAGCAGATAAATGAAAGGAAAATCAAGAGAGAGGAAAACTGGACGCTTAAAGATGGAAATTGCACCCAACAGAAAGACGAAAATCCTTTTAAGAGAGAGCTCGAGAAAGACCAAAATTGGATCAGAACACACGGAACGTGGGACTTTTCAGGCAACAGAAATAACTGCACCCAGTTGGATGGAAAATGTTACCGACTAATGAGCAGCGGACCTTGCCTTAATCAGCGCTTTTGGTTTACACTCGATCCTAGGACTCTAAAGGCGAGGAATATTTTTCTATACTTTCTATATTTTTATTGAAAAATGTTAAATGGAAATTAACGTTGTATGGTCATATATATAGGGTCGATGTACTCCACGTCTTTGCGGAAGGGGACGGGTCTTCGTCGGTAAAACTGGACTGTGCCACGATTCAGAAGACCCCAGCATTTGTAGTCGTGGAAGGAAGCTCTACTACACGGCTTACGGTGATCCCATTTGCGACTGTCCAGTCGGGAAGTATCCATTTCCTGGAGGGCAAGACGAGTGTATCACTATTTTCACTCGAGGTATTTCTTTTCATTCTATTGCCATTTCAAATTCTTTTTTTTCTTGTTATTTCGTTCACAATTGAATTTAACCGCCCTTATTATTATAAGGTTTAACGTTTTAAAACCCAAAATAGGTCCCTGTCCGATAGGACAAGTGGTCGACTTCGGTCAGACTGGTGATAATCTTCAGTGTACGCCGTCTCAATGCCCATTCAACGGAAACGACGAAATTCCTTTAGTTCCGTACGAGGATGGAAGATGTTATCCTTTGGGATCACAGGGACCATGCCGGAGCCAACCATTCCAACTACTCGGTTACGACGTCTTTGAGCGTAGATCCGTATGTGTCAATGTTACCGCCATCGGATCACCCTACTTCGAATTGGATGAAGATATAGATAAAATCAATACAATTATCAATCACGATCAGCTATTGCCCAAATACGATGACTTCAGAGTCCCGTTCTTTTCGACCAAACCAGCTGGAAAAAGGCAAGGTGATGTACATACAACTGGATTGTTCCAACTTATGCCCAATTTCCCGAAGGATCCTTTATTGAATCCATGCCGATCAGGGGCCCGAAACGGGAACAATTATAAGTGCACCAACCCTATTCTGTAAGAATGAATGGAAGTAACTATATTGAGACAACAAAAAAATAGCTTTAATTTGATTACTTCCAAACAATTAACAGGTTTCTTGGAAAGAGGCAAAGACTTTTACAAGCTGTCCGATCTGCTTTCGAATGCCCAGATGATTCTGTTTTACAAGCAACGGGTCAATGTGGGAATGACTCTCGAAGCGCTAGCTGTGGACCGTCGTATCATTACGTCGAGAGCATCGGGGAGTGTCGCGCTATATTTCGACCTTAACGATTAATAAATCGCTAATTAATAAACTACTATTATTAAATTAATAATTAACTTAGCTTAGTTAAAAATTAAAATTTGCTTTTATCATATATTACAAATTTGGGTACCGTACCACCTTTGTGCCATATATTGTGCATCCGTTCCACCTATAAACCCTCTGTTGACTAAGAATTCCCAAATACAGCAAAGACCATCACTAAATAACGGTACCTACTATTTTTCATGCGCGAAAGAAAATTCGTGGAGGCGGGCACGTGAATATGTAATGAATAACTAATTACTTAACGTATATATTGCCATAATTTATATGAATGATAAAATGAAATTGTGAAGTAACATTTTTAATTTCACGAAAAAAATTGTTATCTTATTTTAAATTACAGCTTTGTTTCAATTCATGCTAGCTTTTTATGTGAATACGGCGAATATAAATATATAATAATCAAGCATAGAAAGAGAAAATGCGTTCGAATGATCGAATCCAAGTCCACTAGGTCATAGTTAGAAGAGTCTTTACGAATACGGGCCACGTATACAAAACGATAAACAAGCGTTGTCTGCTTCATTTCATTTGACTTTGACAATTTTGCGGCATAGTGACGTTTTTCTCTGCTGTTGACAAACTTAACTGTTGAAAGCTTCATTATTTCCTCTTGAAAATGAATCAAAGGAGAGGTGGTGCACAATTTCAAGGATTCAGCATGGGTCCAAGACCCAGAGGTGGCAATGCAAATAGAGGAAGTCTCCGTGCAGTTCCTCCTCCACCAAGCATTTCCTCGGGTCGATCGGGCAACGCAAATTTTGCTCCATTAGGCCCCAGATTTCTGCCAGCAGGTGCAAGTTCTAGTGGCTCTATTCCCGGCGCTAACTCTTTACATGGAGGAGTTGGAATTCCTCCTCCAATAGCCATCAATAAACAAGGATACAGCACGATAAGTTCCATCAGTCAGACTGCAGCAGCCAGCACAGCTTATGGAGTACCCAACAGTAGACCAAAAACTGAAGATGAGTATGTCAACTAAATACTTTTTCATTCCTTTATTTGTAAATTAATTCTTGTTTTTTAGTTATTTTGAAGATGATGATGAAGATACCCCTGCAGCTGATGAGCCACTCTATCAGCCTGGACCTGATTCTCCCAACTTTGTTGGAGGTATTATTTTATAAATTTAAAATAAAATAAAATACTAAATCATGTTCTATTGCAGCAGCTGTTGATTCTGATGAGGAAGAAGATCCATTGGATGCTTTTATGAAGAATTTAAATCAGCAGACAAAGAAAGAAGATACAAAAACCTCATCTAAAGCAGAGCCTAGTAGTAGTAAAAACAAGACCAAGGGAGTTCGTGACGATATCGAAGAAGAAGACGACGAAGAGACCTATTACCGTTACATCAAAGAGAATCCTCTGGTTGGTTTGCAAGGAGACGACTCTGATTCAGAACAAATCGAATACGACGACGAAGGAAATCCTATTCGGCTGGCCAAGCGGCACATCGATCCTCTCCCGGCCATCGATCACTCTGAGATCGATTACAAATCTTTCGAGAAGAATTTCTACGAAGAGCACGAAGAGATCAAAGCCCTGGCTCCGGATCGAGTCAACGAGCTGATGGGAACGCTGGGCTTGAAAGTGACGGGAATTTCCGTCCCTAAACCCGTCTGCAGTTTTGCCCATTTCAACTTTGATGAGAAACTTATGAACACGATCCGGAAATCAGAATTTACTCAGCCAACTCCAATCCAGGTAATTTAAAAAAAAGAAAGTTTCGTGATGTATTTAAATAATAATTTTAAATTTATTTTATATAGTCGCAAGCAATTCCAGCTGCTTTATCGGGCCGAGATGTCATCGGTATCGCTCAGACGGGAAGTGGTAAAACTGCAGCTTTTCTCTGGCCAATGATTGTTCACATTCTCGACCAACCTGAGCTAAAACCAGGTGATATAATAATAATTTGATGTTAAGAATTTAAAAATTATTTTTTGACTGGAAAATTCTATAGGTGATGGGCCAATCGGTTTGATTTTAGCTCCAACTCGAGAGCTCAGTCAACAAATTTACATCGAAGCCAAGAAATATTGTCGAGCTTTCGGTATCAGTGTGGTCTGCTGTTACGGAGGTGGCTCCAAATGGGAGCAATCGAAAGATTTAGAACAAGGAGCCGAAATTGTAGTGGCTACTCCTGGTGAGCCTCTCTTTACATTATTTGTTTTTATCAAATACTGATTTCCTTTTCTTTTATAGGTCGAATGATTGACTTGGTTAAAATCAAAGCTACAAATCTTACTCGAGTCACCTTTTTAGTATTGGACGAAGCCGATAGAATGTTTGACATGGGTTTTGAACCTCAAGTGCGATCCATATGTAATCACGTTCGACCTGAACGCCAGACCCTTCTTTTCAGCGCCACTTTTAAAAAGAGAATCGAAAAACTAGCCCGAGATGTCTTATCTGATCCCATTCGCATAGTCCAGGTGAGTTTCAATTATTGTATTTTTATCTTAAAAAGAATTTAGACTAACTTTTCTTTTCAATAGGGTGACGTGGGAGAGGCCAACCAAGATGTTACCCAAGTCATGGAAGTTCTACCAGTCACTGCAAAGTACAGCTGGTTGACTGCTCGAATGGTCCAGTTTTTGTCATCTGGCTCTATTCTAATATTCGTTACGAAAAAGGTATTTTAAAAACTCAAACTTACTGTGACAACTAAATAATATTCTTATATTTTTCAGGCCAATGCTGAAGAGTTATCTGCAAGCTTACAATCGAAAGAATTCTCTGTAGCTCTCCTCCACGGTGATATGGATCAAGCTGATCGAAACAAAGTCATCACTTCTTTCAAGAAGAAAGAGGTGGACATTCTAGTAGCAACCGACGTAGCAGCTCGTGGTCTGGACATCCCTCACATTCGTACCGTCATCAACTACGATATCGCTCGAGATATCGACACTCATACTCACCGAATAGGTCGTACTGGTCGCGCCGGAGAGAAAGGCACTGCCTACACTCTTGTCACTCCTTTGGACAAAGAGTTTGCGGGTCATTTGGTCCGCAATTTAGAAGGAGCCAGCCAACCCGTTCCAGAACCTCTTTTAGATTTAGCTATGCAGAGTGCTTGGTTCCGGAAATCCCGTTTTAAGGGCGGCCAAGGCCGGAAGCCCAACGTCGGTGGACGCGGATTGGGATTCTCAGAAAAGGCACCCGCCGATCCTTCAGTCACAACGAGGCCCACTTATGTAATATCTACATTATTGTTAACGTTCTAAATAGCGATTTTAAATTTTAACATAATCGATTACAGCACGGAGTTTCTGCTCCTTATTCACGTCCAGTGCCCGGGCCGAGCTCGTCAACTGGACCTAGTGGAGGTCGACTAGCCGCAATGAAAGCTGCTTTCCAAGCTCAGTACAAATCTCAGGTATAAGCTCTTTATTTGATTTTTTTCAATTCATAAATGAACAAAGTGTTAACAAGGAAACATCAATTGTAAATCAACAAATAATTTTTGAAACTTTTTTGGGGTTCAATAGTTTACCAGCAGCAGCGACAACGTACCCGTACCACCTCCGACCACGGCAAGTAACACTGCCAGTAGCGGAGATCGGCCAAAGAAGAAGAGCAGGTGGGACGAATGAATTTGATACAACAACACAATGATTGTCAATAAATACTGAACCATCATATTAATCAACTTGGTACGGATGGTGATCTCGTCATTCTTCGTTAATTTCTTTTATACGGGATTCTGAAATAAAATAGAGAGAACTGCGTGTTAACTTTGTAAACATATTTGTGTATTTCACACTACAGTTTTAAAATATTGCTTAGTCGTTTTAACAAAACAAAATCCATAGACGTTATTATAAGTAGCTTATAATTTAACTACCCTTGCTAATCTCCTGCAGATCATCCTAATTTATAGAAAGCACAATGTAGCTTTGATTTAAAAATTGTTTGTAGCTATGGACTCACTTGAATTTTTGATCGATTGGCTGGGAACAAGGCAAAGAGAGCTAACTGGAAAGCGGCGATAAGGCACCCAATCAAATTTGGAATCTGAATAAATGGAGAGATCATTTAAGAAAATATTGAGAAAACTTGTTTTTGATATAATACATACTTGGACAAAGGAGTTGTGGATGGCGATACCATAGAGGAACCATTGGCCGGCCACTACAACGTTGGCAAGGATAAGATAGAATGGTAGGGTCTCGGTACTTCGCGTCCTAAGAACATCTCCCTATTAAAAAAAATAAATAAATTTAGTATTCTCTGCTTTTAAAGCAAACTATTGATGTCTTACTAGGGAAGCGAGCGGAGCTGCACAGAAAAGTAAGGTAGTGGCACAACAGATCAAACCAAGACGGAACTTTGCGCTGTCTTCGTTCGGTTCCATAGCTACATAAACCATTGTGCAGGTAATGATAGAAAATACAACCAAAGCTTGCTTTTGGTATGCAGCCTAAATAAAATAAAATAAAATTTAGAAATATAACAAACTAAGCAAATTAAGATGTAAAAAAAAAAACTTACTTTGGCAGAAGCATAGTAATAAAACATGACTACATAAGAGAACTGTAGCACCAAACCTATAAAATTTACAACAACCATGGCTGTGTCTTGAAGCATCATTCCATACCTCAGCCACAAGCTACAACTGTGAAACAAGAAAAATAAAAGAAGTTTAAAAGAACAATCTAAAGCCTGCATGAGTTGAGAAGAGCTTCACCCCATCACTCCAGCAATGAACGGGAAACCAGAGATGTCTCCTGAGGCTCCCTTCCTTCTTATGCTCAAACATACTATCCTAAATAACCAATTACAAATCAAGAATTAATTTAAAGTAGTATTCAAAAATGGAAAAAAATTAATTCTATAAGTTGCGTGTAAACCACACAAAGAGAAGTTGTTGTAAAAATCAAACCAAAACAAATGGTGCTCTGTACTTACACGCCTGTCAGAAATTGGATAATTGTGGAAATGGTAGCTGTTACTGAAATAACCTCTCGGAAGTTTTCTAGCGCCATTATTAAACTGAATTACTCAACTTTCAGTTGTCAAACTATTTCGCTTAAAAAAAATAATAGAACGATAGATAAGGCATTCGTTTCGTCGTTGTTTACTTTTGTGTGCGTGGCAGACAGAAGAACCTGTTTGCGTTTGACAGACGACGGACACCATTGCCACATCGGTGCGCTCAGCACAATTTTAAAATTCGCTTAATCGCTTTAATGCTTTATTTAAATTTGTTTTATGTAAATCGTAAAACTATAATAACTGATTTTTGTGGCTTCCTTTTTTGGTTTTCCCAATTGAATATATTGTATTGGTTCTTTTTATAAACTTTTTAAGAAAGGAAAAACCACAAGAACTGGGATCTGCTTAGGATTGTGTATTGCACCGACCAGCGGCAAAAGAAAACCACAATAGTAGACAGAATATCAAAACGGAGTATTTATTCAAGTCCATTTTGTGAGCATGCTTTTGAAGAAAAGATGAAAAAAAGTTATCCCATTAAATAAGTAAATATGGCAAGTTCTAAATCTACCCTGCTTAAATAGTAAATCAAAACAGTGTCATTGTAGAAGAAGAATGAGGAAATCAATTTTGAATTTCCCTTAAATATCTTTTGATACTTCAAGCCAAACGGCTCTTGCCATATTTGCAATCGGGGTCATTTCCCGGATAGTTTCGCAGAACACGGTTGATCGTGCGAAGAAGAGGGTGAGGTTCACATCCGCAAACGTTTTTGAAATCGTCCAAATCCAAGGCCCAGATCATGGCACCTCCAAGTCCCATTTTTTTTACCACTTCAGATTTCTTGCGGATGATCTGAACGTCATCATATGAAGTCCACTGATTGCCACTGTAAGCGTAAGGACCCATATCTCCATCGGGATCCTGGACCACAGTCCAACTTTCTTTGTTCAACTTTGTGCAAATCTAAAAAGATATTATTTTTACTATACCGCGTAGCTAAACAAATTTATAAGAGTAAATATAAAATAAAAATACCTCGTAGAAAGAAAGGAATCCTCCTTGACGTGTAAACTCTCCTTGTTGTCCAGGTCCACTGGCAGCATCACCGTATCCGTGTTTATTGGGATCAACTAGAGTGAAAGACTGTCCATACGTCGGAATTCCCATAATAATCTTTTTAGGATCAGCTCCCTGTTGAATCCAGTAGTTGAGAGTGAAGTTAGTGTTGAAGAAGACGTTGTCAATCATCGGGCTTGCATAAAGAGGAGCAACATGACCGGTATTTTTGTCCCAGTTGCCGAAATAATCGTAAGTCATGACACCGATCCAGTCGAAGTACTTGCTTAGCTCGGCCACTTCGTAACCGTTATCAATGACGGTCTTGGAAGGTGAGACGGCGGAAGAAAGTAGCCATCCTCTTGGTTTGAAAGCTGCGCTCAATTCTTTAACCCAAGCAGTGAAAGCTTGCTTGTCAGAAGCCGGTCCAGCATTACAATCCGTCTATTTAAAATGAGATTGTATTAGTGATTCAAATCATTGAGGAAGTAACTTGATTATACCTGCCAGCACTTGGGGTACTCCCAATCAAGATCGAGACCATCGAAACCCCACTTTTCAATAAATGCAACAGCAGAATCGACAAACTTCTTTCTAGAAGCAGCATTGTTGACCATGTTACTGTATTTGCTACCCAAAGAGTCATTCCAGCCTCCTAAAGCGATGAGAACCTTGATGCCTTTGCTCTTGAATGCCGTCACCTTTTGGTAGAGGTTGTGACCGTACGGGTCTGTTCCATCGGCCCATCCGTCAAAGACTTGAATGACGTTTTCGTGACCGTTAAGAGTAGCGAATCCGTATAGAATGTGGGTACACAAAGATGCGTCAATGTCTTCTGCTTTGTATTGACCCACACCCGGTCGATAGATTGCCCAGTTGGTGAAGTAGCAGATGACTTTGTAACCGGTGTCGGGTAAGGCCGGTTTTTGGGTAGTGGTGGAGGTGGTGGTGGTTTCCACCTCTACAGGCTCAATCGGTGGGCTAAGTGGTTTTTCTGGTTCACCTATTACAGCTGCAGTGGATGGTTTCTGAGTAGATTCACTACCTTGGCAATTGGCACTAGCTGGCCAGTCACAGAAACCCTAATAAATTTATTTAGAGGTTTTATGATTTACTAAAAAACAAATAGATTTCAAGATATACATTATTCCAGTGAAGTCCATCGGCACAATTTTGCTGAACCCACTGTCCGTGAATGCATCGATAGTAAGCCCCACAGTCGGATTCGTGAGCTTTGTATTCCCCACTACAGGAATCCTTGACAAAAGGTGGAAGGAAATTGCCGATAAGTCCCGCGTCAGAATCTTTTAAAATAGAATAAAATAAATTATTGGTAGGCTACTAATTTATAATCAGTATTATTTGCTAATAAGAAATAACCATATTGCGGAATGGAGTTAAAATATGGATGAGGAACAAATCCAAATGGTTGATGATAATAATCAGGATAAGTCTGCCTGAAATGATCTACATAAAGGTTGGGAATGGCGAATTGGGAGAGGAATAAAGGTTGGCTAAAGACTTTGAGTCGGGAAGGAACAGGTTCGGGACGGGCTTCGACCGCGGAACGGTCGAAGGATCTCTTGCCGGACTCCAGGTGAACGCCCTTAGATTGAGGGCCAGCAGTCGCCGCCACGTTCTTCTCTCCCGTTGGAAACAGGATCAGCAAGGAAGCGAGGCAAATTATTTTCGCGGTCAATGCCATCGCAATTCTATTATTTAGAAGATAAGAGGATCAAGTTTTTTTCCTTTATGCAGTGTCAGCTGCGATAAGAGAGGAATGACTTCTTTTTTAGCAAAAATAGCTAACGGGAGAGCCACACCTAGTCATTATCAATTCAAGGACGCTCTGCTCTGAATTTACATACACGTCAATTTGCGAGTTTATAAAACATGAAATTTGCTTTTGTAAAAACTGCTCACAGGCAGGTGATATATAAGCCTTACTACAAGGTCAAATACTCAGAAATTGTTGTTCAATTTTATCGGACATTCCTATGTTATAATAGGTAACACTTCAATTTTAAAAGCGAAGCTCTAATTTGCAAAAGTTCTTGATAATTAGCATGCTATAAATAGTAATCAACTTGAATAAAAGTGTTTCAAACTATTTATAATTTTAGCAAAAACTACGTCGATTATTACTTTAAAATTATAATTAAAGTAGAGGAATATATTTGTTAAAAACTTACGTATTTGTAAAGTTGATGGAGGAAGAGCCTCGGAAAGGGTCGAGGATCCACTGTTCATCCGACGTGGAAGGATGCGGCTTTTTATTGGTAGCACCGCCATTGCTTGGCGCTACCACTGCGGACCATTGGCACACGTGACTAGACGCAATACATCCCCGGCGGCCGACCAGTCTCTTTCATTTTTAAAGTTATGCAAAATTCAACGCTTTGCAGAACATTTTTTTTTTACTTTCTTAATAAACAGTCTAGCTTTAGCACTAATATGTGTTCAGCATTAATAAAATGTAACAGATTACAAAATATGGATAGTGACGCAATGCACCAGAAAATGAGTACATTGTCAGCGACTCACCTTTAGTTTAAAAGTTTTAAAATAAAATTTAAAGGAACTCGGCAAACTGATATGGCGGGGTTCCTAAACTTTCACGTATTTGCATATTCGTTGATTATAAGTGTGCTCTTAACAACTCTTTTAATATTTAAAATGAATTGATAAATGTTTAAAGATGGGTGCTGATTGCATTATGCCTTATTGAGCAAGAGCCGGTTTTCTTTTTAGTTGCTCAAATAGAATGCATAACAGCTAAAATGTCTTTATACTAGTATATTCCAAAGGTGCAAGTATAAATATTAAAAAACTCTTAAGTAACAATTACTTAGTGCGCAGTGTGCACTTTTCATGAAATTTGTTTTCACCTCCTACCGTACTTTTTTTTAACTAGCGCTTTCAAGTCATTGAGTGAATTACAACGAATTAAGTAATAACTTTGAATTTTTTTATATAAAAGTGGTCCCCAAAATTTGCCATCTAGCTGACTTAATCATCAATCAGACGGACGGCTTGCTTCTAGAAGGAAATGAAATGCTTCTTCATTATCTGCTACGATCAAGTCTTGAAATACTGTAGAGCTAAATTACTGTTATTTATGTTCGGGAATAACCCAGCGACTCGTTAAGTTGCTAATCCACTTTTGCGTGAAGTTGTTTTCTTTTATTTTTGCGACAGGTTGTTGAACCCTCAAATCCTGTTTTTAAACATTGAAAAATAAAAAATAGTCCTTATTCTATTAATTCATCAATTCTTGCATACAGAAGTTCACTCTGCTATACATACCATTGTCCTCCACAAACTATTAAGTAACAATTTAAATCTCGAAGGCCTTTTTTTTCTAAGTCTGAATTCGTTTATTTTTCATCATTTCACATGCTTGATCATATACCCAAGAGAACGTATACGGTACCTGGTTTGGTATGGAGGATTACGCATGATTGATTGAATAAGCTAGCAGCTCAAACACGAGAGCAGAATATATATGTGATATATAGCCTACCCAATTATAATGGCTTTAGAGTAGGATCGAGTAATAGGACTCAAAAGAAGTCATGCGTAAAATGAGTCGTTGGAGAAATAGTGGGATATATCAACCAACAAGGATCATCAAATGCAAAGCAGCGCAGTCTCATTATTATACAGTTGAAGAGACTGATGCACGCTATAGAGATGCGACGACCTCTTAATGTATTGCATTATCGATTCGCGTATCTTCCGCCGATGACTTCAGCCTTTTTTTTTTGTCTTGCGCCGTATCACAGCCAGCTGCCGCACTCTCGGTTATTACTCACAAAACAAATAAGACATAAATAAATTATAAATGAATGTGAATCGTCCACCTACTACTAATGGTACAGTCATTAATGCTTTATTAGTATTTGGTACAATTAACACAAAATTTGATTTATAGTCATTTATACAATAAAAACCGTAACATTTAATAAATATTTATATATGTGTTTACATATAAAAATGATTTGTGTCATTTCAGCTGCGGTCATGCATCGTCATGATTTATTGTTTTCTGGCAGCAACAACATAAACCAAACTTGATTTTTAGAGCCTCATTAAACTCGTGACATCTATATGTGTACACAATTGGATTGAAAATCGTGTGCGTCAGAACCAATTCTCCGAAATAAGGAATCAGCCAAGTAACTGAGGTACAGTCATCGTACGAGTGATTGCAAGATAACGAGGTCACCAAAACAACGGAAATTGGTGAGCTAATCAAGATGAGAGAAAATGCACCAATAACCAGAGTCCAAGCGGCTTCCACCTCCAATTTACTAATGGCTTCAACTCCGACGTGAATAGAAAAAGTCGAATTTCTATTGCTCCTCGTCAGCGTAAGTGTCGTCTCTTCTTGAGTTGGGGCTGACACTGATTGCTGCGGAACTGCTAAACTAGTTACGTCAAAATTCACATCCCTAAATAAATTCAAAAGCAATTAAAAAGGACGGACAGATTAACTATTCATAATTAATCTTACGTTGACGGGTTTCCGTTGCGTTGTTGATTGAAATACTTCTTCGCTTTTAGGTAAACGACGATTTGAGTTGTAACGCACAGCAGCACCAGAGTGAGCAGAGTAAAGACGATAATCTTCCCGTGTGGCTGATTATCGTCGCAAGGAATGTCCAGTAGATCCAATTCAATCAAGTGAGCCGTTTTGAAGAGGAATGATGTGAGGATGAATCCGAGAAATTGAGCTCCGACTACCCATCGAACACTAACTTTGTCTCTGTGCCAAATTGGAAATGTGATGGCTACGAATCGGTCTATCAACGCCAATAAGCTATTCCTGAAAAAAAAAATTATAAATCTTTGATGTATTTAAAATATGTATTGCGATATGAATTACACCAACAGAGTTGTGTAAGGAATTCCGACCAGGAGTACGAACACGGTACAAAATCCTCTATTTGGTCCGTACAGGGCGATAAATTCTATCAAACTGGTAACTAGTGCGAACAAGTTGCTGAAAATGACGCCCAACCAGAAGATGTGGCGTGGTTTGTGAAGACACTCAGTTGAAATGATGACAGATGCGATTAAAACATTCAGCGGTATTCCCACACTCGCACATACTAGAATGGCAATCGGCTTAAACGCCAAAATGCTATTAGTAGTATTGTTAGTTAGTGACGAATTAATAAAATAGTCCAATGAATAATCGCTCATTTTCGTTCATTGTAGAGAACACCACAATAAAATCAATAAAATGAGGAACGAAAGAATTGTTTGCTGCAGCCGTGCTGGTGCTAACTCATCTACTGAAAGAGACTGGTAGGAAATCATCCGCAGTTGCCGCTCGATACTACTTAAGTTTCTTTTGGTGGTTCATGAGTCCCGCGCGCAGGAGCAGGCGAGCAGCAGAGCAGTTGCTATACATCATAATAGTTGTGGGATTCAATTTTTGTTTATTCTTCTTTGTATTTTTAGAAGTGGTGAAATGACTGAAATCCTCTGACTAAATTGTATTTGGAAGTTAGTAATAGCCTAATACATAAGCAGCACACATTCAGTGAATATACAGTCAATTGATATAGTTGGGGAACTTATTTCTGCTTTATGGTCCATCACCAATCAAAGTATATTCCCAACTCAACGTGAAGATAAATATACCGACACAGTTTCTGAGTAGGCCTAATTCATCTGAGAACCAAGTGAACGTTTGTACTGGCTCAGAGTGCTTGTAACAACTCGAGAGCGACGACGAGAGCGCAGAAGAGTAGTATGCAGAGTGCTCTTACCAGTGGAACCTGGAACTGGACCACTTGACTCAGTAGGCTGGCGCGAGAAAAATTATAATTTAATAAATAAATAAATAAATACAAATTGAATTTAATTTAAATTGGATGATTTTTTGTTTTTAACTTGATAGCATTTATTTCGATAAAGACGACCTCAACTTCAACGCGGAGTGAATACATGTTAGAAATAAATGAGGAACCACAAGCTTTGATGTATATGCACTTTGGTATAGGATTCCACTGATAGATCATGACGTAGCTAGTATGGCAGCAAGTCAGACGAATCAATGACTTTATAGAGGCATAGATTTGGATACTTTTCGAGGCGTATCCAAATGATCAGAGCTTGGTTTATGTTCAAATCATTATGTAACGTTGCATATGTACTGTACATGATGGTGTCGGAAGTATATGTTATTACTTTAACCCTTTTTGTTATTATTTTCTATTTATTCATTCTATAATGATACAAAAATAAAATAATCCATAATTGGTACATGCGGTTGAGTTACATATGTTATAATTAACACACGTCTGTGCGGGTATTTCGGTCTTTCTTAATTAATAATTATGTGCTTGTTGCTAGGTAAAATGGTTTCTTCTTAGCTACGAATCGATAAATCACTAGCGTCCCACTCTATACTGTATGCCGCCGTTACTATATGAGCACTTGACGTGTGCAAGTTATTGTATTATTGAGGTTCTATGGAAACGCGGCAATAACTACTCAACAAATACTCTGTCATACAATTGGGCGTGAAACAGTTATGTATAATAGTCTTGTAATCATATTGACAGAAGAAAAGCGTCTTGTCAATAGTGATTTTATCGACTCGACAAATACATGGTGTCATATATTAAACACGGCGTCAGGAATAAGTTCGATGTCGAGTGTAGCCCGTCTATATTTGTTAATCTAAGCTTTGTATTATTTGTCTGATGTACCCTGTCACTTCCTGTGCCAAAAAAATTTCTGTGAATCTCTTATAGGCTATGCTGCGGCGCCTGTTTTATCAACATAAGTATAGGCGTTATATTAAATAAATCAATGCGTGGAAATCTTTCTTTTTTTATCCTATTATAACGCATCAGATAAGAAAGCAGCGAGTGGTATGCAAAGTCAACAAATCGTTTGCACATCACTATGGTAATCTTTTGAGTATTTCATCCATTTAAGTACATCAAACCTCTAAGGCGTATGTCCACTAAAATGTATTCTGGCGCAAACACTTAGGTGATGTCAGTTGTCAAGGTGCTCCCACTTGAATCTCGTAAGGTGCCCGGTATGTGACACAATCAATATTTTTGGCAAAAGGGTTATAAATATATAATCTTTTTAATTTCTGCCTTTTTTAATAATCCAGAAAATTATGTGTTCCAATTATATAAGGTACTGTATGTAATTTAATTATAGTATGTATTGATGGGACTGATTTTGTAGTATTGAATTACACTAGTAAGCTACTAACGTGGTTATTAATATTTGAAAACCACCTACCGGTACCATTACTACGTAACTCTAATGATTAATAGCCCTGTGGATGCTGCGCAACCATTTTGATGTCTTCATCCTATGATCGTGGAGCAATCGTGGAGAGGTACACGTATTTTACAAAGTTTATTTACTAATTCTCTACGTAACAAGGTTCTTAGGAAAATGAACTTTTCAAAAAAAAGTTTTGCACTTTCTGCCGTTCGAACTAGCGTTTTAAAATCAGGGTCCCTCGATGATCACAAGTGAACCTAATATAAAGTAACTTAATTGATCGAGTGATAACTTTGAACTTTGTTTGTCTTGCCAATTCTCTGTCTAGCCAACTTTACCATCCCAATCAGATGAACTTAATTTTAGAAGGAGGTGAAATGTTCACGAGATCTTGTGCTACGGCGTTTCAAAATGTTGTAAAGCAAAATAGCGCTGTTTAACGGGAATCCAAACACTTCAAGCTGCTTATCCACTTTTGTGGAACCGTTGCTTCTTTTAATTTTGGCAAAGGCGGTTGTACCCTCTTCTCTATTTTTATAAATATAGGAATTTCATTTTTTTTAAAGAGAAGTTGTGAATATGGATTGTTAATCGTAATACATGTGATTCAACTTCACTGTTGAAGTCCACAGTTGATGGTGAGTGGTGACAGCGCACAGCTTGAAATATTACTGATATGAACTATCGAATCGGAATTCCAAGTAGTGTTTCACCGTTAACGAAAACGAAAACGAAAAATTAACGAAAACGATTGAAAACGACCCCTTTTTTAAAAACGAAACGAAAACGAAAACGAAATGTTCCCGAAATTCGAAAACGAAAAATTAACGAAATTATTTCGTTTTCAAATTCGTTTTTAACTGAAGGCTATTAAAATATTTAGAGCATCTAGGCCTATACTTTTCTTTTGCATAAACTTTTTTTTGTACGTAATATATTTTATATGGCGCTAATAGGCGATGGCAATCACAGTTGTTTCTTTCTAAGCTCTATTGCTGGTTATATTTTGGATTTATTATTGTGACAGAAGCCTTTAAAAAAATCTAAAATAAAGGATCATAGAGATAAAGATAAATTAAGTGATACTTAATTGAAATGTAGTGCAAGTATAGCTGGAAAGAAATCCAACCAATCATGCGTCTAATTTTTTTTATTAATGAGAAATTAGAAGAGTGCAAAGAATTTCTCTCCGCAAATTAAGGATATTCTTGAACCTTACTGATTCGAATCTTAATTTCATTTCTCCTTTTTAAGTTCCTCTTTAATTAAAATCTATAATTAAGTGAAAAGGACTCGAAATGATGATTCTATTAGTTCCATCAAATAGAACTTTGATTGTAATGATTTTTAAAAACTAAACTTTAATCGTTTTTACTCGTTTCGTTTCGTTAACGAACGTTAACGAAAACGTTAGTTTTGGAATTCAACAAAACGAAACTAAAACGAAAACGAAATATTTGAGTTTCGACAAAACGAAAACTAAACTAAAACGAAATTTCCCCAAAAAAACCAAAACGATGAAACACTAATTCCAAGTATAGGCTTTTTTGTATATTTCAGCGTCGTATAACGCGCTGCCAGCAATTTAAAAATTCACAAAATATTTATGTTAACACGGAAGTCGATGATAATTACATAATAGTCAGCATTGAATATAATTTTACAATAAATCAGCTTTTAAAAAAGAAATTCGACAGTCCAAGCCAAATTGACCGGTAAATAGACAACCGGCAATCTGGTGGTTAAGTCGACCTAAGAACTGGTCAGTAAATGGGCTGGCAAACGGGTGGGTTCGATCGGGACTGTGGCCGGTAAATTTATCGGTTAAACTGGTAAACTTATCATTTCTACTGATTTTCTTAGTTCCCATTTTAGCCATAACACGTTACGTGAAAAGGCGAAAGGGTAGGGAGAAGGTCTTGACTTTTGTTACGGTCTGTAGAAATAAAGGGGGCTTATCCGCTATTTTTGACGTTACTTTTGGGGAGGGAGGGGTCAAAAATCGACAAAAATTGCGTTACGTATTGAAATTTTCATCTTTTCAATCATTTATTTTATTTTTAATATTCAAACCATTGCTAGACATTAATGTTTGAAATCGGCGTTCCAAGCGGCTAGTATTTCAATGAGATAAGAACGGAGCAGCGTGACCGTATGGGTTCCTCATTAATTAGGATGGCTAAGGGGGCGTATGTATAGACATAACAGCAGTGTTAGGAACGTCACGGTCGAATTTCCGTCGTCAACGTCGCAACAGTCGTCAACGTCGCAACAGTCGTCAACGTCGCAAAAATAAAGCACGTCGAACGTCCTCAAAAAATCGTCAACGCATAGTCAGAATTTTTCCCCGTCAAAGTCGACGTGAACGTCAAATAAACGTCAAGTAAACGTCAAGTGGAAATTTATTATTTTTTAAAAATAAATATACACGGTAAATTATTCAGTATGATCAATGTTGGAGCCTATTTTAAAGAATATTTTAAGAATGATGAGCATTTCCAACATATTACAATCAGCTAATTTGATGGGCCTTACTTTTAAAATAATTGTAGCAATACTAAAGAGCCGCTCAACCGGTGCGCTTCTCGGGATTGAGGTATTTTACTTAATAAATAATAGCTGGATTTGTGGGTATTTTTGAAGGATTTCCATCGACTGATCCTTTCCTTAAGAAAAAAATCTACTTCGTTCAGGTCTTCTTCTGATTCGTCTAACTGATTCGTTTACACTAGCTATTTCTTAGAACAAGACAATGGACTGAACAACCACGTTAAAAAAAAGTCCACTTGAAACAGAGCTTAAAGAATCGTCTGCTTATAGTCTTCGGCGCTGTAAAATTTAATAAATTGACGATTGACTTTTTGCCTCTTTTTTAAAAATGCACGTCAAATGTCACCGTCGAACGTCGGCTTTAAATTTTTTACGCGTCAACGTCCCGTCAAACGTCGTTTTTGACGTCACGTCACGACGTTACGTCGAATTTGACGAAACGTCGCGCTTGACGTTCCAAACACTGCATAACAGTGCGCCAGGAGAACGCCTAGCCAACTACAGTATCGAAGTATCAATAATTTCAGTTATGACCCGTATTATTGCCACGGTTTGATTTCATGCAGCCACAGCATAGGGACAATCAACATAAACCAAACTTAATTTTTAAAGCATCTCTAAACTCCTGACAGCGGTACATAAATACTACTGGGTTAAAAACCGTGTGTGTAAGAACCAACTCCCTGAAATAAGGAATCAACCAAGTAACAGAGGTACAATCATCGTAAAGGTGGTTGCACAATAACGAGCTAATTAGGACAACAAAGATGGGCGAGCTAATCACGAGAAGAGAAAATGCACCAATAACTAAAGTCCAGACTGCTTCCATCTCCAATTTACTGATGGTGTCTGAACCGACATGAATGAAGAAAGTAGGGTTATTGGTACCCAGCAATGGTGAGTTTTTTGTTAATATAAACGTTGTCTCTTCTTGAGCCGGATCTGCTAATTTTCTTGCTCCTGATCTTGCTTTCTCCATCAACTTGATTTCTCTGATAATTTAATCGTAATATTAGTAATGATTAAGAAGAAAATGTGTTGTATGACAATAAAAAATCGACACTTTAAATTATATCGACTTACATGGCAGGTTTTCCGTTACGTTGTTGATTAAAGAATTTTCTTGCTTTAAAATAGACGACAATTTGAGCTATGACGCATAGCAGCACCAGAGTGAGCAAAGTAAAGACGATGATTCTCCCGTGTGGCTGGTTCTCGTCACAAGGAATGTCTAAGAGATCCAATTCAATTAAGTGAGTCGTTTTAAAGAGAAATGATATGAAGATGACGCCAATAAGTTGAGCTCCGAAAATCCATCGAAGTGCCAAACGATCTCTATGCCAAATCGGAAATGTGATAGCTACGAAGCGGTCTATCAATGCCATTAAAATATTTCTGATATAAAAAATGAAATAAAAATTTATGTAAATGATATCGTTGTAAAAATGATATGCATTAATTATCAATATTACAGCAAGAGGGTTGAGTAAGGGATTCCGACGAGAAGTACGAATACAGTACAAAATCCTTTGCTTGGTCCGTACAGTGCGACAAATTCTATCAAACTAGTAACCAGTGCAAACAGGTTGCTGAAAATGACGCCCAACCAGAAGATGTTGCGAGGTTTGTGGAGACGTTCCATTGAAATGATGATAAATGCGATTACACTGTTCAGTGGTATCCCCACACTCGCACATAGCAGAATAGCAATTGGCTTAAGTGCCAATATATGATTAGTAGTATTTGTTAAAGATACATTGATGAAATGATCCGAATTATTCATTTTTCTTGATGAGGGAAAACTATTAAAAACTAGACCAGCAATAAAATGAATGGAATAATTATTCTTGTAACTATATATATGACCTAAGGTTTGGAAGAGACTGGCGAAATATCTCCTCTTGGTATTCCTTAAGGTACCTAGTCGTAATGGAGCTTACCTCGTGCGCAAGAACAGAGGGTATTCCGATACGAAGGTTGAATACAAGGCCTTGATGTTACTTCTACAGTTCCGGTCCATTTATTAATATTCGTGAAACCAGCTGCGCACCCCTTCTTCGTTCCATTATAAAGTCCCACTGGCGTCAAAAAGTGCTTCATCAAGAAGAAGAAGAAATGCTATTAGCAGGGTTGCATATTTTTTGTCAAACACTGTACGTGCAACACGTCAAACGCAGTAGACACTATGGTTTTTTTTGTTGAGACTGCTGAATCCTTCTTCCAAATACCATGCATATGCTATGGGAAAAAATAGAAAGCGAATTTCTTTTCGTTATTTAAATGATTGAGCAAAGAAAAACACTTCTGACGTCAAATCACCGGCGCTGACGTCATGTACGATCAAATGTTCCGACGCCATTCATGTCTTAAAGAGTCCCATCCTCCAATGCATATTGCTTTTAAGTCTAACACTAATTGGATTACCATGACTAAAAGCACTTTTAAGACAATTGAAGTCAAAATCTTGCTGTAATGCACCCTCGACTGCAGGTAAATATAATATATATATTAAAATTAGAGGTCATGACGTCCACGAGAAAGCGACCATAAAAGCACGAGTTTTAGTGAAAAATAGAAAGCCTACACATATTTTCTTTGAATTTGTCGCTATTGTTATTTCGAGAAGAAAACTAAGCTCAGTGACACTAAATTATCGTTAACACTTAACAATTTTATCCGTTAATACCGATCTTGGTCTCCGTACACGCCGGGGAAAACATTTTATCGTGGGCGTCCAAATAAGTTATCAGCGCCGGGCAAAGTATGACCATGAACACATTTTATAGCTCTCAATAACTATCGCAAAATGCGTCTTGATTTGATCCACCTTCCGAGTTGTCCAGTAAAATTTTAGCTCCTGAATAAAAAGTTAAGTATATCGATTTTTTTCAATGTTTATACTGATATTATCGTACTAATATTATCGTTAATAAAATCGTACCATCTCTAAGAGACAACATTATCCGCTCATACCGATCGTATTCTCCATGCACCCAGTAAAAACATCTTATCGTGGGCGCCAAAATAAGTGACCAGTGCCGATGAAAGCATGGTCCTAGATAAATTTTTGTGGCTCTCAAAAACTATTGCAAAATGCATGCGGTATATTGAATACATTTACCCTCCGGTTATCCATAAAACTTTCATTCAGGAAAAAAGTTGAGTGTTTACCGTAGTTCTTTTAGATATTTGTACATTCTTAATGAAATTGTCAAATCTCTGAGGGAGAGAAACGTTTATAGATCATTCCTTTCTTATTAGAAGTTAATGCCTATTACATGATTTTTCGGTGCAATCTCCCTTGTTATGTTTTTGTAGTGAATAATGCTTTAATATTTCCCCCCTTATTTATTGAATATTAGAAATTGAGACGCCTCTGGATGCCAACGATCTAGGATGCTTGCCTTCAAGTCTGTTTTACTCAGTCCCTAAAGAAACGTGAGCGCATCCGTGTAGATATCGAATGCAGATTCGTCGTCAAACTGAAAGCCGTCAGTTCTTCCTGCCTGCTGGTAGATGGCTCACGTTTCCAGGAAGCAAACCACTTTGTAGTTTGTAGCCTGTACAGTATATCTTCTACGCTCAAATATCTAAGATAGATAAAAAACTGCTGAATAAGATAGATAGAAACTGCAGAAAGGTTACCCTTTTGGCAATTTTCATATCCTCATTGGCCCGATGGAAAATCTATTCTGAACTTCAATGTATTTAAAATAGCTATAACGTACATGTAAATGAATGATACAGTAAGTATTCGTGAACATATCTAAATGCAATATCCGGCATCAGGTATAGCACTGAATAGCGTTACGGCATCAACGCATTACTGTAGTAATATCGCGAGTACATTTATATCGAAACGACATCGGAGTGATGCTGTATTAAGTATAGAAAAACATATCTAGAAATTTCGTAGACTTATTCTTTCTGAGTTTATGTTCAGCGTAATAAGGTCGATGAACGCGGCTGAAAAATCAGGCAGTCGCTACCCAACTTGGACTCCGTTGAACCTTAGCGGGTCAGCCTGTGATCAGGGAATCAAATCGAAACTATATGCATTATAGCTGAACCCTCGAGAGCAGTGTTCAGTAGACCTCCCAATGTTTTATGGAAATTTGCTCGGCACCAATGTGACCGCATGTTAGTGCCGGGGTTTGGATCATCGGAAAGCCAGCACTTAAGTGGGGACGTGGGGTCAACCAGTGAAGTCCCGACCAAATCCAAGTTGAAGTGCTCTGACTACGACACGACGTCAAGAGTGGTTTAGAACTTAGTTGTAAGATATCCTCAGGTTCCAATAAGAATATAAATATAGATTCTCTACATGTCTGTATTGTAATTTGTAACTGAAGAGGTAAGTGGGATGCTGAAGGACGAAGGTGAGAGATATCTCGGAACGGTTCTGAATACTCTAGTACGACTACTGCTGACTGAAGAAGAGGGGGAGAGAGGGCCAGAGGGGGGTCATATACTCCGGCTCGACCTGCTTTCTCCCGCTGAAGACATTACACATTGAGGGAGGAGGTGAGCTGCGTATAGATTAATGGGAGTATTGCACCGGTTACTCCCGGTGAGAGCTCTCTCCTTTCTTATCAGGTTAGGCCATCTTTTTATCCTTACAGAGTTCTGTTCATCGTACACACCCACACTAAAGTTTGGTGGCGACTTGTCCGCCAACCAATGTTAAACTTTTAGACTCCATTAGACTCCCAAATGTATCACGAATCAGAGACACAGACTTCATTGAAGAAGGAATTGAAACAGTAGCGACGTAGCGTGATCTGCTCCGACGTCAACAATATTTTTTCAGTTCTTAAAGATTGATGATTGAGATACTTACCGCATCTGTGTTCTACTGTTATATTAATTCTTGCAACTAGTACGGTACGGTACCGTACTTCTTAATGAAACGTATCGTTGGCACCCCATATAATCGTCCTTCTGGTTTCTACCGACCACTTTTCATTATATAAACTATTTAATAGCAAATTTAATCGGACTTTAATCTCCAATCACATTGTATAATTTGAATGATAGGCAATTTGTGCACAGCATTATAATTTCAAATATTTAGCGTGCCCCGAAATCGTGCATATCTTGTTTGTTATATAAGATTACGCATGAGTTATTCAAACTAGGATATAACACGGTACCCAATTATTAGTCCATATAGACTATACCTGAGTAGGACTCAAAAGCAGTCATGCGTAAAATAAGTCGTTGGAGAGATTTTGAGATATCAAAAGGATTTTTAGAATCATAAAATACAACGCGGCGCAGTCTTAATATTACAGCCCAAAAGACTGCACACACGAGTGATGCGACATCGCATCTCAATGTATTGCATTGGGTATCAATTCGCATTTTCAATTACTTCAGTCTTCAGTCTTTTTTTTTTTGTCTTGAATCGTATCACGGCCAGCTATCAGTCGCACTCTCGAGCTATTACTCACCACAACTAACATAAATATGAATAAAAAAAAAAAAAAAAAAAAAAAAACATAGAACATACAACGTCATAAAACAAATCGAATATTTGGTACTATGTCATTGTCTATGGATTATTTTGCTCGCTCGATCCTTTGATCCACTCGATACTTTATAGTTACTGAACTTAAGTTGATATTCCCGTGCGCAGAAGCAGAAGGTAGCGCTATTATCGTACACATTGCTTTTCGATGATTGTACTTAAGTCTCTTATATCTATATATCAATCGGAGTTTTTAAAGCTATTACTACTAACTGCAATCGACCGATGCGTGATTGAGCGAAAGGATACGAAAAGAGAATGACGTGACGCAAGACGGAAGGGTGTAAACACGCCATAGACTTTATTAACAAGCCCTGGCGCGAGCACACACAAAGATGAATACAGATTCACTATTACAGCTCCTTTGCTCTAGCTTGAGCGCGAATTTCATTAGCACGCGAAGAAGTTCACAAAGGGAGGGAAAAAGACGAGTTGAATGATCTATAACGAGCGATGAGAGGACATGGCAGGCCGAGACGATACGAACGAACAATACACTGTCAAACTTGTAGCCGAATAAAGGTACAAGCAAAAATAGGTTATTCCCGAGGCTAGCTCTAGGGAAAGGGTCATCAAAACTGCAACGCCCACCTCCCCTTCCTTAGCATTGGTAAAACTTACATTTTTAACAAGCGATATCCGAACGCTGCGCAAGTATAAGCGCTTTCTTTTGGTGGAACCCCATAATTTACTGGGGCAAAAATGCACGGCAAAAATTACGGCGGAAAAAGTGGTTGTGATTAATCGCTATCATCTCTTGATTGCGATAAAAAATTAAATTTTGAGAAAAAGGGTTTGAGATGAGACAATAAGCTATCGATCCATATAAATATCATTTAATTTCTCGCAAGTTAGATGCCTGAAAAACGCATCCAAAGTCACTTTTTTTTTCAATTTTCCAAAGTCGCCCCGGTTTTTATTGATTATCTAATTAAAGATAAGTCCTACATGTTTGATTTTTGCACCCAACGATTTTTCTTGAAAATGTGCATCGAATGGTATATATGTATATTAAAATATAATACATAAAAATTATGTATTATATATTAAAAAATAATACATTAAAAAAAATATATTTATATATAAATAATTCCGTACCGGATTTAGTAAATTATGAGGTTCCACCAAAAAATGAAAATTTTCTGTTTCGCTCAGAGATCGCTTGTTAAAAATTCGACCAGAACCTATCATAATATATCTATTTTCATATAATTAAGTTCATACTTTAATACATAATTTTTTCTAAAATAATGCGATTTAATATGAAAGAAATATGCTCATTTAATCAACTTTGAAAGAAAGGTTTATTTACTCTGTTATTTACCGTAGTACACGACATATTTTCTGTTACACTAGTCTTGCAATTCTCTTCAACGGACTTCACCATCTTTGACATGTGATACGTAAACAGACGAGCTCGTTGATCCACAGAACTATAATATCCGTTTCATCATTTCAATATCGTCTAATATTTGAGGACTTGGGCGTCCAATCTCACATTTCCTTTTCTTGTATTTATATAGAAGCCGTGGCATCTTAGAACGGGACTACGCACTAGTCTAAATATCTAAATCGAATTTAGAAAATAAAAAGAACAACAGCGCATTTCTCATATTCCCGATATAAAAAAAAATGGGAGGAGATAAAATGGAAAGTAGAAGAATGGAACAGGAGAATCGTCCAAATATATGTATAATTACTAATTATAACATATTTCAATCTTAATTCAATATTTCAATCAATTTTTCAATAGACCCTTTTTTAGTGTAACATACTGATAACACATAAAAGCAACAAAAAATATATCAACACTTTTACAAATGAAAAAATATATATAATGAAAGGTTATAATAACAGCTCTCTTTTTGTACAGGCTCTTGGTGGTCTGATCAGGTCCTCGAAGTCTTAATCGATTAACCAATTGTCCCATCAGGGAACCAATAAATTATTACTCGAGCTCTATTCTAACTAGAACAACGACTACCGTACGAAAGCGAAGACAAGTAGCATGAGAAGTGCTATTTCGATGGCGCAGTATAGGGTCTTTAGTGGTTTCAGCCTTCAAAAAGTCCGCCATCTAGTACTAATAGTCTAATCTGAGACTTACCGGGAAGTGTGTGTTTAGTGAGTGACTGGATGTTGAAACGAACAAGAACCGAGCGACATTACTCATTCAGCGATCAAAACAATCAACCCCACTCATATGTAATTAAAAATAAACTATATTTAATTCAATTATCTCCATTAATATGAATGTTCCTTTTAAGCCGATTCTATTTCCAGTAGTCGATTTCGATATAGAAAATAACCTCTTAGATAACAAATAGGTAGAGATTCCGGAATCGAAAGCAGTTCTGCGTCGAGTGTAGTACGTCTACTCTTTTTATATAAGCTGGGTTATGTTTGTTTGCTGACGTGTGTCATCATTTTTTCTAACCAAGAGCACTTATTGTTTCCTGGTTTTCGTATGGTGTTCTATTCTGATGGGTTCTATTTACAGTAGGCGTTATTCAACTCATTCAATATCTTGGAACACATTGTGAGGGCAAGAATATACTTTCTATCTGCCTAAAACTCCTTCAATAATGCTATCTTTTTAGCCATAACTTATTTTTTAGTTTTTTAATGCGCCCTTAAAATAAAATAACAGAGGCATCAGGTGGAATAAAGAAATTTTTATAGCATTTTTTTACGATTTGCGCTAAGCTGATGGATAGTTACACAAAACTCGATTCGAAGTTTTAACAGAGGGTGGGCTAGTACATAATAAGCCTCAAAATCACCACTAATATCCTTGAAATCTTGCAGATCAAAGGGCTGATGAATAGCGCCCCATGGCAGCCCGATCGATCTCATCCGCTCGGCGTTTTAGGAGAATTCCTTGATCACCCAACTTTATTCGCCTTCTAAAGAATTGTTACCCCTCAATGTGATCAAAACTTTAAGGTCAACTTTCTCTTACGAGCTCAAGCTGTAACTGCTGTTAGAGGAGAGTGACGCTAGCCTGATTCCTTTTCTTTCGTGAATGATAACTAAACAACGGAAGGATTGTTGAAAAAAATGCAGTTGGCAGTGTTGAATTTAAATTCCTTTTTCCAATACCAGTAATATTACGGTCTGAATTGAAAACGTGCTTACAAAATCGGAGAAGGATCTATGCTTTTTTATAAGAACTAGTATGGTACATCTTAGGACTTTAATTTTTTCAGTCTTATACCCTCCTCACACTGGAAGACGAAGTGGAATAGGGTAACTAAGCCGGAATAAAAACTAAATTAATTTTCAGTGTGAACGCAACCGGAATTGCAAGATATTCTTGAATAAGACAGAATTTATACCACATATAACCCCCAATTTAATCTACTTCCGGGCACAGATTAAAATAACTTCGGATTAAGCAACTATTCCATAGTACTAGTGTGAACAGAATGTACATTAATTTAGTAAATAGTAGGATTATTCGGCGACCCCCGTGCTAATGGCAGCCATTGAATGAACACATGGCGTCAAAATATGAGATTAGGAAACGATCTCAAATGTAGAATCCTCACCAAACAATTGTGTTGACCAAAGAGCTGAACCAACAGTTCAATAAAAAAGGGGAGAAAAGCCGAAACTGGACTGATGACGTGACGAGGTTCTTAATAAGTGTGTTACGTGACCACTAGCCTGGTCTACGAATATATATTTTAATGATTTTGGAACAATACTGTGCTACAATATGTTATAATGTATTATCATACGATTGGTATCATGGCGGCTGAATTGAACTCTGCCTTTGGCAATGGCGATGTGTTTTAAAGCGCGCACATACGGTGTGTATGCGGAAAAAACTCACTTAAATCATAAATATGAACACAACCGTAGAAAATGCCCACAAGTTTTTCCTTATTTAATATTTAACTGGCAATGTGAACACTATCGAATAGTAGCGGTTTACTGGAATAGTAATTCCGAAAATAATTTTTTTATTCCGGATTTAGCTTTAAACCAGAACAACGGCTTCAGTGTGAAGAGAGTATTAACGTCTTATATTATCATTAGCTTAAGAATCGTTGACTTTAACATAGTGCAAGCATTATACTCTATTACTTTACTATATAAAGTTATAAATAAAGTAGAATTCAAAGGCCAAATCCAGCAGCTAATAGGCGTAAAAGAAAATGGGATAACTGACTAGAATATATAAAGGATCATCAAAGGCGACACAGCACCATTTAAGTTAGTTCAAAGTGAAGTGCACGACTTCTCTTGTATTGAACTATTGTATTGATTCCGATTTCCAGGTAATGCTCTTGTTGCGTAATTCGTATCACAGCCAACCACAGTAACTTACAGCCCATGGATGAGCTGATTCAGAATCCCATTTCGTTTTCTTGTCCAAAGAGGAGGGGAAACACGTTTTGAAATTGTTCGATTTAATACCGACGCCCGTAATCCCATTACTCCCAAATTGAATTTATAGCATCCAGGAAGTAGAACCCGCTATTAGCATTGTGCAGTTGTCACGACTCACGAGTCCCTCCATCAGTGGACTATTTAGCGTAAATACAATCACAGCGTTGGTAATTCATCGGTTGTGGAATGTCGTGCCCGTTTCCAAGACGAACTATGCATCGACGAGAATATCGTCGGAAATTAGGGATCGAGACAAATTTATCGGTGCAATTTTAGATGCTTGTACAGTATATACGACACCGTTGTCAAGGAAGCATCGTTTATGAACGGTCCTTCGACAGAATAGAGTGAAAGGCTTTAAAGCGCTAACGGCAGTCATAACCAATAATCAATAAATTTATATATGCGTGCCATAGCAACAGGTATTTTTCAAACTTTCCCACTGTTTCCTTTACAGTTATAAATGATACTACCAGCATCGTCGTCACCAATACTTTAAATTTTTAGTATTACATGATGAAATATAACCATCTAACTGTTTTGATTGTAGAGTGAGCAGGAAATCATGGTATACTTGATAAATTGATTCTATTCTTCCAATTTTTTCCACATTGAATTCTCTATCCATTAGACCCATAAGTGATGCACCTAATTTAATACGCAATTACATGTATATAATTTTAAATAAAGAGGAAACTTGGACGAGTTTGTAGGGAGAAAATTATGATTGGATATTATCGACTATGCTTTTGTATATTGCTTATTTATTAACCCGCTTCAATAGGCCTTCCGTAATAATAGACTCAGTAATAGGCTTATTGGTCGTGTTGTGAATCTCGGGGGTATAGTTGGGTACGTACTAATGATATCATTACTGCAAACCCAATAACTATTACGTTGGGAATCTCGTGGGTATATGGTTGAGTTCGCGGTAGTGATAATAAAATAAAGAAACAGCAAGCACGTTACGTTGTATTAATACGATATCAATACATCAAGTATATGAGTGGATTCCCCAATGTATCGTGCATGAGATAACTATAAACCACAGGACTTAACTGCAGTCTAAATTATGATTAATTAAAGTCAGACTGATGAACTGAATAAGATGTACAGTACATTTTATTAATCCTTATTTATCTAATGTATTAAAGTGATAATGTAAATTCTTAAGCACATCATTTCTCTGCTGTCGTAAGAGAAATAAGATTTAGGAAAAAAGAGAATACGTACGGATTGCATGCATATGGAATCAAATGTTCCACAGCTTAAGTGAAAAACAATTTAAGAATCAAATGTTCCACAGCTGAAGTGAAAAACAATTTTTAAAAGAGATTGACGCACATTAAAATCTCAAATATTACATCGAATTATCGATTCAGATTCCCGAGTTTTAAGGTTCTCGTTAGTGACCAGCCAGTCACTCACATTTCTTTAATGGATATCTAAACTTTACGCAATTAGAACACCTAAAGAGCAATTACCTCCATCGAAATCACATCTAAACATTTTTTAGGGCGCACAAAAGACAGCAAACAAAATAAAAATGAACAAATGAAAAGATTTCAAAATCCTTAATCTGCACCGCTATAATGAAAGCTCCCATGAAAAAAATTTTAAAGAGAGAATACAAAATGTTTCTTGGAATCTAAGTAAAGTTCATCAGACCAAAACAAAGTCTTAGATTTAAGCTGGTGTATTTTTTCCGCGTTCACTCTAATTGGAACGGTTTATATAAGATAGCATAATTTTATATAAAAGTTGTATGAAATAGTACTCCTCTCAAGCTTTTGGCGCTGTTTAACGAGTCTATAATATTTTTAATAGGTTGCTTAAATATCGACTAATTATTCAAGAAATGGGATATTGGAGCCCTAAATCTTATCAAGGGCAATTTCCATTCAACAGCATTAATTGACAATGCTACAATATTTTCCACATTACATAAGCACATAAGTAAGTAGATCTTTATCTCTTCTCTTCAAGTATTTTTACCATTATGGATGGATGTTATTACATTGAGTCTTTCATAAATAGATTCTGCTACTCGACAGAAGTAATTTCCGGTCCAGCTTTGTTACCGCTGATTCGGTACGTACAGTACACGGCTCATCCGTAATATTTGCGGGATGTTCCCTAATATGACGGGCAATCATGCTAGGCTCGATGAGCTTCTACCCAGTAACGAGGACTTGAAACTTTTGTATTTTCTTTTTTCGTAAAGAAAATATAAAGCCGCGCGCCCTTGAGACAAACCTATGCCTAAAAATGAAAGAGAATGGAAGCACAGCTGTCTCTAATATTCTCGGTTTGCTGTACGGTACTTAAATCAAGAGTGAGTTCTCGTTAAATCGAGTAAAATCTAAAGTTAAAGCTAAACTCCCCTCTATTTCGGATGAACAATCTCTCCCTGAATAAGACCTTTTCCTCAAAGCAAATCTGCGTCAGTTTAAAATTTCCAGGTGCGCTAAATTGTAACGAGTTATTAGATGCGAGAGTGCAATGAGATGACCGTGATAAGGCTTCTTATGTACTTTGTGATAAATTTTAATATTGATTTAAATAATAGAATATACAATAGCAGATTCAGGCGTCGTATTTGATGACCATAACGTATAATGCAATGTATAGCTGCCCTCCTTTAATGTTTACGTGCAACGTTTTAATTGGTACTGCCTAAAAAGCAGAAACGGCAGAAGCAGAAACTCGTGCCTAAAAAGCAGAAATCATGCGGCAGAAACAGGTTCCTAAAAGGCAGAAGGCGAAATTCGGCAGAAATAAATTTTTCTAATTTATTTTTATAATACCGAAACGGAATCAAGGTAATATTGTGTCTGCGATCCCCATTATGATCGGGACTGGCTAATTGACGGACTTTTTCCGCGGACTTGGACTTTCTAAGCGGCGGACTTTTTAGGGATAAAGTCCGTTGAATAGTTTCTCTCTTTTTAATTCGTCTCTTATTCTAAAAAAATTTCGGGAGTTTGAAAATGGATTAATGATTGATAATGAGTCAGGCTTGAGAAGAAGGAGTTGACTAAGCCGGAATATCTTGATTTCCGTAACTTTTTTTCAAATTACATAAAATTTATAAATTCACTCATGATGGCTATCGAGTCCGGCTTTTACACCATCATATCCCAATTGGCCTACTTGTGTAACCCATATTTCACAAATTGCTTCAACCGGAGCTATGACTTGTATATGAACCACTACGCGAAGCCATCTCTCATATCTGGTATTAAACATTGGGGATCCAATGGGCTTTCGGCACCTCTTTTGTTTCAGGATTTCAGGGCCACGTTTCCATTGGCTTCGGACAATCAAGTCCGATTTGTCTATATAAAGTCCGTTTGCAATCGCAACTCAAAACCTCTCTTCCGGCTCTGGTCTATCAAACCCCATTTGGGCCTCAAGGTCCGTTTACCTTTCAAACGTAATCTGTGGACTTCTAAGGTTCTCCCTTGCGGACTCAGACTCTTTTCACCCCGCCATCGCCAACCAGTTTACCTCAGTGTACGGTGTATCCCAGGTGTACCCTCTCTCCCTGCTCGGGGACCTGGTATAAAACCAGCTATAATCACGGCAGAAGAGATGGCAAGAGAACATAACCCCGCTACAAAAAAGTAAAGTATTTGAGTATTGACAGATAAAGAAATTGGGGGTCTCATGAACTTGGTATCTTAAAAACTAAATAATTTGCCGTCCGTTGATAAAAAATAAAAGTTTCTGCCGAATTTCGCCTTCTGCCTTTTAGGAACCTGTTTCTGCCGCATGATTTCTGCTTATTAGGCAAGGGTTTCTGCTTCTGCCGTTTCTGCTTTTTAGGCAGTACCGTTTTAATTCTATAAATATTCCAGTTCACAAGTATAATCTTTAAGTAAGTACTACTGGTACTCAACAGGCGTGAAAGAGAGTTGTTAAATTGAAAATATGAATTATCGAACATGCGAGTCACGCATTTGATGAGTCGCAGCTTATTCCTGAGGTACGACTGAGTTGAATAGACTGCACACCCTAAAAAATATTGCATCATCGACTTGAATTTCCTAGTACCGTAAAAGATTGCTTGTATTATTGAGCACCGTATCTCAGCCAGCCAGTCATTCGCATTTTTTTATTCAACGCTAAAATATGTAACATTATGAAAATATGAATAAATAAAAAAAAATTTCCTCAAATAGAAATGATGATCAATAATGACAAGAAACAGTATCACGTAAAATTACAAGTTGTACGTTGAAATCAGAACGGCATTATTGTTTATAGTATATATACACAATAAATCGATGCGTAATCTTCTTTAGCAAATCCACAGGAAATAAAAACAATTCAATTACCGTACGGTAGTATTGTTAACAATATTACAAAGTATATTGTACAGCGCATTAAAAAAAACATTTAATGTGGTTTCAGTTTCGGCCTGGATTGCCACTAATATTCCTCTTGCAGCAATAGCATTTTGATGAGCGACATAATAAGCCTAACTTGACTTTTAGAGCATCTCTAAACTCGCGACAACGGTAAATGTAAACCACTGGATTGTAAACCGTGTGTGAGAGAACCAACTCCCTAAAATAAGGAATCAGCCAAGTAACAGAAGTGGAGTCATTGCACACTAGTGAACTGATACTAACAACAAAAATGGGCGAACTAAACAGAAGAAGAGAAAAAACTCCCACAATCAAAGTCCAGACTGCTTCCACCTCTAATTTACTTATAGTTTCTGTACCGATATGAACGAAGAAAGTTGAGTTTCTGTTGCCCAGTATTGTAGTGGTGCAATCACAGAATCTTGCTGATGTCACCATCATAATCTCTTCCTGAGCAGGAGGCAACATCACTATTCTGGTGTCTAATTCGACGTTCCTGCCAATTTAAAATTTTTGTTGTTAAAGAAACATTTGAACATAAAATATCAATATAGAAAGCATAACGACTGACGTGGAAGGGTTTCTATTTCGTTGTTGGTGGAAATAGTTCCTCGCTTTTAGATAGACGACACATTGAGCTATGACGCAAAGCAGCACCAGAGTGAGCAGAGTAAAGACGATGATTCTCCCGTGTGGTTGATTCTCGTCGCAAGGTATGTCTAGTAAGTCCATTTTAATCAAGTGAGCCGTTTTGAAGAGAAATGATATGAAGAGGAAGCCGCAAAATTGAGCTCCAAAAACCCAGCGAAGTGTAATTTTATCTCTATGCCAAATTGGAAATGTGATGGCTACAAATCGGTCTATCAATGCCAATAAAATATTGCTGAAACATTTAAAACTGTATTAGTAGATGGACAGTATGTTATTCGAACAAATATAATAAAATTACAGTAAGAGAGTTGAGTAAGGGATTCCGACGAGTAGTACGAAAACTGTACAAAATCCTCTGCTTGGTCCGTACAAGGCGACGAATTCGATCAAACTGGTAACTAGTGCAAATAGGTTGCTGAAAATCACGCCTAACCAGAAGATGTTGCGAGGTTTGTGAAGGCGTTCCATTGAAATGATTACAAAAGCGATTAAACTGTTAAGTGGTATTCCCACACTCGCGCATACTAGAATGGCTATTGGTTTGAACGCAAAAACATCGCTAGTATTAATTAAGGACACATTCATGAAATGATCCGAATCGTTCATTTTTGCCGGGTACAAAAGCAGAGCTAAGACATTAAAATGATGGAAATAAAAAACTTTGGTGTTGCCATGGTCTGGCTCTTGAAGAAACTGGTGTTGAGAACAATCAGATGCACTGTGATATGTAATGCCTGGCTATTGTGTCTCCTCTTTGTCTCTCCTTTCATCAGCCCTTATGTCATCTCTCGTGACCTACATACGCGCCCACTATATAAACCCCTGGTTCCAGACTCCCGAGGTCTCACTTCCTCTCTTCACACCTGTCACGTCCGTCTCTCTCTCCCCTAACCCTCTCTCTCTCTCTGTACGCCATCCGACTCCTCACTTGTACATAATACACTTAGACTAACCCCAATCCATATTCGTCTCTTCTATCTTAGTTAGTGACATCCAAATACCGACCATCACATCTGGCGATCGTGCCACTCGTTCCCTCAACCCAAAAACTTTTCTTTTCCAATCTTTGTCACTCGAACTAGTATTTCAAAAACAAAAACAAAAACAAAAGTTATTTTAACGAAGTCTTTATGTGTTTAAATTCGAAACCTGTGCTAGTGTTGTGCTTAGTGTTGTGGTGAACAGAAAAAACCTGGATTACACATAAGTGTTATTGTTACAGTGCTTATCCATCAGCAAACCTAACGTTCCTGCTATTAAGATGGCCAACGTTCAACAAATTCTACAGGCATTGGCTGCCAATCAACTCCAAGCAACAAACGCAATTGTGAACGGATTCCGGAGCTTTCACATGGACACACAAAAGCAGGCAATACCGCTGTTTTCTGGTGAAATGGGTGGACAAACGGTCCACGAATGGTTAGAGAAAGCCGACCGAATCGCGCAAATCAACACGTGGGCACCAGAAGACTGTTTGCGAATATATCAGGAACGATTAACGAAGCCGGCAAGCAACTACAACGACACATTGACAGATGCACAAAAGGATACTTTTGCGCTCTGGCGAACAAACTTTACAAATGGATTTAATGATGCTCTTGTAAAACAAGACATCCTGAACCAACTCGACAACATTATGCAACACCAATCCGAAAGAGTCAGAGACTATGTCGCGCGGATCGACACGTTGTACCGTCAAGCGTTCGGAGCAGCTCCAGCTGACGATGCAGCGGCGAATGTGGCAACGTTGAGGAATGCCAAAAAGCGCACAGTTTTTCTGAACGGACTAAATCGTGACATCTACAATCTAATGTGGTATAGACTTCCGCCCGCTGCAGAATGGGCAGACGTCATTGACCAGGCAACCAATGCAGAAACCATTCTGGGACAAAAGAAGGCAATAGAAAAACTCAATGAAGCTAATGAAGACATCAAAACAGCCTCTTTGAGAAGTGCAAATATCAGTGACCGGCTAGAGAGGATGATCGAGCAGCTCGACACACTATCATCCATCAAACCGGAGCATTCAGAAAAACTCGTATTCGCGGACTCGCACCAAAAGAACTTTTAACAGTTCTGTCGCGTTCGTGTCAAACTATGGCACCCTTTTTTTTTCTTCCTCGTTTTTTTCTCTTTCTCCCTCCGTTCGCTGTTTTGAAAATAGGAGAACCTATTTCTCTTAAAAAAAAAAGAAAAGAAAGAAAGAAAGAAAGGATTTTTTTTATGCCCTATCCATTACGCCAATAATAGTGGAATTGCTCCCCCCTTTAATTGCCACCGTTCCCTTTAAATGTTGTTTAAAAAAAAAAAAACTCTTGGGCAGACCTCTTCAAAAAGCACAAGCGTTAAAAAAAAAATGTTTTCTTTGAGCTTCCTCGTTTTTTTCCCTTCCACCAAGGAAAAAAAAAGAAAAGAAAAAAGGCGTGTCTTTCTCATTATTTTCCCCTGTTTCTCTTTATAATTTAACTTGGACGGTTAAAAAGAATGTACTTTTTTCTTACAAATTTAGTTTGGCAATTCAATTCAGTTTCCCAACAAAGCGCACTGACGTAGCCTGGCGGTGTGACGTTTCGTATAACGTACATACAATTCCCAAGCTATAACAGTTTACTGGGTTTCCCATCCTCTTAGCATTATATTGGTTACTTACTATTTTTCTAACACTTAACTGAAGGGCAATGAACCTTTCTCCCCTAAAGTGTTAGTACAACTTTGCTATAGGATTTTTTTCCGACCGAAATGTAAAACATATACGCAAGATAATTTTACACCCTTCGCAGGTTAAACAATGAGGGTTGTCCCAAGTCCCAACAACTGGTTGGACATCTGCTCCATCCCAGAAAATTCGAACTGTCACCAGATGTTCTAACTTCGCCACTGTCCTTTTTTTTCATCTTACTGTCACCTAGCTTCTATTGAACCCACTTTGAACGAAATCGAAAATAAGACGACTTGTTGTCCTAACCAAACCAGTTAAGAAAAGCCTCTAGGTGCCAGAGCAAAGAACCGGCGAAAAGCCGATGTTTTTGAAACGTCCCTGCTAAGAAAACCTCTAGAATCCTGAGTACAGCACCGACCAAAAAGTGGATGATTTTGAACTACACTGCAAGACTTGACAGCAGTATCAAGTGCTGCCCGGGCTGAAGGGCGATATTGAAATATCCCTTCCGCATCATCGTGTTTCAACTGGACAGCCATTGAACATAAGTTTCTTCACGCGCGATTTTCACATCTTGGAACTTCCTTCAAGCGGTCGTGTAACCAGTTTTTTCATGTATGCAGTAAGCGCAGTAGTCCCTATTAAGGATGCCTCTCAGAGCAGAGAGAAGGAGTTTGATTGTGTTTCCCTCAACGGTGTTACAGAGATCGCCGTTTATGAAGCGCACGGCATGTACCGACAACATAGATGTCAACGCAGCGGCATCTCTTCGTTTATTCTATCTTGGATATCCCGACTCTCCCCTCATTGGCGTGGATTACAACTACTCGCCCATCACCGTCTTCCTCACCGATGTTTTCTTAAGATCATCAGCCACGAAGATTCCTTCATTTGCCCCTCCCCCCCCCCTCCTACGAAAACTGGATTTAATAATGTTTCAGATGGAAAATCGTTCTTCAACTGCTTTGGTTTAAATTGTTGCCTTCGCTTACGCTAGTTGGTTATTTTTACTGTGTTTTACATGTACGCTTTAATAATAGCTCGCCAGTCTCCTTCCTCGTATTTTAAGTAAACTTAAGGACAAGTTTAAAACAAAAATAAAAAAAAAAATCTTAAAATTCCACCAAAGCTACAAAAAAAAAATGTGTATCCCTCTCTCTTCTTTAATTTAGTTGCCAACTGCTTATTTTATGTTATTTAACAATTTTTATGTTGTGCCATCTATACCGTTCATATTTCATTGTCATTCATCTTCGCCATAATAAGTGTTTGTGCTATTTCCTACATTTCATTATATGTTCCCCATAGTGTATCTGTATTTGTTGCTCTTTAAGAATTTTGGGTTTAAGCCGAGGGCGGCTTCTTCAAAAGGAAGAGTTATGTAATGCCTGGCTATTGTGTCTCCTCTTTGTCTCTCCTTTCATCAGCCCTTATGTCATCTCTCGTGACCTACATACGCGCCCACTATATAAACCCCTGGTTCCAGACTCCCGAGGTCTCACTTCCTCTCTTCACACCTGTCACGTCCGTCTCTCTCTCCCCTAACCCTCTCTCTCTCTCTGTACGCCATCCGACTCCTCACTTGTACATAATACACTTAGACTAACCCCAATCCATATTCGTCTCTTCTATCTTAGTTAGTGACATCCAAATACCGACCATCACAGATAGTACCACTTTGCGACGATTCCCGCGCGCAGGAGCAACAGGGATGCACCTGAAGTTCATGAAATGAAGAATGCTTCACAGAGCCTTTAAGACGGATATTGAAAACAATAATTCACTACACAGCCGCGAAAAAGTGCTTACTAGTCCGGAAAGTACTTAAATTCAGCATCAAACAGTTACTGAAAATCGACTCCGGCCAGTACCAGTTTGATGCTGAAAGTCAACTTTCAGTAACAATTTGATGCTGAATTTAAGTACTTTCCGGACTAAAAAGCACTTTTTCACCGCTGTGAAGGGACGAAGTGAATCCTGAGATACGGATTAGAATTAGTAATTCCTCTAATGATTGGAAATCCATTTTAAACGTTTGCCACTGTCGCTAGTTATGAGTAGATAAAATCCAGTGAACCGCTTTGAAAAGAGAAATTTCTTCAAAAATTATTCACACCAAGACGCACTATTATACATTATAATTTAAGCGTAAAATAGCGCTTTACAATGCACATCGTTACTAGAAGAATAAAGTTGCATGGGCATACGTGACTATAGAACTTTCCAATTAAGTTTCACCCGGTCTTTGTAATCAGTGCATTGAATTGTTTCATCTTCATCATCATCTTTTATGCATCCAACCGCGATATAATTTCTGCCAAAGTTCTTTTCAGCAAGATTGCTTTGGGTTGACAGCTTAGTACAATTTAAGCTACGCGGCACTATATGCGCTATTGTTCCAATCACAACAAAGGGTTATATTGCAGGAAATACTACACTCAAAAGTAATAAATAAATTCGTCGAGTAGCCTATTTACTCGACAGAACCAATATCTTTTTCGGTATTGCATCATCATAATTATATTACGAGATTCCATGTTGTTATTTTTTATGCATATTTCCATATTTGAATTTCCCTCTTCAAAATGAAACTTTCAATAGTAGCACCTTTTATTACAATTATGTATGATACATTGTATAAGCTCTCGTTATAACGATGGATTTAAAAACGTTTGTACACCCTTGCCTGAAAACTGTTCCAATATCATCTGTCTCGTAGATGGATTGTATATCGATACATACAATATACAGGACAGAATAAGGGCAACAGAAAGGATCCAGTCGAATTAAGAACATTATTTTTGAAGCGCATTCCATCTCCAATACAATAAGATTTGAACACTGTGGCAAACAATTTTCGGAGGTCAAGGATGTATTCGCATTAAAGCCATTGATGTCTAGATTGGCATAAAAACCATCATGGAACCAAGTTGTCACTCGAGCCCTCTTTTGGTTTAAGTAACCAGAATACCGACGAAGAGTTTATCAGACAAGAAGATATATAAGAGCGTTCCGACTAATATAGTTTCGTTTCGGAATTTTTTTTCGTTTTTTTTCAGTAGTTTCGGATTTAAAAAAAAACTAGATATGTGAGAATATTGAACATAATTGTTTTGACTAATACTAGACCATACTGATTTCAATAGCCTAATGGGGCTTTGAATGATTACTTAAGCAATCATTATTAAATGATTGATCACTCAACAAGTCGTTTTGAAATTTTTCACCATTATTTTCAATCTTTCTTCAAGAGTTATGGATCTTCTATCCAATTATATCGGTTGCTAACTAATTGTGTACCTTTGTTCATAGAGGCACGATCCGGCGCCTTTCTTTCTCCGTAGCTCGTTGCCATTGGCGATGTGAGACAGCCCTATGACAAAGACGTCATACACGTACTCACGGCGGGGCGACGTACGGCGAACCTTCCAGTACCCATTAGCCATTATGATATTGTTCGTGAAACCCTTCTGTATTCATATTCACGGAATAAGAAGTTTTATGCTAATTTTGCATTGAACGCCAGCGGAAGCTCTGTGTAGAACTCAAGCACGACCATTGTACAGCTGCACTAGGTAGTCTTGGGAGTGTGCATGTTGGATTGGTTTGTCATCATTTGCGCACTGGCAGAAACCAATTAGTCCCTTGTTCAGGTACAGTCCAGTGTCCCTGATTGTTGGCCGGTTGGCCCAGGCAACTCAAGACAATAGCATGCATTCTAGCGAATGTCTTGGGAAGGCTTATATTGTAGAATTGTTGCGCAAACATTATTTTATACTATTAGAACGGTTATTAGATTCGACCACTGGCCTGCACTGTTTCTACTGCTTCGTCCTCTTAATATAGTGTTACTATAGCTGGAACAATAACACACCACTTTATAAAGAAGTCGGTATACATTAAGTATGAAAAATGCTTAATGGTACTTGCTGGCCCATTCTTTTTAACGCTACACCGGAAGTCCGGAACCCGCATCTCAAGAATAATTATGCATCAATTTTTCATAATATTATATGTCAGTTGATACAGTAAATCTTTCGAACCACAACAAACATTCTTTTGGTACTGTCGATCTGTTTTATTTTTTTTTATTTTTTTGCTATACAAGTGTGGATATGACTTTTCTATGGAACGCCGTTTGGCAGTGGCGCGATCAAATGAAAAATAAAGAAGCATTGCGCGCACACATATAAAAGTGCACGCTCACAAAATAAAAATGCGGGAATCGTTGCGCGCACATAAATTAAAATGCACGCACACATATTAAAAGTTTTCGGCTCCTAGTGGCGAAGCTTCGTACTAATTCACATTCCGTAATTGGTAATTATGTTAATTATGGTAAGCAGGTTGGATACACGTTTATCCGAGACATTCGGATCGAATTCGGATCAAATGCCAGGTTTTCGATTTTTTTCTCTTTTTCCTGTACAAATGAAAGATTCTTTCAATTCTTTTATTACATAATGACTATGGCTATATGACTAGAACATCTTAGAATTTCAAAAAATTCATGAACCGTCCGTGTGGGCTGTAAAACAAAAATTAGAGAATTGCTGCCGTTATATTATAACGTTATAATCATGGTCCTAGCTACAAAAACCATAATTCGTTCTAAAAATCTGTAGAAATATTTAAGTCGGTTTTAAGCGGATTCTTTCAAAAAGTCGCGGCGGTGCTTCTTATGGGGGCCTACCGGTATACACGATCTTTGAACGTCGCCAGGAAGTGCCCTTTTTTATTTCTCGTTTTCGGCCATTTTCACAACTGACAACTTATAGTCTGTTTCGAAGGTGAACTAACCAGACTTATAGTCAAGTTCAAATTCTACTTGAAAATTACGAAATGAGACCTATAGTTTATTATTCATCCGATTTTATTGTTATATGCTACCACCTTTAATTAGCCATTTGGTTTGTTACATAGTTATAAGGCTTTTAGCCAGTTTCAATATAAATTATCATTAATTCAGAATCGAAGCTATAGGTGTTGAAATGTGTTGAATAATTACGAAATGCGGAATGTAAAATAGTATTAAGCTTCGTTATGAATGTGCGCAAACATTTTTATTATGTGTGCGTGCATTTTATTTTGTGCGCGTGCAATTTTATTTGTGTGCGCGAAACGCTTCTCTATTTTTTATTTGATCGCGCCACTGCCAAACGGCGTTCCATACTTTTCTATGGAGATGCTCTATATACAGAAAGGACTCATCCTTACATAACATCTATTACCAAATTGATCGTGAAGCTCTATTAAGATATGTTGACATAGCAAGATCCTTCCTGCAGTCCTAATGGTTTTCACTGAAAACCATTACCGTACACGAATAATGAAAAGTTTTCACTGTTCATCTTCGCACGTGTTTCTGCCACGGCGCAGTGGAAGGTTCCTTATATATTGTTGGAAGTGGAATAAGGGTCCGATATACTGTATTGTAGAAAACGTGAATGGGAGTGGCGTTATTTGGCTGATGTATACAATCTCTTGAGACCTTGTAACATCTCGGAAAGCAGAAGGTACATCTATATGTTTAAATCAATCTTCATTTGGGAACAAATTAGCTATATTTTTGCGATACGTAATGTTTTTCTGTTAATAAATACAAATCCTTTATGTATCAACACATAAGTTTTTTTTAAATATAAGGCAGGTATAAAAAACGCGTTACAAACCTCCCATAGGATTAGTGGTCTTTTAAACTGACACCGTACATATCATAGAAAAAATATACTCAGTTTTTCTTTCTCAAAAATTTAAATTTGCATTCAGAGCATAGTGCTGTGTACAGCTCTTTATTGGACCAAGCCATTGTATATTATCTATAGTCTAAACGTATATAAGTATTTCTACTTGATTTTATTTTTATTTAAAAGGACAGGAAAAGGTTTTTACTTGAGGCTGCGCGCGTGTAGTCAATGTTTGTATTCGCTGCAAAAACAAAACAAAAACAAGAACCGACGAGCGACGACTACATTCGTTACCTATCACCTATTTACTATTTTTAAAATAAATTCAAGTTCATGTTTGTCTGATTGCGGAAAAATCGGGATAAGTACCGCACCCCTTTTGCGCCGAGACGTGAAGAATCCGGATCGGAAGGATTATTATTATAGAAGGACCATTCGAAGAATTTTACGGATGTACGAAAATTCTCAATTGGCAATCAAACAGAAGCGACACTAAAATTTCAGAAAGATAAGACTTTGATGTGTGTATTACGAATATAAATATTTTCGTGACTTTCATATCACAATCCAGGTCGTCCCAGTTACATAATACTCTGCAGCGCTGCATCCCTATAAATTACTGTTAGATTCCGTTCCTCTCCGTTTGTTCCCCTGTTGTTCCGTTGAATAAGTATAATTATGGAAACCATAGTTATAATTAACACACGTCTATATGAGTACTTATTGTGTCGCTCAACTATTCTGATTGCTTAGTGAAGTGCCCCTTAATGTAAAGCACTGACAAATGAGTACGCGGTAACGTTGCACCCTTCCAGTGTGGTGTCGTTATTGATTTGGTATTGAAACACACGTTCGACAGTTCTATTTTATCCTAAACTTACAAACTCACGTTTTCATCGAAAATTTCACCTAATAATAATAAAATCCGCGAAACACAAACAGTATAAACTGTACAATAGCCTAATAATAAAGTCGAAGAGGTTGTACATTAAATTGTGAATTTCTAAATACGCACCGTAAAATAAAATTGTGTATTCTTGAGTGCCGTTTATCAGCCAGCCAGTCAATCATTTTTTGTTTCAAACATGTAAACACAAAAAGTACGAGTAAATAAATAATATCAAGTGACATGAAACATGTATCACATTTATAGTAACAGGTAGCAGTTCCTTTACCTTAGATGGGCATTGTAAAAATCACATAGGCCTGAAAATCCATTACTTCGATAAATACAGTTAACACGTAATAAAACATTGGTAACTTAATACAATCAAACGGTGTAAACAATTTTATGGCCATGCATTCAAATACGGTTCATATGTGATTTCAAATTCGGCATGGATTGCCACGAATATTCCTCTTGCAGCAACAGCATTTCGATGAGCAACATATTAAGCCAAACTTGATTTTTAGAGCATCTCTAAACTCGCGACATCGGTAAATGTAAACCACTGGATTGTAAACTGTGTGTATCAGAATCAACTCTCTGAAATATGGAATCAACCAAGAAACAGAGTCACAGTCATGGTATAGGTGGCTGCACAATAATGAGCTAACGAGAACAACGAAGATGGGAGAGCTAATCAAAAGAAGAGATATCGCACCCATAACCAGCGTCCAGGCTGCTTCCACCTCTAATTTACTTATGGTTTCTGAGCCAACGTGAATAAAGAAATTCGAATTTCTGTTGGTCTCCAGCATTTGTGAATTTTTTGTTGATGCTGATGTAAACGTTGTCTCTTCTTGAACCGGACCTGCGGATTGCGGAGCTGTTGAATTCGTTCTATCTAGCCTGATATCCCTGATAATTAAATAACAGTAATTCATCAAAAGTCATGTAGGCCGTAGAATAATCATTTATAGTCTTACGTGGAAGGTTGTCCGTTACGTTGTTGATTAAAATATTTCCTCGCTTTTATATAGACGACAATCTGAGCTATGACGCATAGTAGCACCAGAGTGAGCAGAGTAAAGACGATAATCTTTCCATGTGGTTGATTCTCGTCGCAAGGAATGTCAAGTAGATCCATTTCAATCAAGTGAGCCGTTTTATAGAGCAGTGATATGAAGATGAACCCAAGAAGTTGAGCTCCGAATACCCAACGAAGTGTGATGGTATCCCTGTGCCAAATTGGAAATGTGATGGCTACGAGTCGATCAATCAACGCCAATAAAATATTGCTAAAACATTTTCAATTATCTTAGTAGATGTTATTCGAACAAATATAGTATAAATTACAGCAAGAGAGTTGAGTAAGGGATTCCGACGAGTAGTACGAAAACTGTACAAAATCCTCTGCTTGGTCCGTACAGGGCGACGAATTCAATCAAACTGGTAACCAGTGCAAACAGGTTGCTGAAAATGACGCCCAACCAGAAGATGTTGCGAGGTTTGTGGAGACGCTCCATTGAAATGATCACAAATGCGATCAAACTATTCAGCGGTATGCCCACACTCGAAAATAGTAGAATTGCTATTGGCTTAAATGCCAAGATATTACTGGTAGAGTTGGAAAAAGAGACATTCACAAACTGATCTGAATCGTTCATTTTTGTTGATTATACAAAATATCCATAAACCAACAAAATGAATAAGGGAATCTTTGATCTAGCCATGGTCTTGTCCTGGAAGAGACTGACGGAAAATCGTCAGAGTTGCTGCTCCATACTGTTATTTATATTTTTTTCTGGTTGATTCTCATTGCGCGCAGGAGCAGTTTGAGGTAGCTGGCAGTGCTATTAGTTATTATCATAACCTACTCTATTATTGTGGCAGAGCCTTTGATGTTTCTTAATAAAACATTTTACTTTGGCTTTTTATGGGCATAAAATGTAAAATAACCAATAAATAAATTGATGAGAAATGTCTTCCTTTCAATCGTTCTTTTTGCCATGCTTCTCTTGGAATTTATACAGTATAATTTAATACGACTCTATATGCTGTGGATCAATAAACAAGTAAACATTTTAAAATGCTATATTTGGCGCTTTCATTGTTGCTAATTAGAAACATGGTAGGATGCTTGCTTTAAAAAGGATCCGATGAAACAGCCGTAGCCTATTTTGGCGGCTGGAGAATAAAATCCTTATTTGATGCATCCCAATACCTTAATCAATACTTCCCGCGTAGTAGTCTTTGATAAAACCTTTTTTTTTTTAAATATAGTTTCAAAAAAGGCGTTACATAAGCGCATACGGACGTCGAACTATTGTGATTCTTGTATACCGCACGCCCTCTGAGATTCTCTGTTTGTTTCTGAACGCATATTAAAATAGTTCTTTATAAACTCTTTGTAACTGCGTATACACAACAGACAGTTAACTATAGATTGTATGTATATGTGTGGTACCGTACTTCTTGCTGTTCAAATATACTTGGTATTACAAAGTAAAATGATCTCTAGAAATTATTAAGAAATTGGTAAGGCTCTTCCTGTAGCCTCCTTTATGCACCGTACGTCGTTGCTCTAAGCGAACTGCAATTCATGATAGAATTTGTAAGGTATTTAACTAGCCGTGTAAATGGAAACCATTTAAACACTCTATTATTAAACTCGACGGGAAGCCCAATAGCGTCTTCGTATTAATAAAATGCTTGCTAGATTGTTCGTCGATATCGACCATCGATCCGATGAAAACACAAAAGTAAATAAATATAACAATGGTCCATGTGATCATTTTAGACGATTACCGCATTTGTATATTATTCTTTTGCTTGATTTGCCAGGCGTCACATAAATCAATCAATATTTGCTGGAACGCATTAGCTTTCCTCTTTCGATCCTATCAAGCATCAAGTAGCATATGGTAGAGTGGTATTCAAAGTTTTGATTTCTTCAGAAATTGTTTTATATAACATCACTGAAAAAATATTTTGAGTCTTTAATAAGAGGCTGATTTATTTGGTAAATAGAACGCGTGTGTGAACATGGTACCATAAGAGGGTTCACTGCTAGAAAAGTACACGCAATCTGCAACATATATTTGAACATATAGGCTATACATATTATAGAATGTACAGTTCCAAGTACCACCAAAAAATAGTAAAAAGGGCCTGTTCCATAAGCACAAAGGAAAAAGCTTACCGTACCTATTTCTGCTTGAAAAAATTTGAAACTTATTAGAACCGAATAAAAAATAAAGTGAATGCCAGATCTAGGGACATCATCTTGCTGGCCTTCCGATTCTTCGCCCGTCTTTTCGTATGTACCTATAAATAATGTGATCGAACAACAATTCAATGTAATACTAGATTTCCCAGCAGACATGCCTTCTCTGAGCCGGATGAGTAGAAAATACATCTTTCTTCAACATATCTGGAAAATGTATTACAAGTTCACAGGGTAGGCTAGAGAAACTACAGAGATGACAAGGATGATGATAATCTCTATAGAGCTTCAATTTTAATTCATTTATTGCTACTGCTGTACTCCAGAACATCGGCAATCGTTCCTGGCATTAAACCTTTCTACTGCTTTAATTTCTTTACAAATTCTGATAAAAATGTAATCTTTCATAAAATATAAACTCAATTCATCGATCTCACCAATTCGGCTTACTAACGTACCATATTGACATCATCATAAGACTGACATATTGATAGGCAGCATACGGACCGATTGCTCTCACAGAATTTTGAACGACGGTCCATGCACAAGATTTGACATTCTTGCGAATTTGATCCAATTTACTAGGTTATCAGGAAAAGAATGCTTAATGTGTTTGAAAAAGTTTCAAGTGCATGGCTTTTATTATTAAAGTCATTTTATACATAAAAGCTTTTCAGAAGTACAAGTCACGTTTTGGCGGATATCGGAAGTTGCGGATCTTTTGGTCATCAGGTCCTGGATGATGTTGCCATGAAGTTTATCAGAAAACCAAATTATTTCCAACGATAGCGTAAATCAGATTGGAGTTTGAAGAGTCGACAGTGTTATCAGGAGATCTGACGAAGACTCGATGGATCTTAAAGTCTGTTACTAAAGAGTGACTGATGGTTGCTGAATCGGCCAAGAACTGGGCGACTTGGATAGCATGATCGAAACAATTATCCCCGAACATCTTTAGCGGAAAAGTCGATTCTATTTAATTCTATTTTGGATTACTTTTTGATTTTACCTGAAAACATTTCCTGTTGTCGATTTCAGTACAGACAATTACGTCTTTAGCACTAAGCGGATACATATGAGAGTATTAGGACCTTAAAGCTTTGGAAGGATCGTCGGTAGGATTCCACGGATAGACCATCTCGTTTCCTTGCGAATTCAGCTTGATCCGGACTATAGTTCTCAATTTATGACCGATGGATCGTACGAAAGCAAATAAATCCGTATCGATATCATTAGGACTGTATTTTCCGAATCCATTACGATACCAGCTCCAATTCGTATAGTAATATATCACCTTGTATTGACCTGATGTGGCAACCCCATCAAAAACACTAGCTCATTTTGAAAATAAATAAGCTGCTAAACTAAAACCGTATTATGAGAAGGTTTCTTGGTTGTTTTTATTGTTAAAGGTCTTTGAGTCATGGTTGGTGTCGAGGGTTTTTTAGAGGTGGTTACTACCGTCGGTTTAGTAGGCCTACTCGTTACCACTATTACAGGATTCTCAGTTGTTGTTGTAGGTTTTTCTTATTGTTTACATGATTGTTGTGTCTATACTCTTGATGTTTACGGATAAGACTTAGGCTCACTGGCCGCTTAAACTAAAGATAAGACATAGACTATTAGTTAGCTCGCTCAGATGTGCTGTCTGAACGGCGGTCTCTCCAAGACTTCCGTCAGCTAGCTCTTTATTTACATGACATTAACTCGATACAACGATGCCATATTCATAAACACTACACATGATTAAGCAATGAATAAATATCCTTCCACCAAATGAGTTAGTAAATAATAAATCTGTTACTCAAGGGGCAATCGACATTGAAGGGCCAATCGCACACTTGAAGATTCTGGTTCCAGTACAATCCGGATGGGCAGGATTCGTCCAAGATTCTTCCGTTGACACAACGCTGGTAGACGGAGCAGTTGGATCCTCTTGTTTGACTATACTCTCCCTCTTTGCAGTTGCCTCTTACCGGATTCGGGAATGTTGTAAATTCAATTGGTTTAGGCGCCTCAGATGATTTCACAACTAAATTGTAAATCGATTAAATGATGTTGAATAATGAATAATTAAAAATTTATAATTAAAAAGACCTTTATTAGAGTCACAGGTGACGAATTGAGGCCAGTCGCAGAGATTCTCTTCTGCGTTCCACAACAATCCCGGGGAGCACTTGGTATGCACCAAGGCCCCGTCGACGCAGCGGTAAAAGGAATTGCATTCACCCGGTACAGCGAAGTACATGCCATCGATGCAAACAGAAACAGCAGTGACCGAATCTGGCGTTGAAGGAGTAGCTGCAGTAGTAATCGATGTGGTAGTAGGTAAGGTCGTCGTAGACGTAGTAGTCGACGGCGTCGTGGATGCAGTAGTCGACGGCGTCGTGGATGCAGTAGTCGACGGCGTCGTGGATGCAGTAGTCGACGGCGTCGTGGATGCAGTAGTCGACGGCGTCGTAGATGGAGTAGTCGATGGCGCCGTAGATGGAGTCGTCGAAGTTGCTGATGTCGGATCGGGTCGCTCACAGTTGCCTCCACTAGGTGGTTGATCCTTACGAATACCGAAAACTCGAGCAATTGTTTTGGTCAGTGGGAATGTTTCTGAGCAGCAGAAATTGTTGAAATCGTCCATGTCTAGAGACCAAATCATTGCTCCGCCGAAACCTTCAGCTTTTATGTACTCGGCTTTCCTTTGAACGGATGCGACGCTATCGTAACCAACCCACTGATTACCACTGTATGCGTAGGGGGCATCTAAGCTATTCTCTTGAATCCACGAATTTTTACCAACTAAAAATTAAATATAGATAATAATAAATTGTTCTTCCAATCAATTAAACATAAGTAGTACGTACTATTCATGCAGATTTCATAGTAGCCTAACATTCCTGCTTGTTGAGTAAATGGTCCTGGATTTCCAGCTCCTTTAGCTTGCACACCAAAAGCAGCTTGCTCTTTGTAATCCGCCGATTTAGCCAAAGTGAAGGATTGGCCGTAGAAAGGGATGCCCATCAAGAGTTTTTTGGCTGGAATTCCTTTGCTTAGCCAGTACTTCATGCTGGAGTCAACGTTATTGGAGTTGCTGCTTTTTAAAGGAGATGTATGTCCAGTCATCCTCTCCCAACTTCCGTGGAAATCGTAAGCTGGAACCGTGATAAAGTCTGCATTCTTAGCTAGGCTGACGCCATCAAAGGCCGTATCGGCGATACCGGTGTAACCAGCGACATTGACACCAAGAACGAGACCCTTCATCTCAAAAAGTCGTTTCAGTTCCTAATAAAAACCAACGAGAGCATTTACTAAACTGATATTTAGTAGATAAATTAGCATAAAAACCTCTGTAAGTAGAGCATAGTTAGTTTTATCAGAGGCCGGTCCTCTGGAGCAATCTGCTTGCCAGCAAACAGGGTACTGCCAATCGAGGTGGAGACCATCGAATCCAAAATGAATGAGAAACTCTGTAGCTTGGGTCGCAAACTTGCTCCTGGATTTCTCGCTGGATACAAGACGACTGTAACTGTCACCCATGGAATCTCCCCAACCACCCATGGCTAACATGACAACCAATTTCGGGTTGTTTATCTTCAATGAGTTTATTCGAGAATAGAATTCATTGTGAATGTCGGTCCACTTGTCGATGGTTCTCAGTGTCAAATCCTGTGGATCCAGTCCTCCATAAGCGTACAAAATGTGGGTGCACGTTTCCGGAATGACGTTTTCTGGAACGAATTTTGCATCTCCAGTTCTCAGCCAAGACCAGCTGCTGACATAACAGGCGACTTTGAAATCATCCTTCATTTCCTTAGTCAACCCAGTTGAAATTGAAATCCCTGATAAAATAAAATCTTTACATTATCAAGAGGTTGGCTAGTTGCAGTAAGAATTACCTGAGGGCTTCTTCTTTGAAGCACATTTTGCCAGATGAGGCCAGTTGCAAGTGGATAGTTTTTCATCAAAGTCCAGGCCAACAGGACAAGAAAAGGCGTACTGACGTTTACCATCGCATCGATAGAAAGTATTACAATTGTAAGGATCAACTGCAAATCCGTCAGATTGGCAGACAAACGGACCCAAAGATTCCGTCGTAGTACCGGAATCAACAGGAGTTGGAGTAGCAGCTTCAGTACTACTCGAAGGTGTAGTGGCTGCGGTAGAAGGAGTAGTCTCAGAAGTTGTTGATTCTGTGACAGTTGGGGTAGGTGAATCTGGACTGCTCGGGACAGCATCGGTCGTAGTTGATAGATCCTTTCGTCCAAGTCCTTCATTTATAGCATTAAGTAGAGGCCACTTAGGTCCACAATCGCCTCTATAGTCGCCAAGACCTATTGCCCAAATCATAGCTCCACCCAGACCATGGTCTTTAAGGTACTCCATTTTTACTTTAATTGAGTCGACAGTGTCGTAACCGATCCATTGGTCTCCCTTGACCGCATAGGGACTTCCACTTTCATCAACTCGTTCATCCCAACCACCATCTTTCAGGGTGGCACAGATCTCAAAATAAGCTAGATATCCTGGCTCTTTTGTAAATACTCCAGCATCACCGGCACCTAATTTTTTTTTTAAATGAAGATTTAATAAACTTGTAATAAAGTAAGTAATAAATGATATAATACCAGCGGATGCGGCTCTTGGTAAATTATTATTGTGATCAGCAAGTTTGAAGTTGCGACCGTAAAAGGGGATTCCAAATATAATTTTATTAGGGGCAGCTCCTTGGCTGATCCAATAGGACAGAGTTCCGTCACAATGCAAGTTCTTTGTGGGGCCCTGATCGAAAGGTCTCTGTTTGATAGGAGCGTGATGATCGACGTAATCATCCCAAACTCCATGCATGTCGTAAGTCATGACGTTGATGAAATCGAGCGCTTTGCTCAAGCGTGGCACATCATATCCATCGTTAATGCGGAATGTAGCGGCCGGAACAGCAGCCGATAGAAGCCAATTGCGAGGACGGAACGCTTCCGACATCTCTTCGACTAGCAAAGCGAAATTCTCTTTGTCGGACCACTTTCCATCTCGATCCGTCGCACCTTTAGATTTAAATAATTCTGTTTTTAATATTCTTTCTTGAGATAATTTAATTTAAAAATTACCAGGATATTCCCAATCGAGATCCAATCCATCAAAGTTATATTGACCCATAAACTTGATGACAGATTCGATAAAAGTCGTTCGAGTTTCCTTGCTGGATACCATTTCAGAGTATTGTTTTCCACCTTCACCCCATCCGCCGATGGCGATCATCACTTTCAATTTAGGATTGAGTCGTCTGAGGCCCAATGCTGCTTTGTATCCACCTCGAATGACTACGACATCGTAATCCAGGATGCTGACTGTAAAATCTGTTTTGTTCAGTCCCAAGAAAGAGAAGATGACGTGAGTGCATCCGTATGGATCGATATTCGCCGAACTGAAATCCATCGGTCCCGGCCTGTTGATGGCCCATGATTCCAGGTAGCAAATCACTTTGTAGTCAGTACTTTCTATAATTCAATTGTTATATAATTAACGTATGTTTAATATTATTTATGAATAGGAAATATTACCTTGTTTGGCGACGATAGGGGCAGATTTAACTAAAGGTTCAATGTTAGCCAATTGTTTATGTTTATCAGAATAAGAGTGGGCAATAGCAAATTGCTTATGTTTATTAGAATAAGGGTGATCATTATAATGTCCCGATGTAAAACGATCGTTGAAATCTCTATTCCTCTGCTGTACCTCATCATCTAGTAGAGGTCGGCTCTCCACAGCACCACTATAAAATGGCTTAGCTTCTCTCTTCCTGATTATCGAATTCTTTTCTACTCCTGAAGCTATAAATTTGTTTTTAAAATTCAAGTCATAAAAGTCAGGTTATGTGATAGCATACCTGGCTTCTTTTTAACAGCACAATCAGCCAGATGAGGCCAATCGCAGACAGATTTCGATTGATCAAAGTGCATGCCGATGGGACAAGTAAATTTGAGCTTTTGATCACCAGCATCACAACGGTAGAAAGCGGTGCAATCATTAGGATCGACCACAAATCCACTCGAAGGGCAAGATGAAGGAGATCTCCTTCCAAGCCCTTCATTGATTGCGGTAAGTAGGGGCCATTTAGGTCCGCAACGGCCCTTAAAATCGTCAAGACCTATTGCCCACATCATAGCTCCACCCAGTCCGCGCTCTTTAACGTATTCCATTTTGGCTCTAATGGATTCGACCGTATCGTAACCAACCCATTGGTCACCCTTTACCGCATATGGACTTCCACCTTCATCAATCCGTTCATCCCAGCCACCTGCCTTAAGTGAGGCACAAAGTTCGTAATAGGGCGCTATATCCTTTCCAGGACCTTGAATAAAGGCTTTTCCGTTTACTGATGAAATCTTTCAAAATCTTAAAAATTTTATTTACCTGAGGAAGGAGCTCTCGGTTGATTGTCATCGGGATTGGCGAGCGTGAAACTCTTACTGTAAAAGGGAATCCCGAAAATAATTTTTTTTGGATCAGCTCCTTTATTGATCCAGAGAGATAAAGCTCCATCACAATGCAAATTCAGAGTGTTTCCTACATCGAAAGGTCTCGCTTTGAATGGAGCGTGATGATCGACGTAATTTTCCCATTCTCCGTGCATGTCGTAGGTCATGACGTTGATAAAATCGAACGCTTTGCTCAAGCGTGGAACATCATATCCATCATCGATCCTGTCTATGCTGGGTGGAACGGCCGCCGACAGGAGCCAATTCCGAGGACGAAAAACTTTCGACATCTCTTCGACTAGTAGAGCGAAATTCTCCTTATCTGATGGTATACCGTCTCGATCCGCGGATCCTGTTGAATCATCAATTAAAATAATAAAATAACAAAAAATAAGTTATTTTAAAAATCAAGAAAATTTATACCTGGATATTCCCAATCGAGATCCATTCCATCGAATTTGTATTTATTCAAAAATGTGACGACAGATTTGATGAATTTCGTCCGAGTTTCTTTACTAGATACCATCTCAGAGTACTGTTTACTACCATCACCCCATCCACCCAAAGCAATCATCACTTTCAAATCAGGATTGATTTTTTTAAGATCAATTGCCGCTTGATAACCTCCTCCATTGACTTCGTAATCGTAATCCAGGATGGTAACCGTCAGATCCGTTTTGTTCAGTCCCAGGAATGAGAAGAGAACGTGAGTACAAGCGAAAGGATCGACATCAGCCGGTCTGAAGGCATTCGATCCTGGGCGGTAGATGGCCCATGATTCCAGATAACAGATCACTTTATAGTCCGACGGATCCCTTTCGCCATCTAATAGATATTGAATAAGATATATAGATTTATAATGGAAATAAAGAAATAAATATTTATACCACTCTTCTTGATGGTTGGAATAAATTTTTCAGTTTTGCTAGTCATCGGTGCATTTCGTACGGAAGAAGGGATCTTTCGGATCCCATCCGGTGAGCTCTCAACCGTCCCTCGTTGAAATGCGCAGTTTATTTGTGCCATAAAGGCGATTATTAAAGTAAAACAAAGGAGAATAGCAGGCCGCATCCTGCCGCTGTTAAGGAAAGAAAGATTATAGGCCGTTATTGTATATTGTTTCCTTCGTTCTCTTCTTGTTTTGCATAGAATATTATATATGTTACTACCTGGCCCGCGTTTCGGCTTTGCCCGAAATGACTTTTAATTTGTATTGGCTGGTTTTTCTTTAAACATCATTGATCATACACATAACCAGTGTAAACAACTACGCTTGGCTCACATATTCCCAGTTGTGAGTTGACCCGTAGTAGTCGAATAGTGCTATAACCCGTAATAACAACTATTTATTTTTTTATTGTACTAATTTGGTGTTTCTCAGGCGGCCTTTGGCCACCTTCGCTCCAGGGTTAAAATAAGATTCTATGTAACTTATTCATATAGTTGCAAGTAAAGTTGTGTTCTCTAAAATATACATAAACAAGTAAAAAACATATTTTACTGTTAGCGTTAGCATTGAAAACCCCTCTTTTAAAGTACTAAAACTACATTTGCAAGTTAAAAGTTCAACTGCAATCTTTAAGCCCCTCCCCCAAGAAAATTTGGACCAAACAGGGAATTTCTTGATACAGAACCAACGACAACTTTTTGTTTTATACATATAGATATAATAGGCGGCATATTGATGACCCTTGTAAAAGAAAAGGAGGCCGGCTTTTTCACTTTGTTGTCGAGCTCCTAATAGAGATTGAAAACAACAAGGGATCCTACTTTAAAAAAGATAGTTGGATGGATCTATTTTCAAAAGTATTATTTAAAAGAAAATTGGGGTTCAATGATCTTAATAATTTATGGTGCGAAAAAATTTAAATCAGGTTTTTTCTCAATCCAGTGACAGCGGGGAAAAAGTCCCTTTTCTGCTATTAATAATAGATGTTTATCACGTATACTTATGTATATATCAAGACTGGTATTCTCTGGTATGAGGAAAACAGAGTTCAAGTTCAAGGACTTAAATTTTTTTTTGAAAAGATAGCAGCAGTTGGCAAAAATTTAGCTCAGCACGGCGTTTGGGTGTGGTCATTCTACCTTAACGATTTCCAAAAAAACCTGTTGGACAAGTGTCGTTTTTTTCAAAGACTCGATCATTCACCTCTCAATAATACCAATTTAAGTATAGATGATGACGGATGAATATTTAACTAATCCTAACAGGTCTACCTATAAACAGTTTATTATCGGAAAATCGACATACATTATCGGAAAAAGATTTACCTTTAAGATGATCGGCAATGGTGTTTAAAGAAATAAATAAATCACTTGGATGTATCTTTGAGTATGTCTTTCATGAAGATACGCAAGTGTAAGACTGTTTCAAGTTTAGTATGCTATATATACATGTAAATATCTTGTGGGTTTCTCCCCTCTTTTATATCGAAGCCTTTGGACGTCCCATTCTATCCCCAAGGCTTGTGTTTGTTCCCAACAATCAACCTTCGGCTCCTCCCATTGCGACATTACAGATTTCAACAACTAGATTTTTAATCACCTCTTCTTGCTCGTCGTTCTTGGCCTGGAAATCTTTCATCTGTATCTTCAACTCGTCGTCTAAATCTGTAAACTTCTCCGTCATTTCATATATTCGCCAGATTTAAAAATTGTTTGCGACTAACTGGGACAAAATGGCTCAAGAACGACATTCTTTCTGGACAGAAGTGGACAATATCCGTTCTGAGTTGAGAAAGGTTTTAGAAATCTTTGTTCACCATTGAGAGCAATCTTTCGCAATTTATACCTCGAAAAATGGCAATTTTAAAGGATCAACTATTACTTGACAAGTCACAGGAACGACAACTCTTCGGAAGACTTCAAGTTTTGATACTGAATCATGTTGTGGTCCTATGGTGTGGTAACTAAACTTTGAGGCGGAATTATTTGCAAAAAACAATACAAATGAAATACTACTGGCGCCTATTACGCTTGCGCAGAGACATGCGTTGCCGGCTCACGCACAGCAGGTATACGTTTGGCAAACAAATATTCAATGGTTTTAACTGCTGAACGGTACTAAATAATTGCTGGTATAGTGGTATTGAATAGCTAGAGTACTAAATCCACATTTCTTATAATTTGGTAATAAATTGGAAGTGAATACAACGTCATGAAGTGACGTTAAGTCGAAATTGATGTTACGTCAAATTCTACGTTTACGTTAACGTTAACCTTTCGCCTTAAAACGAGCATTACGTTTAAGTTTTACGATAACGTTTGACTTAGCTTTTTAAAAAGGTGAATTAACATGAAAAAGTAAAGTTTTATATTTTGAAAATTTTTCGACGCATTTTCAAAAAGTTCTTCTGTACTCAGTATTAATCTTTTCCCTCTTTGTACTTCACAGAATAGCACAGACCGCGTTTTTCTAGTTCATAGTTTTTCTTTCACAATGCCGAAAAAGGACGAGTGCTTAGTGCTTGTCAAAACTAAGAGTTTTAAGTTTTTAAATATATAGATGAGGACGACATCAAGAAGTTCAGTAGTTCACAATTGATCCGAAAAGAGTCTTGCTTCTCTTTCAGGGATTTCTTATTATTTGAAAACAGAAGTTATACTTTAGAGCAAGAGGAGGTTGATGGCTATTTAAGAGATCCTGAACTAACATAGAAATGCTAGGTTTTACCCTATAAATATTTTAATGAAATATTACACTCCGTTCCTACACGTGGTGCTGTGGAACAACTCTTCAGTCATGGCGTCAGGCTGCATCCAATAAAATACTTACAGTACGTCGCAATAGATTATGTGACGTCTTATTGGAGATGCTGACTTATGACGTTCCAGCTTTTTCTACGTTTTACACTGACTTTTTACGTTAGAAGTTTCATTTACGTTTACGTTTGAATTCTTGATGGAATCTTGTCCATAAGAAATTAAAATTTTAAAAACTTTCCCACTGCATCTGTTTCTTTAAAACTCTAAATTTGAGCATAATCTTTTCAGACTCAATTCAATATGGGATAAAAGAAAATGGATTTCGGATTCAAAAGCATATTATATTTACTGGCACACGTTACAATTAGAATACATAATTTGTCTAACAAAGTTGTAATTGACTAATTAACATAATAGATAGGGATTGAAAATGTCTAATCATCATTAATAACTTTCTTTTCACCTGTTTGAATGCACCATTAAAGAAAATCTAATAAAATGGGCTTCACGAAGTGTAATGAAATGTTTATCTTACCTTTGGATGGTTTGCACGAAGCGGATGGACAGTTGCGCAAAACTCGATTACAGTACTCAACAGAGGATAAGCCTCTCATTCACAATTGCCCTTAAAATCGTCTAAATCAAGGAACCATATCACTGCTCCTCCAAGTCCCATCGATCTCACCAATTCAGTTTTCTTGCGTACCATAGTGACGTCATCATAAGACACCTACTGTCTATCACGATAAGCATAAGGGCCCATCACTCTCTCAGAACCTTGAACGACGGTTCATGCACATTTTAAAAAATGGTATAAAACCCCAATTAGAGTTATACGAGTAAAGAGACCTATTTAAGTATTACTTACGTCAAAATAAGAAAGGAATCCGGATTGACGAGTAAACTCTCCGTCAGCTTCTCCGGCTCCCGCCGAAGGAGCTTTCAGTCCGTTATTATTCGCATTCGCTAAATTAAATGACTGTCCGTAAAGTGGTATTCCCATAATGATTTTCGATGCATCCGCTCCCAATTGAACCCAATAATTGATCGAAAAGTTTGCGTTATACAAGCGATCTTCCGCTTTTGAAGTTCCGAGTGAGCGTAGAGTGGAGCAACGTGTCTATTAGAAAATACACTTTTCTTCAACACATCTGGAAAATGTGTTTTAAGTTCACAGGGTAGGCTAGGAGAAACTACAGAGATGACAAGCATGGTAATCTCTATAGAGCTTCAATTTTAATGCATTTATTGCTACTCCCACATATTATGCTCCAAAACATCGGCAATCGTTCCTGGCATAAAACCTTAGGGTGTGCGGACAATACACCGACGAGACACAAGTCCGAGAACGAGTAGGTCGACTCCCTTCGAGACACCCACTGTCTATCACGATGAACAGAAGGACCCATTGCTATCACAGAATCTTGAACGACGGTCCGTGCACAAGACATTATATTCGTGAAAATTTTTATCAAATTTATCAGGTTATCAGGAAAAGAATGCTTTGTTTGACAAAGTTTCAAGTACATTGTGTATATTATTAAAGTAGTCTTATACACGTAAGCTTTTCAGAAGCATACAGTTCACGTTTTGGCGGATATTGGAAGTTGCGGATCGTTTGGATGATGTTGCCATGAAATTTATCAGGAAACCGCAAGTTATCTTTCGTCGAGCTCTTTTCGTTTTATAGAAACCAAAACAACGAAGACGAGTAATATGCAGAGTGCTCCAACGATAGCGTAAATCAGATTGGAGTTTAAAGAATCGACAGTGTTATCAGGAGATCTGACGAAGACTCGATGGATCTTAAAGTCTGCTACTAAAGAGTGACTGATGGTTGCTGAAGCGGCCAAGAACTGGGCGATTTGGATAGCATGATCGAAACAACCATCCCCGAACATCTATCAGCGGAAAAATTGATTCTATTTAATTACGTTTTGAATTGCTTTTTGAGTTTACCTGAAAACATTTCCTGTTGTCGATTTCAGTATAGACAATCACGCCTTTAGCACTAAGCGGATTTTTATTAAAGCATTCGGATCTTAAAGCTTTGGAAGGATCATTGGTGGGATTCCACGGATAGACCATCTCGTTTCCTTGCGAATCCAGCTTGATCCGGACTATAGTTCTCAATTTATGACCGATGGATCGTACGAAAGCGACGCTGGAATTCTGAAAAGTTAATGCATTCATATGTAAGACAAACGTGACTGATCCCATGGCCATAATGGGCTCTTCCATTTCGTAATCGAGACCGCCCCAGTTGCACTCTGCAGTGTTGCATCCGTAATTGCAGCGACCGTCTGCGTAGTGGATCTAACAGTATCCGTTGTAGATGGGATTGCAAGGCCTCACTTCTCGTTCACAATCGAATCCGTCTAAGAGGCACCCGACTGTGTTACACTCTTCGTTACATTCGTTGTTCCTGAATAGTTTCTAGCAGTGAATTGAGGATTTGCAATTTGTTCAAGGTCCTAGAATGCCTAGAGAGCAATCACCTCCATAGAAATCGCATCCTATATAATAATAATAATAAATCATTATTATATTCGCTGAATTCCTCAATTATGAATGAAATTCATGTTAAGTGTGTAGCATTCATCATCACATATTCCGTTGCCCGATTTCTCTTTGCAACCCTGACTAGCACATTGGATCCTTTCACGCAGTAAGTCTTCCGATATCTGCTCACTCAGCCATCCAGTTTTGCGCCCTATTCCTCCGGTGAATTGTGGATCGCATGACTCGCATTAAAGTCCGTTCCAAGTGGCTGAACAGTAACATTTCTGATTATATTTTTTAAAAGAGATAAAATATGAAATTTGAGTTAAAAAACAAAACAAAATAAAGATAAATGAATGAAATGTAAAATTACCCGACACACTCCGTTGTTTTTACAAGTGCTGGCTGGACATTTATCTAAAGAATCCAGTTCACATCAAGTATCGAAAACTTTTTCCATCATTAAAACTAATGACAAAAACAATGCGGCGGAAGTTGTGAAGACCATCATTAACTAAAACCTTTCTATAAATTATAATGTACCGGTATTCAAGTTACAAATGTATAAATTTTAAAAAGAGTAAAGCTGTTTAACGTGGAAAGTGTATATTTTCAATACAATTAATCTTATTGCAATAAGAAGTATCTTAGTCTTGCTAAGTTCCCTATTATTGCTATGATGATGAGACATGTTCGCGTTTGTTGCTGAGAAGATACATGTTCGCAATGCGTAAATATGCTTAAATAAGCATCCAAATGATAAAAAATGGGTTAAATTCTAATATGTAGGCAATATCGCATGTACATGGATCCTGATGCGCTTCTTCGATTAGACGGGGATCAAAGACGCTGAAAAATGATCCCCCCAGATGGTTGTTTTTTTAAACTGTATATTTGTAAGGCGTAGCTGCTGCATTCCTTTTTGACAGTAGACCGTTGAGGAACTGACTATTCGACGGACATGAACCAGCGTGGACCTGGACCTCCTATTTAGTGGTCTTTAAATCGCAAGTACTTTACACCTCAATGAAATATTTATGTAAATAAATGTAAAGTCAAGTCGGGAAGAAAAAATATGGATTTGAAAATCTTTATATTTACTGGCACATGTTACATTATTAAGAATACATAGTTTTATTGACCAAATTCGTTTCAGTTGACATGATTAAAAGTTTTTGTCTTAAAAATGGCTAAATAAGCTTTATATCAGAAGTACAGTTCACGTTTCCCGGCCAGTCACAGCGATCCTTGAGAAATAAAACAGTAAATAGATGATTATCAAGATGTGATAAGCAGACAAATCTTTAAAACGTACCTGATTATTCCATTTTAAATTTGGAGGACAAGAATATGATTTCCATCTCCCTAAAACACACTGAGAATACGCCGAGCAGTCTAAAGGATTCGCCTTGAACGATCCTTCAGTACATGCCATCTTTTTGGTATTAATAATTTTTTTCCCACCTATTTCAATCCATCATAAATACAAAAAAATTAGGAAGCGTCAGATGATTTAAAGAAAGTATTATATTAGCACCTTTTGATGATTTGCACGAAGCTAATGGGTAATTGCGCAGAACTCGATTCACAGTTTTCAACAGAGGGTAAGCCTCACATTCACAATTACCCTTGAAATCGTCTAAATCAAGGGACCATATCATTGCTCCTCCCAGCCGCATCGATCTTACAAAGTCGGCTTTCTTACGTACCATAGTGACGTCATCATAAGACACCCACTGCCTATCACGATAAGCATAAGGGCCCATCGCTCTTTCAGAATCTTGAACGACGGTCCATGCACGAGATTTGACATTTTTGCAAATCTTCATAAAAATATACAAACAAAATTAGAGTAACAGTTAAAGACAGTCATTTAAGTATTACTTACTTCGTAATAAGAAAGGAATCCGGATTGACGAGTAAACTCTCCAGCTTCTCCAGCTCCCGCCGAAGGAGCGTTCAGTCCGTTATTGTTGGCATTCGCTAAATTAAACGACTGCCCGTAAAGTGGTATCCCCATAATTATTTTCGATGCATCTCCTCCCAATTGAACCCAATAATTGATCGAAAAATTGCCATTGTAGAAGCGATCTTCCGTTTTTGAGTGAGCGTAGAGTGGAGCTACATGTCCCGTTTTCTTATCCCAGTGACCGTGATAATCATAAGTCATGACACCGATCCAGTCTAAATCCCGAGAGATGGATGGAACATCGTAACCAGCATCAATAACTCTTTTAGCTGGAGAAACTGCGGCCGATAGAAGCCATCCCTTAGCATCGAAAGCTCTTCTTAGTTCTTTCACGAGTGCTGCAAAAGCTGGTTTATCCGAAGACGGGCCACTATTGCAATCCACCTAAATCATTTAAATTTTAAATAAAGATCTTGGGAGCTGTAAAATACTATAAACCCACCTGCCAGCATTTTGGGTACTCCCAGTCAAGATCTAGACCATCGAACCCGTATTTCTCGATGAAAATCACGGCATTTTCGACGAATCTCTTCCTCGCTGATGGGTCGTTCACCATCCGACTGTATTTGTCTCCCAGAGAATCGTTCCATCCACCCAATGCGATCAAAACTTTGACATTACCTTTGCTCTTAAGAGCTGTTACTTTGCTGTAAAGCTTAGGACCGTACTCATCCGTATCGCTCCAAGTATCATAGACTTGCATAATGAGCTGAGTGGGATTCAGAGTAGCGAATCCGTAGATGATGTGAGTGCACAAATCCGTATCGATATCATTAGGACTGTATTTTCCGAATCCATTACGATACCAGCTCCAATTTGTATAATAACATATCACCTTGTATTGACCTGATGTGGCAACCGCGTCAAAAACACTCATTTTGCAAATAAATAAGCTACTAAACCAAAACCTACCAGTATTATGAGAAGGTTTCTTAGTTGTTGTTATTGTTATTGGTCTTTGAGTCATGGTTGGTGTCGAGGTTTTTTTAGAGGTGGTTACTACCGTCGGTTTAGTAGGCCTACTCGTTACCACTACTACAGGATTCTCAGTTGTTGTTGTTGCAGGTTTTTCTTATTGTTTACATGATTAAGAAATGAATAAATATCCTTCCACCAAATGAGTTAGTAAATAATAAATCTGTTACTCAAGGGGCAATCGACATTGAAGGGCCAATCGCACACTTGAAGATTCTGGTTCCAGTACAATCCGGATGGGCAGGATTCGTCCAAGATTCTTCCGTTGACACAACGCTGGTAGACGGAGCAGTTGGATCCTCTTGTTTGACTATACTCTCCCTCTTTGCAGTTGCCTCTTACCGGACTCGGGAATGTTGTAAATTCAATTGGTTTAGGCGCCTCAGTTGATTTCACAACTACATTGTAAATCGATTAAATGATGTTGAAAAATGAATAAATTTATTCATAATAATAAAAACCTTTATTAGAATCACAGGTGACAAATTGAGGCCAGTCGCAGAGGTTCTCTGCTTCGTTCCACAACAATCCCGGGGAGCACTTGGTGAGCACCAGGGCCCCGTGGACGCAGCGGTAAAAGGAATTGCATTCACCCGATACAGGGAAGTACATGCCATCGATGCAAACAGATTCGATAGTAACCGCTTCTGGCTTTGAAGTAGTAGCTGCAGTTGTAGTTGATGTGGTAATAGGTAAGGTCGTCGTAGACGTAGTAGTCGACGTCGTCGTGGATGCAGTAGTCGACGGCGTCGTAGATGTAGTTGTCGAAGGTGCTGATGTAGTAGAGCTCTTCGTACCTTCACCTAATAAGCCAATAAGTTAATACATGTAAATCTTGTTAGTCATTCATTCAGTTATATACCAGAGTCATAGCCTGTTGTTATGGTGACCGGCAGCGGAGTAACTGTCAAATCGGGTCGCTCACAGTTGCCTCCACTAGGTGGTTGATCCTTACGGATACCGAAAACTCGAGCAATTGTTTTGGTCAGTGGAAAAGTTTCTGAGCAGCAGAAATTGTTGAAATCGTCCATGTCTAGAGACCAAATCATTGCTCCGCCGAAGCCTTCAGCTTTTATGTACTCGGCTTTCCTTTGAACGGATGCGACGCTATCATAACCAACCCACTGATTGCCACTGTATGCGTAGGGGGCATCTAAGCTATTGTCTTGAATCCACGAATTTTTACCAACTAAAAATTAAATATAGATAATAATAAATTGTTCTTCCAATCAATTAAACGTAAGTAGTACGTACTATTCATGCAGATTTCATAGTAGGCTAACATTCCTGCTTGTTGAGTAAATGGTCCTGGATTTCCAGCTCCTTTAGCTCGCACACCAAAAGCAGCTTGCTCTTTGTGATCCGCCGATTTAGCCAAAGTAAAGGATTGGCCGTAGAAAGGGATGCCCATCAAGAGTTTTTTGGCTGGAATTCCTTTGCTTAGCCAGTACTTCATGCTGGAGTCAACGTTATTGGAGTTGCTGCTTTTTAAAGGAGATGTATGTCCAGTCATTCTCTCCCAACTTCCGTGGAAATCGTAAGCTGGAACCGTGATAAAGTCTGCATTCTTAGCTAGGCTGACGCCATCAAAGGCCGTATCGGCGATACCGGTGTAACCAGCGACATTGACACCAAGAACGAGACCCTTCATCTCAAAAAGTCGTTTCAGTTCCTAATAAAAACCAACGAGAGCATTTACTAAACTGATATTTAGTAGATAAATTAGCATAAAAACCTCTGTAAGTAGAGCATAGTTAGTTTTATCAGAGGCCGGTCCTCTGGAGCAATCTGCTTGCCAGCAAACAGGGTACTGCCAATCGAGGTGGAGACCATCGAATCCAAAATGAATGAGAAACTCTGTAGCTTGGGTCGCAAACTTGCTCCTGGATTTCTCGCTGGATACAAGACGACTGTAACTGTCACCCATGGAATCTCCCCAACCACCCATGGCTAACATGACAACCAATTTCGGGTTGTTTATCTTCAATGAGTTTATTCGAGAATAGAATCCATTGTGGATGTCGGTCCACTTGTCGTTGGTTCTCAGTGTCAAATCCTGTGGATCCAGTCCTCCATAAGCGTACAAAATGTGGGTGCACGTTTCCGGAATGACGTTTTCTGGAACGAATTTTGCATCTCCAGTTCTCAGCCAAGACCAGCTGCTGACATAACAGGCGACTTTGTAATCATCCTTCATTTCCTTAGTCAACCCAGTTGAAGTTGAAATCCCTGACAAAATAAAATCTTTAGATTATCAAGAGGTTGGCTAGTTGCATTAAGAATTACCTGAGGGCTTCTTCTTTGAAGCACATTTTGCCAGATGAGGCCAGTTGCAAGTGGATAGTTTTTCATCAAAGTCCAGGCCAACAGGACAAGAAAAGGCGTACTGACGCTCACCATCGCACCGATAGAAAGTATTACAATTGTAAGGATCAACTGCAAATCCGTCAGATTGGCACACAAACGGACCCGAAGATTCCGTCGTAGTACCGGAATCAACAGGAGTTGGAGTAGCAGCTTCAGTACTACTCGAAGGTGTAGTGCCTGCGGTAGAAGTAGTAGTCTCAGAAGTTGTTGATTCTGTGACAGTTGGGGTAGGTGAATCTGGACTGCTCGGGACAACATCGGTCGTAGTTGATAGATCCTTTCGTCCAAGTCCTTCATTGATAGCATTAAGTAAAGGCCACTTAGGTCCACAATCGCCTCTGTAGTCGTCAAGACCTATTGCCCAAATCATAGCTCCACCCAGACCATGGTCTTTAAGGTACTCCATTTTTACTTTAATTGAGTCGACAGTGTCGTAGCCGACCCATTGGTCTCCCTTGACCGCATAGGGACTTCCACTTTCATCAACTCGTTCATCCCAACCACCCTCTTTCAGGGTGACACAGACCTCAAAATAAGCTAGATATCCAGGCTCTTTTGTAAATACTCCAGCATCGCCAGGACCTTAAATTTACAATTTAAACGTTATCATCAACTTGTAAATTAATTTGAAATATATATAATACCATCGGCTGCGGCTCTCGGTAGATTATTTTTGGGATTAGAAAGTTTGAAGTTGCGACCGTAAAAGGGGATACCGAAAATAATTTTTTTAGGATCAGCTCCTTGACTGATCCAGTAAGACAAGGATCCGTCGCAATGCAAGTTCTTTGTGGGGCCCTGATCGAAAGGTCTCTGTTTGATAGGAGCGTGATGATCGACATAATCATCCCAAACTCCATGCATGTCGTAAGTCATGACGTTGATGAAATCGAGCGCTTTGCTCAAGCGTGGCACATCATATCCATCGTTAATGCGGAATGTAGCGGCCGGAACAGCAGCCGATAGAAGCCAATTGCGAGGACGGAACGCTTCCGACATCTCTTCGACTAGCAAAGCGAAATTCTCTTTGTCGGACCACTTTCCATCTCGATCCGTCGCACCTTTAGATTTAAATAATTCTGTTTTTAATATTCTTTCTTGAGATAATTTAATTTAAAAATTACCAGGATATTCCCAATCGAGATCCAATCCATCAAAGTTATATTGACCCATAAACTTGATGACAGATTCGATAAAAGTCGTTCGAGTTTCCTTGCTGGATACCATTTCAGAGTATTGTTTTCCACCTTCACCCCATCCGCCGATGGCGATCATCACTTTCAATTTAGGATTGAGTCGTCTGAGGCCCAATGCTGCTTTGTATCCACCTCGAATGACTACGACATCGTAATCCAGGATGCTGACTGTAAAATCTGTTTTGTTCAGTCCCAAGAAAGAGAAGATGACGTGAGTGCATCCGTATGGATCGATATTCGCCGAACTGAAATCCATCGGTCCCGGCCTGTTGATGGCCCATGATTCCAGGTAGCAAATCACTTTGTAGTCAGTACTTTCTATAATTCAATTGTTATATAATTAACGTATGTTTAATATTATTTATGAATAGGAAATATTACCTTGTTTGGCGACGATAGGGGCAGATTTAACTAAAGGTTCAATGTTAGCCAATTGTTTATGTTTATCAGAATAAGAGTGGGCAATAGCAAATTGCTTATGTTTATTAGAATAAGAGTGAGCATTATAATGTCCCGATGTAAAAAGATCGTCGAGTTTTCTATTCCTCTGCTGTATCTCGTCATCTAGTAAAGGTCGGCTCTCCACAGCACCTCTAAAAAATGGCTTAGCCTCTCTCTTCCTGATTATCGAATTCTCTTCTACTTCTGAAGCTATAAATTTGTTTTTAAAATTCAAGTCATAAAGAAGGTTAAGTTCTGTGATAGTATACCTGGCTTCTTTTTAGCAGCACAATCAGCCAGATGAGGCCAATCGCAGACAGATTTCGATTGATCAAAGTGCATGCCGATGGGACAAGTAAATTTGAGCTTTTGATCACCAGCATCACAACGGTAGAAAGTAGTGCAATCATTAGGATCGGCCACAAATCCACTCGAAGGGCAAGATGAAGGAGATCTCCTTCCAAGCCCTTCATTGATTGCGGTAAGTAGGGGCCATTTAGGTCCACAACGGCCCTTGAAGTCGTCAAGACCCACTGCCCACATCATAGCTCCACCCAGTCCTCGCTCTTTAACGTATTCCATCTTGGCCCTAATGGATTCGACCGTGTCGTAACCGACCCATTGGTCACCCTTGACCGCATATGGACTCCCACCTTCATCAATCCGTTCATCCCAGCCACCTGCCTTAAGTGAGGCACAAAGTTCGTAATAGGATCCTTCTTCCTTTCCAGGACCTTGAATAAAGGCATTTCCGTTTACTGATGAAATCTTTCAAAAGCTATACAATTTTATTTACCTGAGGAAGGAGCTCTCGGATGGTTGTCATCGGGATCGGTGAGCGTGAAACTACGACCGTAAAAGGGAATCCCGAAAATAATTTTTTTAGGATCAGCTCCTTGATTGATCCAGTGGGACAGAGCTCCATCACAATGCAAATTCAGAGTGTCTCCTTCATCGTAAGGTCTCTGTTTGAAAGGAGCGTGGTGATCGACGTAATTCTCCCATTCTCCGTGCATGTCGTAGGTCATGACGTTGATAAAATCGAACGCTTTACTCAAGCGTGGAACATCATATCCATCATCGATCCTGGATATGCCGGCTGGAACGGCCGCCGACAGGAGCCAATTCCGGGGACGAAAAACTTCCGACATCTCTTCGACTAGTAGAGCGAAATTCTCTTTATCCGATGGTTTGCCGTCTCGATCTTCCGATCCTGTTTAATGATTGATCAAAATATAATTTTTTGATTTAGATATAATAAAAATAAAGAAAATCTATACCAGGATATTCCCAATCGAGATCCATTCCATCGAATTTGTATGTATCCAAAAATGTGACGGCAGATTCGATGAATTTCGTTCGAGTTTCTTTACTAGATACCATCTCAGAGTACTGTTTACCACCTTCAGCCCATCCACCCAGGGCGATCATCACTTTCAAATCAGGATTAATTTTTTTAAGATTGATTGCTGCTTGATATCCTCCTTCAGTTACTTCGTATTTGTAATCCAGGATGGTTACCGTCAGATCTGTTTGGTTCAGTCCCAGGAATGAGAAGAGGACGTGAGTACAAGCGAAAGGATCGACATCAGCCGGTCTGAAGGCCTTCGATCCTGGGCGGTAGATGGCCCATGATTCCAGATAACAGATCACTTTATAGTCAGACGGATCCTTTTTGCCATCTAATAGATATTGAATAAGATATATAGATTTATAATGGAAATAAAGAAATAAATATTTATACCACTCTTCTTGATGGTTGGAATAACCTTTTCAGTCTTGCTAGTCATCGGTGCATTTCGTATGGAAGGAGGGATCTTTCGGACCCCTTCCGGCGAGCTCTCAACCGTCCCTCGTTGAAATGCGCAGTTTATTTGTGCCAAAAAAGCGATTATTAAAGTAAAACAAAGGAGAATAGCAGGCCGCATCCTGCCGAAGTAAAGGAAACAAAGATTCAAGGCCGTTATTATATATTGTTTCCTTTAGTTCTCCTCTTGTTTTGCATAGAATATTATATATGTTATTATAATAGGCGGCATTATTGATGACCCTTGTAAAAGACAAGGAGGCCGGCTTTTTCACTTTGTTATCGAGCTCCCTAATAGAGATTGAAAACAACAAGGGATCCCACTTTGAAAAGGATAATTGGATGGGTCTGATTTAAAAAGAAAATTAGGGTTCGATGATCTTCTCATTTACTTATGGTGCGAAAAAATGGAAATCAAGTTGTTTCTCAATCCAATGACAGCGGGGAAAAAGTCCTTTTTCTGCTATTAATGATAGATGTTTATCACGTATAGTTATGTATATATCAAGACTGGTATTCTCTGGCATGAGGAAAACGGAGTTCAAGTTCAAGGACTTGAAGAATTTTTTTTTAAAAAGATAACAACAGTTGGCAAAAAATTAGCTCACGGCGTTTGGGTGTGGTTATTCTACCTGAACGATTTACACAAAAAAAACCTGTTGGACAAGTGTCTTTTTTTTCAAAGACTCTCGATCATTCACCTCTCAATAATACCAATTTAAGTATAAATGATGACGGATGAATATTTAACTAAGCCTAACGGGTCCATCTATATATATATATATATATATGTATATTATCGGAAAATCTATAGATATTATCGGAAAAAGATTTACCTTTAAGATGATCGGCAACGGTGATTGGAAAAAATAAATAAATCACTTGGATGTATCTTAGAGTATGTCTTTCATGAAGATCCGCAAGTCCAAGACTGTTTCAAGTTTAGTATGCTGTATACAATATACATGTAAATATCTTGTGGGTTTCTCCCCTCTTTTATATCGGAGAGGGCCTTTGGACGCGTCCCATACTATCCCGAAGGCTTGTTTTTGTTCCCAACAATCGACCTTCGGCTCCTCCCATTTCGTCATCAGATGATGATGATGGTCAGCAAAAAAAAAAATCAAGTTTTTTTGGCAAGATTCGTTCAATTTTCGATGACAGTTTAGTTTCATTATTCTGTTATAAGATTAGGATCTATTTTATTATAAATGTCAACAAGCTTTTAAAAATATATATAATATAAAAACGTTCTCATAAATTATTTCACGGTCGTGGTCACCCCATACTACCTGTCTCAAAGGGTATGTGGAATAATTTATTATTATACTCAGGTAGAGAAGAACAAAGAAAAGAAAGAATCCTTGACTAAAAAGGTACTTTAGTAATCAATCATGGGAATAGAGAGATTACTATTTTGATTTTAGAAAATATAGGCGGGAAAAGTTGTTGGTATTACATTTCGACATCTAACCAGGCTTTCCCATGTAGTGTAAACAAAAATCAGGAAAAACCTTGGCCTATATCATCTTCTGCGTGATCTGGAAATCAAGTAAACATTCAACTAGACGACTGCGACCTCTACGGCGGTATTTGTAATGATCTCATCGCACATTCCTTTCGTGTCATATCCTTTGCAGAAGATTCGATTAAAACCCAGTCTAGCATGATATGTCCCTCATCATTCCCACGATAATTGATAATATCAGCCGGTTCTTGCACTATAATACAACTTGTAGCTCGCTGGACATCTATTCCCTTTTTAAAGTTTTGATAACGATGTGCATATGGTCTTCCCGGTGGGCTCCATCATGTGCGATATTACGGTTCAAGTGCATCGAATAGAAACGTTCCCACGTGTGGGACGAGAGAACAATCCATTAGTATTTGCATATATTCCTACAAGATTATTTTAGATATATTGGTGATGAAAGGAAACGACGATGAGTTCTCTGGGGAAATACATCCCGAGCTTATAATATTCATTCAATCTGTATGCAGCATCATCATTGTCGGGAATTTTGATTTTAAATTGCTACTTAATATCGCGTCTAAAGATTATCACCATATTCAGTATAATGAAAATAGACGATGGTGTTGTTACCGTAATAGAAAAAGCCCGCCAAACTTTCCTTTAAAATTAAATCATGATTATGGCGACTAGTATGAGCCAACTATACGGATAGATATTACGGCCGATCCTGCTCAGTGGGCATAACTTGTTACTTTCCAACTTTTTGGTCGCTTTTATGAATCACTAATCCATGCATTTACGCCGTACATATATGGGCGGTAGGTATAACTTTACGGTGAACAAGTTGGGCCCACATCAGCGCAGATGATAGATCATATACTGATGACGGCGGAGGGTCTCGCTTCGATTCTAAAAGACGTCATCACGCTGCTAGAAATTTGATTCTCTCTCAAAGACGCAATCACTAGGCTGTCTATGCCGAGTGATACTTGTGTCGTCGAGTGTAGGATTTGTTGGAGACACATTTTCGATTGAATTTTCAAATAACTAATTGAAAAAGAAGAAGAAGTTTGAGATAGTTAATAATAATGAGATGAGTCTTTAAAGTTCATCATTAACACAGTATATGATGATTAGTCAGGCTAATTATATTTTCAAATATTCAGTTTGGCCGAAAATATATTCCTAAAGGAAGATGCTGTAAGAAGATAATGATGTGGGCCTTTCTAGAAAGATACTTGTAATATATGGAGTGTTGCCGTGTCATGTTATGCTTAATGATCTCCCGTTACGCACGTGGATCACATAAAAAACTTGAGGGAAAAAGAAGTTTGTGATAGTAACCCTTATTTTTCGCTATTTCAATCGAGTATAGCTATGTCTTATTTATCCAATAACAGCCGTGCAAGATAAATTAACTCAAGTGTTTGTTCGGGACTCCTAAACTAAGATCAATACTGATTATGTTATACAAGTCAATATTTGTTCTAACAGTAATCACCAACCGGATGTGATCCGCTACCAGCAGACAGATTGTTCACTTTGCGCTTACATGCATACGTAATAACCCGCTTGCGTCGAGACAAAACATTGACCTTTCCATCCTATACTACTATTCTTCCTGTTGTATTGTTGTTATATTTTACGCTGTTAATGAGTGCTGCTGTTTTATTCAATATATAAGCTATAAAGCTTTACTTATTAAAACAAGGACGTAATAGTGGAGCTGTAATAGGTTACCTTTTATTTCCAGTTGATGCGTAAAAACCTGCGCCTGCGTTTGCGTTGATGCAGGCGTCGATATCGTCGCTCCGGATGCAGAGCCTATATAAGGATCCCCCTGTGCTGGTTCCTGGATCAGGTGCAATCCGTATATTGTAATTGAACTGTTATGTAGAGGAGATCTACCTGTGCCAGTAATAATAATGCTATTCCCTCGATTTTATGTTGGATGCGTTGTGGCTGCTGCCTGTCTCTGCTTCACGTTCACCTTGGTTTCAGCAGTGCCCGTTCGAACGACAAATATTAACGACGATTCTCAGGTAAATTTATTGTATAATCTATGAGGAAATTTTGTTTTTAATAGAGTATGTTGGAATACAAAGCTATCCAGTCAGGAAATGGAGAAATGGCTGGAAGAATTCACCCAATACTTGGAGCAGTACAACAGGATGAGCAGCAACGAGGTCGGCCTACATCAACCGCACGGATATCCGGCTCGTAACATCAGGCAGAAGCTCATCCCTAAGACATCATCAGCAGGTGGAATGCCGGAGCAACCGGAATGGTGGTCTAAAGATCCGGCCAGGAAACGGAATGCGGAATTGATCAACAACTTACTGGGTCTACCCCGCATGATGAAAGTCGTCGGATGAGAACATACACACAAAAAAAGAATTTAAAATAGTTAAAAGAGCGTATTCTTGCACAGCGATAACTATTTCCTAAAAAAAATATCATTAGAGAACTTGTTTAATTCTATTATAAATCCACACTTTTTTTATTCTCTCTCTTCTTTATCAGTATATATAAATTATTTATGAAACGCTGTTCATTGTGTCTATTGTGTTGTGGGAACGACACGCAAATCACTCTTCATCAAATACAAATCTTAAGCTCTCTCTTTGTACTCTCTTGTCTCGTTGATCTCGATTGTTTAAGTGTCAGTGCCACCTGGGTAAAATTTGTTCAAGGGCAACATATTGCACAATATAAAGAAGAAAAAGAAAGAATTTGCATCAGCCCGCATGTAAATTGAGCCGAGGTAAACGAACCATGATATGCATAGACACGGTGATTGACACCACGAATTTCACACATAGATTGTGTCGGAAATGCCGTTCTTCTGCATCAAAAGCTTTGCACAGCGGTTCATGAAAGAGAACAATAAGCCAATAAAAATGCATAAACGTCAATCAGTGTACCCATACACATGAAAATGTTTTTGTTGCGTCGTTTTGGTGGAACCTCATATAAAGTTTAAGGCATATTTTTACAATTTTGTTTGGCTAATGGCGCGCACCTTCGTATATCAATTTTGCTTACAATTTTTTATGGTGACCTTCATTTCAATCTAAATGTCACTCTATAGAGACCGTAAAGAACTTTTTACTGCTCAATATGTTGCTATTTACTATAAACTTAAAATATTAATATTAAAATGTATAGAAAAGATCAAAGTAGTTGCGGACAAAAGCGAGAAAATAGGATGATTAACAAAGCTTTAAAGCCGATATCTTGCTTACGTCGTGCCCCCCAAAGGTTTTGATATTATTTGGTTGACGTCAAAGCCTTATTATACTGAACGGGCAATTATAGAAATTGGTCGGTGTAGCCCTTTGGGGAAAAATGTTATTCACGCGGGATTCACAGTAGCGGAGCTGTTCAACTGCCGCCAGCGCCCTCTGAAGATACTCCTAGCAGACGACAAGATAGTAGTTACATTTCTCAGCTGTTCTCTAACGTTTCCCCATGCCCGAAAAATGTTTTGAATATTTATTATACGTTTCTATTTCATATTATTTCTGAGAAAAAGCTCTTTGCTTGATTGAAATGATGGCTGTTTGTAGTAAACTTCACAGAGTTGCTTCTCCCCTGTCCAGATCGATGCGAAATAGTGTGCAGCCCATCTGGTTTATCGGAGCCAGCAAAATCCCAAGCCAAGTGCTCCTTAAGAGACATTACCAGTCGTTATTGCATCAGAGGGATTCTTCTCGTAGGACAGTGCTTTTGAAACCCATCTCATTCCAGAATCCATCAGCATATCAGACTCGAAATGTCGGCATGCTTGTTGCAAGGATACTTAAGGGGGCTTTGAAGATTCGCTACTTGCTCATCGGTGGGGCAGTCACCGGGGGCATCTCATTTCAAAGGGTGAGTTTTTCTATGAATGTAACTAACTATAGGAGCCCTTTTTCTGTTAATATTTTTAGAACAACATTTACTCTATTATTATTACAGTCTATGGATCAGTGGAGAGAATCCCTACCAGATGTCCAATGGATGAAAGATTTATTCCCATCTCAAGAAAAAGTTGATTCTTTCAGAGGCTCCCTCTTGGATCTCTCTGCTAAATTCAAAGATTCACTAGAAAACTTGGATATTGGTATTCATTGAATTTATATCATAATGTGGCTTTGAACTGAAAAATTCTATTTATTTTTCCCTCCAGATCCAAGACTTAAAGTTTTTGGTAATCAAAAAGTCAATGAGTTGAGAGCTTGGTTTGATAACAGATTAGAAGAAGCAATCAAAGCAGCAGAAGATGAGAAAAATTCCCTCAGTTCCCCCAAAGGTAAAAAGGAATGAGATGCATGTGGATCCCACCAGGTTTTTTTTCTGTTATGCACCTCTCCAACATTGTTGTTGTGTTACATATAGGGCTCAACATGGGATTGACATTGTTCTATCTTGATGGTGCAGATAGTGATAGCGACGACCCCATTTCGACGGGTGTGATGATGGCTGAATCTTTCGTCAAAGCCACTGGCTCCGACAAACATCAAGAAGAAAGGAAGAAAACAGGTATGCAGCAACTTATTCTGAATTCTCTGTTGCTACGTTTAGTATTGATTTTCTTATATTTCTCCCATTGTTTTCACAGAAAATATGCAACAAAAGATCGAGAAAATGCAGGAGGAACTGATGAAAGTTCAACTAAAGTATCAAAAAGAGCTCGAAAAATTAGAAAGAGAGAACAAAGAATTGCGCAAGCAGCTCTTACTCAAAGGACCCTCTGCAACTAATAGCCGCAAAATCAAGGCATTGTTTTTAGAGCCACATATTCATTTTAAATTTTGAATAATATTTTAATCTATTTTTATAGAAATCGCTGATTGATATGTACTCGGAGGTGCTGGACGAATTGGTCGACTATGACGCGGGTTACAGCACTCACGATCACCTTCCCCGAGTGGTGGTTGTAGGAGATCAAAGCTCTGGCAAAACATCTGTCCTAGAAATGATTGCTCAGGCTCGCATATTCCCTCGGTATAAGAAATTCAATCATCTCTTTTTTATGAACTATATTTAGAGCGTTTGATTATTTTAGGGGAGCCGGCGAGATGATGACTAGAGCTCCTGTTAAAGTGACTCTTAGTGAGGGTCCCTATCATATCGCTCAGTTCAAAGATTCTACACGCGAATTTGATCTTTCCAAAGAATCGGATCTAGCCGATCTTCGTAAAGAGGTATGAACTTTTTTCAATAGAGCTTTAATGAAATAAAATTTTCAAAAGCTATTTTTTTCAATAGGTTGAACTTAGGATGTTGAATAGTGTTAAGAACGGGAAAACTGTCAGCTCTGAAGTGATTTCTATGACTGTCAAAGGCCCTGGATTGCAGCGAATGGTTTTGGTTGATCTTCCTGGAATCATCAGCGTACGCGCCTACGTCATTTCTAAATTTTAATAATTGAAAAATGTTTGACATTTCTCATTTTTTAACAGACTCAAACTACAGATATGCAATCGGGGACTCGTGAAGCCATTAGGCAGATGACGCAGGCATACATGTCAAATCCGAATGCCATCATATTATGCATTCAAGACGGTGAGCTTTGATTCGCGAATGAAAAAAAAATCAATCTATTGTTATATTTCTATTTCCAGGCGCTGTGGATGCTGAACGGAGCAACGTCACTGGTAAGCCTACCTTATAATTTAATTATATAAAATGTCTCTATCTAAATTAATTTATAAATAGATTTGGTCGCGCAAATGGATCCGCAAGGGAAGCGAACCATTTTCGTGCTCACCAAAGTCGATTTAGCAGAAGAGAATTTGACTAAACCTGACAGAGTAAATAAATTCTTAATAACATACTAATGAGGGAGTGATAATTAAAAATTCTTTTTTTTTATTAGATACGGAAAATTCTATCCGGGAAATTATTTCCGATGCGTGCTCTAGGCTATTTTGCCGTCGTCACCGGTCGAGGCAACAAAGATGATTCTATCGCTACCATCAAACAATACGAGGAGAACTTTTTCTCCACTTCTAAACTCTTCAAGTTGAGTAGCCTACTCTCTATACCTCAACAAGTTGCTTGTTATATAATAAAGAATCATATTTAAATAGAGGTGGACTCGTCCCATCCACTCAAGTGACCACCAAAAACTTGAGTCTGGCCGTTTCCGAGTGCTTTTGGAAGATGGTCCGTGAAACTGTGGAGCAGCAAGCGGATGCTTTTAAAGCCACACGTTTCAACCTTGAGACTGAATGGAAAAATAATTTCCCAAGGTAAATGAATGAATGAATGGCGTGCTAGTACCAAACTTTATCTTTTATTCATACAGGATAAGAGAATTGGATCGGAATGAACTTTTTGAGAAAGCTCGAGGTGAGATCCTAGATGAAGTTGTAAATCTCTCCTTAGTCTCTCCCAAAGAGTGGGAAGAGGCTTTAATGAAGAAGCTTTGGGAAAAAGTTGCCACCCACGTCTTTGAAAATTTATATCTACCGGCAGCTCAGAGCGATACCTCTGGTAAAGAGAAGGATTGCAAAGGTCTCTATGACTCTGAAGTTAACTTTTTATTTTATATAGGAACTTTCAATACTACGGTAGATATTCGATTGAAACAGTGGGCTGACCAACAGTTGCCTAAAAGGAGTGTCGAATGCGCTTGGGAGACGCTTAAAGAAGAATTCCGCCGATTAGTTGATAAGGCAAAATTGTCTAAAGATCACGACGATATTTTTGATCAATTGAAAGCTTCTGTCATCGATGAAGCAATGAGAAAACATCAATGGGAGGATAAAGTAAGCTCTTTTTTCTTTAATTTATTGAACAAATTTTAATTTACGTAATTATCAGGCTGCAGAAGTATTGCGTGTTATTCAATTAAACACGCTGGAAGATCGATCCGTTCACGACAAGCACCAATGGGATTCTGCTGTTCAGTTTGTGGAGCGATCCGTCATTGAGAAACTGGATGCAACAGAAGGAGTGCTTAATAGTCTGATTGGACCTAGCCGGACTCAACAGTGGCTCCGCTGGAGCACGGCAACGCCGGAACAAAAGCAGCGCAATGCTGTTAAAAATGAATTGGAGCGTCTACTCTTCGCTGAAAGGGTAAATTTTGAATTTTAATTTCATTAGATTTAGATGTTAATATGTATTTTTTATAATCTAGAATCATCCGCCGGTGTTGTCTTATGAAGAATTGACAGCTGTCCGACGTAATCTGCAGACGAACGGGATCGATGTTGAGAACGAATTCATCCGTGGGACTTGGCATCACGTCTACCGACGTCATTTCTTACGTAAAAGTCTATCGAGAGCTTATGAATGCCGTAAAGGCTTTTGGATGTATCATCAAGGACTTGAGAACGAGGTTTCTATTCGAATTCCATTCATTTTTTTACACAATTTCACTAACCTAAATTGTTTTGTTTTTATAGCAAGTGGTCGACTGCAACGATGTAGTCCTCTTTTGGCGCATTCAGCAGATGCTTAAAGTGACGGCAAACGCTTTACGACAACAAATAATGAATCGAGAGGGTAAAAAAAAGGTTTAAATAATATTTTTTAAAATTGTCGCTAATTTTTAACATATTTTAGCTCGTCGCTTTGAAAAAGAGATCAAAGAAGTACTCGAAGTCTATTCCCAAGATCGGGACAAAAAGGATCAGCTCCTAACTGGCCGCAGGGTTCAATTAGCAGAAGACCTAAGTATACATTGTAAATAAATTAGCATATTCTTCTTTCTAATTTTTTTTTTTACAGAACGTGTCCGCCAAATTCAAGAAAAATTGGAAGAATTTATAAAATCGCTAAACGCTGAAAAGTGATAAAACAATATTTGTAAATGTCTGCACGTCTAGTCGAATGTTTTGCTCCCAATACAAAAAGTGTCGACAGTAAAAAAAAGCGCCATTTGCGGTTCGGAACGTAAATCACGCGTCCACTCGATTCCGGTTTCCTTGTCGTAGTTTTTTTACGATTTTTAAAACTAGCAGATGTTGAGTAACTCTTTCTCTTAGTTTTCGTCTTCTTCTTTACACTTGTTGTAAAATCACATACAGGTTGAATAAAACTTTTGGGTGGATGCAGCAGGATCGATTATTAGACATGTATTTCCACTTGGGTAAACAGTATTCACACAAATGCGTCGCATTCATTGAATAATAAAGCAGAGGGCGTGGCTGGATGCCGATGTCGCACGTACACCCCTTTGAACATTTCACGTGTGCGACACCTTTTATCCACGATTCGATGCGGATCAAAGAAGCTTCAGCAGTAACTGATGGTTCAAATTCCTTCCTTGTGAAAGAAAAAGAGTTTATTACCATATTTTTTCAAAGAGTTGAGCTGCCGCCAATCAGCTGGTAGGTCGCAACTTGTGTGGTCAACATTCTTCACGGTTCGACGGACCGTGGAGAGAAGCTATGGGGGATGTATGTTTTTTTCTGTGTTATCTTAATCTCGTACAGCACTGATTCCGATTAACGATCACACTGTTTAAAAAAAGTCTCGGTTACCTGTTTTCTAGTTATGAATTATTGTCGTCGTCTACAATTTAGGTAAATGCATTTGTTTTTAGAAGAAGTAAAGTGTGCCGTATAGATGATCTAAGCGATCACTGAAAATGTCAGTCCCGGAACAAACGGATCGATCTGTCAGTTTGAAAATCTCTGTTTTCTCCTCTCTTTTGTGTTTGAATATAGAAAAGTTAGCGCGACGTGACATCAAGACTGTCGCAACGGCTTACGCGCGTTTGAAGCGCTCCCGTAAAGCTCCCTCTAGCCTCGGCTATTTTTCTTCTTCTTTCGTGATGATGTCTTCATTTCTCTTCTCAGACTTTGATTAACCTTCTGAAATATGTGCTGGCCATTAAAACCGGGCGTTGTCCGTCCATATGAAAAGGCCACGCGACGTTAAACAACACCAGAAGCTTTTTTTTTGCTGCAACCACCAGCAGCTCAAAAAGGATTTGGTGCCCTCCACGCGCCTCTCCCTATTGGCGGAGGGCTTTGCCGTCCTCCACGTGATGCAGAGAGAAGAAGGAAGATTTAAGTTGGCTGATGTCTCAGTCTTTGTGAATTCTTCTCTGCCACCAGTCGTCTACTTCTTTTACTATGACGGCCAAGAGTGCCCGAAATGAAAAGCGAAGGGTAATATATCTAGTCATCACTTCATTAAGTAATCAGTAACAAGTTTTTATAATTATTTATTTAGACGAATAAACCGTTGATGGAGAAGAGGCGTCGAGCGAGGATCAATCACAGTTTGGCAGTTCTTAAAAGTATGATCATCAAAGATGAGGTAAGTAAACAAAAGACTTTAATTCATGGTTATTCAATTCTAAATTCAAATTATACAACAGACAGAAGCAAGTACATCACAATCCCGTCTGGAGAAAGCGGACATTCTGGAACTTACCGTCATGCACCTCCGTTCTTTAGAGTCAAAAAAGAGTATCAAAGAAGAACCCATTAATAAAGACGTGTCGTATCAATTAGGATACCAAACTTGTTGCCAAGACATTGAGCGCTTCCTTTCAGAAGATCCTAACCCATCTAAAGAGAAGCTTATGCAGCTACTATCACGTAAAGCAGAGTCTACGTCTTCGGCCGTTGTGGCCCCTGTTACTCGATTACCTGACGGCCGCCTGGCCCTCATTCTGATGACTGATTCAACAGTTACTCCTCCTTCCTCGCCTGCCCAAGCTCCTCAACAGCCAGTTCTACTTGATCCTCCTGTTAATAACAATATGAGCTCCGTTTGGCGCCCCTGGTTTTGATCCTTATCGTGCCTTATCCTTGTAAATATCTTTCCCTCTTAATACACGTATAGAAAAACCGAATGTGTAATCTCAAATGACAGGTAGTGGTCAGCTTGACATTCCTCTATTTATACACAATAGAATTTTCTGCCTACCAGGATTCTTTTCAGAAGGCACACACAAAGAGTTACACTACTTTTAACGAGCTCGTAAAACGAGCCGAGGGAAAAATGCATCGACCACATGTTACATAGTGATGATGATGATGATGCTGCTGCTGCCGGAACACGGCTTCCTTTCAGCCGTCCAAATCGAATCGCGGACGTAAAAACTTTTCTTTCGTTAAGTCAGAGATCCGTCATTAATATTATGCGCGCAACATTTTTTTTAATAGCCTCCGAAATTGAATTTTAAAGTATAAGGGCGCGCGCGCTTATTTTTTATTTTTATGCGATGAATGGAGGGAGATGCCGACTGCTCTTTAGGGAGGGTCGCAAAAGGGGGCTGGATCTTACGTAAAAACCGAATTTGGGTAAACCCGTAAAAAAGTCCGTGCTTTGCTTGTTTTTTAACGACTAAAAGGGTCATTTTTAAAAGGATATATATTTCCTCACACAAACTGGACCGACCGACCTCTTATAAAAAACGAGTTGGGATTGCGACAGCAAAAAAAGTTTCACTATCTTTTATTTTTTGCTTTGCGCCAGATGCTGTTAATTGGTACAGTCCAACCTTTTTTTTGGTTAATTTTACGTCTTTTTTTAGTGGATCTCGCAGATGTTCTGTGTGCAAGAATAGCATGCGCACTTTTTAACGAATGACTAGCGCGGCGCTAATCAGCAGGTAAATTTGCATAATTAGGGGAAGTTCATTCATGTTTGGAATTTTTTGCTGAAGATCATAAATGTGGAAAGGGAAGTTCTAGAATGGTTGTCAGTTACCTGAAATAATTCAATAACTACATCCGTAAATATATTTTTTTAAATATGAATTTTTAAATCAATTACAATTTACAATTTACAAAATTATGAAGATTTCAAAGTACCAAAATATTTCGATGACGTAGGACTACTTCACTTTGATGTTTAGAAGTGCACTAGTCTTTCCGGCTGCCGACCGGCCCCACCGTCCAAGCAGACGAAAATTCAGTTTTTCACCCATGTTTTCATCCGGTCGTAAAGTAATTTAAATTGAAATCATTTTCAACCGTTTAAAATATTTAGGAAGACTTAAAAAATGATTCGGAATGCATTGGGAAGATTCCTGACATCTAATTGTCTACAAACAGCTATTCAAGTCCCTAGAAGTATATTCATGATTTTACTTTCAAATATTTAGTTTCCCTATAAAATGTCATTCTTTTGTTACAGGATGCCTATCTCTACAGCAGAATGGATCCTCATCAACCATAAATAGAATTTTGCCCTCTTTATCAGGCTTTCTTCCTGTCCTACCCAAAACTGTACCAACGATAATACAGGAGAACTTCGGGCAACCCAACTTGAAGATTTGGAGGATGCCTCAGAGGCTACCGTTACCTCTGATTCCTCTTCCAGTCATCCAAGAAGGTCCTACTCCTGCACTAGAAAACCCTGATATGCCCAAGATTGAGAAGCAGGCTGCAAGGATGATCGTTATTCGTCGACGGAAAATGAAGAAGGTATTAAATTAATAAATATTTTCCATCATTAAGATCATCTAGCTAATAATAGTTCTCTTTTTAACCACTCAGCATCAACTGAAAAAGTTGAGGAAAAGGAGAAAGTTTGAATACCGAAGGCTCGCTCTCAAACGTAAAACCATTAAAGAGAAAAATTTCCATATGGAACTGTCCAGTCAAATTGATATCGCGAAAAGCTTTGACGCAAAAGCTTACGTAGAGGACATGATCCGGAAAGCTAAAGAAGAAATAGTCTACAACAAACCACCGAGAAATCCTGCCATAAAGAGGAATCCGGCTTTGCGCGACGAAAAAGGAAACAAAATTTTTCTTAATGAGCACATTTATGGCAAAAAGTCTAATTAGTCGCGATAGCATCAAATAAAAGTGTTAGTTGATAAAATATTGGAAATTCAACATTCTTTTATTTACATTCGTCATTGTTATCAACACCTCCAAAATTGAATCTAAAGCTATTTTCTGATGGCTGAAATGTAAATTTCCCTTCATGAGTTTTAACTTCAGTCGTAGCTGATTGAGATTTCCTCATAAACTGACCAGAGCTAGCAGATGAGGCATTGGCAATCCTAGCATTTCTTAATTCTGCAATAATAAGGGCCATAAATGATTGATCATGCAAATTCTTTATGTTGAAATGTAAATAATACCCAATGAAAGTTTGCTTTTCTCCTGCTCCATTTGTTGCCGGTAGTTACCCAGGGAAGTCTGCATCACACAGCGCTTTTTCACAATATTTTCATGGGGATTTTCCAAAATTGACACACTCTTCCTGATATCTTCAGCTGTAATAGTAAAACTTGTATAAGTAAGTGATTGCTATCAGCAGAAAACTGAAACATACCTTGTTTAGGAGTCACATTCTTGGCACTCAATGAGAGCTTCAATCTGTGTATGCACCAGGCCAGTTCCTCTTCATATCGTTGCTGGACATCATCAGCCGAAGCTCCACTTGATGTTCCAGCATTTCCATCGCTAGTCGACTGGTTAGCAACTTGTGGACGAGGACGTGCGATAGGAGGTTGTTTACCAGATGAAGGCTGTTTAAATTGGAGGAACATTTAATGAAATCTAATAAAAGATGGCACCTTATTAATAAATTTAATACTTCTCGTTTGGGGAACCTTTTAGGAGGCATTGTATTTAATTCACACGTGTTAGAAGTACTGTCAAACGTCTAGCCTGTGCGGTTCGAATGTAAACAGTCGGCGGCGCCACGAACGCCCTCTATTATTTGATGGAGAAAGTTAACTATAAAAAAAATTTGATTTTCATTCAAATCTAGATTAACATTTATATTGAACAATGAACATACATTAGACACGCGTCACTCTTCATAAAAGAAAGAAAAATGAGGAGGTAAGATACCTGGATTCATAACATCAAAAGAGGCACTGTTCCAATGAACATGAAAAAAACGGGAGATCTGATATGCCGAGGTCGAACGGGCTCGGGCACAACCAAAAAAACATAATAAAGGGGAGTGAAATAAGAAATGGTGAAGGGAAGAACATAAAAGAAGTTTCTTCTTTAATGAAAACATTTCAGAGTTTGAAATTCTTGGTGGAAAAAGTGATGCTGGAATTACATGTGTTTGCCTCCTCTGGACCGTTGCCGCATGGCTTTCTCAGCAAGCCGCTTGTGAAACTCTTTGAGCTTCACAGTGCAGGTGAGGTTTTCGTAAGGCTCCCAAGAATTATCTTCAGGTGTGAAACCAATCCAAGACACCAAGTACTCGTAATGTTCATCTCGAGGGATACCTCCGCTCACTTTCACGATTAGCCGCCGGTTGAGTATCTTGTCAACGATGAACTCGTTGTCACTCATGGGGCCATCATCCGACAAGTCCACTTCTAATAAAACAGATAAAAAGATGATTAGAAATGAGAATAAGAAATTCTAAAAATTTAGTAAATTACCTTCTACATCTTCTGATTTCACTTTTGACAAAAAGAGAGAGCATTTGCGAGTCGATTTGGGCATTTTAGCTCCGCTATCGTCAACGACGATGCAATCATCATCTGAATCAGAATTAGCATAACTGCTTTCACGGCTGCTGCTGCTCTCCACACTGGCTGTAGACGTAGTCTCCTTCTCTTTTAGAACGGGCTGCTTTTCCTCTTCATTCGTAGGGGACGGCGGCTCCTTCCTCGGCTCTTCAGGTGGGGTTATTGGCGCCTCACGATTAGATGCAGCAGAGCCGGTACGCTCCCATGGATTCAACACGATCGTAACCATCGGGAAATCAGCTCCACGGTCAGAGCGAGGAGTCATCAAGTCAGCCGTGTTCATCGAAGCAGGCGTATCGGGCATAACGTGTTGGGTCTCGTGATACGGCGATTCCCCGTTGGAAAGCATGTCATCCTGATCCGCCACCAATCCTTCGACAGCAAGATCTGTTTGCGTTTTCTTCGGAGCAGCTTTCTTTGATGGACGGCTCTTCTTCTTTCCCGATTTGTTCTCTCCTGGGGTCGTTTGGGACCTTTTGGCATTGGGAGTTTCATCGTCCGAATCCACTTTGATGGGGCGCTTCTTGGACTGAAAAGGAAAATTAAATTAGGATGATGATATAAATTTTTTTTTAAAGATTTCACTTTTACCTTTGAGGTGGCTACCTTGTTGACACGGAGGATTTCGTTAGCCACGGCAGTTTCTCTCCATTTCCTGGAAATGATTTCAACAGAAATATGGATGAAGATGTCTCTGCATCTAGCCATTGCGTCGTTGTGGTTTTTGTGCCACATGTTGTCCAGTTCCGTACGCAGGACATCTTCCCGAGACACTGTACGTGAGTAGAAACATGATTAAAAAAGAGATACTAAATTTGAAGAAGAGGATTAAAAAACTCACTCAGTCTCTCAGAATTTGGCAGATCTTTCAGCTTTTTAATAAAGGCATCTTTCCACAAATCAGTAGCTAACCTTCCAATGGCTTGTTGATCCATCTTCTGCTTGAACTGGACTCGGGGAGCTGCGACGCAGAGCTTAAAGTGCAACTGAAAAGGCGAAATGTCCTGGAACACATCCAGACAAGTAGGGCAAACCAAAATGGGTGATCTGCGCATGTTATCCAAGCAGCCTATTAATAAAAGAGGAATCAGTTAAGATTAAGAATGCTTCATAAAAATTGTGTAAAATTTACTTTGAAGAGTTTGTGCATCCAAAAGGGCGGCAGCTTCTTTAGCAGCAATCCTTTCGAAATCAGTAAGAACTGTAAACATAGCTGCATCTGTAAATGAGCGATAAAACTTTAATAAAGCGTGGATATAATATATTTAATAAAAATTAATAAATATTACTCAAAAACAAAAAATGATTATTAAAATGAAACTCACCAACTTCATTCTCACTACATTCTATATCGGGAGCCCTAACGGCATCAGGTGCCGGAGTCATTGGCATGAGAGGCTCGGTGGTAATCCCCGACTGGATGTTACTCATCTCTCCAAAAGAAGGTCCTAAAAATGAGAAATAAATTAATTTAAATTTACTCGGAAAATAAGAAAAATTATTTACCTGGTTCGTTGGCGCTCGATGAATCAACGGAGCCGAAAGAGACCGACATATCCGAATGAGAAGATGATGCTCGAGCTGGCTGAAGCTCAACATAAGTCGGCTCTGAAATATTAAAATTGTTAGACAAGTTATTTTATTTTTAAAATAGTAATTTACCTGGTTCAACCTCCATTGGCTGAGTAGAAGCATTGGATCCAGAGGGTTCATCTACTGTAAAATAGCAGGAATCATGAATATTGCCAGAATAGAGAAAGAAGATATTCTTACCATGAGGTGTAGACTCTGGGCACATTTGATTGATGGGAGGTAAATCATTCTCTGTCGTTTGAAGCAAGTTTGTGAGATAGTGCCGGTCCTCTTCACGCCCCATCATGTTGAAGACAGTCTCGACAACATCTTTGGGGATGGCATCTTTTGGAAGTGTGTGGCAAAACTCATCCAATGAAGGTAGGCCATTCTCCATCCCATTCTGAGAGTCACCAACAGGCTGAATTATTGAATTGCTAGGGCCAGGTGCAGCATCAGCGTCGACGTCGAAGAGATCACCAAAAATCAATTCGTGATCATCCATATCAGAGTTCACATTAGCATCTGTACGCAACGTCTTCATGATGGATCTGTTCAATCAGAAAGAGATAGCCATTAGACAACGTTTCTTTAGTGTCGTAAATGATTACGCAGAAAATAAGCAATCAAAATTTTTCCGATTTTCCAGTTCACGGCCGATTTGAGACGTTGCCAGATCCGAGTAGGCCTATGCAACAACACGTGGTTTTCGAAACTTTAAGAGGGACTGACGGCCCAAGACAACCGAAAATGAACCACTTTTTCACGTAGGAAGTAACACCAAGTATTTAAAAACTAAAAATATAGATGATAAGAATAAAAAGTTACTCACAAATCGGGGAAAACTTCGACGAGAGAAACTGCGACGAAGCACGCGGCTTCTGGAAAATCGTTGAGCGATTTCCAGAAAGTAATCAACGAATTCGTCCCACGTGGATTTTTCCGAATAAAAAGGTCGACGCAAGAAAAACAGTTTGAAAGTTCGAAATTAAGGGACACATCAACAAATTTACGTTTGTTGCACACGAAAAACTGTTGTAAAATGAAAACGTGATGCGACGAGAAAAAGATTTGCTGTTCGTCTGTTGCCAGAGGCTTAGAAAATCGAGCGGGCGATTGGGTAGCAGGAAGAGGGTGGGAGGAGGTGACTGTTGAGGCCGTAAGGGCCGCTTGAAATGGGAGGGAGAGGGTGACTGGGTGCGATTCTTTTCTCTCTCTTTTTTTTTTATTATTTGGAATGTCGTTATTTTTCTTTTCCCTAGTTGATTGATGAAATTAAATTTTAATGAGATTATTTCTAAAATAATTTAAATATTATTGAGATACATGAATTTTAAAAATGAATTAAATTGATTATTACTCGAAAATTAAACCGCCATCCGCCATTTTTATGTAAATAAAGTAGAGCAACTTCATTTTTTGAAGAAAAAGAAACGTTTTTATTGCATAAGATATTTTAAAGAAAGGATATTACGATAGATGCTGACATCACAACTTGAAAAAAAGGCGGGAGAGCACATTGAAATTAGATATCTGAGTGAGAAAGTTACGAAAACAATAATAATTTATTTTCACGGCAGCTTTTCATCATTTTCTGCTGATTTGATTGCGTTTAAACTTGCTAGTCAGTTATCTCATCAAGAAATTTCTTGAGAAGCTGAGGACAGTCATCAAGATTCTCCAACGGTTCCCAAGTATTTTCTTCGGGTGGAAATCCATCCCATTTGATCAAATAGACGAAATCATCGTTCCGAGGTGCCCTCCCGTCAACGGGATGACGCAACATCCGAGAGAGAATCTTCTCCACGTAGAATCGACCTTGTTGTTTTCGTCCCCTCTTAGATTCAGGTTGGATTCGGTTCTCGGCAAAATAAGGTCTCATTTTCTACCTGAAATATAGGTCATTAGTGAAATGTGAGTGAGCAAAAACAAATTCTAATATTGCTATAATTACGTAGTGATTGGTGCTGACTGATGTAGCGGACGACGCGTACACGTTGACGAGAAAAACACCTGTAATAAACAAGTTCCGGTTAATTTTAAGAAATTCACTTTTTATGTAATTCTAAAATGGTATCCAATCACTTACAAATAAAGCAATCACAATTCAACGCTGCTATACTAGTTCTGAGAAATGAAATAGCTGTTGCTCCGGTGGGACACGAACTAGTTGAAACTTGGAAATCTGAGAACCGATTGGAGGCCCTCTAGCTTATTTTTTTTTACGCAACATTGCATTAATCTTTTCTAAAATCAATTTCTAGATGTAAGACTTTAAAATAATTTTTTTTAAAAGCTGGAAATGCAAAACTTGTATTGAAAGAGGCATTTTGATTGGAAAATTAAATTTGATTTCAAAGCCCGAAAGTTTTTCATTTGTTTACATTTTTCTTCTTTGAAGACTTTAATGACGTTTCGTGTTTTGACTTGTTCGTCCCTAATCTTTTGACGGTTTTCTTTGATTTTTTCACGGGCTTAATCTTGCTTTCTTCAAGTTTGATTAGATCAAGAAACTTTTGAAGCACTTCATCGCAATTATTCAGGCACTCATGCTTTGTCCAAGTGTTATCTTTCATTTCATAGCCTTCCCATTTCACGAGATATTCGTAATCTTGGTCCTTCACGGCGCCCGGGAAGAGGGCTCTTCGATTGAGAATATCTTCCACCACGTATTGCTGCTCCGAGGACTCGTTGATTGTGTATTCTTCAATATCCACATCATAATTAGAATCTAAAGTGCATTTAAAGCTCATTATTATATTTTTTCTCTGTTGTGAGCTGCATTGACTGTTTCTTACCATTATTATTTGTGAATTGCCTTATGTGTTGCGTTGGAATACGGTCGAAAAGAGGTCTCATTATCCGTTGGATTATTCAAATTTTATTCCGTTAAAATATTGTAAATAGTGTACACTTCTCCTGACTTAAAACATCACTCTGAAATTGTTAGTAAAATGTACTGGTAAGTGACGTAATACGTCTGCAACTACAACTGAATTTGCGCCCTCTTGAAATTTCAAAAGAGTTAAAAAAATTCCGATTTGAGCGGAAAAATTTTCAACTTATCTAAACAATCTGAAAAATTAAACTGGCAACCTTGCATTTCCGAAATTTTAATAATTTAAGAAAAAAAGACATCAAACATTCCAGAGATGGTGTATTTAATTATAATTCGAGGGAGAGGGAGTGGGAAGACTATAAGATGATACGCCGCTCCGAGAATATTAATTGTCAACAGAATTTCTTTTTTTGTGTTTTTCTTCATTTGGAACGAAGAAAAAACATCAAACAAGGAGAGAAGGCTAAAGATAAAAACACGGCTTAATAGGACATGAAGAGGGAAAAAAAGAGTGAAAGGGAATACAACGATGTTATGTTAATTTTTTCTTTCTTGGTATTGCCAACAGAGTAAAGAATTTTAGCAACAATGAAGCGCCCAATTCATTTCTCTGTCAACTTCGTGATATGATTAAGATCGCCTTGGAAGAAAAAAAAAGAAGAGATGCTATTTACACCAAACAGACTATCACATACCAGCAGTTTAATTTGAAGTTGATTATTTCTTCTCACAAAGATGAAATTTTTTTTTACTACTGGAAATGAGCTCGTCTCTTTCCTTTTGAATTTGATATTTAATAAAACACGCAAAACATGAATGCAGATCTAATCAATCCACCGGAAAAATTTGTTTCTTTTACTTAGCCAACCCTTAAAAAAAAACTACGAAAGTGTTGAGCTAACGAGTCGTTACATCTTCTAGGAGTAAATTAAGCCATAATATTGCACAACGGAAGACGAACGGGATTGAATAATAATTAGGGCGGAGTTTTTGTGCAAGCTTGTTCTTAATGCGTTTGTTGAGGACCTTGTTGATCGTTGAATGGCTGTGTAAACAAACAGCATTTTAAAAACAAACATTTAGGCCATACGGTGCGAATCATCAAGGCGTGGTTTTGAAGGCATTTTTTTTTTAGATTGTTGCTTAATTTTTTGTTTTGTTTTTACATATGAATTGCGGCAGCCGTGTAATGAGCTTCTCCTGACCTCCATCGCCATTGGGATGGGCGGTACTAAAAATTTAAAAAAAATTTAAAATTTTTATTCATTATAAAATAATATGAAGAATTCTTACCCTAATAAAGCACTGTCCGGAAGGTGTGTGTGGATTTCTGTAGGCGTAAAAGAGCCATCCAGCGATACCAACTACCATGGCAACTAGGAGGAGGATACCAACGACGGAAGAGACGTTGGACGCCTTGTGCTCATCACCAGAGTCATCTATTCAATAAACAAACGATTATAACTCTTATGTAAACAAAGGCCATCCTTAATCAATACCATTAACGTTAGTTCGAGCTCCAGGAATAGAGGACTTGGAGCTCTTAGGAACCATAGTTGTGGTTGATGTAGAGGAAGCTGTCATCACTCAGTGTTAGTAAAGGAGATAGGATAAATCAAGAGGATAGAAGACTTACCGTTTTGAACGCGGCTAGCAGTATTGTCGAAATCATCCCACGGTTTTGTCGTAGTCGATGCGGAAGACGGGAATCTGCTTTGAAATTCATCGTTAAATATAAATGTAAAAGTTAATTAAAAGAAATAATTTACTTGGTAGGAGAATTGGTTATGGGTAAGAAAGGGCTTTCCGTAGTAGGAGCGGAAGTTGGTGGTGTTGGCGGCGGGAAGCTACAATTGGCATCGATGTAGAATTTATCGCAACCCTTGATAAGCCAATCTTGTCTGTGCCGATCCATGCCGTCAGAGCAGCGCTCCGCCGTCGGGCACCAAACGCATTCAAATTGGATCGAATTAGTGATGCACGTATCACAAGAATTGAAACCGACGCAAGTTGGAAGAGCTGTAAAGTAAATTGCAGAGCCGCTGGAAACGTCATCCGTCTTCTTGTCGACCTTGTGGTACTCGTAAATAGTTTTTCGTCGAACAACTGCGAAAAATAATAATAATAATTCAGAAATTTAAGTCTAAAGGTCAGCTTTAATAACATAACTTACAAAAGATGGTTCGATCAATAATGTAAGCATCGGAAACACCCACTTTGACCGGATGAGTATCATCAGCGATTGATGTAACATTAAGGGGTATTTGTTTATAAGCGAAAATAATATCACCAGTTTTCAACAAAATAGCCTATAAAAATTAAAAAAAAATTAAAATACATTTATATAAAAATTAAATAGTAAGAAATTCTACCTGAAAGGAAAAATTGCCTCCGTCAGGTTTATCTTGAAGCGCAACTTTGTCCCACTGAACGGCAAACGCAGTTCCATTGTCCATATATTTGATGGTCGAGTAATTACTCATGCTCGTGTCAAAATTGGCCATTAGGGGAGCGATGTACTGAGTTGCAGCCAGCCAAGAGTGAACGTAGTCTCCGGTGTAAAGAAATCCGCCAGTAGCGATGGTGATATTCTTCACTAAATGACCGTAGAAGGGGAAGTCGAATGACAAGGCTACCGTCTAATAATAAAATAATAGTTATGTAACTTGAAGTAATTTACATTTTAAATGAATTCTTACAGCAGCACGCCGATGAGATGCAGATAGCATATCGTGAGTTGAAGCGTTTTCGTTATCGAAATCTATCCAATATTTCATTCCTCCATTTGGATCTGTAGTACTGTAGGATAACAATAGAATTAGTATTGAAATTTAACTGAATTTTTAAGGCTTTAATTCAAACCTGTTGTAGTATCGGTGAGTGTCCTGTGTGATGTTGGCAATTTTGACTTTCTGCCCATCATAATCAAGTTCTGGTGGGTCCGGGAGTGACAATGTTGGTCCAACAGTGGTAGATGTAACTTCAGAACTGTTGGAATCTGCTGAGATATTCATCACAGACTTTGAAATATCTGAAGATGAATTTTCAGGGCCCTGCCCAAGTTGTGTTGCTAGCACTTTCTTCTTATCCTTTTCTTTGGCTGTCAGTTCTTTACTCCCAGGCTGGTCTGTAACTGCCTGTCGCTTGCTGAGGAGCTTGAGGATGGGCTGTTCAGGGGCTTCATCTTCCACTTCGTAGAGGAAGAAATCATCTGAAATTAGAATCGAGAATGAGCAACCGGATACGGTAATTTCGTAACTTTTTTAAGGGAGTCTTAAAAAACATGAATCACGGCATCAGTTTTCCTCTTTTAGGTGGGTACTAAAAACAAGAGTCGTGAAAAATGGGGGAAGCATTTTTTTTTATTTTACCGGCCGTGCAGGCGCTAATGATGATGCTGAGGGTGGCGAACAAAAGGCACAACCCTTTTAAACTCAGTTTCCTGTTAGTTGACGCCATTCCTCGCGTTCGTGACTTCGCTTGAGAATGTTGACACTTGTCACTTGTTGCTGCGCGACGGACGAAGCAACTTTTTTTTTTCTTCAGCCTTGCTAAACTCTAATTATATCCAGCGTTGCCGCTCTGCCTGTTGCGTTATCACTGCTACCCACTCTCGTATGACAGCAGCAGCAGGCCATATGGCGCGCTCTTTTTTCCACAACAGGATGCAAGGTCAAAATTCATTGAATCCTTTTCTTTCTTTTAATGGAAACCAGTTGCTATTTGATACTAATCAAAGCGGCACTCCCGTTTCTTCCTTTTTCATGTATAAATAATTTTTGTTAATCTTTCATTAATTTTTAAAAAATTGAATTTAAAGTTGGAGATTCATTTTATTCATTCAACACATAAATAAATAGGCTTAACCGAAAATTTATGATTTTATTAAATTGATTTTCAGAGTTTGATTAGAGTTCTATCCGATTACTGGCTGCTGCTGGTTTCGAGTCGCGGGGTCGGATATCCGACGGCCTAAACACGACTACATTTGGGCTCGTCACCGTCGATTTGAGATGAGTTGGAACATCTTTACCCGACGGATCTGGATCAGCTAAACTAATACTGGATGAGGCCGAACTGTGAAAGAGAAAGGCGTGTTTTAATTTAAAATTTTTAAAATTAATTTAAAATGGCTTACAAACTCATTGCTGATTGATTATCTTTGACGGAGAGATCGCATTGCAAACCAAAAGCTCCATCTCCAGGCATAATCAGCTCTTTATCGTGCTGGAGTATCAAAGTAACTTGATACTTTTCTCCATCCTGTAATGTAAGAAGATTTTTTTTAAAGTGATAAAAAGGAAATGATTAAATGTAGTTTATACATCTTGGATGTTGCACTGATCGTAAGGAATTTTGAGCCGGAAACGACGGCCTCCGTTAGCTTCAATAAAGCAGGGCTCTTTCCTCGAGTAGAAGCTACCTGAGTTCCGGAAGTGGTGAGAAATGTCAATGATGCATACATTGAGTAACAAAGATTATTCATATTTACCTCTAGTGTAGATGACTCCACGGAAATCTTCTTTTGTTTCAACGTCGACTAGAAGTCTCGTCCTACCACAGTCCAGTTTGACATGCTCAAATCCAGAGGCCGTTACTCCGAGATTCATTCGTTTAGTTACATCACTTCTCCATAATTCTGTTTAAAATTAAAAATTTAGGTTTGAAAGAGAAATAAAGAAAAATATAAATTTTACCTTCTGCTTGGACACAAAAACAATAAACTATCAGCAACAAAAGATTCTTGAACTTGAACATTTTTGCGGTGTTCAAATGCTCACGGCTGTGATTAGTTCATCGTGCGGTCGTCTGACGCATCTTACCTTGAAAGTTTCTTTTTTTTGTTACCTGTAGCACATTACCCCCCAGGTGTATTCATTCTAAAGTAAAGCCAAAACTGTTGCGGCTCGAGTTATAATGATGATTTTTTGTTTTTGCTTGATTGTAACTTAATATTTAAAATTCAGTTTTGAAGATAAGATTATAAGTGTACCGGGTCTAAAATACTACTTTCTTTAAGAAAAAAATTATTATATAACGTGAAATTCGGTTTCACATGATCCTTTTCCTGTTCCATTCCAGCGGATGTGACGTTCAGAAGCCGGATGAGCTGGACGCAAAACTTTTCCGTTCTTATCCTTGAGTTCAGCCCACTGATCCATCACAACCATTATGTCAGGGGTTTCTCGCACAAAAAGGGCGGCGTGACTGCCGTGATCGTGGCTGGATACGTATTTCCCGTCTTGAAAAGTAGCAATAGCCGTACCTGGCCGGATCCTTTGACGTTGTCCCTTACGGATTCTCCCATTTTCCATTCAAACGTAGGCCGGTGATCTCCGGTGGCCATCTAAAAGTTGAGAAAAATGTATTATATATTTAATTGGTGAAATGTTTTTTTGAGATTTACCTTTGTGAGGGAAACACACTCACCAACGTAGCCACCCCAAGGATCGGAGTGCAACTTGCCACTGAATCGAGTCGGATCATCGCAAACGAAACCAGACAAATCATCAGAAGCTTCCATGATGTGTCTTTGGACACTACTCATATGTGGTTGGCGCATCATGCCATGCCGATCAAAACTTTCGCCTGACTCGAAGTAATGCTGAAGAAGGCCTTCATAACCGCTATGATCTCTATCAGAATGTCGTGAATGACCAACTCCCATTTTGAAAAATCGGTATATTTAAAGAAACTGGCCCGAGAATTAGTCAAAACTCTGATGATGGCTTGATTAGTTCTTAACAGTGGAGTAATGCTTAACAGCAGCGCTTCTTAAATGTCTTGTCTAAGAATAATTTTTCTCACTTGAATCTCTGATAGTCTGTGCGAAATCGTACATAGACGTCGTCTCTCAATTGTTTCAGGCAGAGACTTCAGGTCATCGCCAGTTCCGAGCGATTATCTACCCTTCTTGGAAATTTTTTTTTTTAGAAAAACGTTTTAATAGTAGTCCAGTTCTTCCTAATTTAAAATATAGTTCGTTGAAAATCAAATTTAAAAAGAATGCGTCGATTTCTACAGTTTAATTAAATTTTTCCGAAGTACGTCTAGATTTTCAATTGAGCTAACTGTACTGTTAATTAGCGAGAAAATGAGTTCTGTATTTGAAACGAAGATAAGACACAACATTGACCAGAAAAACAGCAATTTTTACACCAAAGATTCTCTTAGAAAGGACGGGCTTTAAGACGAGCCATGTGGCGTTTGAGATCGTCGTCAGGAATAAGATCAGCTGCTTGAATGGGAACTCGATTGTTGCAACCCATGTGATAGCATCTCACGGTCGTTTGCTTCGAACGTCCAATCAGCTCCAAAATCGTCTCCCTTTCGTAAGGATGGTTGCATCGGCGATTCTTGACGGGATCGACAAACTCTTTCTTGGTATACGGGTCGATTGTTTGAATCTGCACTCCGGTGACCGCCAGCTCTTCTCCATCAGCAGGTTCCTCTTCTTCTTGATGTTGACCTTCAGCATTGAAGTCTTTCATGCTGGCATAGAGGCGGTCCCTTTCCCAGAAACTTTCTGGGTGCTTCTCATAAGCTTTAGACATGCTAGTCTTCAGTATCTGTGAAAAAAAAAAACTGAATGAATACATTGAAAACTGAGGAGGTACCAGATTTGGGTTTACCCGGCTGATGTCATCCATGTTCATGTGCTCCTCATTTCCATCGCTGACTTCCTTGATGACATCTTGGGCTACTTTTTGCTTTTCAGATTTCAAATCAGCACATTTGTATTCCAGCTCTACATAGCTCTTCATAGTCTCTTTCAGTTCTTCCAGAAGACCAGGAACATCTATTTTTAAAAATTGAATTATAATTATAAAAATTTATGCATGATTTTTAAATGAGTGAACTAACACGAACCTTCTTGTTGACAGTAAGTGGGAAGCATTTCATACACTTGAATGATTTTATCTTTGCCCTTTTTTATGTTATCAGCGAGTTCGGAAGAGTTCGTGTTGTCTCGTCCCCCATACATTTTACAGTTGTGTGGCTTTAAGATAGAAAAATAACTAAAGTTGAAAGATTTTATAGAATTAAAGCGTACTAGGGAGTGAGATAACACTGTAAATTAAAATAAAACTTCTTCGAATTTACGATTAGTTCTACAGGAAAAAGCGAGGAGAAAACTTGAACAAGTAACCAGTTTGGACTTGAATTTTTCGAAATGACATGTGAGGCTAGTTAATAGTTAAAACCTAGTTAATAGTAGTGAGTTGTAAAAATGACCGTCAGATGACGCCCATTTGCCGTTGAGGGCTAGAGGCAGTTCGTCTGCTACTGTCGCAGCGGCGTAAGCTGAGGGAAAGTGATGGACGCTTTGTTGATAAAATTGTTTGACATTTAGAAATTCGTGTTTAAACTTGTAATTTGCAACGAACTAAGTATTTTAAACCTTAAAACCTGAGTAGGCTAACTTTTGTAGCATGGCATCTACTCGTGAACGGCGTACGAATGCGGGAAACCGTTTGTCTCGGCTCCTTGAAGACGAAGAGCAAGATGACGATTTTTACAAAAGCACTTACGGCGGTATTTGATTTTATACATAATTCTCATCATGTCAACAGTTGATTCAATGATTTTATTCTTTTCCAGGATTCAATGATGAAGAGGATGATGCAGAATTTGCTTTCAAGTAATAATTCTCACTGTAACATCTTTTATGAATTCTAAAATATATCAATCTTTGGTTTTACTCAGGCCAGAGGAAGATCAGGATGATGTTGTGGACTCTGACTTCAGTATAGATGAAAATGATGAACCCATATCTGATCATGAAGATGAAGAGGGAAAGAGGAAGAGAGGAGTAGTTGTTACCAAGGCTTACAAGGTATAATACATTTTGAATGATGAAGTAAAACTTTTGCTAAATTTTTTCTAAAATTTAGGAACCTAAACCCAACAGTAAAAAAGCTACAGGAGATAAAGATGCTGATGCCATGACAGAAAGGATTGCTAAAGCAACTGAGGTAGCTGCAACCACATCTGCAGTAGTGGAGCCCAAAAAGACCAGAAAGTACGTAAGGAAGCCCAAACCGGTTTTCCACTATACAGGTCGAGAGAAGAAAGCAGTCCGTACATCCACCGTTCTCAAATCCGCCGAAACTGTTCAGCGCCTCAAAGAGAGAGAGACGACAGGAAGGAAGAAGTACACAAGGTAAATACCTCCATTTTCATCAGTTTTAAAACTGTTTTTTGGTAAAAATATAATTTAAATTATTCCAGGAGAGATAATGGTGTTAAACTGACTCAAGAACAGCTGCTCAAAGAAGCCAAGGAAACTGAAATACTCAATTTACAATCACTGGAAAAGTATCATCAATTAGAATTGGAGAAGAAAAAGACGAGAGTCGTTAAAAAGGCGCCCACTGGACCTATGATCCGTTATCTGTCTACTTCGATGCCCTTGATTGAAGAACTGAACGCGGATGGGGAACGAATCAACGTCGAAGAAGAAGAGGACGCACCTCCCGTGGAAATCCCTGCTGTCGATACCAAGCAGTGCTGCGAGCGAACCTTTATCACTTTCTCTAACGATGCTGTCTTGGAATCGAATTTCAACCGATCGAAACCCATCTCACCGAAACCAAATATTTGTCCCATTACCAGGTTTGCTGCGCTCTTTCTTTTATATAAATATTATTACAAGTTGTCAACATTTATCTCATCTTCTAGGCAAATAGCAAAATATTTTGATCCAGTCACGAGGATGCCGTACGCTAACAAGAAAGCATTCGCTATCCTACGCGAAATCTATTACAACAAACTGGAGGTTAAGGGTGATCCAAAAGATCCCGAAATTGCACGGTGGATCGAATGGCGCCAGAAATACCGCAAAGCGCGCCTTGCCGCTCTAGCCGCCAAGCAACAACAAAATACCACTCTTACAGCCTAAAACTTGATTTTTCCTATGAACCGTGAATACATGCCGACATTTTTAAATTATTCGATTTGACCTTTTAGGCTTCTCATATTGTGTGAATAATGCATACAGAGTGAAACCCATGTAGTAACGGGACACCAATCTTGGGCTATCAATGTCGCACACAGTCCCGATATAGCGTGACACGAAGACTGGTCATGCTTTCCTTTTTATTCCTGTTGTTGTTGTCGGTCAATTCTTCGGTCCATCAGTTAGTGCCTTTTAGTGGTGTCGCTAGCACGAACCCGAAATGGTGGACTAAAGGTCAGTTTACTCTCTTTTAACTGGGTTAGCAAAACATAATAAATATATACTGGGATACGAGGAAAACCGCAAGATGTCTGTTTATGTTAAGGTTTTTTCCGAGTGGCGTTCCTCTTTATTTAAAATGAAACATAATTATTATGTATGTATACAGTCCATTCGGGCGACGCTGAAGATTGCTGGGCGTCGAGTGATTGCCTACCGGGGCGCTGCTGCATCCGGCCAATGGGATCACGCACCAGTATTTGTGCCGTAAATATATATTTACTACATGAAATATTCCCATTTCAATTTTGAAAATATAAAATATTCAGGGACTTCGTCAGGCAGGCGAATCCTGTCGGATGCGTCCCATCTTTGCGATTGGTGTTCCACCTCGACGGAAAGTTTATTCCAGCGTTTGTCCTTGCGCTCAAGGACTCTTCTGCCAGCAGCTAGGTATGGGCTGGGTTCACTCTGAATGTGTCAATCCGCTTAGCCTCAAATCCATCAGCGAAGCTCTTCGTCTACGACGATCCTTCCGTCGGACCATCCTAGACGCCGTACTCAACAATAAACATAAATCTTTATCGTCGTATAAATAAACAGATTCCAGTAATCTAATCATATAGTGAGTACTAAATCATCATCTAGGTCGTCTGGTTGACCTTTTGACCTCGTGAGCTATTATTATGAATGTGTGCCGCCGGACACGTACTCTATCCAGTGGGATTTCCCACAGTATAACGGAAGTGTCCTCCCCTTTTTCCCTATGCATGAAAATATACGAAAAACAAACAAATGACGACCGAAATTTCTTTTTTTAGCGAATACTGTCAATCTTAAGTCACATATAAATCAGAAGCACCGGTAGCGCTCTCTCCAACCCGGTGTATAGAGCGCATGATCCAGACTGCCTGGGATCAATACCCCGCCCGTCGCCCCCACGTCTTGATGGGCTTTTATACGGTAGTGGCAGTGTTGAATCCCATTCGATCCTCGAATAGAACTCTTCTTCTTTCTTTCTTCGTCTTAACTTAACAAATATGTTGAAATAGTAAACGTGTGAATCATCTGAAGAAGAGCCGACGAACAAAATTTCATCCCAGCTGTTGTTGAGTGACAACTTTTTGAAAAAGAGAATAGCAGATTCCGGTGAGCGGCTTGAATGAAAAGATGGCCGCTCCTCCTCCATCTCCTTCCTGCTGGAATGGTATGACACAACTCTCGACCCTTGTCTTCTCATTTCTTTAGTGTGATATCCATCCATTCTGATAGAAATTCCTCATGTGCTTTTCGAGTTGTTTAGATATGAGCCAAGAATCCGGTGGTTTACTCCCTGGATCCGCCCTTTTGGGCATCTCTCTGTGTGAAGCGGCGGTGTGCCGCTTGATATTATTTATAGACCCACTGCTACTGAGGTGTGGACTATACGAGCTCAGTTGCGATTTTTTTGCGCATTTTGTGTCGAAATAACCCAACGACTGGATGCATTTTACTGTCCAGTGAAACCTTGTAGTTTTTTTTAAACCGTAGATGGAGCAGTGGAGAGTAGGCTTAGATTAGTTTTATAGAGTGGGATTATCTCGATATGCTGCTGTCTCTCATCTGGTTCCTTTCAAACCAATTAATATCTCTACGCTGGAACAAGACTAAAAACATAACGACGAAGCAGCCTTCGGTTAAGCATTCCCGTAAGTCTTTTCACAGAATGAAAATTTCTTTTTCCTGGGCGGCCATGATGTTTCCTGACTTGATGGATTGCTCGTGAAAAAAAGATCTAGTTGCGTGGTCTAAAGCCAAAGCACGCACCACCATCTGGGAATATACGGAAATAACTTTCCGCACGGTGGTGGAAGTGGGCCAGCTCTAATGTGTATCAACTCTCTATTTGCGAAATATCGTGTAACTATGTTAAAAAAAAGATAAAAGAGTATACCACGAGCCTAAATGGTTGTGTAATGACAAGTCTCCAAGGAATGAAGTTTCCCAGGGCGGCGAAATAACATACACAAACGACACAAGGAATCTCCCGACGACGTTCCAAAGTGGGCCCTCAATATTTCCAGAGCCAGCTGGGATCGATTCGATGGCTATTTCTGTACGAGACAAAATGGAAAAAAGAGAGAGAGAGGGGAGAGAGAGTGAAGTTCCCCTCACTCTCACTCAAAGTGGGAAGGGTGCACACGAGGGGAGGTCATCATCAGTCGGTTTCGTGAATCCTGCCGCCGAGTTCACGTTAGTGTTACGTGGTTCTATTTTTTTTTTATAATAAATCAGCAAATAAGTTGTGAGGCAGAAACAGTGTTATATTATTTTTGGGTTTGAAATTCTGTTATTTTTGCGGTTTGTTGTTGTTTGGAATCACGACCGACGAGGCGTTGGCTACTCTAGCACGGGAAGTGGGCTTTGGCACCACCACTATTATTGCGCCTACGTGTGCGTATTGTTTCTCTTTCTGACACATTCATGTCGCTTATGCTGATTGCACTAGTGCTTTACTACACTTTGAATCCAGCCGGTGCTAGAGGTAATTTTATGCATCGTAAAAATCTGTTAAAAAGTGACGTCATTTTTGCCATTAATATATTTAGCAGACGATATTTGCTTCTGACAGTTCCCTGTTTCCGGTGTGTGGTTTAAAAATCTACGGCTCGATGATTTTCTCTACTACTGCGACTAGACTTTTAAAGAGAGAGAGAGAAAACAAGCAATATAGTAGTGACTCATGTGTACGCGTTCAGTGAGGGTGGGGGGAGGAGGAGAGTCGGATTACGTTCGCTACTTGAGGGCCGGCCATGTTGTGCGAGGAAAAAAAAGGGGGAGACGAACGAGCAGAGCAGAGAGAGAGGGAGATAGATAGAGAGAGTACACACACATTGCTCTCCCACCCAGTTCATGTGGATCCAGCTGCTGTCTTCTGACACACTACAGTCTGGAATGGACCAAGTCTCTGTGTGGGCAGGGATAAATACATTTCCTCTCAAAATCCAATCACTTGATTTCGTGCAACTTGTGTTAACCAGACTCAATAATGTCATCTCCAAATTGTGTTGAAATTGAAACAGGTCTCAGAAATTTTGTGCAGCTGACTGAAACTAATTCAATTTCCATTACGCCCTCGCATCGTTCGTGTTTTTAACGATGTTATTCTTATTTTTTTCAGGCTTGAAACAGAGTTCTAAAGGACCGGAGACGCCATCTAAGAAGAGCAAGCAGCAACCTCCTACCGACCCAACCGATTCCAATTCCAATCCCATCAGTCCCGTACCGAGCGACATTGAGCTAGAAGAAGCCAACAACTTGGAGCACTGTCAGAGCGAGTCGTATCACTGGTGCGAAGAAGACGACTTGACAAGTAGCGAAGCCGTCACGACTTCAACGGACAAGACACTCGCATCCTCCAGCGACCATTCCGCCGAGGAGTACGTCGAGTTAGCCAAAGCAGCCGACACCAATTTGGCTCACATTGACATGGAGGATTTTAAATCAGCAGACCTTTTCCAGTCGGAGCAGATCCGTTCTTTGTTGATCGAGTACCGCCAGCGTAACAACAGGCCCGTCTCCCGCAGTCAATCTCCCCTCTCGCAGGTGTGCTAAATATAGCCATCTTGATTTTTTAGATCAAGGCCGTTTTCAAACTCGAAATTATTTGCTTACACATTCTCACTTCCTGTTTCAATGCGGTTGAAAGATTATTTATTTACATTTTCAGGACGATTGCAGTTTGACGGATTGTGGATCGTTGTGCAAATCTGGTCCCCTCTTTTCTCCTCAAAGAGCTATCGCATCTTTACCAGGCGGATTACCGCCGGATTACAGCACAGATTCACTTAATCTGATGGAGCGTGATGAGTGCTGGCTACTCCAGACTGAAGAAACAACTGTCGGCGCTAGTCAACTTCTATGCCGAACGAATATGACCAACTACACTTTAGCCTGGAGTTCTGCTTCCATTGGAACAGATCAGGATGTTGAATTTAACGAACCTGGTAACAATCCTTAATATTTTTACTATTATATACATTTTAATATAATAATCTTGTAGGTACGAGCAGTTCGGGATCGGAGCAGAGTCGGGATTGGTCTTCATCGGGGAGCGGTGGGGGAAGAGTAGCACCGCCCATTCCCCCGTGGCCGGCCGCTCCCCGTCAGTGCACTGGAACCTGGGCCGCCGATCCTAGCATGCAATGTTGGGTCTCTCGAGGATCATCCAATAACCATCCAGTGGCCGTGAATAAGAAACCCTCACCCGTTACGGCACGCAAATCCCGCAAACAGAGTCCGGGAGCATCAAAGGAAGATCGAAGGATCGAGCTGATCCATTTCCGGGATACGGTGGCCATCAAATCAGACGATCAGAACGGAAGCAATCCTAGCTTATCCGATATGGATAATGGCAATGAAAAAGCTGCATCCTCCAACCGATCCAAAAGGCCTGTTTTTAATAAAACAGAGGCGAAATCTTCTACCTCAACGACTCCACCTTCATCTGGACTATCTTTACTCCAGATCTACATGCGACAAAAGTCACAAACAAGCATGGAACGTGAAAGTGGGATCAAGAAAACGACACCAGACGACGTGATCGCTTCCGGCGGAGGAGAAGGATGGGTGGAAGAGTACCCTAGCAGTGCGGATGAGAAAATAGGACTTGAATCCATCACTAGTTCTTTGGCGGATGTGGGCGACGAAGATGTCGACGATGACATCAATAATGAAGAATCCGACGATGACGACCTGTGCGAGAATAACGTCCGCTCTCTTACTCTAACGGACGTGAGCGATATCGAGCAAACTTCAATCCAGATAGACGCCGTTCCGTTCAACAACGTCGGTGAGCAGCAGCACTCTCCGGCTTCCTCTTTGGATAAACTCATTGCTAAGATCAAGCCGTTTGAATTAGGCCTCTCACCAGCTTCAATGGAAGAGCACTGGAACTTTGAGAGCAGATTGAATCGCACCGGCCAGGATAAGGGTTGCCAGGCAACCATTCATCCGCCTTCCTCTGCCACTCACGAAGAGAGCACGAGCACCGATCCTATCAAACCAGAAACGTACGTCATCTTCCCTAGTTACAGTCTGCCAGATTTGAGCTTCCTCAAAAAGCACGATTACACCTGGATCGGCGACGTCCTACTTTCTCCGCAAACAATATCCACCAGAGTTCCTCCACCTCCTGCTCCACCTCAACGGAATTTTGATGAGCTTAAAAAACGTCAATTGGGGCATGTAAAAGACTGGGAATCGCTCAACATCCTTTTACCGGAGGAGATCCGTCAACAGATCAACAGTGCCAAGATTCCATCAACTCGCATTGCCAAACCGAGGCCGAAGAGCTGTGACCACAACAACGTCATTCTCAGAGATTCCAAAAGCAATAACCAGCGGCCAACTAGTTTGAAAGGCATTTCGACTCTTCCTGCTGTACCTCAATCACCTCCTGGACCTCCTCCGCTCCCAAAGAGGACAGCTTCCCTTCCACAAAGTCCTGTGCCACTCAGGCAGCATCGCCAAGGAACAGCTCCTGCTCTAGTCAGTGCCACTAAGAGCCCAACCAAAGCAGGATCGGGTTACACGATGAGGAAAACGGTCAGTTTCGGAGAGCATCTCAGCGGCGGTTTCCTTAAATTGGGATCTCAGAAGAGGCCTCTATCACTTTCTCAATGGTCTGGCGGAGACTCGCTGGATGTCGACTCACCGGAAGAGGATTCACGATGCGCTAGCGTGAATTTGGAACAGAAAGAAGGTATATACTATATAATTCATTGGACGTTGAGCTCTTTTATTTACATCTTTGTCGTTATATAGAGCTTGTCCGGAATGTATCTCTGGCAGCGGCCCAACTCTGCAAGATCATGAATCAAGCCGGACGGGATGAAGACGGGCGAGGAAAGTTGATTGCCAGAAGTCTCTCAAGTCAGCTGAGCCCCGCCATCTACCAGCTGCTCTCCGATGGGCTCCTTCCCAATGTTAACACTTTCTTCGGCCAAGTTATCAATTCCGTATGGCGGGTGGTGGAAGCATCCGTCAAAAAAGGTATTTCACCTTGTTAATAAGTCATTTACATTTTTAATTGATTTTGAATATTTATTTAGGGCCAATGTTGCCATGGATTGAAGAGCTGGTACTTTGCCTCAACAGTGAAGATAACCTTCCGGAAGGGCCCATCCGCTTTGGAGTCTTTATCACCGAACTCGTCAAGTATATACAATTACGATAAAAGATAATCTATCAGAGCTTTGCTAACTGTTTTATTTGTCAAGCAGTATGGGTGGATTGGAGTGGTGGCTGGACAATTTATCCGCAAAAGAACAGATCCTTCGTCGGCATTACTCCCCCAATGGATTCCTTTATCTGTGCCACACATCAACTCGCTCTCTGATGGAAGAAGTACGAGCTGCTCTACGTCCACTCTCATCATTACCATTGGAAAACAATGCTGTCCCATCTAAGACCACCACCAAAGCGGCCGCTCCTTCCAGTCCGGCGAGATCCAGCAGCTCTTCTTCCAATAAATCGACGACGATGAATCCAAAGGGTTCACCAGCTCGACCCAAACCTCAGCGACCAATGTCTTTTGTACAAAACAGCAGTCCGAATAAGAAAGGACCACCTCACCAATACAGACGGACGCAGTCACAACATTCTGGATTATCCCCTAAAAAGTTTGGCCAGCTTAATAGTCAGCAGCAGCAGCCGGATAAAGCGGAAATAAAAGTGGACGAATTGAGGCAAAAATGGGAGTCTCTATGCCGAGATAAGAAGACTAGTGATGGTGACGAATCCGCCGCAAATAAAACGAGCACAGCACCCGTATCGCAACTATCGGTGGACAATTCCGTCAAGTCCAGGATCCCTCGCCCAGTCTTCCGGTCGAATAAGTGAAGAAGACTTAACTTTTCTTTTGTATAAAATAATCTCATTATATATAACACGGTTTGATTCCCTATTATATATAATATCCGCTTTCACCTCCCTCATTCTTGTCAAAAAAGGGACACTCGCCAATATGTAAGGATTGGATACAATTTTGTTTAAAAAGAAAAGAAAATTGTGTATTACTATAGACGGACTGGGTAAATAACTTATATCGTCTATATTGATTTTGTTTTTCTCTTTTTCGCAATCCCTTGTTTTTCAGCTTGTTAAAAAGACAATTTATTTGTTCAACTAGTCTTGTACCAAAATCTAGCCTCACTTATTATTTAGTGTGGTCTAATTACAGTGTATCATGAAGGCCAGAAATGTATGGCGATCCGCACCTTTATGTGTGATGTTTCTTGAACAATATACTCATTAGCGTTTACTCGTTGTTTTCTCTTTTTTTATCCAGTAAAAAATAATAATAAACAGAAGGAGAAAAATTTGAAAACTTTTAAGCTATTTATATATTTAAAAATCAAGCGGAATATATATACACAATTTATATTTAATAATAATTTCCCCCCCAGCTACTCATATACTTACGCGACAATTCAAATAGTAGGGTATAAATGCATTTCATTCAAATGCATCGGTTACATTACATCCCCCCATAAATAAAAGATATAAGCGTCTATGAAAAAAATGTAAGAACAGAGTTTTGATTTCCTCGGACCAAAAGGAAAGGGGGCATATTCGCCGTTAGGGTCTCGAGCCAGGCCATATAGAGCGGGCCGCTGACAGTGTCCTTCCTCGGTACGGGTAATGTCCTATTCACAAGAATGAATTCCGTAAAAATTTGTATAATTTTTAAGAAGATAATGTTGTTCTTACATGACTATTAGATTTGCTTCGGTCGAGTGTTGTAATAGCAACTCCCTCAACCTCATATGGTTGAATGTTTTCGGCTTCTGGGCCATCAATTCAGACTCCAATATGATCGGTTCTATTTTAAAAATTTAGAAAAGACTCTACTGAATACAGTATGTTATTAGATTTAAATGTAGGATCATACCAGAAGTGTTTCCTGGTTCGCGGCGGACGAGGTTTTTAGTCATGGAATCAAACCAGGCCCTTGTGGCCGCAGTAGGAGGAGTCGTGACATCTTTAATAACGACAACGTCTCGAACCGGAATCCGGAATTTGTTCATCAACAAGCGCATGCTGTAATAACCGCAAATATTAAGTATATAATTGGCATATTTAAAACTTGAATAACAAACCTGTCTTGTTTGCTTTCGACCGCATCCTTTTCATCTGCCAAACAGAAAACCCGCAAATTGGAATTGGACCAGTTGGATCGTGTTGTTAAAATGTGTGGGAGGAGCATGGACAGACCACCGTCATCGTAGAGCCACCAGACGTCGATCGTACCTCTCTTTTGCTTCAATCGGAAGCGGTAGATGCTGTTTAGGACTTCGGCCGATAATTCCCCACCGTTGGGATCCCTTTAAAAGTTATTTAGATTAATATATCATCCAATATAAGATTTGTAAAAAATTGTATACTTGAACATGACACGAGTCTTTTTCATCTTCTTTTGTTGAGTTAGAGTCGTCGAGTTAGAGACATTGCTCGACGTGAAAGAGAGAGCATCTTTAAACTTCAAAATTGGGTTCACTTGAGGCTGATCAGCAGTGTCGGTCGTCATAGTCGAACGGGTATCGAAATCTATATTTAAATGTATTTATATTAGTCTTGTAAAAATGAGTTTAATAAGAAGCATAATAGTATTACTAAATGGAGCTAATTGGGGGAGCTTAGTTGATTCGTCCTTAACGAAAGTAGGATTGTCGACTCCGGCAGTGTCTGGCGGCTGCTGTTGATTCTCAAAGTCGAAATCAGCGATGATGTCCGAGTAGTCTAAGCCCTCTTGAACGCGCAAAATAGCCACGGCTACGTGCATCTCCAATGCCGTGCTATTTACACAAATAAATTTTTACATTTCATGTATTGTTAAAGAGTATATTAAGGCCTTATTACTGGATGGATGCAAAGTATTCTTCAATTTGAAGTCCCTCGGCAGTGCGCCATTGGCTCTGGTATCCCAAAAGAAGGATATTGGGCTTCATCTTGCCGATACCGGTCGCCTGCAAGAGGGCACCAACTCCATCAGAGAAACTCAAATTATCCAATAAGTTATAAAAGGCTTTGGTTTTATGGTATCGAAGGAATCGAGATGCTTTCGCCATCTGGGTTGAACGTTGTCGATGATTCTGTCTCTCCTATTATTTCATTAATTTTTTTTAGAATTGGAAATCTTAATACAAATGCATTTAAAAAAGGAATAAATTACCTTGACGATATCACCACAAACCATCATGGAATTGTTTTTACAGAGCAAATAAGCGAAATCAACCAAAGAAGGTCTCATATTCGGTGATCCAGTCATGACCAAGATTTGTGGGGTGTAGGTCTTGACGTGATCCTCTGTCGTGTTCAGTTGTTGAACAGTAATTAAAGCTGTTTTATAGGCCTGTGCTTGACCCGATGATCCCCAATTAACCTCTAAAAATGTAACAAATTCGATTATTAGTCAAATTTCATCAAAGCTATTGGCTAATATGTATAGTTGTGTACGTGGCTTGCGGTGCTTGACCAAAAGGAAGAGTGCGAAAACGATGCCAAAAGTGATGAGGGCTGTCGGCCAGCTGCCCAGAAACATGGCAGCAACAGAGAGGATACATCCTGTAAGACTCAGCCATTTGTTATAGTAGCGGAAAGTGGGTCTCCAACCAATAGGCTGGATCAGGTCAACGTGGAACGTAGAGAAATTGACGAGGGCGTAAGAGCCCAGGTAGCAGTTGGAGATGAGCGGCGCAATCACGTTCAATTCAGCTATTTAATCAAATTAATCTTATTCAAATATTTTAACTATTTAATTATGTAAGACACATACCAATAAGGATGCATCCTAAAGCGATGACAAAGGTGAGAGCATAGGCCCTAAGAGGCTCCTGATTCTTTCCATAACCTTTAGCGAAAACATGCAAATAAGGAAAAAGCTTATCCTTGCAAAGGGCCTGGAACACTTTGGGAGCGGAGACGAAGCAGGCTAGGGCCGAGCTGAGCGTTGCGGCGAAGCAGCCCGCGTAGTTCAACGGACCAAAGGCCGATACGAGTGTCATCACCTGGTAGCTGTTATGTAGACCCCATTTACAGTCGGTGTGATCCACAGAATCAAGAGGACATAGGATTGGGATGTCAGCTAGATAAGAACCGTTCAAGTAGTCTGCGGGATTGCCTGTAGCGTCTCGAAGAGTGGTCGCTCCCGCAATAGCGGCGAATAAGACGTAAGAGAAAGAAGTAATGATAATAGCTAATAGAGTTCCTTTCGGGATAGCAGATGAGGGATCCTGATTTGATGAAAATATTTCATGTTTAGCTCGTGTTTTATAGTTGATTAATAGTTGAATTTACTTTTAGATCTCCTGAAATGTTGGCTCCAGCCAAGATTCCAGTGGCAGCCGGAAAGAAAATGGCAAATACGGAGAAGAAGTTTTGCTTGAATCCGTTAAAGATGCGATAATCCGAATAGAAATTGCTCTTCATTATTTCATCTTTATGTTTTAAAAATAAAAATAAATTATTTATCATAATTAAGAGATACGTGGCCTCATTCGTACTCAATACAGTCACCACTCTATAATAGGGATTTTCCTAAAAATTAGGGACAACTTCTATATAAACTCGACGTCCTCGCAACATTCTACTACTCTAACAAGATTTAAATAGAATTCTTGCTTTTAAAGTGAACCACTTTGCCCTACTTCAATTCCAGATACCAGTCTTGAATTTAAATTAACAGAAAGGTATTTTAAAATCCTTGAATAAATAGAAGTTGTTGTGGAAAAAAACCATTGAATTTTAAGTCCCACTGGAGAAGGAAAGGGCATAAAATACGGTGACAATGAACTGCAAGAGAAAGGAATTTATGACGTACAATCGAAGCCGATGAAACCTTTAGAGATCTCTTCAATATCCGATGGTCCGATGATGCTTCCGACGATAAAGTTGGCCAATGAAACCAGCAGAATTCCCATCAATAATAATTGGGCCTTGATAATTTAAAACATAGTAGTAATTAGCAAGTAGTTAATACTTCACTTCTTTTTATATTTACCTTTGCTTCCCATTCCATACCGATGCCAACAATAAGGGTAAGTACGATTAGTGTGATTGAACCAATAATCCGGATATCGTTCGGTCCATTATCGATAATCTTGACCCCCAAACTGGCCAATAGATCGTTAAGGGACTCGCAGAATCCAACCGTATGGAGCGAGACAGCGACAGCATTGGCCGTAGCAAAGATGATGCCGATAGCCGCACCGAATTCCGGTCCCAAAGACCTAGATATCATGTAGTACGTCCCACCTCCTTTTATCTGGCCGTTGGTCGAAATGGCGGACATGGAGAGAGCCGTTAGAGACGTCACAGCAGTGGCAACTAAGATGATGAGGATGGCTTGACCGATACCGGCCTCTGCGACGACCCAGCTGAGACGGAGGAAGAGCATAACACCCCAGATGTTGAGGAGGCATCGCATAAGAACTCCTTGGATCCATCCGAATTTGAATCCACCAGCTGCTTGAGCACCATCTTTTCCTTTCTATTTAAAGTTATATTATAATGTAGTATTTCAACTTCAAAGGACACAAAGTTTTTACCGCATTCTTATTCTAATGCTTTTATTAGATTATGATCTAAATAGCCTACTTTAGTGGTGGAGCCAATGACCTTCCCATAAATCAATTTATCTGACAAACAGCTGTCTAGACTTGACTTTAATGACCTTCTAATCCTTGCGAAATCTCATATAAGAGGTCATCGGGTTGTACCATAATAATCACTAATTAATAAAAAGCTTTCTTTATCCTGGTATTTTAATTCCAACTAATCAATAAAATATAATCTATATGATCAACAGATTAAACTACTATGCTACCTTTTACCGCGTTGTATACATAATCCTATATCTTTCATAATCTGTAAAGACTGTAATCAAGAGAGAATCAAATATGCTTCATGGCCTCATTTCTCTTTTAAAACCAAACTTTTCAATATACCAAACTATTACACAATTCCAAATTCGATGAATTGAGACTACACCCTTGACCCATAGTTTTAACAAAGTTTGAATAATATGAGCAATTCGCGAAAAAATAAATGATGATGGATTGCTGACTTTGATCATTATATTTTTCTACCTTGGAATTGGGGGTCGTCAGGACAGGTTCGCCAAGGTAGAGTTGCTCCAGGGTGGGCCGCCCTGGCCCGGTAGGCATGGAGGACAGCTCAACGTTATAGTTATCCATCTGGGGCAGAGTTTCCCTGCTCAAGTGGTGCTGGAGACCTCGATTGATCCTCACGCTGTCACGCAAGTGACCTTTGAGAGATACACCTCTCTCCAACTTGTTGGCCTGCATCACAACTCCCCTGAGAATTTAAATAGCGATTTAAAATCAATTAAAAATTAATGAAACTTTATTATTAGCATTACTCCTCTAATTTTGAGTGACACAAGTAACTAGAATCAAAGGATAATCTCCTTTTCAGCTTAGTGATAGGCTGATTTAAGGATAGTCTCCTTTTTAGCTTGGTAATATTAGGCTGATGCATCGTAATGCTATTTCAAAAACTGACTAAAGATGTTCTATACACACCCAAGTTATTTTATAGAGCGAAACAACGCCAACATATAAAATTCCTCCTTTTTTATCATCAAACATGATACTGTTTACTTTAAGTATATAGAAGCGGTACATGTGTGATGATGCAAACAAGGTTATGTACCACACTTGTTCCATTAACAAATAAACTGCTGACTGTTTAGGCTTAATACAACATACCCTTGAGTTGAAGAATGATGACGAATACTGCGTCCAACAGGTGAGCTCGGTGATGAATGAAAAGTATGCTGAACGTCCTCCATATTGATGTTGAACGAAGAAGAGGATTTCCGTCCCAGCTGATCGTTCACCGGGACATGGGTGACTGAAGTGCGTCGCCGTGGCATCATCGGACCAAAGTGATTATTCACGCCAGATTCGTGATTATTATTATTAGAGCTGATGTCGGTCGTATTTAGACGCTGGACGCTGAAGCGGGAAACGCGCGACGCTCCATCGACGGCGCCGTTGACGTCGTCATCCTTTTTCTTATTGATGTAGTACTCCATGATTCATATATTCACGATTATAAAGGCTCAGAACATGTTCACCGAAAGTTTGCACAGCGAGGAATAGTCAAAGAGTGCAACATGTTGCCGCTTTTTTATAGGTTCTGCTCAACCTTTCTATTAGTTCTTTGAGTGCGCACACGTAATAGTCCTTGACAATGTGTGTATATTTACACATCAGCAGGTTTTTCTTTTTATACGTATACAGCAGCAGTGCCATTGATTCATTTCATATAAATTGCTTAGTTAATGTCAGTTCTTTTATGCTTGTTTATTATTCTTATTTAATCAGCTTCATTTTTATGGTTTAAGAGGAAATCGTATTAATGGTTCACTTTTATGAGTTTGGAATGTATTTATTTACTTTACGACTGCTCGTTATCATAATATAGCTTGAAGCATTTACTATGCATACACCAAAGGTCCTTGACTTGATTGAATGAGTCTAAATGATAATTATCTAGTATTTATTTGGCTGCTGACCCACTTGTTTTTTCTTTTCTTCAAAGGTCATTGTAAAGGTCGTCATAAAGATAGAAACAAAAATCCGATACTAGAGGAAGATAATAATTATGGAAGATGCAATAAATCAAAGATAGACAATGATCAAAGTATATGTAGACTATATAATACACCTTGACCTAGTTATTATTATTTAATTTTCACTAACATTTTCATTTGAAGAAAACCTGGATGGTAAGTTAGTTTTAAGCAACTTTACTTGATGAGTGAAAATTCATCATAATAGACGAATGAATTGTTTTATAAATAGCAGAAAAAATTGCAGCATGACGCAGTTCACAATGATATAATCATTATTTGATCCAGTTTGAAGTTGACATTTGAATGTAAAAAAGTCGAGTGCTGCATCCGCATTTTGTCGTGTATAACAAAGTGCTGATGCTTCGTATTGTTATTATTACTCAGCAGGTAATATTCAATGAATAAGAAAACGATGAGAATTTTTTCCCGATATTATTATTATGTCGTTTTGTTGCAATAGCGCATTTCCTGTCGCTATTCAAAGTCAACTTTCACTTGACAAAACATAAGAGACATATTCTGATGAATTGCGTAAAACTATAATGGGTTTTAAATTGTCCTTGAGTCTCTGCCGAAATCGAATATCCCGATAAATTTGTCTGCCGTATGGTAATTTTTATCATAACGGTTTGAAACAAACGAGCTGCCCGATATCTGTATCAAGGTGAACTAGTTTTTTTTTCTCTCTCTCTTTCTCTACGTTTGAATAATTAATTTATAGAAAGTATGTAGAGTGCACGTGTACTCACCGATGCCAAGGGGAATTCCATATATTATGCATCCCTTAAGGAAATCATCATTATGTTATAATAATAAACTGCGGATTTTCAATGTCGACCACTTATTCACATCCTTTCCCTTTAAGGTTTGTCTTTTTTATACAATGTTTATATTCTATTGGTTTACAATTGGTGTAAAATCGCTTAAGACTAATTTTTGATAGTAATTTCAAGAATAAAAAGTAAGAACAGATGTTTGATTCCCTCTGACGAGCAGAAATGGGGGCATATCGGCTGTTAGGGCCTCCAGCCAGGCCATGTACATCGGGGCGCTAACGGACCCTTTCCTGGGCATCGGTAAAGTCCTGTTTTTAAAATTTTGATTTATATTTATTGTTTAGGTCTTTAAAGAAAATATAAATTGAATGTTCTTACATGACGACAAGATTAGAGTCGATGGAATGATCAATCAGCAATTCCCTCAGTCTTAAATGGCGATCTGTTTTTGTCTGCAAAGAGACCTTCTCAGCATCTAAATAGTTTTTAAAAAGAAAACGTTATTGCTGCAATAAAAAAAATTTATTTCTTGTGCGATTTATCCGCCTGAAACCGGATATTAACTGCTGCATAATAAGTCAATATAATGATAAACAAAAAAATGCTTGACATAAACTGTGGTAGTAAAACTGTGAACCGATCTAAACCGCATCAAACTGGTTGACACAATACAAGTCGTCAACCTTGTGTTGCAAGTGTTTTTTTTCAAACTTTTAAATAAGTACCACAAAATATTATTGAATAGTGCGATTTACATAATTTTTTTTTTTCAGCGATAACTGGTTGAACTAACTAATGCGATCATCATAATTCTTAAAATTGATATAGTTTTCTTGATTTAATGATTTTTTTAAAGCCCGGTTTTGATGCTACACAATCCAACCGGAACGGAGAGCCAAGAGTCGCTTGAGACCGATGAAACTCAATAAATACTAAAAATGCACTTGTTCAATGATGGAAAATATTCCGACATATGCAGCCAGAAATAAAATAACATTTCGGTTTGAATAAACTTATCTGAACTAGATCAATCTTTTCGACGCAATATAAAAAGTCGTCATCCTTGTTGCGATGCAGATGTGTGTTTTTAAACTACGCGTTACACAATCGTATTGAATTGTTACCATTTTTAAAATAGTAAATAAGGCTGTTTTTATCAGTCCTATCCGATTATATACAGAAATATTTGAAATTGAAAAAATAATAGATTTTATTTTTCAAATAAATTTCACCTGAATGTTGAGAGCTATCTCGATGGTTCAAATGACGAAGGAGTCCATCGAACCAAACTCGGGTCGACTCTTTCGGAATGTGGCTCAATTCCGGAATAACCACCAGATCCGAATAAGCGATCCGAAATTTTCTCAGCAGCGCTGCCATTCTAAATTATTCCTCCTTTAGTTTTAAGAAATTAGAAATAACTCTTCCAATTGACTCACAGGTGATGCTCTTTTTCTAATTCTTCCTGTCCGGATGCAGTGCAGAAAACGCGCAATTTGCAGGATGACCAGCCGGATCGAGTGCTTATAATGTGCGGCAAAAGAAGAGTCAATCCTATATTGTTATACAAAAATTTTGAAAAATTAATCTATTTTTTTTAAAGATTTATAAACAAATTTAGTTAAACCTCCATCGTCGTAGAGCCACCAGACGTCAATGATGCCTTTGCCTTGCTTCCGCCGGAATACTGTTACGTTGTTAACGATGTGTTTGGGCACTTCGTTACCAGCTTCATCACTGTAATTACATTTAAATGACAAAACATTTTTAATGTAATATTTTAATGAAATTACCGATAAATATTTTTCTTTTTCTTTTCCGTCATTCCTCCAGTTTTATTGATATTATTCATCCGCCGGATTCCTCCGATTTCCGGAGAGCTAAAAGTATCGATACTTGCAGATGAGCTTACTGTAGAAATATCAAATAATCAATCTAGTATAGATTTATAGATTTTAAAAAATAGTCATATTAACGAACAAGCTGAAACAGAGCGATGTAAGGCACCATTATTCACATCTGCAAAAATTCTGGAATAATCCAGGCCTTGTTGAACTCTTAGAATAGCCACAGCCACATGCAAATCGAATCCAGTGCTTCAAAAAAGAATAGTTCAAATAAACGTATAATTCAATTTCTATATTAACAATATTTATAACGTACTGGATGGTGGCAAAGTATTGGTCGAGGGAGATCGGGTCACAAGAGCGCCAGTCGCCCTTGAAGCCCAGTAAGAGGATGTTGGGTTTCATCTTGCCCAGGCCGGTGGCCTCCAGCATGGACGCCACGCCCGGCTCTAAATCTGCTGCGTGAACGAGGGCGCAAAAGCCTTTGATCTTGTTCTCTCTCAAATATTGGTAAGATTTTTGCAAGGTAATGGCTCTCCCTTTCGAGGTCTCTCTAACCTACAATTTTAGAAAAGAAAAAAAAATGTCCGATCTTGGCGATAAATCTAGCCGGGACTGAGATAGGTTCCGCACGTAACTTAATCGTTCGAAACCGTTGAAAGTAAAGTCATACTTTGACAACATTTCCAGAAACTAGTAAGGAACTCCTCTTGCAAATCAAGTGAGCAAAGTCAAGGAGAGCTGGACGTGAATTTGGAGGACCAGTTAAAACCAAAATCTGTGGTCGATAGTTCTTGACGTGCTCCTCAATGTAGACCAACTGCTGGATACTGGCCAATGCTTCACGATATGTTTGTGCTTGAGTGGACGAGCCCCAGTTAACCTCTATAAATTGATGTGTCAATAAATCATCTGTTAGGTTAAGTACAGATAATTAGAGTATACGTGGGTTTCGGTAAAGGACGACCAAATAGAAGAACATGACGATGGCGATGGTGATAAGAGCCACCGGCCAGCTGATCAAGAACATACCCACTACACAGAGAACAGCCGTCAAAAGGCTGAGCCACATGTTATAATACTGTAGTTTGTAAAATTTAGTGTCGATAATTGCTTTTCAGTGAAATGAAAACATAAATTCAATACCTTAAAAGTGGGTCTCCATCCGATGGGTTTTACCAGACTGACGTGAAACGTGGAATAATTCATGAGAGCAAAAGTAGCCAAGAAGAAATCGGAAATGAGCAGTGCGATCACGTCCAGATGAGCTGATTAAATCACAATTCATTAACATCACGAAATCTGGAACAGTTTTTATGATTATAAACCAATTAGGACGAAAACGAGGGCCAGAATGAAAGTGAAAGCGTAGGCTCGAAGTGGCTCCTTGGATTTCCCGTAGCCTTTCCCGAGAATACCGACAAGCCAGTAAGGGTAAATGTTGTCATCTGCTATCACTTGAAGTAATTTAGGGCAAGAGACGTAACTTGCTAATGCCGAGCTCAGAGTGGCCGCAAAACAACCGGCATAGTTCAGGGGACCAAAACCCGAAATCAATGTCATTGCCTGTTCAAAATTCTCAACTTAAGAGAAAAAAAAATAATATAGTGTTATTAGTTTACCTGGTAATCGTAGTAGATGCCATAAGTACAATTATGGCTGACGCAGTCGAGGAAAGTGCCGTTATGGAGGTCTTCGACGCTCCCGGTGGCCGCCCTCTTCATTGTCGCCCCACAAATGATTGCCACAACGGCGTATGAAATACTAGTTATAATGATAGCCAGGATCGTTCCTTTAGGAATGGCGCTGTTGGGGTCCTTATTATCAATAAATTAGCTTCTTATCAGTATTACAATGCTTTAAAAATGAAATTCCGAATTACTTTGAGATCGCCAGAGACGTTGGCTCCTGCTAGGATCCCGATACCAGCCGGAAAATAGACGGAGAAAACGGAAAAGAAATCCTGCATCTGGCCATCAGTGACTGTGTAACCGGGGCTCCAGTTTTCTCGAATCAAATCCACTAGTTGATGTTATATAATAGTTATTATATAGATTCAATCTAGTTTAAATAATAGATTAACTGACGATCGTATCCGAGAAATCCTTTTGCTTTCTTCTCCTCCTGATCCTGAGGTCCCATAATACTTCCAGCGATGAAATTAGCAAGGGCCACCATCAAAATGACTAGCATAACACCTTGAGTCTTTATCCAATTAGATAAAGTTAATTTCAAAATAACTTTTAAAAAGTCCGGTCTTTACGGTAAAACTACCCGGGACGAACAGTGGTTCAACCCGGCGAGAAATTCGCCCAAGACCGGTGAAATTTATAGCTTACTTTTGCCTCATATTTAGCACCCAATCCACAGAGGGCACACACGGCTATCATTGTAATAGTCCCGATGATTCGTATGTCGTTATCGCCTCCGTCCACTATGACAGCAGCGCCACCGTAGTTCTTCATCAGATCTTGAATGGATTGACAGAATCCAACCACATTTAGGGAAGCATTAATCGCATTCGCTATGGCAAATATGATGCCAATCGATCCACCGAATTCCGGGCCCAAGATCCGGCTCATAACGTAATACGTTCCACCACCGCCGATCTCGCCGTTGGTCGCAATGGCCGACATGGATAGAGCAGTCACGAGCGTGATGAACGTCGAGATCCCGATAATTATCAAAGTTTGCCCTTTTTAAAATATTCATTTAGATCTTATAATCGATAAGATTTTTAGTAGATATACATATTCCGGAGAGGGCTACAACCCAGGAGATGCGGAGGAAGAGCATCACGCCCCAGATGCTCAGCATATTGCGGATGAGAACCCCTTCGATCCATCCGAATTTATCTCGGATCGGTTCGGGTGGATCCGTTGAATCAATTCGTTGGTTTTCAAGCTATCATAATATTATTAAACAACCATATTGTCTATAGAGAAAAAAAAATGTTCAACCTGGTGGGCAGAATCTGCTGTGCCGCCGGATAGTGATGATTCGTGAAGCTGCTCTAAAGTTGGTCGACTTCCGGCGGATGAATTCTCCCGGTCGAGCTGATGAAAGGGGCTATTCCGGTAATTATCCAGGCGTGGAAGAGCTTCTAAATTAATAGAGACTCTTCGAAGATTATTAGCTGTGCTCATCGTGAGCCGCCGGATGGAATTCCTTCCAGCGCGGATGCTATTCCGGATGGCCGTTTCTATCGATAAGAACCGGCTAGTCGTCGATGTAGGCGTTGCTGGATCAATATGAATCACTGGTTGCTGCATTTTAAGAATAACAATTAAAATAGTTATTACAGTGCCGTTATCTTGTAATTTAATTTGTTACAGTACTATTATATTATATTAATGCTACATATTATTATATCAAGTCAATAACCCATCTGATTCCGCAAAAATATATTTATGTAAGCGAGGTAAAGGATATATGCCAACTAGGGAGAGTGAAAAAAATTAGCCCCATTAGAGTAAACGAATCATCTATGAGTACGATACTAACTCCATCGCTGTTGAGTTCAAATGACTGGCGGCGGGAAGATTCCGGAATATTGCTGGATGATGACAATGATGATCGCCTTGCTTGGTACTGCTGGATTGCGCTATTAGAGCTGCTTCCGTGGTGCTATTTCAAAAATGCATTAGCATATGTGTATAATAATAAGAATATTGAGAATATTATACATCACTAAAATCTTGGGAATCCATTGCGACGCCCGAGTGAACCGTCGGAAGCGATGGACGGGCGACGCTGGAGCGCCGCACTGCCGGCACTACGGGATTCACCTTTAATAACTGATTCTGTTGAACACTAGCAGCATTATTACGAGCAGCTTCTACCCCGGACATTTTCTAAAACTGGACTGGGGTGGAACTTAGGGTAGCTGATCCTTTTATCGATTTACAATGACGTTTCGTCGTTAAACGATTCATTTTATTCAGGATTTGATCGGTTGCTAGCCATAATGAATATCACGTTGAAGGAATATAATAAGAGCGAGCCGTGCAGACTGTTCCGCTCCGGATGTCGCATTCTATATAAATTAGCAGAGCGCAACAGCATATAATTTTTCTTTTAATAACGACAGAATTTCATTATTTATTGATGGTGAATTATTATTTTTTTTTAATCACGCGCTGTGCATTGGAGATGATACAAGTTCGTGATCCTTGTAGTAAGTGACGTCACATCCGATATATTTCGTGTGCCCATTTTTATTGGATTTTGTTCTTCCTTATCATAATACAAAGATTCCCACGGAAAACTGGTTCAGATGTACTCTGTTGTTACTTTTCTAAATCTTCTCAATTATGAATGACGGTCATCATGGACGAGGAATAACTTAATAATAATTTAATACCTTTTTTATAAATGCTTTGTATCATCAAACAAAGTAAGTTGTACTAATTGTAGCCGTATGATGAAAAAAGAAAAAGAAAAGAAAATGAAGTACCGTGCTGCTCCAGTTTCACTAATTAACCCGTTTCTACTTACGTCCATCTTTTTCTCCATTATTAGGTTACCATGGATAACATATACGGTACACTACTCCGTGGATACGTTATAAGCTCTTTTGGTTAACGCATAATTACTGTGTTACACAAAGTAATATTACTCCGATGAACTACCGGACCGAGATAAGTACTGGTACCTGGAACACCTGCAACCCACGTAAACAGTACTTTATAAGAAGGGTGGATCCAATAACAATATTATGATAGCTTTTTTATTGTTGCTAGGCAACCATTATATTTTTTATTCCGAAGTCCTTAGATGTATCACCCAATTTATATAGGTATTTATATTATTCTGAGTACTGTCGTTGGATACGGAACCCCCTTGATTCGGACAATATTCTCATTAGTAATGCTCTGCATATATGCTATACAAAGTACCGTATTTATAATTGAAGAAATCAAATGATAGTTTGGAACTTCGGATGATTGTGGCAGATTTGCATATTATAACAGATTTTTCGCTCATTGCGAACGAGGGAATAATAAGTTGGTCGCTTTAAAAAATCTTTTTAACACTACATCCATTTCATGACGTTTATTTTTGAACGTGTGTAGAAAAATCTGACAAGCAAGAATACGAATACAAAAATTATAATGTTGAAACATCACAGTTAACACCATTCTTCGCAAATGCAGAGGTTTTTTTTTACTGAAGAATGTTAGTTACAACAAATAGTACAGCGAGTGAGTCACAATAATATTTAGAGGTATATATAGGCATATCGTACGTACAGTACACTTAAGATTTCGCTATGATGGAAACGTTGGACAAATAAGCTTGTACAAATTATCCTTATAAATATCTACTTTTAAAGAATCTTCTTACATAAAAAAGAAAAAAAAAGTTTTTTAAAATGGTTATTGTACTATATTTTTTTTTTAGAGAGAAATAACTTTAAACTAGATACTTTGAGCCTTGTTCCGTACTTTCTTCTTCCGAGTTGTGTTGTCTTTTAAACGTCAGCACACATAAGGGGATGGTACATCAAAAGAACATGTATAGGTATTGAAGAGAAAAGTGGATTTAGCACATACTGTAGCATAGCAAGTCACTCGATTGCCGAATTTCTTTTTAGACTTCTGTTTCAGCTACCATTTTTATACCCCCGTCGTGAATGACCGCGCTGGAGAGTGAGTGTAATCTTGAGCACTGATGCTGATCATGAACGTAATAGAGAACAGCTGGAGATGAAGCAGGGTCAAGAGTGGGGGTGTCGCTATTACTACTCGCCGGGCAGTTAAAGGTACGGAGAGGGGCCGAAGAGACTGGGAGAGAAGTATCGACGGCCATTACCCAGGGGAACCAAGTGGTAATCGGCTTATTCTGTTGGCCAACCCACCAGCCAGATTGTAATGTACTCGATGTCTTCTGATGATAATGTCGGAGAGGATCTGGCAATTGGATAGAGTCATCGCTTTCGCTGCTACTGCTTGCGAGAGAGTTGTTGCTACCTTTCTGGAATAGGAAACGACCTTTGTGATGAAATGAGTGGCCAATGATGGGTTCTGAGCCGTGCAGATTCCGTTGTAGATGACGACGACGCTTGAGTATTCGGATAGATGCAGGCTGATCTTGTTGCTGCTGCTTTCCTTCCGCTTCATTCTCTTCCGGAATTCGAACGTGACCAATAACGGCTTCTGTTCGCAGCTTCACACTTAGAAGCTGATGAGGTTCGTTGGAGTCAGCACCCAGATTTTCCGCATTCTTCGCCTGATTTAGTTTCAGAGATTGAGCTGGATTTGAGGGTACTAAAGATCTTCCTAATATCCGTTGCTGATTTAATCGTGTCCCAATACGGGATTCCCGGTTCCCATAAAGCGGACCTGAAAAAAAGTATATACAAGGAAGCAATCCGTTAAGGAAATTCAAAACGGGAAAATTCCTCTCATAAATATATGACTCAACTTATCATTGTTTAATTACTACGTAGTCAGCGATCCAATAAGGATGTTAATTACAATTTATGAGATTGTAAACAGCCCCAATGCCAAAGCTTTGGTAATGTAGCCCGTTCTCCTAATGACCTTTCATCTCTATTATTGATCGCTAGCAGTGATGCTGGTCCTAACCAGTAGCATACAGGATCGATTGTGATATCCAGACCAGAATGGTATTGTAATAAGAGTATAGAGGCCGTTATTACATGACCACTTACTACAATTATTGAAGGGGGAGCTCTAAACTCTGCTCTGAAAGGCCTTGTACAGTGCTCATGGAGAGGGATTGAAAAGAGAACTCTATGTTCTGCTCACCTGCTGGGATCATATAGCGATGACCGTCCATATGAGTGAACGGCTGAGCGCCCACCATTAGAATTGGTTGATTTGGGAACTCCGGCATTGAAAACTTTTTAACCCGACAAAGAAAGACGTGGCAAATAACTGTCTTGAAGTACTGACGAAACCTGTAGAAAGATTAATTACAAATCAAAAGGATGAATCATCATTAGTATAAGAATAAGATAATACCTGCCGTTCATGTAGTAATAGACTAGAGGGTTGATCATGGCATTACTCATGGCGAGCCAATAGAAGGCGAGGAAGATGTGCTGGGTGTAGCGGTAAGTGATCACGTCCACGTCGATGTATTGGTAAAAGAAGTAGCCATGGTAAGGCAACCAGCAGACTGTGAACAGAGTTACTACGACGATGAACATTTTGACTGCCTAAAACGCCATAAATAATGTTCTTTTCAAATTATTTATGTAAAAAAGTTATGTAATTTAGATTGCCATGTTACTAGGTAAATTTTATTCAACTGTAAAAATAAATGCTTACCTTTCGTTTCGACTTAATGGCATCCGCTTGCTGCTGAGTTAGTTCACCGATAGCTTGGCTGCGCCACAGCACGAAACTCGTTCGTGTGTAGAAGACACACATCACCATGACAGGTATCAGGTACGTGAGTATCGTGAAGCAGATATTGTACCTAAATATACCAAACGAATTACAAGTTCTCCGAATACAATTCTAAGACATACAATTTCCTTACGTAAAATCCTGCTGAGATACGTTTGGTAAACCGTCAGGCCAAATCATCAAACAAACCATTCGGATTTCTCCATCCAAATATCTAAATATATTACAACGACCAAGGCAATGAGACAGAGGCGAATATTTCAACACTTTAAATAGTAATAACCTATCAGAGATTGTTTGAGAAAAAAGAAGACAAGGAACAGCCAGGACACAGCTGGCCATCCAGATGAGGCTGATGGCAATTCGGGCGGTGAATTTGCTCATTCTCGGTCGCAGCGGATAAACGATGGCGACATATCTTTTGTTATTCATACAATCCAAATAATGAAAAAAAGATTCCATTGCCATCTTATAGATAATACTAATAAAATGCAATGATTTCATGGTGCAAATGGACGAGTATGAAAACACATGAATGCGATATTACCTTTCAAACGAGATGGCGACTAGAGTAAAGACGCTGGCCGCTACTGTTACGTTGGCAATAAAGCTATTGAGAGTGCAGTAAATGGACCCGAACGGCCAGTGACTATATAACATGCGTAACATACCGGTAATAAAAGAATCAGTCTAATATCTATATAGTCGCTTTTTACGATCAATGTCATACTTGTTCAGCATAAAGGTAAAATTAAAGATGCAGTTAAATAAGGACATGGTCAGGTCCGCTAGACTCACGTTCACCTATTTGCCAAAGTAAAGAAGAAACGAATTACAAGCGTGAAAAACACTTACTACTAAAGATACGTGTGCATAAAGATAAAAGAAGACCACTTACCAGAAAGTAATTGGTCACCGTTTTCATTCGCCTATTAGCTGTTTTATTTTTTTTTTTTTAAGAAATGGTCATATAAAGTTTCATGGTAATTAGCGTAATAGACCTGTGGTAAGGTACAAACCAAGAACGATCCAAGCGACGAGAGCGTTTCCGACAATGGCCACGACGAGCATGAGAGCAAAAATTCCGATCCAGGCAGATCTTTGGGGCCAGGGCATCAGAAATGTAGACGTGAAATTGTCGCCACTATCTTCTCCTTCGTAGTACCATGTAGATTCCCATTCGTAATAGGATGAAAAACCACTCCCATCAACCTCCGTCCAAGAGCCGTAATAATCGTTCCACGAGGAGTTACTACTCCGTCCTGCATTCAGAATCCTCTTGCTTCCATTGTAGCCTATGCCCATGGTTGGAGTTATATTGTACACGAATGAATGGAGTGCTTGAGACGCCTATATCAATGGTGTTGTCGTAAAGAATGCATCTGGAGTGGAGGCGGATGCCGAGGTTGACATATGGTGATCGTCAGTCTGAAATAAATAATTTAAATCCGTAATAGGATTGTATAATGGATGCCGTCATTGTCTGCTCCATTTCAGCGAAATTTATTCAGCTGCAGCAGGCCGCGGAATGATAAAAAGCTGAGAGAATATGACAACATTAACTATATATATGGTGTTTCATTTTATATAGTAAAAACACAAAAGGTATAATAAATCTTTTGTTGAACTAAGATGGATTCTGTCGCTTGTTAAATGCCAAAACAATCATTCTATCGTACAAAAAGAAGAAGTTTAGAGAGCGTGAGATGATATTTCTACGATACAACGCGCAGAGCTCAGCACAAGTTTCGTTCAAGCGATTGACGACACTGCAGTCGGGAAATATTGATTTCCCTCAAAACTTATGTAACATGTTTCAGGAATTCGAAGAAAAAACGGAGGTATGTGGGAAGAGTTTAAAATAGCGATAGACCCTAATTTAGGTTAAACTACATATCCTTCATTGTTTGAGTACCGCGGTTATTGTGCTTTGCTCCTTGGCGCCTATTTTATTTGATTTTGATTTTGTGAGATTACAGTAGATTTCTATAAAAATTAATATTAGGAAGGATCCTTCCTAGCAGTTGAATTTTACAAGCTGTTCCCGATGATGGGTTCTCATCGTAATAAAAAAAAGGGACTTTGCCATCAGCCGAAATTGTATTTAAGCCAATAGTAATGACGCTATCACGTTAATTCTAATTAGAATTAGCTAAAGCTTAAGCTGTAGACATGAATAGTTAGATTAGAACCTTTAGACAGCTCCTGCGTCATCAGCCGACGCTGCGTTTATGCCAACAGTGATGACGGCATGACGCTAATTCTAACATTTGGATATGAATAATTAGATAAGAACTTTTATGTAGATATATAGTTAGGCCTACTTTATTTCTTTATTTTTGTAATTTATTTCAACTTACAATAATATTAGTATGATTTTTAAAAAAATTAGGATATCTTTTGTATTTAAAAAAATATATAATCATGACTTGATGTACAACGTACAGTAGACTAATTGACGTTTACAGTTCAGCTGAGATCAAATTTATACATACAAGGACTTTCTAACATTACATATATACATATTTATGCAGAATTGTTCGGCTCTTATATTTCCACAAGAATAAACATGTAACAATGTTCAACTGTTATTCAAAGTTGAAGCGTATAAACAGGAGAGAAAAGCCCTTGTGTAAAAACCTTCTATTTAGAATAAAGTGAACTCCAATAGGATTTCTTTAAAATCGATAGAAGCTCTTTAAACAAATAAATATGCGGTCGAGGAATGGGCCGTTATCATTATTTTTTTTATACAGAAAATTTACAGCGCGTCAAACGATCCTGCAACAGTAAATTGGTTCTCGCATGACAACAACAATTAATATATGTGTAAATGCATTACGTAATAATGGGGTACTACCGTGGTTGTCTTTTTCAAAGTGGACCCATTAGGATCATACAATTAGCGCAATGAGAAACTATTATTGTACTGCATTTAAGGTCAGAGCCACGAGCCGGAAGTCATTTAGAGTTGCTCATTCATTAAGCAAGTTTTTTGCTCCTGATAATATATTACATATATATGATAATATATGATGGAAGAAACATCCACGAAACTTTTACTTATGACCTCCTTGACCATTTAGAGTTGCTCCTCGTTCATTATAAGCAAGTCTTTTAGCCCCTGATATATTAAATATATATAATAATATACGATGGAAGAAACATCCACGAAACTTTTACTTATGATCTCCTTGACTTTGGATATTATGTGCTACGCATTTTTCTAATTCAAGGCGCGACTTCCAACGGTATTCGAATCGGTATTCCAATCGTTCTTATTAAAACCTTGCTGTTGTACTAGTACCATAGATCTGCATCTTTATAAATGTCGGATGAGGATGATGAACAAGGGTAGCAGCCGGCACAATGTCTTATCGTGTGGCTATTGCCTATGGAACCAATGTCTAAATATTGAGAACCACTGTCCAGCCCCTGAGAACTACTGTCCCTGAGAACCAGTGTCCTGGGAACCACTGTCCCTGTCCCATTGAATTGAATGGTAGCAACTTTTCGAGAAATGTAATGATTGCTCTCATACTTGACATGTTGTTACATTCCATTTTTCAGGGAAATCCGGGATCGTGGAAGTTGATTAGAAATTCAATCCCATGTTATCACAACCGGCTTGATGTTTCCATCAGCTGAACTTAAACTTTCCAGCCTCTCCGAACGTGGAGAGCTTAATAAAGACGTCGAATCTCATTTAATTACACCCGGCTAGATGCTTTCATTTGCTGTACTTCAACTCTTCAGCCTATCCGACCCATTCCTTTTGAAACGCTTACCGACTTTTCCCGGAATGAATATTTTTTACACACAACTTAGTGCTGAGATATTAAAATTGATTAATCCCTTGTCAGAAAATCGTACTTTACTGGCATAAAGGGTGAAGTTCTGCACTCATTCAAGTCGAACCAAGTTCGATATTTATTTATTTTTGAATGTGAAGTTATCAAAAGTACGAGCAAAGTACAAAGTTTACATATGAGTTTGTAGAAAACGAGTTAAAAAAGTTTTTATTGGTTGAGCCTAGACCATAATTTAAAATTACCGGCAAGCAATACCGTCTGAGTGTCACCTCCGTTCGATTCGGTGCGTACGACTCATCATGGGGAAAATAGGAAGCTAAATAAAAGGAGCTGCGAGCATCTGAAGAGTTTATAAATGTTTTATATATTGAATGCATCATTTAATATACAAAAATGGGTAACAAGTTTAGCCTTTAGTGATGCAAACAGAATTACTCGACTGCTCGAATCTTTAAGGAGCGAATAATAATCAAATTTTCATTTTAAAATTTTAAGTTTAAAAAAAGCAATAAAAAGTTAAAAATATATATATTTAACACCTTACCTTGTGTGAATGCCGGAATCGAGTGACGCTAAATATTCCGTGATCGTTTTTTTTAAGGACACGTAAGAACGTTGTCAAAACCGAGGGATCAGGTTTGAAGAAGGATCAGGCCAAAAAAAAAATCAATTTTTTCTTTTATGTGTCATTTTTGTTTCAACAAATCTCGTGTCTAATTATCTTCAGAAGAGTATGAGAGACCACTAGCAACTCAACGTCCGTCTCCGGCAGATTCTTCTTCAGAACTAAGAGAAGCAATGGAGTGGGATGCCGCCGAGACGCTCCCCTTATCCCATCCTTACCCAGCAGCGCAGGGCTGTATTCAATGGTGTGCGCCACTTATTAAAATCGATTTTTCCAAATAGTCATTTTTTAGGGGTGGGAAGCGATTAAGTTTCGGCTGCGTTTTAAGCGATGTATTCCGGATGGATCATCAGAATCGTCATCATCATTAAATGGTTATCACCCAATCGAATACTTTTTATGCTTATCCGTTCAGTTATTGCAATTGGTATAATTGTATTTTTGGAAGCAAACGCTTTGGCTGTTTTCGGAACTAGAATGAGCTATATTATTTATTAGCTGAGAGAATAGCTTAAGTTTTAAGTATAATGAGAGTGGCTGCATAAATAATGGATATGGGACTTGGCTAGATATAAATAATAACCGTACAGTATGTCGGTACGTTAATTTTGTTTTCGCACTTTCTTGGACGATGATGAGAACTTTGCCTAACTAAGTCTCCTTCTGCGGGAGAACTGTTAGACGAAGTAAGATTCCCGTAAATTCAGGAGAGTTGACTGAAACTTTTCGCACTAAATACTAATAATGTTTTGATGGACTAATTTATTTAGTTGTTTACTTGGATGAGTTAAATTTTATTGGATTCTAACTTGAATAAGAGGCAACCAACAATCTCTCGCGTAGCTCTCAAGCACCGCCACTACCACCAAGAAGTTCTTCTACACCTCCTCCAGACTTATCAGCAGGTATAATAACTATCAAAAGTCATATTATTTTTTTTTAAAGATTCATACGGTATTTTATGTATTTTCATATGACCGTTTTGACTATCATCTCCTCTTCCGTGGATTTGATCCTCATCAAGAAATTATTCAAATCAATGACACGGAGAATTCAACGGAACCTCCGTCTCTTTCAGAGCCGCTAGGTACGGTATGGTACCTGACTCTTTTGTCTTATAAACTACCCATGAAAATTATTGAATGTAAATTTTGTTTATACATACATTGCACCTACACTTTCGCCCCAAGAAAAGGGAACGATCTGTCGATCGGCGCTTCACAATTTGTCGCAAGAAATCCAATCAGCGCAAAATATTATTGTTAACACCGAAAAATCATTGAAAGAGGAGGCGCGTTTAATGCGGTTGGCTCGTTCAAAATCGGCAAACGACCTCCGTAGAAAGATAGATGAGCTTCTAACGAAGGATCGCGGCGAGTCTGCCCAACTCCTCGTCTTGATGGAACTCGGAAAGAGCTTCCAACAACAGCTGACATCCAAGAGGATCCCTAGACATTGAATGCCTAAATAAATGCATATGTGTGTACTTTTCATATTATATTGTTTTAGTTTTTCCCTTTTTTGACGTGTAAACTTGTTCTTGCAAATTATTCAGTATTTTGTTTATAATCGAGTCCAACGATCGAGAATTTAAATATTTGAGTTACTTACCAAGAATACGTTTCACAAAATACAATATTTTCGAGAGTTGGAAACTTTTTATGAACGCAAAAAATATTCATCAGTAATCTTTAAGCGTTATTGGGTCATAAATAAGGTGAACCAAAAATGTAATGTAATTACCGAGAAGTGTACATCCTTATATACTTAAAATATTAATCCAAGAATTGTTTCGGCCGAAATAATAGAATTTAAAAAAATTATATTTTAAGCTTTTAATTGGCTTGCACGTGACTATAACGGTTCAGCTGAGTTGAATTTCCATATAACAGAATTTCAAATAAAACTGATGAATCATCACTTACAAAATCGATTTTTTTTGTCTTGCTAAAATCCAATCTGCGCAATCGGCATTGTTATCTTTTTCAACAAGGTGCACTTCTTAACTTCTTTTAATTAACTTTCCCCTGGAATAGCTTTCTATTGGTGATTCTTATTTGCATTGCAGTACACAATTTTAAGAAAATTTAATAGGAGATAGAATAGCTCACGTGCTGTGATATACGAAATACGTAATATGGAGCGAGGACTTGTTTCATCACATTGGGACCAAATTCATCTTAAACGATCGCTCGATGAGTTTTCTAATGATTTGATGGGAAAAACACTGATAAGGCAACTAAATAACGGCTGCTCTGTCATGCTAATCAAGAGGCTCGAGCTTGCTAGAGCATTCCAGACTTCCAGTGGACGATTCAAAGCCAATCTTCAAAGACTCGCCAACTATATCTGTAATATATTTATTTTATTTTAAAACTTCAACCTCATAGCTAATTGGTTCGTCAATTTAATCAAGGAGAACCGCTCGAGTACACCCTTCCTGCCAACAGCTAGCTGCCCAAGAAGATTAAATTAGGAGACCACCATTGGGATAGAAGAGACAATTAGAAATAGAAGAGTTCAAACATCCGGCACAGCTGCATTGCTCTAAGATCGTTTGAAAATGAAAAAAGAAGAAGATAGAAATCACGCCGAGAAACATTATTAAAAATATAATTTCGAACATGAACTAGACTCGCATTATTTTCATCTTCACTGAACATTCAACAGGTTGGCTACTATTAATTTTTTTCTGCGTTTCAACTTGAATGCTTAAAACAGGATTTTCTTTTTTTAAATATGTAATGATTTTTATTTTGACGAGGACATAACGGTTCCTAATCAAAAAGATGCGTCGGTCAGAGAATCTTGTTCTTCCGGCAGGCGGATCCATCAGCAGGACGAAGGAACGGACATGGTAACTTCATTGAATCAACTCTACGCTAAGAGAGTTCACCTTCTATCTTTTGACGAAGAGAGATCTAACTCTACTTTAGATCTCCGATAGTTCCGGAAGAGGAGCGCAGCAGTCAGCACTTTTCATTTCACAATACAGTATAGAAGAGGAATATTTAATCGAGCCGTCGTAGCTTTTCCCGAGGATACCGACAAGCCAGTAAGGGTAAACGTCCCACCACCGCCGATCTCGCCTTTGGTCACAATGGCCGACACGGATAGAGCAGCCACGAGTGTGATGAATGTTGAGATCCCGATTATCATCAAAGTTTACCCTTTTTTTAATTGATAAGATTTGGAGTAGATATACAAATTTCGGAGAGGGCTACGACCCAGAAGATGCGGAGTAAGAGCATTACGCCCTAGATGCTCAGCATATTGCGAATGAGAACCCCTTCGATCCATCCGAATTTATCTCGGATCGGTTCGGGTGGATCCGTTGAATCAACTCGTTGATTCTTGAAGCTGCTCTAAAGTTGGTCGATTTCCGGTGGATGAATTCCCCCTGTCGAGCTGATGGAAGGGGCTATTCCGGTAATTATCTAAGCGTGGAAGAGCTTCTAAATTAATAGAGACTCTTCGAAGATTATTAGCTGTGCTCATTGTGAGCCGCCGGATGGAATTCCTTCCAGCGCGGATGCTATTCCGGATGGCCGTTTCTATGGATAAGAACCGGCTAGTTGTCGATGTCGGCGTTGCCACTGAATCAATATGAATCACTGGTTGCTGCATTTAAAAAAAAGGTATAATTGAAATAATTATTACAGTTCCGCACCCCGTTTATATAAGTAAATAAACCATCTGGTGAAGTTATTAAAGAATATATGCCATCTAGGGAGACTGTAAAAGACTAATCTCAATTAGATTAAATGAATCTTCAAAGAATACGGATACTAGATAGAAACGATTGCATTGATTTTTTTTTCGTACTTTCTATCCTTCCTAGAATCTATGTAACATAAGGGCAATAACAGTTTGTGGAAGTACGGACGATGTGCAAACGATTGGATTGGGACGATTCTTCCTTTGCTTTATAGGTAGAGAAAGTTTCACTTTTCAGTCGCTCTCAAGATACTGGCAAACTAAGGTATCGCATCTCCCAATTCAAATACCTTTAAACAAACTTTCTCTTTAAAAAATAGTAAACTGTTTAATACAGAGAAGGAACTGATTCCTACGTTAGTCACAAATTTATTTAATAGGTATATAAATATTTTAAAGGTGTAATTGAGAATTACTATATTGTTACATTATCTTATTGGTATTTTACATCATAGTTATGGAGACTCAAAAACCAGCTATAAAGTCTCTAATAGAAGCCTGTAGAAATGGAGACTTTGAGGTCGTTAAAGAGATCGTCGAAAGAACTGGAATCGACGTCAACGCCACCACGGAATTTTGCCATGATGGCCCTCTATTTCAATTACTAGATTTTCCGTTATTTGCTGCAGCTGGGAAATGTAATCTTCAACTCATCGAATACTTGATCGGTAAAGGAGCTAATGTAAATGCATGTACTGCTAACAACGGATGCACATACGGCGAAATGTCACCTCTTCAAGCAGCCGTTTCATATTGTCCAGATATCGATTCTTTTCAAAGAAGAGCCGCTATAGAGCTGCTGGTTTCCAATGGAGCTGATCCATCTGTACGAAAGCTTTATGGTCGTCCAATGTGGGAGCTCTGCAAAATAGACCAACCTGACGTAACGCTCCTCCTCATCGAGCTGGGAATGAGCGTGACACAGAAATCTTACCTTACGGATGTCACATTGCTGCATCGTTGGGCTGCTTCTGCTGATCCAGCAGCCATTTCTATCATTGAACTTGCACTGTCAAAAGGTGCTGAAGTTAAGGTTCTTAGCAATCACGGAATAACTCCTCTTAATATGGCAGCCGTTGGCTTACCTTCAAATGAGTTCACGTACATCGTACCTTTTTCATACCATAGCCCTAATGATCCTGTATTGAGACTCCTACTAAACAGAGACGAATACAGTCTATCAGAGAAGATAGATGCTCTTGAACTGGCTGGAGCAAAGTTAATCCTTCACAAAAGAGACGAAAGCTCCATCTCTCAAGCTTTTCAATATTGGAATGAAGCCCTAGACCTTCGTAACAGTGTCCAAGGATCGATCCCGAAGGTACCAGTTAATCCAAACAACATCGTTCATTGGCGTGCTGTTGAATGGGCTACTAAGGATGATTTAAGAGAGTTACAAAAAAATCCATTGGTTGACAGGATTAAAATTCAGCAAGCGATCATTGTAGCACAGAGGATCCTGTCACGCATGAGCCCCGAAGCAATTTTGGGTTACTTATGGTATGGATTAGCTTTTAGCTATTGCGAAGCTCTGTATTTCGGAGATCATATATCTGAGCTACTAGACGTTTGCTGGGTCGTGTTTGAAGGAGCTCGTTTACACGACACACGACAACGGATTCTTTGGCTTACGATTGAAAATCTCACAGCGATCCTTTTGGCGGCTTTAAAGAAATTGAAAATCGATCGAAGCCCAATTTTGAGCTCGGAAACGTTGATGCTTTCATTGGAACTCGTCACTGAAACGGACATATCCCACTTACCAGGGAGACAGTCAGCATCGGTTTTGCGCATGGGAAAACATATAGAGTACATGTATGTGATCTGCAATCTAATCTCCTTGATAAGTGAATTGTCAGAGATGATCACTCCAGAAATTAAGTGCTGCTTAGAAAAATTTGTTCGACGGGATGGACGGAATAAGTAAGATTTTTGCATTTTGATTAAGTTTTACATTTTAAAACGCCTTTTCAATTTTGTTTCATATTTTCATAGACGAGGAGCTAATCTGCTACTAGTTGCGTGCAATGAAAAACCTATTCCTCTATCGCTGATTCGATTGCTCCTGGATTTTGGAGCCGATCCTAACTCTGTAAATAAAGAGGGAAACAGTCCACTCCACCTCATAGCTTATGGGGTGGAAGATAAGATGGAATCACCTTTGGCCGATCTTCTTTTGGAATATGGAGCTGACCCGGGCAAAGTCAATTTGAAAAACGAAACACCATTGGGGATTTGGAAGAGATGGAGAACTGGGATCCTTTTTCCGCCGACCTGGATGATTATGAGAACGGTGCCCAGCTTAGTCTTCTTGTGCGGGAGAACTGTTAGACGAAGTGGGATTCCAATCTACTCAGGAGAGGTGCCAGAAACTCTTCGCGCTAATGTGACGAAGCACTAACTTTTTCAGTTGTTTATTTTCACCTGGAACAGTAAAATGAGTTGAATGTTTAGTTTTTTTAAATTCAAAGTTCCCAACATCTGGAAATGAATACATCTTAAAAAAAGTGTTTGACGTACTGTAGCGCCAAACATTCGGGACATGGGGCATCGTGCAGATCGTTTGAAAATGAAAACAAAAAATCTAGAATTTCACACTGAGAAACATAATTTCATTCCGAATTCATGAACTTTTGACTCGCATTATTTTCATATAAACTGAAGAGGTAGGCTACTATATATTTGTTTTCTGCGTTTCAACCTTGAAAACTAAACACTTGGAAAATGATTCCCTTTGTTAAAAGAAGATACTGGGCTCTGCTTTGACGAGGACATAACGGTTCGTCGTCCTGAGATCTCTTATGGTACCAAAAGAGGAGCGCAGCACCATCTTGTCCGGCCCGCTTTATATCTTCTCCGGTTCCTTCCTGGTCCTGAATTCCAGACCCTTAAGCGGAAGCTTAGGGTATATTGCTCTCACTCTTATACGGGATTTCATTTTGACTTAACAGTTTCGAATTTCAATTTCACATTTCACTATGTAGAAGAGGAAGATTTAATCGAGCTCTCTTTGAGCGAAAGCGATAAAGAGTATGCAGAAGCTGAAAAAGGATCGGGTGAAATTAGTACGCTCAGAAGAGATCTTCCAGTTTCGGAAAGGATTGCTTCAGCTTCACTTCGAAAACAGCTTCCTCCCATACGAAGCATATAATTTACTTTAAATACAACAATAAACCATTGCGAGAAATATCGTTTTATTAAATATTTCGGCTAGTTGCACTGTAATTGTGATTTAATTTTTTCTAATGGTCTACGGAAGTTGGAACTAAAATTCTAATAGAATTTTTTTAGCTAAATTACTAAAGGTTAAATAAAAGGCATCCAATAATCTCCACTTCAAAAACAATGCAAGTTTGAGACTTTGTAAAAGGTTAAAATTCAAATCCAAAATTAATTAATCTTTCTTGATCTTAGTGTAAAATTCTATCACCAGGTGGATTTGTAAACAACCAAAACGTGTTACGCAGCAAACTCTTGGCTCGCGCTCACGCTGTTTATTTCTTTTTAAAAAATAATATAGAAACCAAGAAACCAGCAAAAGGTACATATAAAAATGTTAGGGGTAAACCATTTTAATTAATGCCCTTGTTTTGGTCCCTCATATTTCCAAAACTAGAGCTTGAAAAGAGTGTTGAGTGTTGACACCATGGAGCCAGAACCAGGACATTCTGGACAGAAACATTGTCCATCATGCAAGAAGTATGCTCCTCAGTTCCAGAGAAAAGTGTGTGACGATTGTTGGATCTGGTTTAAAGAAAATGTGGATGACTTCTACCACAATGGAATGAGGGTTAATGGGAGACTGCAATGTCCCAACCAAAGTCTCACCAGTAACTGCCTTGAGATGACCTGCCCTCACTGCAGGATCAATATTTTCCTGAACATCACCGGCTACACCAGTACCTTCTGTCGCTGCTGCAGTACCTGTGGAAGCAGAACCATCCTAAAGCTAAACAAGTGCAGCAAGTGTGTAAGGCTACACAATTTAACCACTGCTAAACTTCCCCTGCCACAGAATCTAACTCAACTTGAGCAGTCATATCTCAAGGATATTCCCAAAAGTTTGAGAGGAATAGCCCAACAGCAGCTTAAGAGTGGCTGCTCCGTCGTGCTTGATAGAGAGTTCGATCTCCGTTCGATCGATAGTTGCACTTCGACGGTTGGTAAACCGGAGCAATTGGAATCTTCGACGACTCATCCAACTGTAAGTATATAGATCTTGAAAATATTATTATGCTCAATTTATTAAAAAGTCATCTCTTAAGGATATTCATAACGATTCGACGAGGAAAGCCCAAGAGCAGTCGAGTAGCGACTGTTCCATCGTGCATACCAGAAATTTCGACCTTCCTTCGAATAGGAACTACACTCCGGTGGATAAACCGAAACAAAAAAAATCTTCGACGACTCATTCATCCGTAAATAATTTTAGATTAGAAATCTGTATTTTTAAAATGTTTAAAAGTTAATCTGCTCGTAAATTTATAGACTGCACCTCAGCAGCTGACTACTTTGACTCGGGAGCATATCCCTTCGAAGTGGACTAGGACGAGTAGCAATCCGGTTTATAAACCGAAGAAAAACGAATTGTCGATGACTACTAATCCATCTGTAATTTATATAAAAGCTTTGATCGTTGAACATTTATTTTTAAAAATTCAATATGTTCTCTAATATGTTCTCTTTTACAGACTGAACCTCAGCCGACTGCGAACTCTACACCCAAACATCGCGTTACCAAGAGGCGTTCCAGTAAATCTCCATGCCTATGTGCAGGTTCTTCCTGCCAGAAGATTGTCAAGAAGCGAAAATTAGTAGACGCATCTATAGAAATAAATAACAATGAAATGGAAGAATCCAGCAGAGAGAGTGGTAATGCACCTTCTGCTGAAATTCAGAGCTCTTCTGGAGAACTGAACGCGAGTAGGAAGAACAAATCACATGGAAACCAAATGAAGAGTAGCAAGATTCAAGAAAAAATTCGAAAACCAAAAGAGAGTAAGAAGCTCATGGATCGGATGGAGAAAACTGGTAAGAAAAAGAGTTTCAAAGAGAAGGATCCTGTGAAAAAGACGCCCTCCTTCACTTGTAAAGGAAAAGAGTCAAAATCAGTGACGAAGCCCAAAAAATCTCTTGAATCCCAGAACATAAAAGTCACGCTCACTAATCCATCTGATGGATTACCTCCTATTCTTCCAGAAATTCGAGAGAAAACCACTAGTAAAGCGGCAGAGCCTCCTTGTGAGACATCCAATCCTTCTCTCGTACTAACAACTTCTGGACGAAAAACCCAATCCGATATGCCTGCTACTCATCGGCACTCTACCAGGTTCCAGTGGAAGATCGTCAACCAGGGCTCAGTTCCTGAAGCATCTCAGAGACCACCCGTTAAATTGATCCTGAAATTGTGAGAATTTAAACTCTTATTCTTTTAAAATTTAGTTTATTGCTCATCTCTTTCTTTCTTTTTTTCTTTTTTTTTTTTTTTAATTTAGGCATCCAACCACTAGCCACAAATCACGTGAACGAAATCTCGTCAAAAAGAATCTAAGCATAATGGATGCAGCACCATTGCCAGATGTGCCTTGCAACAATTTTTCTTCTTTCGGTGGCAATGAATCTCAAATTACCGAAATGCTTTCCACTATTTATATACTGCCGGACATGGAACCGCCTTCTCGTCCGCTGGATCGAACCGATCCCATGGATGTGGATCGGAAAGATGAGCCGGGAGCTTCGACATCAGGAACGGAGCCAACAGCTGTGGTGGACGCGGAACCTCCTCGCACCCGTGCTTCTCATCAATTGGATCAACCCGATTTCGTTAGCGAGGATCGGAGCATCGATGGATCATTCACGCTAAGGGTGGACGCTCTTGAGCCTCCTTCTCTTTCCTTGGATCAACCCGATCCTGCTAGTAAATTGGAACATCTTTCTTCTGATAACCGTAATTGTCCAACGGACGAGGAAATAGTTCCGAAAGAGGAGAAGGATTGCAATGTTCGAACTGATCCCGTCCCTCTGTGGAATTCGGCTCCATCTCAAATGACACTTTCAGTACAGGATGCAGCGAGAGCTAATGGTATCTTATATAAGCACTCCTAAATTTACTTTGAGATTTTTTTTTTCATTAAGTTAAAAAAACTGTTTTTCTCAATAGCTCAACTGGATGGAGATTTACTCGAATTCAATTCTAATGACAGCGATTATGAGAGCATGGAATCTGCAAATACGACGGAAGAAGTTATTCCAAATCCTGGAAGGATTGGACAGGCTACTGAAGAGCAACCTCCTCTCTTTCCTAGTAAACCATTTTGTTTTAAACTTTAATGAAATAGCAAATAAAATAAATTAATATTTTCTACAGGAGTTGATCCGATTCCTTGCTTGGGATTCATCAGGATCGGAAAGTGCCAAAAGGTGGACTGCAGATTTGGTCATTCGATTGACCTCAAATCGCTTTTTCAACTGACTCAGAAGTGGCTTTTGGCAAAAGACTTTCTTGCCCTCGAGAACCTCATCTTTCTAGTGGCATCTAAGAGTTCCCCATTTAGGGAATCCTTGTGGAGTGATGATGGACAGGAAGTGGTGTACACCGTCATTTCTGCTTTTCTCAATGTGATTTATACTGTTATCTTTTTAATTTCCATTTATTTTACTAATTTTATCAATTTGCACGTAGGAAAAGCGGGATGATCTAAACGAGATGGTGCTCTCTATCATTTCTTCTGATGATATCCCTTTGAAGTATGCCGATATTTGTGAGCAAGCCATCGAGCAAGCGGCGACCAATCAAGAAGCAGCCGCTTACTTCTCCGCTCTTCACAAAAGATTGGATCAACTTAGAATAACTGTATTTTGTTTTTAAATATAGTTTTTAAGGATCAAAGAATTAACTCAACAATTTTCCCAAATAGATCTCTGTTGAAGCCTGGAATAAAATTATCAGCGTCCTTGTATCCGCCAAGAACTGGGACGAAACTATTGCGGCTGTCGGAGCTGCCTTCAAATCTCATCCGGAATACCCTCCGACACTTGAAGTAAACAATATTTTTTTCATCGCTCAATTCAATCGTTTTTTAATGTATTTTTGATTTCAAAATAGGTTCTTGAGTTCTTGTTCGAGATTGAGGAAAAAGAGAAGCTGATGAAGGTGGTGGATATGTTTAAAACATATCGTCCTTCCGCCTTCAAGCAACTTAATGTTGCTAAACGTGAGGAAATCGTCGAATTAATGAGTCAGGATACCAGGACTCTTTTCGATCTTCCTATCCCCACTATCGGGCGGAATCCAGCTGGACATGTTCCAGAGATTCAGCAGAACGAGAATCCGGCTATCCAAAATGAGATTTCCAATGGGTGGTTCTCGCACCTAAACAGGTATAATTAATTAAAGCTCTTAAATTAAGTAAGTTTAGTTGATTGGTTTTGATTCTCTAGGCCGGCGTCGTTGATTCTGAAATTTGAAAATCCGAGACCCACGGAGCCTTTGGATCTTCGAATCCTAACGATTGAATAGCTGAATTAGCTACCACCTTGATTCCTTTCATTTCTACCAATTAACTGCCCGTCCTCAATGTTCTTTATTAGAATTGATATCCATTTTTTTTTCGGCTCATATTTTTTGTTTGAAAATTGTGATCAAGTTTTGTAATTGTGCCCCAGAACTGGCAAGAAATCCCAGCCGACTCGTTTAACTCAGAAATTTGATTATCCAAGACACTGAACCTTTGCACTTTCGGATCTTCACGATTGAGTCTGTTGATATTACTACTTTTTTTTGCTTTTCATTTAAAACTAATTAACTGCCAGTTTTCGATTAGCCGCAACGATCTTTGAAAGAAGTGACATAATTGTGTTGTATTTCCTTAAATTTTCAATCGTGTTAGTGAATTCTTACCTCCATACTGTTGAAAAATTTGCATTTTGCCAGTACACATTTTTGTTTCTCTAGCGTAATTTACTGCCCAACTAAATTTGTTATTGACTCACTAGAAGCCGCACAAGAAGTACAAGTACATACGTTGCCTTTATCAGTAAGGATCAGAGGGGTGCGCTGTCGTGCCTTTTCGCTCTCCCATTTAGGCTGGACGGAATCAATCCATGATGGCAAGGATAGATTTTCCTCCATATTTTGTACCCCTCCTGTTACCCGACGGGGTAACCGGATAGTAATAGAAGGACAGCACAGCTCCATTAGGATCTCTTCTCGTTACTTGTCCAAAATGGGGAAGAGCGCTCGGTTAATAGACCATGGCAATATAGGCACTAGGATCCCAATTTAGAGGAACTTGAAGAAGTGCTGGAAGGCGATGGGATCGATGTATTCCGATACGAACCTGACCGGTCTCAGCTTCTTTCATTCTTCAATCAATTTCTTCTTCTTTCAATCGTATCTAATAACTGTTCAGAAGTTAAGGTGATCCACAACAGCCTGCCAGATCATATTTCAAAATCAACTTCTTTTTTTTTTTAGCGTGTGTGTACCGGTAGTGGGTTTCAACTATTTATTTTCATAGGCTCGATTTTCAAACATACAACCACCGCAGAGGATTTGTTAATATAAGTTGAAAGCTGTTCAGTTCTCAGTTCTCACAGTGCAGTCGCACTGCTTACGCTTCCCACATCACTCTGTTCCTCTGCATTTTAATTGTTTGTAGGAACTTCATATCATCACTATGGAGGTAGAAACTGCAGGACCTTCGGAGAATCAAAAGTTCTGCCCGTCGTGCAACAGATACGCAACTTATTTGACGAGGAAAATTTGCAAAAAGTGCTGGACCTCATTTGAAGTCGACGATCATGATGAAGGCGGTGGATCCAACAAGATCATGCTTCTGTGTCTGAACAATGGGAGAAGGAGACATCCCTGTCCTTGTCGTAACTGTCAAATCAACCTTTTCATAGAAACGACTGGTTACACCTACACGAATCCAGCTGGAAGCTGCAGGAAATGTTGCGGTAGAACCATCCTTGAGGTTCATGAGTGCAGCAAGTGTCATTGGCTGTCACCATCAACTGTAATTAAATTCTTATTTTAATCAAGTATAAAGAAAATTTGCTACCGAATCTAATGTATGTATGCGTTACTAAAAGAAGCGCAACCGTTCAACTCCGTGCTCATCCGAGGATTCTTCCAGCCGGATGCAAGTAGAGGAAACCAACGAACAAGATAAAGAGAGATCTATAAATGTTCCAACGGATGAAGAATCTTTATTGGAATCCCCAATAATTCCGGAAGAGGAGCAGGACCGGCATGTTCCAGTCGCTCCCGTCTCTCCGGATTCAGTGACAGCTAATGGTAAATCATAGACGCTCCTTAAACCAATTCTAGATCTTTTTTTTATTTTCAACTCTCTTTCGAAGATTTTCTAGAGCTTCGTCTAAGTGATAGCGATAGTGCGGAAATGGAATTTGAAAATAGAATTGAAGAAATTCCTTTGAATTGTGAAATGATCATTTCGACTACACCGCATCAACAGCTTCCTCTATTATTTCCAGGTATAGGTAGATTTTTTAAAACATATATTTTTCATGGTGTGAAAATCGTCGACGGTCCTATTCGATTACTTCATTCGACAGCCCACTTCATTCTGCAACCTACCCTTGTGATGGTTCATGTTCCAATTCCATTGTTTTAGGACATACATAACCTTGAGATTTTTTTTTTTTTAATTAAAAGGGACGAGCAGCAGCAGCAGTAGTGGTTCAATTAAAATGCCTTGTTCAACTCCCGGAATCGGCCCAGATGGGAATCATGTAAGAGTGCAGCACAATCAACTTGGTTCCGGGATTGCCAGTTCAAACAGGCGCTCTGCTGATAACGCTAGGGTAAAAAGAGCTCACGGCACTCCAGAATAAATAAATAAAAAAAAACTCACACATAAATATATATTTTTTACCCAAAAAACCCAATTACTAGATTAATAATAATTTGGACTTAATTGGGCCGTCCATAGGAGAGCAATCCACTAAAATTTTCGTTTCACACAACCCAGAACAACAAATAACTGACAACCCACAAAATACTTTTAAAGAGGTGGAAGTGATCGACATCACTATGGATTCTGACGTATGTTACGTTCTTCTTATTTCGATTATTCAATTGTTTATGTTTTAAAAACTGGGTTTATATTTTAAAGGAAGAAGAGACTGAAGAAGCGATGGAGATTGAAAAAGACTTGGAACAGATGAGCAGACACAAGGAGAAAATTATTCAGGTGCAACTTTATGATTTTATTATTTTTAAAATTTGTTTTAAATTAATTTTTCTCTACATTATACTTCAGGTAATGGATTATATATCCAAACATTTCGCAGTGCCATCGCTACCGCCAAGAAGTTCCTCTACACCTCCTCCAGATCTATTAGCAGGTATAATTACTCTGAAAAGACTTATTTAAAATATATATATATATTCAGATTTATATTTTTTCAGTTGATTGTATTAACCATCATCATCTCTTCTTCCATGGGTTTGATCCTCACAATCAACAAATTAATGACGGGGAAAATTCGACAGAGCCTCCGTCTCTTTCAGAGCCACTAGGTACCTACCTCCCTATTTTCTCATAAACTATCAATTAAGATTGTATGCAACTTTTATTTATTTACATAGCATCCGCACTTTTGCCCCAAGAAGAGGAAAAGGTTTGTCAGTCTGCGCTTCACACTTTATGGCAAGAAATACAATCAGTGCAAATCAACATTCTTCAAACAGAGAAATCTTCAAAAGAAGAGGCTCGCCTAGTGCGGATTGCTCGTTCAAAGTCGGCGAACGACCTTCGCAAGAAGATGAAAAAGCTCTTAGAGAAGAATCGATGTCAGTCCTCAGAGCTCGCCGTCTTGATGAAACTAGACGAGAGCCTAAAACAACAGCTAATTGATCTAAACGCACAGAAAAAACAGCTGGAAATAGATTTCAATTATTTGAGGGATGTTTTTGCCAATAAGAAGAGGATCAAACTAGAACCTTCCGGTTTAGATTCATTTGGCGATTTTGAAGAGAGGATCCGACAGAAGAAGCATCGGCTCTCTGATGTCAATCAGAAACTGACAGTGATCCTGAAAGAGAATGGACTTTTGAGTGCCAGGATTCGGGGCATAGAGACGGAGAAGAAAGAAGACGCCCAGACGCTGACACAAATGCAAGTTGATTTGGGTTCCTTAGAAAGAGAGCCTGCCGCTGGATCGTCTTCTGCCATCGCCGTGCAGTTCAAGGCTCTGAAGAGGGAGCAAATCGTCCGTATTAAGAATTTTGCCAGATTGGAAATGAAACTCCTTCAAATCAGTTTTGGCTACGTTTTAGGCGATGTCTGCCGGATGGAAGAAAAAGGGATCAAAACATTGAATGTCTAGAACGAAATTTTCACTATTTGTGTCCTTTTTATCTTGTCTCAGTTTTCCTCCGTTTTTTTTCTGAAACATTTTTCTTTCCTCTTTTCTATGTTGACGTGAAAACTTGTTCTTGCAAGTTATTCAGTATCGCGCCTATTTGTTTTATAATTGAGTCTAACGAGCGAGGATTGAAAATTTTATATTTGTTTTACTTACCACGGATATGTTTTGCAAAATATAATATACTAGAGAGTTCGAATTTTATTTTGAACGCTAAAAATAATCGGTAAACTTCTATAGTGTTCATTGGCGGGCTAAGAGACTTGGAAGCCCATCCATCGGTTGACAGGATTAAAAGCGATCCTTGTAGCACAGAGGATCCTGTCACACATGACCTACGAAGCGCTTTTAGGCTACCTGTGGTATGGATTAGCTTCTAACTATTGCGAAGCTCTGTATTTCAATATCATATCTCTGAGCTACTAGACGTTTGCTGGGTCGTGTTTGAAGGGGCTCGTTTACACGACAGTGGTTTACAATTGGAAAAAAAAAGGTAATTCGTGTCGATGATGAACCTGCTTCGATGGAAACAATTAGCATAATTATCGATGTAATTGATTCCAGAAGAAACACGAGCTTTATTACACCAGCAGAGGTAAGGTGGCTGAGCAGAGAATATTATGAATGTAAAATTGGAGGAAAACAAACAGTTTCCAGATCCGCATCTGATTCGCCTCGGTATTCGGAGGAGGCCCAATTATCCCGGCCGCCGTGTCTTCATCCGCCGATTTATTTTTCTTCGTCACCGTATCATTTATAGTCGCCATTTCTTTCCTCTTCTAAACAGACTAGGGAATTTTCTCTAAACCACTATATTCATCTTTTCATTACTGTAATAATATGTTAGAAATTTTGAATAATCATCATCGACTCTTATGGGCTCATAAATTAAAATAAATGTATCGAGCTGGAACGTTTATCGGTCAATCATTGACATCTGTCATCAAAATGCGTCGCCGTAAACTCTCTCTTACTTGGGAAAATGTAATTAAATGATTTTTGTTAAATGAATTAAGTTTAAAGTATTTTATTCTTTACGATGGTTATGTGTCTTCAAAAAGTTATGTGTGAGGTTGAACTGCTTCCTGATCATCACATATTACATCTCCTGGTAGAAGGAGGGCATTTCTAAAATCCATCATTGGATAATGACGGGATTTTGATTGCTCATCACTTATTCCTTCAGGGACGGACAAGATACGTCGAGGATTGGGAAGGGCCACTAGCTACTGGGCCACTAGGAGTGTGATGCCTTGCCCTGTTGAAGCGCTAGATCCCTGCAACAACTCCTTACGACAAGCTCATCCTAATCCTTCGCGTCTTTGTTTCGAAGCATTGAGATGTTGATATTTCATCATGGATGTCATTATTTAATTGATTTCCTTGTATAACTCAGATTTTTTTAAACCTTTTTTCTTGTAAGACTTTCGCACCAAATTTTTTTCTCGATACGAAAGCGAGAAGAAATAGCAGAAGTGTTTGAATTTTGCATGTGAATTTGGTCGTATTCTAATTACAGCATTTGATCTGCCATTATGATACATATGTGTATTTTTTCGCTGCGAGAGATGAATGAAGTTATGAACAACACCAACAAAAAAAACTATATTGTGACCTTAAGCTACTATATTTTATTGGTTTATCTATTTTCAACTATTGTAACCACGCATCTTTGCTCTTCTTAGAATAAGTAAAACAATTGCATTTGAAATAACAAGGAAGACCTATTTAAAACCAGATTGTTGACGGAAATCAATTCATATATATATAATGGTGAAGACGAATTTATTTGCTGGACAATGATAAATAGATGATAGCATAAATAAAAAAAAATTAAATGAAATATTAGCTACGATCATAGAAACGATTGCTTTACGACTTTAATGTCTTTGTTTTTACGCTTTCTTTGCTTCGAAGAATCTATATAAGCGGAAAAAAATCATTCTTGGAATGATAGACGATGTGTAAACGACTCAATCTCGGTGATTCTTCTTCTGTAAACTAAATATAATACTTCTCACTGGTAAACTTTTCAGTCGTTCTCGAGCAACTGGTATGGCAAATCAAGTTACTATCGTGTTGCAAAAAATCAAAGTTAACTTAAAACCAATCCTCTCTCTCTTAGAGTAAACTGTTTAATACAGAGGATATACTTATCTTACAAATATCTTTTTGTGGGAAATTTAAAGGTATATAAATATTTGCTAGATGTTTAATTTAGATTACCATTGTTGTACATTATCTGTTAAAGGTATTTAATATCATAGTAATGGAGGATCAAGAACCAGACATCAACGCACTAATACACGCCTGTAGAAAGGAAGAGTTAGGGGCCGTCAAAGAGATGGTCGAGGGAGCTAAAATCGACGTCAACGCCATCGCAAAATATAATTATGGTGGCCCTTTACTACGTGGAGATTTTCCGTTGCTTGCTGCGGCCGAGAACTGCAATCTTAAACTCATCAAATACTTGATCGGTAAAGGAGCAAATGTAAATGCTTGCACTGGTCCAAACCAAGGGAAATATAGCGGAATGACTCCTCTTCAAGCAGCCGTTTCGTCTCGTCGAGATATCGATTCTTCTCAAAGAAGAGCCGCTGTAGAGCTTCTGGTTTCTAATGGAGCTAATATATCGGCCTTGAATGCTGAAGGAACTCCACTGTGGGAACTCTGCGAAGAAGACCAACCTGATGTCACGCGACTTCTCATCGAGCTAGGTATGAAGGTAGGCATAAAGCAGAAGTCTCCCGACTCTTAAGTTCCGCTCGGGCATTACAATGCTTCATCATTGGGCTGCTTCTGTTCACCCAGCTGCTACTTCTATCATCGAGCTCATATTGGCCAAAGGTGCCGACCTTAAGGCTCTTAACGAACACGGAATTTCTCCTCTCAATGTGGTGGCCGTTGGCTTACCTTCACATGAGGCATCGAATACGTCATACCATAGCCCTAATGAACCTGTATTGAGATTCCTACTACAAAGAAGCGAATACAGTCTATCGGAGAAGATCGACACTCTTGAACTGGCTGGAGCCGAGCTACTTCTTCACAAGCTAGACAACAGTTCCATCTCTCAAGCTTTTCAATATTGGAATGAAGCCCTGGACCTTCGTGAAAGTGCTATAGGATCGATCCCGAAGGTCCCATTGAAAACTAACAACATAGTTCATTGGCGTACTATTGAATGGACTACTAGAGATCAACTAAGAGAGTTACTAACCAATCTATCAGTTGACAAGATTAAAATACAGGGGATCCTTGTAGCACAAAGGATCCTGTCGCGCATCAGCTCCCGAGCGCTTTTGAGCTACTTATATGTTATAGCTTCCCACTATTGTGAAGTTCTGTTGTCCGTCAATCGGATCGCTGAGCTACTGGAAGTTTGCTGGGTAATGTTGGAAGGAGCTCGTTTACATGACACTCGAGAAATGTTGATTTGGCTTATGATTGAATGGTTTACAGAGATGATTGTGAAGGCGTTGACGAAACTAAAAATCGATGGGAACTTAATTTTGAGCTCGGAAACGTTGCAGCTTTCATTAGAACTCATTACCGACACGGACGAATACTACTCGTCTAATGACCATCCAGAAAGGCTTGAACGCTGTAGTAGTCATGCTGGGATCATGTCTGTGATCTACAATCTAGTTTGCATCATCAGCGAATTGCCAGAGCTGATCACTCCCGAATTGAAGTGCTCCTTGAATCGATATGTTCGACAGAATGGAAGGAATAGGTAAGAATTTATTGCTACATTGTGACTTTGATACATGATATTTTACGGCACGAATTTTTATTTTTATTTTTATACTTTCATAGAATTTGGAATAATCTACTGCTAATGGCATGCAATCGAAAGCCTCTCCTGAGCATACTACCGGTTGTTCGATTGCTCCTGGATGCAGGAGCCGATCCTAACGCTGTAAATGAAGATGGAAACAGCCCTCTCCACCTCATAGCTTACTGGATGGGAGATGAGAACGAGTCACCATTGGCCTATCTTCTTTTGGAATTTGGAGCTGATCCTGACCAAGTCAATTTGAAAAAGGAGACACCGTTGGGTGTGTGGAAGAGGAAGCATGCGGGACCAGGAGATGGTCCGTTTCTTCCCCCTACCTGGACCATGGGAACGGTGCCCAGTTTTTCGGTTCTCCTTAGGCGGTGAAACTATTCCAAGGGAGTGGGACTACCCTCTATCATGGAGAGGCTCAATAAATTTGTCGTAGACTTAAAACCAAAAATAGTTCTCTTTTTGATTTGATATTAAAATGGCTATCATTCATAAAGACAATTTTTGTAAATAAGAAATATCAGAGTAAAAAATGTTACACATCAGGAAAATTCAATTAACGTAATTCAACAGTCTCCTTTAGATATTTAGAAGAAGAAGCATTAAATATCGGGAAGAATATAATGCATGCGGGACCAGGAGATGGTCCGTTTCTTCCCCCTACCTGGACCATGGGAACGGTGCCCAGTTTTTCGGTTCTCCTTAGGCGGTGAAACTATTCCAAGGGAGTGGGACTACCCTCTATCATGGAGAGGCTCAATAAATTTGTCGTAGACTTAAAACCAAAAATAGTTCTCTTTTTGATTTGATATTAAAATGGCTATCATTCATAAAGACAATTTTTGTAAATAAGAAATATCAGAGTAAAAAATGTTACACATCAGGAAAATTCAATTAACGTAATTCAACAGTCTCCTTTAGATATTTAGAAGAAGAAGCATTAAATATCGGGAAGAATATAATGCATGCGGGACCAGGAGATGGTCCGTTTCTTCCCCCTACCTGGACCATGGGAACGGTGCCCAGTTTTTCGGTTCTCCTTAGGCGGTGAAACTATTCCAAGGGAGTGGGACTACCCTCTATCATGGAGAGGCTCAATAAATTTGTCGTAGACTTAAAACCAAAAATAGTTCTCTTTTTGATCTGATATTAAAATGGCTATCATTCATAAAGACAATTTTTGTAAATAAGAAATATCAGAGTAAAAAATGTTACACATCAGGAAAATTCAATTAACGTAATTTAACAGTCTCCTTTAGATATTTAGAAGAAGAAGCATTAAATATCGGGAAGAATAATTTTTAGCTTTTACCACCAGTGAATCCTGATCTGGAAATTTTTCGTGATTTAGTCGCCATTCATTATTAACACTTTTCGTTAGTTCTTTATTGACACGGACATATCGAATTTGAATAATTTCCCTTGTTCATAGTCTTTTCAGGGCAATGATAAGTTTAATTTAATAAGAAAAACGACATGCCGCAAGGATGAATAAATAAATGATAAAGCCAAACAGATTGTTTGTTACTATTTTTAATACACATGCCCATTAATGCCCGCAGCTCTGTAATTGTAGCCAAACAGATTGTTTGTTACTATTTTTAATACACATGCCCATTAATGCCCGCAGCTCTGTAATTGTTCGCTGTATATAAATGTTTCCTTGGCTACATGCAAAAGGGAATGTAAAAGAGAGGCAAAAATATTAATCTTATTGACAATTCTTAGGAGAATCACGCCAAATTACATCCTTATTTCATTATCCAATCATCCCTTTAATGAGACTAACACACAATAAAATTTTGAGAGCCTCAAAAGTCTCATTTGGGGAGCGGCCTCATCGTTACTACAGTAGCAAGGCTAAATTTTTAAAGCAATATTCTGCGCACGACAATAATTAGGTGTTAACACAAATAAGTGAAGTAAGCGGATTGCGTTACATTTGCATTCCGTCCTTACAAAAATTATGTAAAAAAAACATTAAATAACGGCGGTGCGATGATTTCGATGCTTTAATGGCTTTGTTTTTACCCTTTCTCTTCTTCGTAGAATAAGGGCATTTACAGTTCTTGGAATGACGGACGACATGTAAACGACTCGATCGGGCGATTCTTCTTTTGCTTCACAGGTAAAGACGGTTTTTACAGATACCGTTTTTAGTCGTTCTTGAGATTTCAGTCGTTATTGAGTCGCCCAAATCAAAGTATAAATTTGAGAAAACTGTGAAATACTGTGGAGGATCTGCTTCCTACTATAGCCATCGATTTCTTACTCAGTAAACTAAAAGGTATGTTAAAATTGAATACATGCACGTGCGATTAACTCATATTCATTTTAAGTACCGTACTATATTTGAATTATCTATAGCATACTAATGGAGACTCAAAAACCAGACATAGACGCACTAATACGCGCCTGCAGAAACGAAGAGTTGGGGGCCGTCAAAGAGATCATGAAGGAAGCTGAAATCGACGTCAACGCCATCGCTAGACATGGTTCTATAGGTGGTTCTCTACTAATAGGAGATTCTCCGTTAGTTGCTGCAGCCGGGAGCTGCAATCTTAAACTCATCAAGTTCTTGATCGGTAAAGGAGCTAATGTAAATTACCGCACTGGTCAAAACAATGGGATATGCGACGGAATGTCTCCTCTTCAAGCAGCCGTTGCGTTTCGTCCAGACATCGATTCTTCTCAAAGAAGAGCCGCTGTAGAGCTGCTGGTTTCCAATGGTGCTGATCCCTCTGCCTTGAATAATAAGGGAACTCCAATGTGGGAGCTCTGCAAAAAAGATCAACCTGATGTAATGCGCCTCCTCATCGAGCTAGGAATGAGTGTAACACAAAAGTCTCGTGGTACGGGCATCACAATGCTGCATCGTTGGGCTGCTTCTGGTGATCCAGCCGCTACTTCTATCATTGAACTGATATTAGCCAAAGGTGCCGACGTTAAGGCTCTTAATAAACAGGGTATCTCTCCTCTCTATACGGCGGCCGTTAGATTAACTTCCAATGAGTACGAGTCCCCGAGGATGTCACCATACCATCATATACCTTGTGATTCTGTATTGAGATTATTAATGCAGAGAGGCGAATACAGCATATCGGAGAAGATTGGCGCCCTTGAACTGGCTGGAGCAAAGCTACTCTTTCACAAAAGAGACGAAAGATCTGTCATTCAAGGTTTCCAATATTGGAATGAAGCCCTGGATCTTCGTGAAAGTGCCTCAGGATCGATCCCGAAGGTCCCATTGAATCCCAACAAAATCGTTCATTGGCGTGCTGTCGAATGGACCACTAAGGGTGATCTATTGGACTTGCAAAACCATCCATCGGTTGGCAGGATTAAAATGCAGGCAATCCTTGTAATACAGAGGATTATGTCACGTATCAGCGGTTGTGCTGTTGCGAGCTACTTATGGTATGGATTAGCTTTCGACTATTGCAAAACTTTGTGTGAAAGAAATCGGAACGCCGAGTCACTGGATGTTTGCTGGACCCTGTTAGAAGGAGCTCGTAATCATGATAACCGGGAGTATAATATGATTGAACAGGTCACCAAGATTCTTTTAAAGGTTTTGAAAAAACTGAAAATAGATCGGAGCCCAATTTTGAGCTCGGAAACGTTGCAGCTTTCATTGGAACTTGTTACTGATACGGACACATTCCACTCATTAACGGATCTGTCAGTATCGGTTCTATGCTCTGGAATATACAATGATCACAGTACAAACTATATGAGCTACAATATTGTTACCCTGATTAGCAAATTGCCAGAGCTGATCACTCCGAAGATTAAAAGCTGCTTGGGACGATTTGTTCGACGGGATGAATCGAATAAGTAAGAATATATGTAATTGCGAGCGTAGCGAGCTTAATAAGTCATTTCTTCTTCTATTCAGGGCATATGTATCGTATAGTAGTCCTCTCAGAACTTTCTGGACCCCTGAGGCGTGTTTGTGGTTCCAGATTATTTTAGCCTTTCTGGGATTTTTCTTTTTAATAAACTATAGTTCATTCGAAAGGGACTTTCATTATCTAGGTCCGTTTTGGGGGAATTTCGTTTAAATAAGTAATACATTTGTTTTAACCCGTTTCCTTTTTGGTCCCATAACGGCCCACGCAATTTCAGTGCCTAGCAACCGTGGAACTTCCATTTCCATGGAAAAGACAGACCCGTTTCTAGGGGGAATGTCGTCTGCCTGCTTGTTTATTTACACATACTGACATACAGAGAGCAACTCGGTATCCAAGTACTAGTTACCTATTTTGTACAGTACTTTGACTGAGGCTTATGAGAAATGGACGTAGTGAACGAACTAAAGACCATTTCAATTTTTTTAACGAGTCATAACACGTAAGCTTTTAATATCAATCAGCCACACAAAAAATAATTGTATATCAACTCATTTATATATAGCTTCTTTATGGGAAATAAGATGAACATTTATAGGCCTACAAAACCACCCTCATCGAACTACCGCTAATAATATACAACTTATTTTTAAAATAAAACCATATCATACTAATTTAAAAAAAAATTAATAAACGAAACAGGATACGTTAGTCTTATCTATTACCCATAAACGAATGAAACGAAAATGATAAATATATTTGCTTTCACTTATTATTGTCTATTACGTATTATTTGCTATTATTATTACACCTAGTGTTTCACAGGATTGAAACCAGCGCCAATGTTTTAAATAAGACTAAGAGATCGGCTCCAATATATAAATACAATATTATTCGAACGCGTTATTCTGACCGCTTGAAACTTCATTTGGGTAAACATGGCGATATTTTGATCAGCAAGACAATCTGAACTATGAGTCACGGTTAGATTAAATTTTAGTTTATATTACAATAAAATTCATTTCAAACAACGAAATAAAGGCAATTTAAATTTTTCTTAATGAACCATACCACGTAAGCTTTTAATCAGCCACACAAACAAGTAATTATATATCAATTCATTAATAGTTTCTTCATGGTAAATAAGACGAACAATAGGCCTACAGACAACCCTCATAAAAAAAATCACTTCCAATTCAATTCAATCGAAATCCTTCACGTCTCATTAAGATTAATTCATGCGAAGCGTGAATTATACTATTAACCGCGAGCAGAAAAGCTCGCTTTCCTATCTTATAAATATAGTTTTTCTTTTCATTTATAGATATTAGACATGGTGGTTTGTGACACACTTTTCTTATATTTCTATATTTTCTTAAACTTGATAGTGATCTGCTGCTAATGGCATGCAATCGAAAGCCTATCCCAAGAATGCTAACGCTGGTTCGCTTACTCCTGGATGTAGGAACTGATCCTAACGCTGTGAATGAAGATGGAAACAGCCCTCTCCACATCATAGCTTACTGGATGGGAGATGAGAGTGAGTCACCATTGGCCTATCTTCTTTTGGAATTTGGAGCTGACCCTGATCAAGTCAATTTGAAAAAGGAGACACCGTTGGATGTGTGGAAGAGGAAGCATGCAGGACCGGGAGATGGTCCTTTTCTTCCCCCTAACTGGACCACATTTAACTGTCACTAATTTTCTAGCAATAAACTGTCATTGACATAGAACAAAAATAAGGGTCCGTTTCTTCCTCCTGCCTGGACCATTGGAACGATGCCCAGTTTAGTCTCCTCGAGCGGCAATTCTGCTCTAGGCAGTGGGGCTACCTTCAATCACGGAGAGGCTCCCGAAACTCTACGTGCTTCTTTTATGAGGGATGAAATAAATATTTCCATCTAATTTTCAGTCATTTTCCATTGATAAAGTTATCTTTTTAATCTGATTAAAATGGCTATAATTCATAAACATAACTTTTTAAAGTAAGAAATATCGCCATATCGGAACATACATTATACACGTACAGGGGGATTCAACTATTAACGTACTTCAACAGACTCCTTTAGATATTTGGAAGAATAGTAAGAATGAAAGATCGGAAAGAACTCTTTTACCGCTGGCTTGGTTGCATCCTGCTCTGCGCTTTTCTTACTAAAGCGGCAGAATCCTCAACACTGTATGTCCCCGAAAGTTTTCGTAATTGTTAAAGATCTTTAAAGGCTGAATCAAATCTACAGTAAGAGCTAGGGCTCAGAATCATTACAGAAGGTAGGAATAAAGAGCTAAAATCATAATATATAAGCCTTACAATGCCCAATGGGCAGTAAAATAAGAGATTCCTGTAGGTTCATAGTGGTTCAAAGAAATTTGATCCGTTTGAGCATCCGTTTAAGGAGGTTATATCGAACGAGGATGAAATAAGGCTAATAACCTCTATCAAGAGACAAGAGTGTGATATCTTCTCAGCCCGTGTTATGGAATTTGAAATTGTATTGGACAGATTTGTACGGCATCATGTAGTGATCGATTTCGCGTCTTTGTTTTAGTACATTAAGACGTTGAGATGCTAACGGACGACCGAAACAACTTTGAGGCCACCCGTGAAACTGGTCCTTACAGCATTGTAGGGATTTTCTTTCGTATTTTATTTAGTTTCTATAGATGATTCGTTAATTCTTTTAAATATAGGCATGCAGCTACTAGCCACAAATCTCGCAAGAGCTGCCTCGCCAGTAAGGAAATCAACAGTATTGATGAATGTAGCAAAATTTATTCCTCCGATGGATCATTTCGGTATTACGATAAAGATGTGCTCAAGATTGGTAGCCATTCTTCTTACAGTAATGATGATGGATCTTCAATGACCGGTGCTACATTGGTGGATGCTACAGATGAGTCTCCTTCTCTCTCTTCGGATCAACCCGATCCTACTAGCAATCTAGCAGACATGGTCATCACACAATAAATATAAAGGAGGAAATTCTTATGCATCCCAAAAGGATCATCCCTTCTACTCCACAACATATTAGCGCATCAGGGAGGTGGACCAGGCACAGTTAGGCGCCGGTATACTTTTTCGTCCTCGTTCCCTTTTTTACACTTGGCTCCTTATGACTGGATCGATCCAAACTGTAAATAATCATAGATTTTCCGAAGAAACTCTTTATACACATCGATCCAATTTCTTAAATTTACCAGAACGTTCAGTTACGGAAGTAAAAACGTACCTATCTGTACAGCAGTGAACAGGTCAAAATGGCTCAATTTTAAATGTCAGTGTTCTATCGTAAAGTGATCCAAAATAAAAAACTACTGGATCAAAATGCAAAAACAAGATGTTTTTTTCAAGTGTGCTTATGTTTCCATTTTTTCGTCGTATATTGAAAACTCGGTTTCAAATATTATACCAGTGGCTTTGCAAATATATCGAAACCTGTTCAGTTATCACCCAGTTACACTGCTCACTGCATTTCTCTGCTCCCCTGTTTTGTTTTTTGCTCTTTTCTAAATACTTATTGCGGTTAAACAACTTTATAATCGTGGAAAAGTACCGTAACCTATTTATACTTTCCAATAAATAAATTAAAGTGATACAGTACCATGGAGTTAGAAGCAGGATCTTTGGGGAATCAAAAGTACTGTCCATCATGTAACAAATATGCAACTTATTTGACTAGAAAAGTCTGTAAAAAGTGCCTGGCCTCATTCGAAGAAAATGTAGAAGACAAACACGATGATCAAAGTGGATCCACTAAGAATAAGCTGCTGCCATGCCTCAACGAAGCAAGCAGGAAGAAACACCTCATCGGTCCCTGTTCATCCTGTCGTAACTGTCTAATTAACATTTTCATAGAAAAGACTGGCTACATCTACACGAATCCAGCTGGAAGCTGCAGGAAATGCGACGGTAGAACCATCATCGAAGTTCACGAGTGCAGCAACTGTCTTTGGCAATCACCATCATCTGTAATAATATTTTTCTTTTCTTTTCAAAAGCTTAAGAAAATAATTTTTTCTCTATAATTTATAGGCTGAACCTCGGCTAGTTACTAGCACTATTCCTAATCAGCGGATTACCAAGAAGCGCACCCGTTCAACTCCTCACTCATCTGAGGGTTTTTCCAGCCGGAAACGAGTCAAGAAAAGTAAGAACGAAAAGCAGAAAGTGCAAAAAAAGAGAAGGAAAAAGAAAGATCCTGCTATAAAAACATCCTCTTCTGTCTATAAACGAAAAAAGCCAATAAAGTCAGCCAATAAGGAGCGGAAAGAATCTCTGAGATCCTTCATCCCAGATGTCCCACTCGCTAAACCATCCGTTGGCCCACCTCCACCTCTTATGGATATTATAGAGAACTCTGTAATGGAGCCTCTTCTTATTAGTAGGCCCTTAGTGGAGGTCAATCCGCCTCAATTGCTACCAACATTTGAACAGCTGTTGGAGAATTTCTTCGCTGTAAGCTAATATAGTGCTTGAATTGTTTAAGGTTTTTTATTTTTATTTATTTTCCTCTCTCTTATTTTTAGACCTCAGGCAACTACTAATAAACTCTAAATGGGCACATCCGATGATTTTTACAGGCGGAATAATAAAGTTCATCACAGTGGTTGTTATTTAGGTCTCAATTGACTAGAACGTGACCAGGGATCCGCACACTGATTCCAATTTCTATTGCAAGTTTCGTAAATTGATGCTGAAATAAACTGATGAATCATCATCTTCACTATATCGGTTGTTGTTTTCAAACTCAAATCTGCGTTGTTGTCGCTTTTGAACAAGGTACACTTCCGTGGAAAGGTGGAAATTAGTAGCTTAAACTCTGTATTCGTGATAGTTTGATCAGACTTGTTCATCAAGCACGGTTTGGATCCCATATAGGTTTTTTTGGCATAGGGACAGTGGTTCCCAAGGACACTAGTTCCACCCTATTTGGACACTGGTTCCCGGGACACTAGTTCCCAAAGACAGTGTGTCCAAATAGGGTGGAACTAGTGTCCTTGGGAACCACTATCGCCGTCCCGTTTTTTTTTGTCCTAGTATCTACTCTTTTAAAAATGATTAATCCAGGAACCCAAATATTCTCTACCAAAGGAATCAAGCCCTATCAATTGATCAGCTTGTTTATTAACAGAAATCCAAACTGGTCGAAACCTTCTCAGTGATCAGACTGGATACGCTCATTGCCTTGTTGCTGCCTCTCGCAGCCTCCATCTCTCTCTTTTTAAAAACAGTTACTCAACAGGGTTGCATGTTTAAAATACTTAGGATTATTTGCGTAAATAGTTGCGTAGTCTTGCAGAATCTTTTCATGTAGAAAGAGAATGAATTGACGTAATTATAGCATATGGAGCCGAAAGCAGGAGCAAAACCAGGGAATCAAAAGTACTGCATGTCTTGCACCAAATACAAACCTCATTTGCGGAAGACAATCTGTGAAGAGTGCCGTCTCATCTGTTACACCGCTCCATTTGGCCGTTGCAGAAAATGTAGGAGTACCAGCATCCTTGAGACTGAACAGTGCAGCAAGTGCTTTTTGCTTTCACCCTCATCAGTAATTTTTATTGACATTTTTAAAAACTTCTCTCTTCCAGAGAAATTCCTAATTTGTTGTCTACTTACAGACCTATAAACCTCAACCGACTAGTGAAATCGAGTTGGCAGGCAACCTATCTCATTTACCGTCAGCTTCCGGACGAGAGAACCAATCCGGTATAATGTTAGCTCCTCGTCAGCAACCATCATCTGCAAGAGAACTGGATCATCTCTCTTCAGCTGACAAAGAGAGAGCTAATCCTCAAACGGATCAAGAGTCTTTGGGACACCAAATAATTCCGGAAGAGAAGCAAGATTGGCGTGTTCAAGTAACTACCGTCTCAGCTCCGCCTCTGCCGAGTTCGCCTCCACCTCTAATGGCACACATTGTAGAAGATCCAGCGACAAACCATGGTATTACATATAAGCCTCTCTCTCGTCACTTATTCAGGATCTTTTACTTTTTTTCAAATATATTCATCCAAATTTCAATTTTTTAAAAATTGGGTAAATCAGAAATCGCTTTTGAACGGTTGAGCCCACGCAAAATATTGAAGTAATTGATGAACCGTTCTCTCGATTACATTATTTGATTTCATCATTCTGCAACTTTTCAGTTCTAGCTGTCGATGTGTCATGTGTCGATTCCATTTTTTTAGTACACACGAAACCTCGAGAAAAAATACAGTTATAGTCATGAGCGGGTGGTTGTGTAATCGTTAGTTTATTATTAGTTATAGTTATGATTAGGCTTTATACAGTACCGGTAGGATATATCTAGATTTTTTTTAAGTTGGCGGAAAACGATTTGGTAATTAAAATCACAGATAGGCACTCGATAAGTGTATTCTACATGTGATCTGTAATACTTGTTATGTTATATATACTGTAATTTAATGATGCAATCTTTTTCAAAGTAGATGTGAGGAGTAGTATGGAGAACTTCATGGTACCACGTCCATCCCCCAAAGGCAGCCCAGATGGGAATTCTGTATCAGTGCACAATCAACTTGCTTCTGGGACTACCAGTTTAAGCAGGTAAAAAATGTAGTATCTAACTAATTAAACCAGAAATCAAGTTCAAATAATGGGTTTTAATGGTATTGTAGTAATAACTCTTCTAAAAGTTTTTAAAGAAGAATATATACTTTAATTATTTCAAACTTAATGACAACTTTACATCCAGGAATATTTTTTATAATTTATTACCAGGAAACAAGGACAGAGTAATCTGCGGGAAAATGACACGCTTACTTGCAAACATTGCTCTTTTCAATCAAACACCAGACATGGTATAGTGCTTCATGAGAAGCGTCACTATGCCAGACGAAACTGTCAGTGTCCTTTTTGCAGTTACTCTGCTATGAATATTGGGTCAATAAGAGTTCACATAGATCGCTGTCATCCAGTAAAGCAAAGGAAAGACTTAAACAAGTGGTTAAGCGAAATAGTCACTCAAACCAAGGTATTTTAAAAACTAACCATATTTATATTTGATTTAGCCGCGATTAGTTACGATTTAAAATCATGTTTTGAATTCACCACTTTCAGATGAATCATGATTCAGCGCAAAAAGGAATGGATGTAGTAGAGCCCTCCAAAGACCCTCCACTTTCACATGAAACAGTACAGGAAAATGAAATCTTACAAAAGGCAAATGAAGTGATGGAAGTGGTCGACATCACTACATATTCTGATGTATACGTTTTCTATTCTTATTTAAATTATTCGTGTTAGTAAAACTGGATTTATTCTTACAGGGCGAAGAGAAGCGGATTGAAAAAGAAATGGAAGATATGAGCGGAAACTATGCAAAAGTGATCCGGGTAAAACTATATTAAGGTTGTTTAATTATGCATTCAACTTAAACTGATTTTTTTAAAGGAGGTGATTGCTTCGGCAGAATGTTTCCCACCTCTGCCATCATCGAGAAGTTCTTCTACACCTCTTCCAGAGTTATTAGAAGGTAGAAAAAATTACGGTATTATTAAGTCTTCGATTTAATTTTTTTAAATACAACTCTAAATATTTATTTAGATGATCGAAATGAACTAAGTCAACAAGGGGATAGTTTGCCCCAAGAAGAGGAAAAAATTTGTCGCTCGGCGATGCACAACTTGTCGAAAGAAATACAATCAGCGCAAATAAACATTCTTAAAACGGAGAAATCTTCAAAAGAAGAGGCTCGTCTGTTACGCATTGCTCGTTCAAAGTCGGCGAACGACCTTCGCAAGAAGATGAAAAAGCTCTTAGAGAAGAATCGATGTCAGTCCTCAGAGCTCGCCGTCTTGATGAAATTAGACGAGAGCCTAAAACAACAGCTAATTGATCTAAACGCACAGAAAATCCAGCTGGAGATAGATTTCAATTATTTGAGAGATGTTTTTGCCAATAAGAAGAGGATCAAATTCGAACCTTCCGGTTTGGATCCATTTGGCGATATTGAGGAGAGAATCCGACAGAAGAAGCATCGGCTCTCCAATGTCAATCAGAAGCTGACAGTAATCCTGAAAGAGAATGGGCTTTTGAGTGTCCGGATCCGAGGCATAGAGACGGAGAAGAAAGAGACCGCCCATAAGCTGACTCAAATGCAAGTTGATTTGGGCTCATTAGAAAGGGACCCTGCTGCTGGATTGCCTTCTGCCATCGCCGAGCAGTTGGAGGCTCTGAAGAAGGAGCAAAGCGTCCGTATAAGGAATTTCATCAACTTGGAAAAAAAGATTCTTAAAATCGGTTTCTATTACATTTTACAGGATGTCGATCGGAAGGAAGAAGAATGGAAAAGCGCTTTGAATGTCTAAAGTAACTGACAAACTGATTGCTTAAATTACAGAATTGCAATATTTTATTTGTTGCAGCTTTTGTTGATTTGTGTTGTTTGTATTTTATTTTATTTTATCAAAGTAAAATAAATAATCACTAGCAATTTAATCAACAGTGAATTCAACGTAGTTTCTTTAGCTGATGATTCTGCAGAAGTAGTTGATAAGGATTGCGTCGTTATTATATCGTTCGACATTGTCGTCTGTAATTTGTTTCAAATTAGAATATATTGATTGTTAGGTAGCATAGGCATGTGTACCTGCTGATCATATGGGCAGTCGTTGAAATCGCTTGAGTCGATCTGGTCAAAGGTTAATCCTTTTGAACATTAAGCGCCTAGTACTGAGTTTAATAAATGCCGATTATCACGCAATAGCCACGTAAGATGACAAGGAACGCTATCGCAATCGAACGAATCTTTGTATAAATAAATGTAGATTATACGAGAGACATTTATCATTTGTATGTAATAATACGCACTTCCCGCGAGGTAAATGTAAGTGTTTTGTTGGTATCCGTAGAGCGTCATTTGTTCCAAGACCGATTGGAAAACTTGTGATTCAAATCTTATCAGGTTGTTGCCAAAAAGGGAAATGATTGAGCTTAAACCGCAACTTCCTTGAAAGGCATCAGGTTCAATTTCTTCCACCGGATTCGAGTCCAAGAAGATTAGATTTTGCAATTTATTTTGAAAGTGAAAAGCGCCTGACTGGATCGAACGGATCTCATTGAAGCGCATATAAACCGCGCTGAGTCGGTTGAATTTGGTATTTGATAATTGACTGGGTATTCGAGTCACTGATCTTTTGTTTTCTATGTAAATGCCACCCAGAGGACTGGTCACAGACGACGAAGAGTAAAGAAACACGTCCAATATTTCACCTATTCTTGTGTCGTCCAGTGATGGTTGATTTATAGCGCAAACGAGAAAAAGGGTAAAGTCATCCCTAACACCGCAGGTACAAGGCAGCAGTTCTTTTGCCGGTGGACATGCGCTCTATACATAATAAATGTCATCATATTTGATCATCATAACTCTGGATAAATAAAGCTATATTTTATATTATAGAGATATATATTACCGGACAGTGATTGAATCCATTCGGGTCCAACTGTTCGAACTTCGTTCCGTTGGTACAGCGACCCCCTGTAACTGCTTTGAGTAAATCAAGGTTATCCCGAATGAGCCATGCCAAGTGACAAGAATCGCTGGAGCAATCAAATGGATCTATGAAATTCATTTAGTTATAAATAAATGACTATATAGATATGCGCAATAACTATACTTACTATAGTAAACATCGACGAAAGAGTTGGGATAATGAGGGGCCATTTGTAGCAGGACCGATTCAAACACTCCTGAATCGAAGCGTGTGAAATAATTATAACGTAAATCGATTGTCGTGCTGTTGGTGTAATCGCCTTGAAAGACTCCATCTTCAAGACGCACCAGTTGATTCCAACTCAAGTCGAGATGCTGTTTAAAATGGATCGAACCGACTGAAACAAAGTTGATTTCATTGTGACCGAGTTTCATCGACTGCATTGTTGAATCCACTTGGGTCATTTGGTAGGGTATTCGAGTCAATCGGTTACCTTCCAACTGCATTTCAATTACTGGACTACTGCCGCTTGTGAAGAAAGCATCGAAAATTACTAATTTGAATGTCAGTAAGATTGAAATTCTTGCAGTAGAGTTGTACGATGCCTTCCCCCACGTCGAAGCAAACACAAGGCTTTATGGCGTCATAATCTGGACAGGACGTGGTAGTTGCTGTACCCTTTGAGACCACCACTGCTAAACATAGTAATAACTATAAAAGATTTAACATTCACGTTAATATTAAATAAATGAACTTTGGTTTTTGTATAATTTAACTATTTACCATAAACAGGAGCTGAGCTGGAATGAGCATGATGAATTAAAATGTCCCTTAGTATAGCACGACGACGCGAGCGTAATAACTGCATGCACGATAGAATATATAATATCTGACTGCATAACATCATTTATAAGCTATACTTGATTGTCCCTTGTCTATTCTTAGCTGACAGCTGCCCATCACAACTATACTTGAAACGTCACGTAGACAGAAATGTAATCGTATGATTGTATAAGATAGTATCAAAAATAACTGTTTACAACTGTCTTCTATACACAATTTTTTTATATTACATAATCTATACACGATTTTTAAAAAAATATTTGGTCCCTATAGGTGTTCCGCAGCAGAAAAACATTATGATGTTTCACTATATTGCATATACTGAATTTGATAATAGCACAGAAGTATGTTCTCCCTCTGGTCTGCATTTTTTAAAGTTCTTGCTTTTGATGGCAACATCATGACTGATCAATGAACCACTAAAACTAAGGCAGCTAGAGCGTTTTTCAGCGTTTACACTTTTGTTCATGCGGCATTGAATGATTATGCATACGAAGTTATTACTCTTTCAACTGCATCTTAATAAGAGCGATGGTCAATGGCTTTCAATTGATAAGTAGTATTTTCGAGTCCACTTTTGATTGAGGTTTCCATGGTTGCGATGTACGATCAGTCCTACAACACAAAACTACTACACTAGAACTACATTATACTACGAGCTGAGAAAATTGGCGTTGGGAACAGTATTTAAACAAATTAGAACCTGGCTAGAATTATAGCTAGAAACTACCAAATAGATAATAGATGATGGTGCATTTATATTTGTTCAGGGTCAAAAGAGGTTCAAAAGTATCGTACATACTGGGTCTTATAAAAACATAAGGAGATAAAATTAAAGGTCAAAGCGCATATACTGCTTGCGAAGTAAAAGGTTTTGGAAAAAACGACGATGTATTAAATGATAGAATACTAATGGTATATCAAGTATATTCAGGTATTTGCTTTTAAATACAGCTCGTATTTTTTAAAGTATAATTTTCTAGATGATTGCATTTCTCGTCAATTAAGTCAACAAGGAAATAGTTTGCCCCAAGAAGAGGAAACCATCTGTCGCTCGGTAATGTACAATTTCTCGCAACTTGCAAGAAATACAATTAGCGGAAATAAACATTCTTAAAATGAAGAAATCTTCGAAAGAAGAGGTTCACTTAAAAAAAAAGGTTGACTTGCTGTTTCATTTTCCCTCATTTTTTTCTTTAAAAAAGTTTTTTTTCACTATGAAATGTGGACACGTTTCACATAACAAGCCTAGTTGGTAAAGTGATCCAAAATAAAAGGCCATATCAAATTCAAATCGACTTTCCCTCTTTTTTTTGCGTTGTTTGAAATACGACCACCAGGGGTCTTCGTAATCAGTAAACACGTTGAAATCTGCTCGTTACTGAACGGTCATTGTGCTATTGGCTAACGCACACTTGTCCCTCAGTTTGATGTTTTTGAAATAAGGTACACTACTTTTCCATCTACTTTAGGTTTTAATATCTTGATAATCGTGGATATATTTAACTCATAGTTTCACTGTGTGCTGAAGTTTTCTATTTTATGAAGATACCATGGAGGTAGCAGCAGTACCTGGGCCTTTGGACAATCAGCAGTTATACCCGACATGCAACAAATACAAGCCTCATATTCCAAGTGATGAGTGCTGCAACTGGTTAGGAGATATTGTGGAGGACTGCTGTGTCAAACTAGATTGGTCAAATGAGAGGATGCTTTGTTGCCCCTACGAGGCTGGAACGAAACAACTCATTTGCACCTGCCCTCACTGCAGAACCAGTATTTTCCAGAACACCAACAGCTTCACCAACTCATATGGCTGGTGCAGAAAATGTGGTGGTAGAACCATCTATGAGGTTGACGAGTGCAGAAAGTGCCTGCAGCAATCACCATCATCTGTAATTATACTTTTATTTTTCTAAAATGCTTTTCTAAAGCTAATTTGTTCTCTTATTTACAGACAGGGCCTATACCGACTACTAGTCCTTTGGACGAAATTCGCATTACCGGCAAGCGCTCCAGGAGCATGGAGAATTGTCCCAGACCAAATAATCCAGCCAAGCAGCCAAAGCTAGAAGATGCTTGGGATACTGACAGTGAAAATCCAACGGAGGAATCAGTTGACGAGAGTAGTAATGCGTCTTTTGCTATTATGGGAAATGAAAATCAAGTTCAAGGCAAGAAACGAGAGGAAATAGAGAGCATTCCTATGAAAACGAGACGCATAAGAAAACCTGGGGGAAAAGTCTCCAATTCCAAAAGAAAAGAGTCGTTGTCAGCCAAGGAACAGAAAGAATCCCTGCGATCGGGAACTCCCAAAATCCCCTCCATTAATCCATCAGATAGATTGACTCCTCTTCTCTTAGATGTTCAGGATCAATCGGTCACTGAAGTGTCCCAGTTTCTACCTAGTGAGCCAGTCATCGTTCCTAAAAAATCATATCATCCAGTGAATCCAGAGAAGCCGAAAGAATCTTTAGTATCGATTCTACGTTCAATAAGGATTGTGCAAATCCCGCGCAGCAATCCAACCGTTGGATTACACCCTGTTATAGAAAATCGGGAGGAATCCTTGGCTGAAATGGCGGAGCAGCCTCCAGCTCAGTTGCTGGAGCCAGCATCCGCATCCGTGCGGAAGATCGCCATCAAACCATTCGTTTGGCCATCTAATAGACGAGGCCGGAAACCGTAAGGATTTTATCTTGAATATATTTTTGTTTATTTGACGGGTTTTGTGTAATTCTTGATTTTTTTAAAATAGTAAATTGGCCACTGTTGTGCAACCACCTATTGAGGATCTTTCTCCACCTACCAGTAAATCCTGCAGACGCAGACTCATCAGTAAGGATCAGAGCAGTTCGGATGGGAATAAATCTTCTACATCCCTAACGAATTCATCGGAATCGATGAACGCTGAAGCTGATGATCATCCGGAACAACTCAATCCCGCCGATAAAAATCAGAGCTCTGTTGATTCGGCAGCTAATCAAGTTCGTTTTTCGGCAACTTCCGGACAACTGTACGAAGCTATGTCTTCTCCTCGAGAGCAAACATCCGTACCCATGAGTGAAATCGCCTCGAAACTATCTGTAAAGCCACCTAGTAGAAGGAGTCGGATATCGTAAGGATTTTATCTTAAATAAATTTTTACCAATTTATTAATCACATATATTTCATATTTTTAAATTAGTAAAACAACTGCAACTATGCAACCGCCTGCTGCTTTGAAACCCCCGATCGTCAGTAAGGATCGGAGCGGTACGCAAGGTAACGAACCATTCTCTTCTCCGATTGAAACGGATTCAATGAGTTTGATGGCAACAGAAACTTTTGCTTCACCGGAGCAACCCGATCCTACCGATATGGATCATAGCTCTATTGCTTTAGCGTCCGATCCAGTTCATATGCTGGTAACTTCCGGACAGCAGTTTGAAGCCATGTCTGCTCATTATGAGCCAGCATCCGCTCCCGTACGGAAGAACGCTCCAAAACTATCTGGTAGAAACGGCCGAAAATCGTAAGTAACTTATCTTTTATTTCATTTAACTTTGTTGATCTTTAATTATTTTAATTATTTTTAGTAAATCAGCTGTTGCTATGCGACCGCCTATTGGGGATCTTTCTTCAACTGCACCTAGCGAGAAATCTTCCGGAGGCAGCCATGTCAGTAAGGGTCCGAGCGTTACGGATGGTAGCAAACCGTCTACGATTCAAACGGATTCGATGGGATCGACGGTCACAGAAGCTTCTCCTCCGCAACTGCAACCCGATCATACTGATAAGGATCAGAGCAGCGCACTCAGTACGAATGAATCTTCTGTTAATGGAATGGATTCTACGAGACCTTTGGACGCTCCACTTTCTTCTCTTCCACTGGATCAACCCGAGCCTGTATCCCAAATGTCCCCGGAAGCAGTGGCTAATAATAGTATATTACATTTAAAAGTTTCTTATTTGACTTACTTAGGATAGTTTTAATTTGAAAATTTGGCTCCGTTACTACAAAACTAGAGGGAGTTGTGCTCGAGATTGAATGCATAAATATAGAAGAAGATAGTGGTGCACCAAATCCTATGAATCCTGAAAGGATCGCTCTAGCCACATCACCTATCGTTCCCAGTATGCAATACCGTTTAAAATAATAATTATATATGATTTCTCAATTGAATATGATTTTCTCTTTAGAAGTACTCTCAAAGTCTCGCTTTGAGTTCATCAGGGGCAGCGGCTGGGAGAAGATTTCCCGCGTCCTAACGTCGTCATCTGCTACCAAAAATCCGTTAGAACCCCCGAGATCTACCAGAATCGGGCGTATTATTCCACCCGAAGGATTGCCTCCTCATCAAACAGAATATCAAGAGGTCCCCCAAGTGATGACTCGTCCGGATCATTTACCGATCACTTCCATCATGCAACAAAAGGGATCTGTGTCGGATACACCACTCACGCACTTGCGGAGTATCGATAACGAGCTTACCGATGGACATGAAGTCTCCTCCGGAACCCGCAAATTGTAAGGATTTTTCTGTCGCAATCGTGTTTTTATTTTATTCGATTATAATTTGTTTTTAAATTAATCATCTGGTTATTGTTGCTCAAATGCATTTTAGGTATCTTCCTTCACCTGCTACCAGTGAGAAATCTGGTGAACGCTTTCTCACTCATGAGGATCAGAATGACCCGTTAGGAAGTGAATCTTTGCCGGAGACGGGTTTGATTACTGCAGAACTTCCTCTTCTTGTCGATCCTGTCGATCAGGATCTTAGTGAAGATGCGGAAATCGACTCAGAACTTTCTTCTCCTTCGCTTGATCAAATAAATCTTAATAGACTTTCGCATTTATCTTTTGAAGAAGAAGTGGCCGAACCTCTTTCGCCTCTGCCGAATCTAACCAAGCCTATGGATGAGGTTTCCAATGGACCACGATGGATGGATAATGATGGACCTTCCACGGCCTGGACGGACTCCTCAACCTTGGCGAATTCCGAATTGTCCTCTCATCCGCTCGATCAAAGTAGAGTTCCGCATCTATTTTTTAGAGAAGAGAGCACTAATATGTTTCTTAAAGAAGAGGAGCAAGATCAGCCCGTTCGGACCGCTTCTACCGCTCCGGCCCCCTCCCAAATTCCACTCACACAGCCGGAAGCAGTTGATGCCGATGGTATATTGTTTAATTCTATTAATTAAATTATTTATTATCTCTTTCGTTTAAAACTTTACTTTGTTTTAGAAAAATCGGAGACTAATTGGAACGCGACGTTGGAGGCTGTCAAGGCCGCACTCAGTTCTAATTTGGATTACATTCCAAAGCCAGAAGTAAATAGGATTTATTATCTCACATCTTTTTAGTGACAGTACGTTTAATATATCCGTTAAAAAAAAAATAATTACAGGTAATTGAGTTTTTGTTTGATATTGAGGAAAACGAAAAACTTTTGATGGTGGCGGAATTATTCAAAAGTTTACGACCTTCAGTTTTCAAGCAGCTGAGTATCACGAAGAGAGAAAGGACCATTCAACTGATGAATAATGATCATAACAGGTTTCTTTTCGACCTTCCTCTTCCCACGACCGAACGAAATCCAGCAGTAGAACCTGCCTCAGAAATCCGGCAGAACGTGAATTCGGCTAAGCCAATCCCAAATGAAAATCTCCAGGGAATGTTTTCACATCTCAACAGGTTAAATGCCTTCAAATTATTGAATAGATTGAATTGATAGATGTATTTTTTTAATCCTCCAGGCCGGCCTCGTTGACTCTTAAATTTAATAATCCTAGGGAGATGGAGCCCGTTGATCTTCGGACTATTAGAATTGATTAGTCATTACATTTTTTTTGTATACTTTGAACTGTCGGTCTTTAATGAGCCGCACTGTCTTAAACAAGAAGTGATTTTCTTTAGTTTTGTTCACACTCTTGTGTGAAAATTATCGTCTGAATTTTTCAAGTGTGGTTCACAACTTCTTTAAAGTTTTGTAGCAATAAACTTTTGTGTTCGCTTATTTAGTTTTTGTGGCTACATGTGTGTATCTATATCATCCCTATGGGCTGCACCACAGGTGTGTCGATCCAATTACAGTAGTTACAATTGTTGATCAAATCCTTTACCATTTGAACGCATTCCTTATAGCCCAAACGGAAGAGAATGCGACAAAGATCAATAGTGGATAAGAGCAAAAGGTTTTAATTTTTGAAGGGGTTGATATAGTCATATAGAATCCGGCAATTCAGCGGGCGGTAATAGTAGGAACGGACTCGTAAAAGAATCGATTAAGCTAAATCCTAACATACATCTTCCACACCACCGGACGTTCAAAAGATGCGATTTTGTCATATACCGGCGTATTTGTTTATCGTGTGAAATTAAATACGATTTTATTTTTAAGCAGATCTGGTTCTCTTATTTTATTTTTTTTAGGACCGGCGTGTGGATTAAACTCTAAATTTCTTTTTGCATGTCAACGAGTGTAGTTTAAGGCCCAAGGATTTCTCAACGAAGGAAAATATCACCTATTCATGATGGCCTCTCTGAGTTCTCTTTTTTGTTATCCTTGATAAGCGATATTATGGCCAGCCAATGTGCATTGAATGCGCACGATTATTTATAAATAAAGTTGATTTTAATTTGGTGATAGATTTTAGGACTGCACAAGAACTCGATGTTTAGATTCCTAAACATTGGAGGGACGGTAAACATCAGAGAACGATTCTTGTAAAATATGAAGATACTTTTTTCGAATAATAGATATTAAATAAAAAAGGTGTGACAAACCGGTCTGAAGCTGACCATGTCATCTGGACTAAAGATAAATATGGAATTATGATAATTATTTTAAAGAAAACATGGAAACGAGTCATTGCAAATAGTGTTCTATTACTCGTTAAACACATAAGATAGTTCCGAACTTATACCACAATTACTTCTTAATCTTATTTAAATGACTCCAGATCGCCCAACTAACCTACCGAGAGAATTGTGTCCATTGCATAGAACAGGTTTTATCGATTGGAGCTCCCCTCAAGAACTTCGTGAGATTGAAAGACATATCGAAGAAGACGAATGCGCTCTTTTCCATATACCTTTAAAAGAAGTCATCCTACACGGTCCACTAGAAGGTAGTACCCCTCTTGCACAGGCCTGTAGTGGTGCTGATGATTTAGAAGCTGTAAGAATTATCATCGAAAAGTGGGGTGTTGATCAAGATAACTCGAGGGCTACTAACCAGCATCCGTATGACATCTTGTTACAAGACAATTACCCTCTGTTAGTAGCTCTAAGAAACGGGAACATCAGTATAGCCAAATATCTAGTTGAGAAAGGCGCGAACGTGAACGACCTCATTGAAGCTTTAATAGATCTGAAAGAGCAGTTCAATCCAATCCTAACTTGGGAGACTTTGCAAGCGTCTTTGGAGCTTGTTTCACAGCTAGACCTTAACCCAGCTGATGATGTTGATGATCCCGTGGTAACTCGATCTAGCATTACGGTGTGGGTGAGCGAAATAGTTTTCATCATTGCTCAATCCCCTGAGATGATCACTCACGAAGTCATGTGCTGCTTGCATCGACTGGTCCAAGATAGTAGTTTGCTCCTTTCGATCTGTTCTCGGTTCCCAAGCGTTTATGTGCTTTCAGCTACTGTCCGCTTGCTTCTGGAAGCAGGAGCTGATCCTAAGGCAGACTATGATGGCATGGGAAACAATGCACTCCACCTTTTGGCAAGGACGTGGCTTAAGGAAGAAGAGCAAACAGCAGATTTAGATGAGCTTTTAGCTGAGGTTATACGACGGTGTAAGGATTGCTGCAAAGTGAACTTGTATCAAATAAATGCGAACAAAGAAAAGCCGTCGGATGTCTGGAGGAAGCACAACAATGATGGGATCGAAAGAATCTTGCCGTCCGCTTTGAACCAAGCGGAGACTATAGTTCCTCCTTTGGCTTGTTTGAGCGCCACAGCCGTTCGTCGTACCGAAATGTCTTATGATGATGGGAAGACTTTGCCACTAACTCTTCATCCGATTGTTGCCATGCACTAATGTTTATTGTGGTTCTGTTGTTAATTGATCTTGTAATGAACGATTTGCTTTCGTGAAATATTTAAACAAAAATTATAGAAGAATTCCAAAATCTAAAGAGAAATTCTCTATTACAATAACTAGAAATAATATCCATTTTCTAATCTAAATGTTGAGATATGGATTTATTGTAAAACATTTACCGTATTTTCAATGTGAAACAAAAACAATAAGGTGTCAATAAAATGCGCTTTTATCGGTTACCGTTACGTAATAGCGCACAAAAGTTAGCTACCATCGCATGATTTATTCCAGCTATTGTATACAGGCATTTGATCTCTTATAATAAGTTTTAAAAAATTGCTTATTAGTGGCGAAACTTTCTTTTTTTTTTGCTGAGCAATGACAAGTAAAGTCAAATACTTGCTTGAAAGAGGTCAAACGATTGCCTTTCAACATTTAATGGTTTTCTTTTTACGCTTTCTTTCCTTCGTAGAATCTATAATATCAGCGGACAAAAATAATTCTTGGAATGATAGACGAAGAGTAAACGGCTGGATTGGGTGATTCTTCTTCTGTTTCACAGGCAACGAAGGTTTTCACTTTTCAGTCGTTCTCGAGATACCGGCAAACTAAGTAATCGCATCTCCCGAATAAAAAAACCCAACTTTATCTCTCTTTGAGGAAATTGGTTAATACAGTGAGGTATCTGCTTCTACTTCAGTCGCAAATTTTATTTCTCCGGATATTCCCAAGGTATATTAATATTTAATAGCCATCATTTAGATTGCTACTGTTAAACTATCTTTTTATGGTAATCAACATAATAGTAATGGAGGATCAAGAATCAGAAATCAACGAACTAATACACGCCTGTAGAAAGGAAGAGTTGGGGGCCGTAAAAGAGATGGTCGAGGTAGCTGGAATCGACGTCAACGCCGTCGCTGAATATAGTTTTTTTGATCGTCTATTAAAAGGAGAGTTTCCGTTATTTGCTGCGGCCGTGAACTGCAATCTTCAACTCATCACGTACTTGATCAGTAAAGGAGCAAATGTAAATGCTCGCACTGGTCAAAACCCAGGGAAATACAGCGGAATGACTCCTCTTCAAGCAGCCGTTTCGTCTCGTCGTGATATCGATTCTGTTCAACGAAGAGCCGCTGTAGAGCTTCTGGTTTCTAATGGAGCTGATATATCTGCCTTGAATGATGATGGAACTCCGCTGTGGGAACTCTGCGAAGAAGACCAACCTGATGTCACGCGATTCCTAATCGAGCAAGGTATGAATGTATGCGCAACGCAGAAATCTCCTCATCCTTGCCGCTCGGGCATCACAATGCTGCATCATTGGGCTGCTTCTGTTCATCCAGCTGCTACTTCAATCATTGAGCTAATATTGGCCAAAGGTGCCGACGTTAAGGTTCTTAACAATCACAGAATTTCTCCTCTCAATGTGGCGGCCATTGGGTTACCTTCAAATGAGTACTCGAATGCGTCATACCATAACCCTAATGAACCTGTATTGAGATTCCTTCTTCAGAGAGACGAATACGGTCTATCGGAGAAGATCGACACTCTTGAAATGGCTGGAGCTGAGCTACTTCTTCATAAGCAAGACGAAAGCTCCATCTCTCAAGCTTTTCAATACTGGAACGAAGCCCTAGACCTTCGCGAAAGTGCCCAAGGATCGATCCCGAAGGTTTCATTGAATACCAACAACATCGTTCATTGGCGTACTATTGAATGGGATCAATTAAGAGAGTTACAAGCCAATCCATCAGCTGACAAGATTAAAATGCAGGCGATCCTTGTAGCACAGAGAATCCTTTCACGTATCAGCTCTGAAGCGCTATTGAATTACTTATGGTATGAAGTAGTTTCCGAATATTGCGAAGCTTTGTGTTCCGAAAATCGGAACGCTGAGCTACTGGAGGTTTGCTGGATAATGTTGGAAGGAGCTCGTTTACATGACACTCGAGAAATTTGCCTTTGGCTTATGGTTGAATGGATCCTAAACAAGATTGTGATGGCCTTGATGAAACTAAAAATTGATAGGGAGCCCATTTTGAGCTCGGAAATGTTACAGCTTTCATTAGAACTCATTACCGATACGGATGTTTCCCACTTGCCTAATGATCATTCAACAACGCTTGTACGCTGTGGTGATCATGCTGAAAACATGTCTGTTATCTACGATCTAGTTTTCATGATAAGCAAATTGCCAGAGATGATCACTCCCGAGATCAAGTGCTCCTTGGGACGATTTGTTCGACAGAATGGACGAAATGGGTAAACATTTTTTTCATTGTGATTTTCTGCATAATATAATTTACGACCAATGTATTTTTCTATATTTTCATAGACGTGGAAATAATCTACTGCTAATGGCATGCGATCGAAAGCCTCTCATGGGCGTACTACCGCTGGTTCGATTGCTCCTGGATGTAGGAGCCGATCCTAACACTGTGAATGACGAGGGAAACAGTCCACTCCACCTCATAGCTTATTATTGGATGGGAGGTGAGAGTGAATCACCATTAGCCGATCTCCTTTTGGAATACGGAGCTGACCCTGACCAAGTCAATTTGAAAAAGGAGACACCCTTAGGTATCTGGAAGAGGAAGTATGCGGGACCGGGAGATGGTCCTTTTCTTCCCCCTAGCTGGATCACATTTAACTGTCACTAATTTTTTATCATTTAAGTTTTCGTTGATTGAAATAATAATAATAATAAAAAAGAAAATTCTATTTTCAGTTGGATGAAAGTGGCTATAATTCATTTAAAAACAATTTCAATAATAAATTTTTTCTGGAGCGTCAGATCTGCTATGCAGCGAAGCAATTATTCTTTACCAATATGTCCCCAAACGTTTTCGCGATTTTTTCTCCATGCATTACTATCACGGCCTTTCTCTCTCTTTGTTATTTTTTAGTTGACACACACGGGTATTGAATAGAATTTATTTTTCTTTGTCAAAGTCTAGAATCGGTACGACTAATTGAATTTAATTAGCAAAACGGCGTGTCATTATGGTTTTAAAATAAATAGATGAGATAGTCCGAAAAATGTACCCTATCGATTCTTTTTTTTTACTGTCTTTACTATACATGCACGCACCTCTAGAATCGTTCACTACAAATGCTCTCTTGGCCATTGGCAAGAGGGAAAGTACAAGGGCGGCACTTATAAAACTATGAATTTTAAATTACTTGTAGGAGTATAATACGCCACATGACACCCTTATTTCATTATCCAATCATCCCTTTGCAATAAATAGGTTTCTGTTCTTTGAAACACTTCTTTGCTCTTCTTACAACATCATCGTCTGATTGATTAGTTATTATACTTTTGATTGATTAAATGAAATATTACGATAGTGCGATTTACTTCTTTTCTAAAATTTAATATATTTTGCGCATGACAATAATTAGATGTTAACATAAATAAGTATAAAGTAAACGTTCCGTGTATACAGAAACGATTGCATTCCGCGTTACAAAAATTGCTCAAAAACAAAGCCATTAAATCATCGCGATGATTTCGTTTTTACACTTTCTTTCCTTCGAAGAATCTTTATAATATATTAAGGTCATTGACGATTCTTGGAATGATGGACGACGTCTAAACGACTAGATCGGGGTGATTCTTGTTTTGTTTCATAGGTAAAAAAGTTTTCACTTTTTAGTCGTTCTTGACATGCGGCACGATACTGACACACTCAGTAATTGAATTGCCCAAATCAAAGTAAAATCACAGTACCAACTTCTACTCTCTTTGGGAAAACTGTTGAATAAAGCGGAGGATCGAGTTCTTACTCAGTAAACTACAAGGTATTTTAAAGTTTAATTCTGATTTATTCCTATTAACTAAAAGTAATGTATTCAATTATCTACAGCATAATAATGGAAACTCAAAAACCAGACATCGACACACTAATACATGCCTGTAGAAATGAAGAGTTGGGGGCCGTCAAAGAGATGGTCGAGGTGGCTAAAATCGACGTCAACGCCATTGCTACATATGAATATATGGGCCCTCTATTACAAGGAGATTTCCCTTTACTTGCTGCAGCCGGGAACTGCAATTTTCAACTCATCAAATACTTGATAGGTAAAGGAGCCAATGTAAATTCTCGTGCTGGGCTAAACGAAGGGATATGCGACGGAATGTCTCCTCTTCAAGCAGCTGTTGCGTTCCGTCGAGACGTCGACTCTTTTCAAAGAATAGCCGCTGTAAAGCTGCTGGTTTCGAATGGTGCTGATCCCTCTGCCTTGAATAATAAGGGAACTCCAATGTGGGAGCCCTGCCAAGAAGACCAGCCTGATGTAACGCTCCTCCTAATCGAACTAGGAATGAGCGTGACACAAAAGTCTCGTGTTACAGGCATCACAATGCTGCATCGTTGGGCTGCTTCTGCTAATCCAGCCGCTACTTCTATCATCGAACTCATTTTAGCCAAAGGTGCCGACGTTAAGGCTCTTAATAAACAGGGTATCTCTCCTCTCTACGTGGCTGCTGTTGGATTAACTTCCGATGAATACGATTCCTCGAATAATTTACCAAACCACAGACCTAGTGATCCTGTATTGAGATTATTAATGCAGAGAGAAGAATACAGTCTATCGGAGAAGATCGACGCTCTTGAACTGGCCGGAGCAAAACTATTCTTTCATAATAGAGACGAAAGCTCCATCTCTCAAGCTTTCCAATATTGGAATGAAGCCCTAGACCTTCGTGAAAGTGCCCAAGGTTCAATCCCGAAGGTTCCATTGAATCCCACCAACGTCTTTCATTGGCGTGCTGTTGATTGGGTCACTAAGGGTGATCTAAAAGAGTTACAAAACCATCCATCAACTGACAGGATGAAAATGCAGGCGATCCTTGTAATACAGAGGATTACGTCAGGTATCAGCTGCGAAGCGGTTTTGAGCTACTTATGGTACGGATTAGCTTCCAAGTATTGCAAAACTTTGTGCGAAAGAGATCGCAACGCCGAATTACTGGATCTTTGCTGGCTCGTGATGGAAGGAGTTCGTAATCATGATAAACGGGATCCTTTTCTTTCCCATGCGATGGATTATGTCACCAAGATTCTTTTGAATGTTTTGAATAAAATGAAAATTTATCGGAACCCAATTTTGAGCTCGGAAACGTTGAGTCTTTCATTGGAACTCGTTACCGACACGGACACATTCCGTTCATATTTGGATCTGTCAGTATCGGTTTTAAACTCTGGAAAATATAGAGATCATAGCACGATGTCTATTGGCTATAATCTAGTTACCCTACTAAGCAAATTACCCGAGATGATCACTCCCGAGATTAAGAGTTGCTTGAGACGTTTCCTTCGACAGAATGAACCGAATAAGTAAGTTTATTTTTATTTAGATGTTAGACACGATATTTTGTGACACATTTTACTTACATATTTATATTTTTTCGTATACTTGCGATAGTAATTTGTTACTGATTGCATGCAATCGAAAGCCTGTCCTGAGCGTACTACCACTGGTTCGATTGCTTCTGGATGTGGGGACAGATCCTAACTCTGCAAATCAAGAGGGAAACTGTCCCCTCCATCTGATAGCTTACTGGATGGGAGATGAGAACGAATCACCATTAGCCTATCTCATTTTGGAATTCGGAGCTGATCTCGACCGAGTCAATTTGAAAAATGAGACACCATTGGGTGTTTGGAGAAGAAAGCATGCGGGACTGGGAGATGGCTCATTTCTTCCCCCTACCTGGACCATAAGAACTGTGCCCAGTTTAGTCTCTTTGAGCGGCAATTCTGCCCTAGGCAGTGGGGCTACCTTGGATCACGGAGAGGTTCCCGAAACTCTTCGCGCTGCTTTTATGATAGACTAAAACATTTTCATTTTTTTTTCTTATACAACTGTCTGTGACGTAGTTTTAAAAAAATCTTATTAAAATGGGCATCAATAAAAATTTTAAGAACTAATATTGGAGTAAAAATTTATTTGTTTAGGCAATATTTACATTGAATAGCAAAAAAAAAAAAATTTCTCCTCGGGCTCGATGTTAAGGGATCTGATCACCTGATTTTATGTAAAAGGATGCGGCTCTGTCATTGTTTGTGTAGCAGTAGCCCTAATACTAGATGGGTCTTGATTAAATCATAATGAACTCTTTGGATTGTTGCTGTATTTTTTTACTTAATCATTCTTATTATAATTAGGTAAGAAAACGTATATTTGAATCTGTAAAATAAGGAAATTTTAAAGCGTAATCGAATTCCTTGTTGCCCTTGTGTCCGGCGTCATCGGGCTTCAATTTCAGAAATCGATGCACTGATTTTTTTTTAAAAAGAGAGACGACGAAGAGAGACGTTGCAAATTATATTAATTAGTATCTGACGGGCCCAAACAGTGCGCTCGGACTGCATCTTTAGCATTCAAAGTCACCTGACCTAAATAAATTCCCGATACTGGATGGACCAGTTCGAGATAGAACTCAGATTGGAGGAAGCGAGGGTAGGAATCTAGCTCCATCATGTGCCGGTTGCGACGCTGAGCCTGGTCGAATACATGATGGTCCGTATATTGTTTGATTGGACATTCACCAGTGTAACCATCCGTGTTTTCCTATCCAAGTTGATCTGTTAATTTACAATACGATAAAAATGACAAAAATGCAAAATCAGAGGAGCAGAAAATAAGTACTTCTTTAGGGGCCTCCACGGCTACGAAATCGTTGCAAATCTTTTGGGCCTTGCGACTAATTGTTGAGGTTTGGAGCTTCTGTAGTCCTCGACGGCCAGCCAGAACTCAAGGTTCTCATTGCTAAACTCGTGTCTAAGGAAGGCTCGGTAAAGTGCAGCTCCGTCTAGTTGTGATAAAGTAACAAATGATTATAATCTCTATATATTTAAATGACTGATTATCTCTGCATTGGCAGTTTTGTAGCGAACTTTCCATCTATTTTCGCACATAGGAAAGTTTAATTTGTTAGTAGTATCAAGAATGCCATTAATACTTACGTTTCGATTCCATAAGAGCAGTGAAGGATTCCGACCACTTTTGGGCCTCTTCCGGGGAGGGTCTTACTGCTGCGATGAGGATGAAGAATCAGATGAACTTAGGCGATGTAGAAAACTCAAAGGTAGTTTCATTCCAGACCTGTATAGAAATACAGTTAAAAAAAAAAAAGAAATTGAAATATTGACATTACTTGTTGAAAATGATATAAACTCACCAGCTCTTAAAATACTGCAAAAACTGTTTTTGAGAACTCTGCTGATTTTGATCAGCAAGAGGAGATTTTTTATTTCCGTAAAAGATAGACGAATCATTCGATTCATTCTTCGGATTTTTAAAGAAAACAAAATTACTATTTTCCTTTAGGAGAGCCATTTTTTTTCTACGAATCTCTCTACAATGCAGCTTGATCGGAAGGAAGCAGGATCCCAACTGAACCCGATGGGAGATGGTCGCTGAAATATATAGCCCTCCAACGCAGGAGAAGGGTCATGTTGGTGCAATAGTACAGAGATTGCTCCTGTGTAAATTGAGATGACATGGAAGGTTCGAGAAATGAAATTTCTAAATCTACTACTTTATTCATCGCCAGTACTCCGTAAATGCATCGTCAACGGAATAAATTTCAGATGTAATCAATGCATAAATTAATACAATAATTTTGAAGCACTCGGTTGACTATGATATGGATAGAGTCACAGAGAACTATATTAATTAGATTATAGTTGCATCCCTTCCAGAAGGTTCTAACCTGGATGATGCTGATTACATAAAGATAGGGAGAAGGCACCTTTTGGAAAGAGAGCTTTGATATCCACTTACTCTATGCTCATATATCCATGCCTCGATAAGATTCCTCCAAGAGATTTACTTATTAGTACCGTTACTTAAAAGGTTTTATTTAGGTTTCATGACTTGGCAGTGCTTATGAGTCTTCAAGTCTTTCTAATTCTAAATAATGAGAAGAATTCTACCATCCTTTCATAAACTTTGCATTGATTATGTAAAAAAATATCTAGAGCGCTCATCATAACAGGTTAATTGTAACTAAACATGATTTTAATGATGAAGAACCCTTTGATATACATTTAAATGAAAAGGAGGCATAAAGATGATATAATTTATAGCCTTATTATATGTATTGATTATCTTACGCTTAACTTATTACAGCATCAAACTAGATTTGACCATCCAAATTGACAAAACATTAGACCTTTATATTCATTAAGATTTTATCTGTGCGCATCGATAAAGTATGTGTGTATTTAAGTTTTTTAGTATAAGCGCAGCCTCAGAGGAATGAGCAATAAGTAATGAATATGAATGAGTGTCAATCCAGACTACATGCTAACATGCATACACTTGAAATTTATTTCTGAAACAGCATCAAAGTTAGATTACTTATTTAATACTACCGATTTAAAAAAGCATTATGCGTTTGCACAGAACTGTTTAAATTTCAAGATACTGTACTGGTGGTCAACACGCAAAATATACCCATAAGACCATAAAGTGATAGCAAATAACCTTTCAAGAGGGTAAAAAAAACTATACGGTACACGATTTGTTAGACAGTTAGAATGTTCTTAGATCTGGGATTGTAGTGCGCTGATTGAGTAAAGGTTATCTTTGTGGACATGATTGAATTGTGATTGAATGGCGAATGATATAGATTGATTATACATTTTTAGGACGATATAACAGTTACTTGAAACTGTAGCAGCTAGCACTGGATGCTATATGGAGTGAACAAGCTAGCTAGGGATTAGCAAGATTAGCCTATATTATTATAAACTGTAATATATAATTGTTAGTAAATCATCTTATGTGTTTCATTTAAACCCTAAAAAAATATAAGTGTTTTCACACGTGAAAACCAAGATTGCTGGGACGATGCCGGCAAGTAAAACTGGAAAGGAGCCGAACAAACCTTTAAGGGTCAAAGAGGCGCCATCGTCCAGATGGTGTCCAGTTTCCTGCTTGTTCATGCACTGATGAACATCTGGTGTTTCAATCTTGTACCAATGGTTTATCAGACCAGATTCCCTCATTCGCATGAACCTAAATATTAGTTGATAATACAAGTTGGAGACGTCGTTTATTGGCTTCGATATTAAAAGCTTTAGCAATAGACTGTATGACACAGTATAACATACCCATAATTGATGCTATCCAAGTAGGGGCTTGATTTTCTAAGAGCCCAGGTTAACTTCAGTTCCATCAAGTATTCATTGCTGACCTGAAAGTTACATTGTCCAGTCAAAGTCAGATCATCTTTCATGGCGGGAATAAGCGAACCTTCCTTTCCCTAAATCGATATTAAATGTTCGATTTTTCAAACTTGTTTCCTTTGCTTTAATATAAAAATGGTTCGTACTCCGATATAAATTGTATTTTGACTTGATTTCAACAAGTCAAAACATCGCTGAGGAGGCGTGCACTGACCTTCTGGAAACGATCGAATTATATCACCCAATTTCTTAAAGAATCCATTATTGGCAGTCTAATAAAGTTCAAATCGTTGCTTAGGAAAATTGAAAAAAGTAATGAAATGTTTTTAAGAAAAATACTAGAAGAAGAACAGCAACATTCCGATCTTTATCCGTTACCAAATTAAGATCGGAGCGGTCCCGGATTTCAAAGATGGATTTAATTAACGGCTTTGAATTTAGCGCGGTTACCGAGGATATTAGTAGAGTTGTGTAAACCGTGGCAAGAACCAGACTGCCGACGCACCAGGTGGTAACAACAAGTCGTACAGGTAACTTTTTCTTAGAAAAGTGTTCAACTAAGGAGGAATAATGAAGCGGGAATTTAGTTTAATTTGCTAATTATTCCTTCGATATATAAATCATAGTTTTCGGTTTAGTTTTTGAATCATTTAATACTTTTATTGTATTCTGTGTGGGCGTTGAAGATTTGATGAATGGCCAGAGATCAAAAGTAATATTAAAAATTGAAAAATACCTGGCTTTAAGATTTTCTGGTAGTAAATCGAAAGTATATGGAAAAATCCTATTTTATCCCTACGATTTTTGGGATCCGACAATTCAAAGTAAGTAATTAGGCCAGTCAGAATAATGATAACTGACAAATAAGACATTACAGCTCCCACCCAGACCTGTATTATTGTTTTTACAACCATAGGTTTAAATATATATATTTTTCGTTCTAGTTACCGAATATTCAAACGGCTGAATTACAGCTAGTACGTTAACTGATGTATCAGCAGGAGGAATAGCGAAAGTGACGGGAATGTAAATGTTCGGATGCGTAAAATCAACGATAGCGGCACGGGACTCAGTGGGTGATACGGTAGCAACCATGTCGCATTCCTATTTATTCATAATTGAGAATATTTCAAAATCGTGAAAAAAGTTTTAAAGCTAAAGTTAGATAATTTATTTGAGATTTTATAGGTTTATGAGGTTTACCTCTTTTTTAACATAAGTGAGAAGTCCTTGACGATTTGGAATGTCATCCAATGCTGTTGCGTTCAACTGAAGATAAGAGTACCTATTTAGAGTAACCATACTTGTCAATTTTCCTTACAGTTTTAATTTTAGGCTAAGCTACAGTTTATACGACTGAACGCTCTTTTGTTTAATTTACTGATTTTCAAAGAAACGCAGACGCGAGTGCCATACTTGGCATGCTGTATCGTCCCATTAATTTGTTTTTATCTCCTCTATAATTACTTACGTGAAATTGTACTTAAGTGCAAGCCAAGGAAACATATGAGCAGAAACGCCAAGAAATTCTAGAATGTATCCACTTGCATTTCTTCTCCTATGCAAATCGATTCCAGCCTGAATTCAAAACAAGTTCGTATAGCTTTACAAGTACAATATTTGGCTTAATCACGAAAAAAAGGAGATGGCATTCGTAACAAAATAATTGAACGGTTTTATTACGTCGAGTCCGCTGACAATAAGATGTTTTCCATTCAGGGGCTGCGGAGATCCTAGTGGATCCATCGTAGTGCTCGGGCGTAGAATGAAGATATAGTTTGAGGTTACGGACTCTGATATAGCAGTTTGGTTGGCCAGTTCTCAAATAATAATGTGATTCGGAAAATAGCAATAATAGCCAGTAGGCAAAGGTATTCAACAATTCATCTCTAACGATGCGATAGCCAACTTGGTGAGTATCTATTAATAATTGATTATTGACTGGTTCTGCCTTCTGCGAAATAGCAATAATAGATAAATAACAACGTATGATATTAAACTTTGTGAATTTCTTATAATTGATTGTTGATTGGTTCTGCGAAATAGCAATTATGGACAAACAACAACTTATGGAAGCCAACTTGGTGACCAGTAAAAAACAGTCTTCGGTATTGCCTCGATTGTTTCATCTTCTTCACAATACTATACAGCTTTGGATAAATCTATTGCCCCGACGGGCCGTTGGTGCATTAACAACACAAAGAAAAACAAATAAGATGAAGAGGGCGAAGAGTACAAAGATACGACGACACGGACACGTACGCACTTTCAAACTTAACGTAAGTGCGTGCGGATGCCTTATCGTTATTCATGTTGTTCTAATGTTGGGAAAGCGATTCTTATGTTTACGGCGACCAGATTTATAAAACTCAGAAGTCAGAAGATGAGAAGAGATTCTCGAAATCATTTTAAACTAAAATTTTAAAGGAGAGATTTTTATTCTTTTCTATAAACTGAGATGAAAATGGGAGAAATTCTATCACTTTGATTTTTTTTCCAATCTTTATCATGGAAGTAACTTGTGTTTGATCCGGAAATCTGGCCTTGATCCATCCTGGATGAAATCCACTGTGAATTTTCTCCCATCATAGGCAACTTGATTTTCACTGCTTTTTGTTAAAAATGAACTTTGGTCTTGGTCGGCCTTGTTCGGACATGAAATGATCTCAATGAGTGAGTAACCATTGAAGTCCGGATCAACATTAATAACGATTATTGGCTAGTAGCACCTATAGAAAAGTCATCCAGTTTCATATTTCCCCTCCTGTGTGATAACAAATAAGTGAAATTCATTTTTTTTTACTTTGATGATGTCGTTTAGTTTCCGTAGTTAACTTATTTTTGTGGTCCCTATCCAGACGTTTCATGGAAATAAAACGAACGATAAGTTTAACACCCACTTTGAACTGCTGATCATTTATTTAAAAAAAAAATTATTCGTCAAGACGAAAGGATCATCATTGCATCGTTGGTTTTTCAAATAATAAAAAAAGGGCCATTAAAATCACGCACTACTTATTAATCGGATTCGAGCCGTTTTAAATGTGACTGCAAAGCTAACAGTACTTGTGTGGCTCCAATGTAGGAACCAGATTTAAATCAGCTTGCAGTGCTAGCAGCACTTGGACAGCTCCAATGTAGGCCAGTTTCAATTATCAATTTTTGGGCAGTAATTTCACTAATCTTCTCTACTACGCCATTTTTCTTGGAAAATATTAGTCTCCATTCTTCATCAGCGTACCCTCTTTTCCATACATTCTACCCGAAGTCGAATTGACTGGAATTTGTCCTCTTTTGCTGTAGCCAACTCTTAAATGAAAGTAAATCGAATAATTAAATCTTTACTAACGACAGAGGCCGAGGATTTAAAATACCGCTTGCTGATGCCGACGAATGGGCTCGTTCACATGTGATGTTGAAACATGGGCTGATTTCTGATGGGACTGGTATCTGGGAGTTAAAAAGATTATAATAGCAAGAAGAACATTGAAAACGAATAATTTGAAGTAGCTAGGCTCTACCTCAATATGGCCCTTATTCTTCATCCTTCCGGTATGCTGTTGAGTCAAATGACGGGTCAGAGCGCAGAATATGCGTACCCAATAATTATTAATTACAGAGAAGGCACTGATAAGTAAAATTTTTTACATGGTGCTCCATGTGGTTTTGGAGTCCTCCGCCATTCCATAAATATGGTGAGTTCATTATTAGGTATTATATAGGATCGGCCCGCTTGCTCACGATTGGATTTTTCCACCGCCGCTTTTACCGAGTGCAAAATCCTACCGCCAGGTGGTTATTTGCACGGTTCAAAGCAAAAGCTCACGCAATCCACACGTTTTCAGTTTTCCTCGTCCTCATCTGTTTATTAAGCTAGGTGAATTCTGAATTATTTACTAGTTGATTAATAAAGTTTCATTTCTTGAAAACATCATCATTTGCTTCCTCTCTGTTGATTTAGATTTTTCAATAGCTTAAGTATTAGCAATTGAAGACATAGACCATGGAGCCAGTACCGGGACGTTCTGGGCAGCAGCAGTGTCCATCGTGCAAGAAAATTGCACCTCAATTTCAGAGGAAAGTGTGCGACGATTGTTGGGTCTGGTTTGAATTGAACGTCGACGACTACTACCATCAAGGAAGGAGGCCTAATGGGAGGTTGCAGTGCCCCTACCAAACCGGGAAGAAACATCTTACTGGCACCTGCCCTGGCATGGCTAGCTGCCCTCACTGCCGCATAAACATCTTCCTCAACATCACTGGCTATTCCAGTCCCTACTCTCGCCGCTGTGAAGTCTGTGCCAGTAAAACCATACTCAAGACTAACAAGTGCAGCAAGTGCCTCCGGCAGCAGCCCAAATCTACCAGCAAGAATAGAGGAACCCCCAACACTTCTCAAAAGAGAGTTTCCTTCAAATTCTCCAAACCTACTCCACTCCCGAATCTACATATAACAATGCACTACAATGGCATTCCCATTGAGTGTCAGCCCAAGGCTCGGGAACAACTTAAGGACGGCTGCTCGGTCGTTCTAACCAGACTGCCCGACCTCCTCTCCAAAACGGCCGGGATCCGCACTGACCAACCGGCACAACCAAAATCCTCGTCGAGCAAGAGAGACAAGCCATCGGTATTTTTAAAAAATATATATTATTCTTTTCCGATCTTGAGCTGATGTTTAAAAATTTTATTTATAGGCTGGAACACAGCCTAAAATTAGTAATATGCCAGGAGTGCGAGTTACTAAGAGGCACTTTCTAGAGGATTCCTCTAGCAAGAACAAGGTGTCCAAGAAGCAAAAATTGGTGGAGCCTGTTGCTGGTTTACCCTACAATGAGATGGAAGAAGGTGACGGCGGGAGCAACGAACCTCCTACAGGAAACCGGAACTCTAACGGAGGACCTGCTAAGACTAGTAAGAAGAAGAAGAAATCGGATGTTATCCAAGTTCGGATTCCAATGAAGACCAAGAAACAAAAGGAGGAAGAGCGTAGCATCAACAAGGATCGGGAGGAGCTGAGCCACAAAAAGGAGAGTAGACAAGAGAAGCCCCCTGCCCAAAAGTTGTCATCTGCTACCAATAAAGGAAAGGAGTTGAAGCCAACCAAAAAGTGGCCGGAGGAGCTTAAGAGATCAGCCCGAATCCAGAAAGTCCCGCTCATTGGATTTACTCCTCTTCCAACAGAAAGTCAGGAGCAATCTTCAGCTGAAATCCCGGAAAAACCAGCTGAGCATCCCAAAGCGGCTGCTAATCCAGCAAAATTGGCGACTACGTCCACTCAACAGAGCGGATTGTTTGCTTCTCCTCTTCCACCTCCTGCAATCGTGCAGACGACCGTCGATGAACCAATCAACGCGCCATCCTTCAAGGGGATCCGGAAATCGTAGTAATTTTTTTTCTAAATGTTAATATTTATTTATAACTATTATTTTACACATATATATTTTAGTTATCCAGTGGCTGCTAAGCCATCGATCGTTGGAATTGTTCCTTTGCCTGCAATTGAAGAGAAATCCCGCGGACGATGCCTCAGCAACAAGGATCTGAGCGATACTCCTTCGGGTAGCGAATCTTCTTCGCCCACGGTCGAGACGGATACCATGACATTGGTGAACGCAGAACGTCCTCCTCAGCTTGTTTCAAGAAAAGGTGAGTATTCTCCTTTCGAGTCCAACTCTGATTCGGATGAAGAGCCTTTTGGATCCCCAACTTTACCGGAAGGGGAACATGATCGCCGTGTTCCGGCCGCTCCTGTCTTGCTGCCCCTGCTGTACTCGACTCTCCCACAAATGCCCTCCACACTTGGGGATTCAGCTGCTAATGGTACATAAATATTTAAGCCCGCTCTCTTAACTCATTCATACCAGGATCGTTTTAAAATATTTTATTTTGTAGTTCCTCCAGTGCTGCCGGAAGAAGATACACTCTTGCTCTATCTAAGTGAAAGTGATGAAGAGGATGTGGAACTTAATAATCTAATTACGCCTAAAGATGAAATCCAGTCTAATCCTCCAACTCCTGAAAGGATTGCTCCGGCTTCACCATCTTCTCTGTTTCCAAGTATATACTTTCTTTCTTATGTACGTATTAAGAGTTTAAATTTAAATAAAGATTTTTGTTAAGGAGTTGATCCTGTGCCTTGCTTGGGGTACATCAGGAATGGCGAGTGCAAGAAGGTGAACTGTAGGCTGGGACACTCAGCGGACTCAGAGCTGCTGTTTGAAGTAGCACAAAAGTGGCTCGTGACCCGGGACTTCTTTAGCGTGAAGAATCTCATCTTTATGATGGCCACTCAGAGTTCCCCGTTTCGTAGGTCGTTGTGGAGTGATGGTGGCCAGGAATTGGTGTGCTCCATCATCTCTTCTCTCCTCAATGTGAGTCATCAGTCATTTCTCTCTTTAAAATCTATTTAAATTATTGATTTGTATTGATTTGTTTACGAAGGAAAATCAGGCTGATTTAACTGAGATTGCACTTTCAATGATGACCTGCAAAGATATTCCTTTGAAGTCTCCTGATATCTGCGAAAGGGCCATCGAGAAAGCGGCTCCTACTCGAGAAATTGCCGATCTCCTCTCCGCTCTCTACATGAGATTAGAGCAAACTGGATTATCTGTATTTAATTTTTTAAAAGTATTTTCAAATTTCATAAATTTTATTAACGGTTTGTCAACAGGTTCCAGTAAAATCCTGGAACAAGATGCTCAGCGTATTTGTATTTTTCAAGCGCTGGGACGTGACTTTTGCGGCTGTCGGAGCTGCTCTTAAATTTCATCCCGATTTTTCTCCGATTCGTGAAGTAATACAGCAATATATGGTTTCATGTTGTGAGTAAATCCTTTTAATCTTTTTTCTTATAGGCGGTGGATTATTTATTTGAAATCCAAGATAAAGAAAACCTCTTGAAAGTGGTGGCACTTTTGAAAAGTATCCAACCTTCCGCATTTGTCCAGCTCCCTATCGCTAAACGAGAAGAGATTTTCAAAATCTTATCGGAACCTAATACTGATCAAGATTACAGGAGGCTCTTCCACCTAGCTCCTCTTACTCCCGTTGCGCGACAGAACGTGAATCCCGCCTCATCCGATTCGGTCGAGAATAATACCTTCAGAGGCTTCTTCAATGTGACAAAGTTATTTCTATGAACACACTATTTAATCATTTCATAGATTAACTTGATTTTTACTTTCAGGCTGACCTTAGTTAATACTCGGGTATTAAACACGCGCCCAAGACCTAAGGAGCCCATGGATCTTCGGGTTATAACGATTGATGATTAGACCAGGCGCTCCCGTTTTCAATTAACTGATCCGCCGTAATAATGATGACATTCCTACAGTTGGATGCTCTTTAAAAGAGCATCGAAACCTATTAGAAGTATTATTAATCTTAATCTGTTTTTTACATTTTTTCCATAACGACAAATGAAATTGCGTTTTGAAAGTCATTCACTTCGTTTGACATTTTCTCCCTTAAATATTGTTACTTTGTTTTGTTCTCTGATGTTCTGAAATTGTATGGCATTACACTTTTTTGTTTTCCCTAACGAAACCAGTTCGTATACTGTGCAATTGTGCATCGATCTAGTCAATTTAAATAATTAGACGCTTAAGACGATTAATAAATTTAAAGTAAAGGTTAGGGCATAAATAATTAAAACTCATGGTGTGAATTTAGAATAGCAGCACTCGAAATAGCTATACTGTTATTGTAAACTTTGTATCCGAACCATTCTAAATCTAAACAGTAGAACTTGGAAGGCTTCAACAAAGTCCCCACGATCCTCACCCCACACAAGTCCATTCCACAGATCCTCACCAAAATTATCCTTTTCTTACCGTAAGGTCAGCAGTTCACCTTTCATGGGCTTCCGAAATACACGATCATCTTGTTGTGTTTGTTGTTTTAAAAAGCGCTAGGATGCGCTTTGTGTGGGTTTTGGAGTCGCTATAAAATCCCGTCCAGATTTGTTAAGCAATACAATCCTCTTCATTACGCCCCACTTCTAATGGAAAAGATGGGTGCCTCAATTCTTCATGTGCAATGCACACCCTCTTCTCAATCTCTCCTGTGGACGAACTTAAGTTCTCTTCGACCGATCGTGAATCACTTTTTAAAGCAATTAAATGAAGTATTTAAAAATATATATTTGCAGTTATATAAAAAATAAAACTTTTGTTAAAAGCTTTCTTAAACAGCTTTACAGTAATAATCAGAGTAGGAATATGTACAACTAAATATAAAATTTAAATCAAATGATAGCTGTTCTTGACCCTATTATAACCTCCCAAATGTTCTTCTTAATATGATGTCCTTCTACGAAGATCTTAATCAACAAGTATAAGTCAATAATAAACCTTCCATTGATTTGAATGTCACTGTAAAGTTATCCCTTATCGTAGTATTGAACCCGCAGTTTTCAGCCAAGGATTCAGTTTTTTTTTTTAATTGGCATTCCACCAGAGCTATAACCAAACAGTTATTATCTTTTTTGTGTGCTGCTGATGTTGACTCATGACTGTTGCAATTTTTTTAAAAATACACTATTTATATAATCCACTGTATGCAACTTAGGAGTGAATAATTTAATTAAGTGCAATGAGTAAAAACAAACATTTTAAAAAATAGAATACATTAGTTAAGATGGAAACTCGGTTTTTAAGTAAAACATTTGTTCATTTCATCCCACAAATGAAAGCAAGTTGTTATACATTCCGTATAATTAATCGGATTCCAAATCCTTCAAATCTGATTGCAGTGCAAATAGTACTTGGGTGGCCCCAATGAAGCTTCCTTCCGCAATCCCAAGTTCCTCAGTAAGATGCTCTTCTTCCTCCCGCAGGGTCAGCAGTTCACCTTCCAACTTACTCAATTGGTTCCTCTTCTTTGTTAATTCAAGTGCCTCGCATTTTTCCGCTCGTAGATCGTTTTCAATCTTCTCTTTTAGTGCAGCAATCTCTTGAAATTTGTCCGTGACGTCATTCTTCTTACAAGATAAATTTCTCATTTCTTCATCAGCAATCCGAACTTTATTTTCCATCACTTCCACCCGGATGCGGAGAGACTGGAATTTTCTCTCTGAAAAAAATAGTAAATAGATTACAGCATCGCTGAAATCAAATAATAATCCTTTTAGAAATACCTCTCTTTGATGATGAAGAACGAGTTGGTTCACTGATGAAGTAGGCAGGACCAATGTCTTCAAGAATCACGCTGCATTCCCGCAGACCAAACTGAATTTTCTCACCACGAATTTCTTCGTTTTTCAATGATGTAGCAGATGGGGCCTATCAGTTCAAAATATATTATGATAGTTAACAGATCAATTGAAATTCTAAAAAAGGCTTTAAAAAAAAATGCTTTACAATACCTCCTCATCAGCATGGCTCGTATTCTTCACTCCTCTTTTATGATGTTTGTTCAAGTGATGGGCCAAGATGCTGTTCGTGCAAGCCGAATAATTGCAAAGGTAACACTGATGAGCGGATTTTTCAACATGGCGCTTCATGTGCCTTTTGAATTGACCATGGCTAGGAGTCGTAAAATCGCAATATGTGCATCGGCACAGAGCCCATCCTTTTGAAAGGCAGTAGGCAGATTCATCAGCATCATTTTGAAAAGGCGCCGAGGATGGATGCTGCTTTCTTATGTGTCTCATCATCCAGATATTTGACAGTGTTTTATAGTTGCAGTTAGGACAGGAGAGATATTTCTTTCTGTAACCACAAGGAGGTGTGTACCACTCATCCGGCTGTAATTAGAAGGAAAAAATCAATTACAATTAATATATAAACTAATATTGCCTTATTTATTCAAATCAAAAGTTTAAAGAACTGACGTTTTCAATGATATTGTGACAACGCGTTGTGTGGGAAGAGATTTTGTTTCTTGACCGGGCCGAATATGTGCAAAGTGGACATTGGTGAGGAAAGTTATTTTCGTGTTGAATCATGTGACGTTGGAGGTGAACCGCTTGTTTTGTTTGATACTCACACTGGAGACATCGGAAAGAACGATTTGGCTCATTTACCTTCTTCTTGACTAGTTGCTTATTAGATGATGAGGATGATTTTGAGGCATTTTGAGGATTGTTTTCTGTAAGAAGAGATTGTTATTAAATAGGTATGAATGTCACAGTCTATTGCAAAAATTGTATGATTTTTGAAAATAGTTTCAAAATTTACCTTCCATTCTTCTTGAAATTGCTGTCTACTATAGATTTCCAAAATGTCCTATATTTGAGTGAGAATAGAAAGAGTCATGACCATTATATTATGTATACTACAAATTAAAAATAAAATATAAAGTTTCATTTAAGGCAGGTTACATTTTTTATAGATATTAAACGTGATGATGAGCAAAGTCACTAAAATTGAAATACATAGGTCTAATCTATAGTAAGCCTTTTGGTTTTTTACAATTAAAATTGCTATAGTAGTATATACAGATTCAATGCAAAAAAAAGATGGTAACATAAAAATAGCAATTGCCACCTTACCAATGAGGCAATGTGCTATTGTGCTGTAATGGCAAACTGTTACTGATAGTAGTAAAGAATCATGTATGTACCCTTTGAAAATAGATGATGAATTAATCATGGAAATTCATATTTCTAGCTGCATGAGACGATGAATATTTGAAGGAAACACGAGGTAAACAAACTTTGACTGATGGCACTTTAACATTGTCTGCTTGTGATCCGAACTCCTGCGTTTAGTGTGTTTTGTCATTTTGTGATTACGTGTGTTATCATTTATCCCATCAAATACAGTATGGATTTAACAACCATTGACATTTACAATCGCTTTTTGTGTAGCTTAAAACTTATTGTGCCTTTAATATAGATCTTTAATTCCGGCGGCATTATCATCACATTGGCGTAGTAATTAGTATCAAGCAAATTACGTGTAAAAGCTTTTAATGGTTCTCTGAAGTCTACACTTATCATACTATTAAAAGAGGTATTTTTTTTTATGTTTGTGATATGAGTGTGAATAACACGCAGTCACGCTCACGTACTAAACTCCCGAATGAGCGATTGGATTTACCGCCCAAATTCTGCGCATGCGCCCCGCCCCCCTGAAGGGTCGACGCATCACCCATTTTTAAAATCAACTAGCGCAGCAGCTATACGCAATCGCATTGGCTTCTTAAGACAAAAAACTGAAATAAAAAAGAGGAAAAGGGTGAATTTCTCACGTCTGTCAAATAAAAGTGTAAAAATTCATTCAAGAGCATCAAGTTGATGAGATCTCAGCGTGTTTCAAATTTTCTTTAAATTATTGACTTTTCCTTTACTTCAATTTTTTTCCCAAAATGAGTGATAGTCCTGTAAGTATCCATTCCCCTCCTTGTTTTACAAAATGGGCATCAGCTCTATTGTTCTCTTTTGTACGTCATGACAAACGTTTTTCTGACATGTCTAAAATGTTGCATTCTCATTATTAAAGGTGGTAGCTCAAAACAATAAAGGCCAAAATGGAGAAGTTAATGACCATGAAGAGCATGATCCACACTTTGAGCCAGTCATCTATTTGCCTGAAGTGCACATTTATTCCATGGAAGAGGACGAAGAAGATCTGGTCAAGCTGTAAGTTCCAACAGCTTCATTTTCTTTTTAAAGCATCCCATCTAATTGTCTTTCTATCATATTTTCAGGAGAGCCAAACTCTTCAGGTATGTTTCACAATCTTCTATCATTTAAAAATAAATTTTAAATTATTTAAATGTACCCTCAGATATGATAAAAGTGAAGAACCCCATCAGTGGAAAGAGAGGGGAACTGGGGACATCAAGATTTTGTGCCACTTGAAGAAGAACACTGCTCGAGTCTTGATGAGGAGAGATCGTACCTGGAAAATCTGTGCCAATCATTACAGTAATACAAACCCCTATACATCAGCTCAAATATAATTCTAAAACTAATTGAATTCTCCACAGTTACCCCTGACATGAAATTGAGACCCAATTGTGGTAGTGACAGAGCCTGGATCTGGAGTGTCAGTGCTGATTTTGCAGATGAAACTCCCAAACCAGAATTGTTGGCTGTTCGCTTTGCCAATGCTGAAAGTAAATATTTCTTATTAAATCTCTTTATTTGTCTCTATTAATTGTTATTTGATGTTAAACAGATGCCACTTTGTTTAAAGAAGCCTTTGAAGAGGCTCAGCGAATCGTCGTTCAAAACGAATCGAGTTCTACTGACAGCGAAGTCAGTGACGATGGTGTTGGAAGTAGTGAAGACGAAGAAGAAGATGAGCCATCAAAGTCAGAAGAAGCTGATGATGCCAAGAAGGAAGATGAAGACTCTAAAACGACTCAGGAAGCTGACGATGTCACTCAAAAGATGGGCGATCTGAAAGTTGATGGAATTAAGGAGACTTCCAATTAGGGAGAATCACTGACGACCCTTACTTTTTTTTTCTTTTTTGCACTCGCAAAATTTGTGTTCTTTAAATATTTCTCACTCTCTCTTACACACTTTTTTTCTCTTGAAAGAGTCATTCCTTTAGAGGGACGTTTTTTTGTACTGATGCATCCTTTTTCGTCCGAAACTGAATTAACTCAGTGAATAAATTTCGCTTGTATTACTTTTTCAAGACAAGATTCTATTCCAAGTACGGTATATGCCACTATCCTGATATTTAAAAAGTAATTTTTATTGGGAAACTACCTCATCTAATATTTTGTGCAGTACAAAGTAGATCAATTATGCAGGTCATGGTGAGGCTACTCTACCTAATTTACTTTGTAAAAATAACATTTGTCGATATAGATTATAGATATCCACTTTCCGCACAAAGGTTATCATAACATTTCCATATGTAGTAGAGGTAGAAATCGCTTTTAAATAAGGTTCCTAGTTTTAAAAAATGAAGCAAATTAATTGATTTTATGTATTATTAGCCTTATGATGAAATTAGGACGTGATGCATAGGTAATACTTTTTGTTGTTGATCATTATTTTAACTCATCACATGCTAAGATAAGACGTACCATACGAAAAAAGATGCTATACACCACGAACTCCCGAAAATAGTGAAGGTAGAAAACCGTCAACAGAATTTCATGTGACAGTATAGACGCGGGGTCACTAACTTTTCCTTTTTCTACGCATGTTATTGTGCTACCGAGACAATAATAAAGCATTTGAATATGAAGAAATATTTTACATAACTGTGTTACATTGGTCTCATGCTCAGCAGCAGCGAAATAATATTTATTATCCTTACAATTCAAGGAGATGTGTACAACAGTGAAACCGGATTTTATCATACTGATTTCTGTAATATTTAGGTTAGTTTTTTGAAAGACCTAGTCAGTCGTAAAGTGTCTTAATAGCGGTCTAGTAACGCATTATTTGAAATTACGTGATACATTATTACGAGTGAATCAATAAAAAATGGGAATGATTTCCAAGGAAACTAAAGAGGTGGATGTACCTCAAATAGTTGCACGTAAGCCCAGTTCTACCTTTTGTATTAATAGCGATTTGAATATGTTTTTAAATATTAGCTCCTCTATTCGGAAGCGGGAGACTAACGGCTGCTCTTATGTGCATGGCTGCTTTCTTTTGCGCCATTGAATCAACGATTAATCTCGGTATTGGAATAGTTTGCATCAATAAACGTTCATCACATCATCAGGTCGGAAATAATAACCACACAATCGATGGCAACTGCAGCGCAACGAATACGTCATCCAGCGTTTACGAGGTTCTTTCACAATTTCAATTTGCGTAATAAATTCTGATATCATAACTAATTTAATTTGTAGGACGATGAATTGTACATTGATAAACCCTCTCAAGGCATGGTCCGTATATAACATATTTTAAACTCTATTAGAAACGAATAAAAACCAAATGATGTTCATTTCAAAATAGCTCCTTGGCGCCGTTTATTATGGAGTGGTAACTGTTCAACTTGTCTTCGGTTGGATCTGTGACAAATACGGACAAACTAAGCTCTTAATGTATACTAACATATACAAATCGTTGCGGACTTTTTATTATTCTACTATTATTGCATAATATAAATAGGATGGTGGGTAACGCTGTTTTAGGAGTGGCTTCTGTCCTTTCACCTGTGGTCCTAGAACACCTAGGTGTTTCTTACTTTTTTGTCATTAGGGTCATCCTAGGAATCGCCATGGTAAATAATATATGTGCATTACATAAGAAGTTATCAATTCAAATTTATTGTAATTATTAGGCTGCTGTCATCATGCCTATCGTGACCATTCAAGTCCGTTGGTCCACTCCACGGGATCAAGGATTGATGGTTGGAATCTCTTCTTCGGGATTAGGGATCGCTAACGCCGTGACTTATCCCATATCTGGGCTCCTCTGCGAGTACTCTGGATGGCGATCTATTTTCTACTTTTCTGGTATTGCTGAAATAGTTAGAGTGGAATTTCAATATAAGAGAATGAACTAATAAAATATTTATTGAATTTAGGCATCATTTGTTTACTTTGGGTTGTTTTGGCCCAATTTTTAGTGTACGATTGTCCTCAAGATCATCCGCGCATCAGCGTTGAAGAAAAACAATATCTCGTTGCATATTCACAAAGTTCTACAAATAAGAATGGCGTAATAATATAATAATCATATTATCTACTTTAAATCCTTAGAGGATATTTTCACAATTGAATTTCCTTTTGATCTTCCAAATTGGATTTACATACATAGGGGACAAAAGCCGTGATCCCTTGGAAAAAGATTCTCACGTCAATCCCAGTTTGGTCGTTGGTTTTCACCAATTTCTTCTTCTTCGCGGCCACTAAAGGAACAGTCATAAATTTGCCCATTTTTATCAAAGATGTTTTGGGTTTTAGCGTTGGAGAAGTATAATTTAATGCTTAATCCTTAATACATATATTTTTAAAGTAAATTTTATTTTTTTAGAACGGGATATATTCTGCGCTGCCTCTCATAGCAGCTCTGCTCATTCATTTTCTAATGGGTCCATTGTTTGATTACACCCGAAGAAAGAAGATTTTCTCTCTCACAATCACCCGAAAAACCTATAATACCATCGGTAATACTCATACCAAGTTTTATTTTCTATTCCTAGATGGCGCGTGTGATGCAAATGTTTACTTTTCTTTTTAAAAACCCATTTTATATGCATAAAAAATATATAGGCACGATAATTCCAGCCGTTCTCATGTTCACCATCAGTCAAATCCTGTCGGCTGACAGCAAGTACCTCATCATCATTCTGATCACTATCGGTTACGCTCTAAACGAAGTCGCCTGGATGGGCGGCTTCTACTTTGACATGATGGACATTGCACCCGATTTCGTCGGGGTCTTGCAAGGCATCAATAAAACCATCGGCCTAGCTCCTGGTTTCATCATTCCAATGGTCATTTCAGCTCTAACTCCCGACGTATTATACCTAAAACTAACCTATACTTGAAATCATCTATTCATATTTTAAAACTTTCTTTTAAAAAAAGGGAACTGCTGAAGAGTGGGGCAACGTTTTCCTCGTTTTCGGTGGATTTTACGTCATCAGCGGACTGGTCTTCCTCATTTTCGGTAGCGCAGAGCTCCAGAAATGGGGGAAAATTCAAACAAACAGCAAGGTTTTAATATGAAGAAATACACATATTCGAGTGCTGCCCTTTACCATACATAATCCTCTTCTCTCTTTTTACCAGTCTATTATTATTGCTTTGCTTTAGCAGCTTATATAACGACGACGACGACACTTTAGACGACCAGCAATGTTATTATTCTTCCCTTTTGGGTAATAGACGCCAACCCCTCTCTAAAGGGTGGTGTATTATATAGCCTTGAATCAGCATATGTTATGAGAAAAGAAAAAGAGAGGGGAGAGAGAGAATGTTTGATCAAAAGAGTGGTGCTCCTTTTTTTCTGGTTTTGTTGTTGTAGTACTAGGGGGAGACGCGTGCGCAGAGGGGGAAGGCGGGATTATGCCAATATAAAAGCTGTCACCTTTGATTCCAAAGACACTTCATCACGCTATCCAATATATATTTGTGTGTGAGGACACGCGCTCAGCATCCCGCAGAGAGTTTATTTAATATATGTTTTTAAAATACTGTTAATTAAAAAAAAAAAGTTTTTGTACAGGATACGACGTGTCACCTTTTTTTGTATCGAATTGACAGCATTTTTAATCCAATGGCTCAAATGTTACAAGTGAGATTAAAAAGATGAACTGGGAAAGTTATTCTTTTGTCTCACTCGAGGCTTACTTGGGCTTAAGTGCAAGGTGTTTGTATATATATGTAATATATTTGTCTTCAGATACGATGACGATTGACAATTATTATTTCATGTTAGGGGAAAATGAAGTTATATGATGAGATATGCGAGCATCATCTTATTTCTAATAGAATGAAAACATGTAAATCATTGACGTCTACATAATAATGATATATAAAATAATAAATCGAGCCGCTAAAATCAAATTACAAGACAGATGAATAAAACACGACAAAAAGAAATTGGCACTTGAAATATGTACAGAAAGTATAGAAAAAAAGTGCCACTATATGAAAAATCTACTTATTGGACAATAATAAACAAAACCAATATTTCTTTTTCTTTCTTTTTTAGTTTTTCTAGACAGATGAGCGATCAGAGTACTGGCAGAATCCATCAGAACTCCTATTATTAGCCGGAGATTTGGAGAATTTTTAGGCTTTAAAAATAATCCGGTCATCAGAATCATCAAATCGAGCTAAAACAAATTAGAAAAATTATTATATTGTTACATAATTCTATTACAGTTACAGCTCACAAGTAGCTGAAACGGCCTGCTGGGCGGATGGAGTTGAAGGAGCTGTCGATCCTCCTCCACACTGATCCCTATAAGGAGCGTAAGGATTCGGTGGACTCCCGTAATGCTGCATGCAGGGAGGAGCACCGGTCTGGCCGCCACCCATTGTGGCCGCAGCAGTGGCCATCTGACTCACTCCCGAAGGTGGAACCGGATTGAATCCCGACATATTGACGGAATTGAGACCCCAAGGAAAACTTTTAGCCGATCCTGCAAGAGGACTAGGGACTTTACTAGCCCAGCTGTTGTAGGCCGGTGGAGCGTAGCCCGTAGCGGCGTAAAGGGCCGCTTCGTCGACTGCTGCGGCCGCTGCGGCCGCTGATGGACCAAACGGCTGGATCAATCCGTTGAATTGAGGACTGAAAGTGGATTTGAAATCTGCTGCAGCGGCTGCTGCTGCGTTCATGGCGTTCCGCTCCCGTTTCCGCCATTTAGCTCTACGATTCTTGAACCAAACCTGTAAATAATTAAACAATATATCGTTTACAAGTTGTAAATTTACTAATATACAACATATGATGAAACCCATCAGCAAATATCAGAGGCATTAACTTGTCTTTCCCCACTCATTTTGTTAAGTAGGAGCTGTCATCAAGTCTTAAGGAAAAAACCTTTTTGATGTTGGGCCGCTCCCGCCGAACGGCGCTCACGACAATAAATCATTTCTCTCCCCACACGAGTTAGTCAACTTTTTTTTTAAGGCGTGTCAAACTTGACCAGCAGTAGCATATTTGTAGACTTTATGAAATAAGTGTAAAACAAAGATAAGATTAGCGCCTTGGAGCGCACACTATCAACCTGTGTCAACAAGGTTTCCCCACACAAGTTACATGCTTGGAATTGTGTCAATAACAATAACCAAAAAAAGAGAAAGAAATATAAACTGCTACTATATTACCAGAGTGATAAAATGTTGGAATTCCTTGATCAATATATATGTAGTTTAATGAAGTAGTATAAACTTTATTACGCTTATCTGTTATTGGAGTTATTAGGACCAGACTTAACAACGGTCATTTCAACTAGACGCATATTATTATATGTTTAATTGGTATAAGCTACTGGCCATTTAATACAAAGATAAATCTTTTCTAAAAGCAGCATTGCCGGACGAAGGCAAAGTTAACTGATCTAGTTTCACGCCCATACGACCTCATCATCATAACCGTCTGTTATTCGAGCACCAACCCCTCTATAAATGACCCCGATCCTCTATTCCAAGTCACTAACTTTTGTATATATATGTGTACATAAACATGTTTAGATGAGGGGGTCTCCCCCTCTCTAAATCTGGTGGCAAAATGACGACACTCTTGGGGATAACCGCAATTTTCTTTCTGTCATTATATCCTCTAAATACATATTTATAGGTTTCCATTTCAAATGTATGACGACGCCTACCCGTCTGAACAAAAAATTCTTATCGTGATCAGCTGATGTGTAATTCATGACATCAGCACTCAAAATGTGATGATGGATTTATCTATCATGTTTTATTTAGATGGATTTATTCGTTAAATCTATGACTTGTGTTTAGTTTTGTTAAAAAGAAACCGCGACTTACCCTAACTCGAGGTTCGGTTAAATTCGTCCACATTGCGATCTCTTCTCGGGTGCTCATATCCGGGTAACGATTCCGGGTAAAAGTCGCTTCCAACTCTTGCAATTGCTGCGATGTGAAATGGGTCCTCTGGCGGCGCTGCCGCTTCTTCCGACCGTCCTTGTCAGTCTCTTCCGGCCCAGAAGCGACGGCCGCTTCCCCGTTAGCGGAACTCAAATCCGGAAGCAAATGAGGGGCCTGTTGTTGTTGCTGTTGGTGACCGCCGTGTTGCTGCTGTTGCTGCTGATTATGACCACTACTTTTGTCTTCTAAATAACAAATCAATCATGTAGATGTATCGTGTTGATGGGTGATTTACTACTTCAACAGGAAATCGATTCATTTAAAGAGATGACAAATGTCTGATTGTGGACATCCGCTATACCTACCCCTTTGAGTAGGTAGCAGATGGTTTGTTCACCAATAATAAGAAAAAGCGCGCGTGCCAGATCTAATAAAACAGTTTTTCGACCACTGCGCTGACCATTCTAAGCTCATTAAATCCTCTCTCTGGGCCTGCCATTTTGCTTTTTATTGCTTTACTTTTACAATTTGTTATATTGCTTTTTATGGTCGCTTTATATTTACCTGTTGTGGGGTCAAACTAACACTTAATGAATCCCTATTTAACGGTCAAATCCCGTTATGATATGCTAATCATCGCATCATTTAAAATATCTTTACATAAGACTGTATACCGAGTTTCTGCCAATCTCATTTCCTATTCTATATCTTGAAAATCACTTAGACGACAAAAGACGTAACATAATGCTTTTTGTGGGAAACAAGGAGTCGAAACGATTAGCGGTTCCTGTTACGTGTGTGAACCCCATGTTACGCATTTGTCAAGTCCAACAGCTGAGGACAGATGCGTCTCAAATCCTGCCCGACAGTCGGAAGGACACGCGCTTCTAACTCTATTTTTAAAATTTATTATTTTTTTTTCAACTTCATTAGGTCACCACTAGGGTCACACCACCACCACCGGATATTTTTTATTTTACGACTCTCTTTTTCCCCATCATAAAAAAATATGTATCCATCATCATAAAATATAGTTACTGACCTCGTTTGATTTTGTCGACAGATGATACACCGGCGGAAGATGGTCCTCCGTGCTGACCGATCCCTGAAGAGGTCGGCCTACGATTAGCAGCCGCAGAGCCGGCGGCCGCCACCGCCGCCGTTACCACGGAACCCATCAAGTGCGGTGAATGATGGTGATGATGATGATGACTCGGCGGTGGAGATAGGAACGGACTAGATGAGCTGGATGTCATGAAAGAGCTCATCTCTGCCACGGAAGTCGAATTCAGCCGGTGGTGATGATGATGCGGATTGCCCAGGACGGAAGCTGCGGCCGCAGCGGCCGCTGCAGCTGCTGCAGCCGCATGATGATGGTGATCAGCTAGAGATGGATCACCCGATCCTGATGAAGATCCGCCGGAAGAGTGACCACCGGCTCCAAGATGGTGTAGCTGGTGATGTTGGAAGTGATGGTGATGCTGCAACTGATGATGCTGATGATGACTGATCTGATGGTGTTGGTAGGATCGGTGGTGGTGGTGCTGATCGCTTCCAACACCGGCCACAAGATCCTGCAAGCAAAGTGAAGGATCAGTGGATCCGGACGAGTTATTGTTGCCTCCACCAGGAGCACCTCCAGACGAATTATTGTTGGCCAGCTCCATCTAAGTCTTGTGGAATCTCTTGATTCTTTGAAAAAGATCTTCTTCTAAGTCTGTATGGTAGTTTCTACGGTACTAGTCGGATGTGTATAAAAGAGCGGCTTTACTCGATCGGGATCTCGGCTTCAACTAAACCCCCCCTACCGGAATTAAGTGGGATATACCGGGGCCTAGGCCGCCTCTTCTTCTTCTTGCAAATAGAGGAGGAGCTCTCTCTCCTATACGATTGACCGCTAGCTGCTCAAGTATATCTGCGAGCAAAAAAAGTTATAAGGGAGTGTCTCTCTCTACTGCACAAAACTGCACACGGCACACAAAAGAGTTGAACAGCAGTAGCAAACGGGCAGGAGGAACGATGAGCACCGAATGCGACGGATTAGAGTCGAGCTCACTCTCTAATCTGACCAGGCTCTGGCTGCGATTTAGAAGCGAGACCCAGCTAATATATCATTGCCCCGCAAATCCTGCCTGTGCGCTTAGCTCCTCCCACTACCCAACTCCCCTAAACTCCGCCCTCTTCATTTTTTTTCTTCTACCCCACTGGTCTCAGATGAGCCAATAGGGGGACGGCGGGGCCATTGAAGCTGGGCGGAGCCTATAATTGATCTGCTTCACTACTTTATTTCCATCCCGACAGCTAGCAGCGTGCGGCCTTCTCTCTTTCTTTTTCATGGCACGCGACAGACGACGAAGAGAGAGGCTCTCTCTTCTTCCCCTATACTCAGGGATTTAGTGGGATTTACCACCACCACCAGCACACATATATATAGACATTGCTTCTGACGATATATATCCTTTCTTTCTTTCATTCCGTTTATATACATTTTACCTCTATATATAATATTATATAGACGATGGTGTGCACCAGAATCAATACTATTTTAGTTTTTAAAAAATTAGTAAAGGAATCTTCTTTAATTATGGTTTTATTTATATAATCAGGGAGGATGAAAAAGACATTTAAAAAATGGGATTAACAGTCGTAAAGCCCTTTCGATGGCTGCCAAAACACGCTCCTGGGTGGAGGATTTTTAAATCCCGAGTTATGGCATTCCTTTTTTTTTCGTTCAAAGAGCCTTTTAATATATAAAGTGTAATAGTTCACCATTACAATCCGTCTAGGTTCATACCGGAATTTTTCAACTTCATTAATGGAATATAAGGAATGAATGAGTTATATATCAAGGTTGTAAAAACATTTATTTTCACGACATCAATCACGATACAAGCACTTGATGACGTAATCGCGATGATGATCCCAGGCATTTAGGCCGACTTAAACTCAGAGCTTATACATACTTTTCTATTTATCCCAATTCAATCGAGAGGATATAAACCATCAATCATTCCAAGTGACGAATTGGGCTTAATATTTGACAGGTAATATCAATTAAATGAGTTTACTCATCTAATTTGAGCGGCTGTTTTATGAAAGATATATAAACCTCTTGAGACTCTGATGTCAGTTGATTGAAAAGCGTACTAAATGAGAGATGTATCAGACAGCTTGCAGCGTTCACATGTCAGCTGACAGGTCATCACACGAATCAAGAGGTTCAATCATCCGTGCAGGTGAAGAGTTGAATAGTATCCCCATATGCCTTCATAGTAGGGGGAGAAGAGCAGTCGACTGGAAAATGGCCGACACTTGCTCCGTTTCCCAACGGATAGGGGGCGCCATATTCTATACATGTTATGACTTGAAAAGAGAGAAAATATCGTTCGTCAACGTCTCCTAATAGAGTTCCTATATAATACTGCACGTCATTACGTGTGTAAGGTTTTTCACTGACAACCTCGCTGTAATTTATGATGCTAAAAGAATGCAGGCTGCTCTCGCGTTATCAGCCGCCATGATGCATCTCGAAGAGTGCAGCTCTCGACAAAAATCCTTGTTCAAACAGTGTTTCTCAATGTTTAACAAAATAAAACACGAATATTTATACAACTAGAAATAAGGCTTCGATACTCGTTTTCAGGCACGTACCCCATTTTATATAAAAACAAATCTTCGAACGAAAAGTGTTATTATTATTTACTCGGCAACGTTGTACACAACCAAAATCACGGTGAAAAAGAAAAGAGGAAATAATTTGTCAAGTTTTTGTTGATCAGTTGATCTCTTATATGGTTATAGTGGGGTATAGAGAGTTTTAAGAGAGAGCTAAAAGCGTGAGCCTTGCGGGATTTTTAGCCGATCAGCCTTAATACTCTTTGTGCTTCCTTTAGTTTAAGGAGGGGGGATTCTTTTTTAAGTCCACCTCAAGCTCCGGACAATGATGTCATAAACACTAAAAAACAAATCTCAAAAGAAACAACAACACACACTGCATCTTTTAGTATAATGATACATACTAAAGTATTGATCCTTCATCAGCGCGCAGCTCATATGTAATCTTATTATTAGGTTGTAAAAAAAACGTTTATTTCGTAAGACCTTACAAGTGTTTTTCGCACACAAAACTTGGAGGTCTTCTTTTCTCACAAAGATCGTTTTACAACTATTTGCAACAATAATAATAAACTACTTCAGTATAGAATTCTTTCTATTTTCACCAAAAAGGCACACATCCCTCTTAATCCAGCAGGGCTGTGTGATGGGATCAACCCGGCTTTATTAGGGGGCGGACGACGTGAACATGCTGCCTGCTATTTCCTCGTTAAAAATCCTAGCAGACCACCTGGACATTTGTTAGACCACATTCATCTTTTTAGCTACAACAACAACAACAATCACAACAGAGGATTTATTCTTTTTATAAATGGGCGGATCGTCCACTGTTGAAAAAAAGGTGACATCACACCCCTCTTTGGTAACGCCCACTTGAACGTGCTCATCCCTAGGGTGTATTATTTATATTTTTAGACACAAAATATATACATTGTGTTGCATCATCTTTTTTTTGTGTGGCCAGATGTGCGGTTTTTGATATTAGCATTTCAATGAGAATCGATTACATTTAAATTGCTCCAGTGGGATTTAATCGCGTTTAAATCATGATTAATTCATATTTTGTTGGGAAGAAGAAGAGTTCCCCGACGGCGGAGGCGGCAGAGCCAGGCCCAGCGGAGGGGCTTTGCAAAAGCAATTACGGCTGGATCATCGGTGGCTGGTGCACCACCGCCTCTCTTCTCGCCCTATTCTTGTTTTCGTGAACGGATGTTACACGAATCAGATTACACTTTTTTCCTTATTCTTTTGATGACAATGTGAGTTTGAAGCTATTACATGTTATGGTGTGAAAATTAGATTAGGAATAAATGCTGGATAATATTAAGCCAGTAATTGGTTAGTTGTAAAAAGATTTTTAGAGTATCAAAAGATAAACAGTTAATATGAAGGTTATTTTTACAACAAAGTTGAGTGGGATTGAGGTTTGTTGACAACAGCTCTTTTTAGGATAAATAAAATGTGTTATTATCAGAGAGAAAAGCAAAGTTTCACGACCGTGGTTTCAGCAAATTTGGTCCCCCAGAACTTCCCTATAAACCTAGTGCATTATTGTTACGATGTAAATCACGCTACACAAATTGCAATCAAACCAATAAAAAGTATGAAACTATTATGAATCTTTAATATTGCTTTTTAAAGCGCTGATTTATAAGGTAAACGGCTTCCGTGACTTCCGTCGGGAAAACGTATTTCCTTTTTTCTTTTGTTTTCTTTTTCTCAGGAAAAGAAAATGTCCATCTACCGGTCAGTAGAGACAACTTTTGGTTCCATATCACGAATCCAGATGGCGCTGTCGGATGTAAACAATAGAAAAGAGAAACTGTCTTCGCTTGGAAAACGTATTTTTGAAGTTTCTTAAAGTTTCAATTACTTCTCAAGAAATTTATACTGTAACCGTCCATCGTAACTAAAATGTCATCAGAAGAGTCAAAAGAGTCCACTGAAACAGTTTCAACACTTTTCGATCAAGGCTTGAAATCTTACCATGAATTATGTGGAACCATGGAACCCTCCAGCAGCCCACAATATCAGGTTTATTTCACAACATTTCATCACATAAACTGTCAACTAATTCAAATCTTTCTATTTCCCAGGCTAAAGTGAAAAAATCAATCCACATCTTGGAGGATGCCACGCGCCTAGTAAGCTCATTGGGACTCTTCAGCCGAAATGAGAATGTAGACGAAGTGGCCACCAGCGATCTGAAATTCTTCCTCCTTCCTGTCCTCTTGGGAGACCTGAATCTCAAGCAAAATGCTGAAGATCGTCTCCAAGTATTGAGTGTTGCTGAAGTCTACTTCAAAGATTTCCTCCAGCGGTGCAAAGAGTACGCTGTAGGTGGCGTCGAAATCCCCGACGCCGACGACATTAAAGAAGAAGAAGCACCAAGACGCCCAGGCCCGATGGGCTTCGAAGAGATGGCCCGTCAACGAGAAGAGAAAATCAAGAAATTCAGGGAAACAAAAGACCTGGAATCTAAATTAACTGAATTAAAGAATGCTCTGGAGAATCCCAGCTCAGACGAAACTGTAGCTCGTGATTACTACCTCTTATTAATTAAAAAATTCATCTTCTCGACCATTGAAGAGCTTAAATCCATCTCTCAAGAGAAGCCCATCGTTGAGCACCTTGCTAAAATGAAGAGCGTTGGAGCTGCCATGAGACAACCTCCACCGAATGTCAAACCACTTAAGCCCATCATTATTACGAGGGATGCAGTCCAGAAAGCAGTTTACGGATTGGGATATCCGAGCATTCCGGCTATGACTGTGGAAGAGCTTGTCGACCAACGAATGAAAGATGGCTGGTAATTTATTTGTATAAAAACTAATATTAAAAAAATATATGTAACTTTTTTTTTCAAACATTAGGTATGGCAAAATGGCTGGAACTACGAGTAATGCCCGCTCCCTTATGGATGAAGCCAAAAATACGGAAATGGCAGCCCTCCAGAGTGAACAAGAAGATGCAGATAAGGAGAAGCAGATCGAATTAGATGACGCAGAGAAATTAGCCCAAGCTCGTCAGTTCGATGAATGGAAAGATGACCATAGAAGAGGTTACGGCAACCGTCATAATATGGGTTAAATTTAATTGAATGGAAAATAAACGAGCAATTTTGATGATGCATAAATCAGTTTTTTATTTATTATTTTTAAAAATCCCGCGTTAATTCGATAGTCAATTGTTTTTCACAATGGTATGAATGGGTATCACAACAAAAGAGAGAAAAAGAAAATTGTTGGCGGTTTTTTGACGAGCTTGAATGACGTTTACCTGAAGGTCATATTATGTGTGTAAAATAGTACGTGAAAATGAAGCAAGGGCGCGCTCTTTTTTAAAGCCTCTAGGCATTGAAAAGGTGTGGAAAAAGAGGCCAACTTGGTTGGTTAGGTCACACACACCTGGCTGACTTTTTTTCCCTTCAGTCCGGCCCGGTGAAGCCGCGTGAACATATCTCTCTCTACAAGGTACCGGGAGTGAGTCATCACCGAGAACCTTTTTTTTTCTTTTGCCAAGTACCTTATAAGCCCCCCATTCATTTCTTTTGTGATAATCATTGCTCTTTCTTTTTAAATTAGAAAAGGGCGGCTTAAAGTACACCCAGAGAATTCCTGTATAGATAATAGACGACAAAGTAAGAAGGTTTATTTTAAAACACACACACTCTATTGGGCCCTCTATACTCTTCTTTCAAACTGTGCAGAAAAAAATCTTTTTAAACTTCTCGAGAAAGCCACCATTTTTAACGCCGACAGTGAATCTCTCATCAAAAATTACAGGTGACAAACTTTTTTTTTTCACGTGTAAACCGCCATCTTTCTTTTCAAAAATCACATGTTTTCGATTTTCTTTAAATTAGAACTTTATACAAACACAAGAATGGAGCACGTAATGGATTTAGCTTCGGAAATATCGGAGAGTTCCTCGCTCGTCTCTGAAGATTTGAGGACTCTGGACGGGAGCGTAGACGGTGAACCCCGGGCCGATGGACTCTACGAAGAGCGCTTCCGTGTAGATCGACGAAAACTTGAATCAATGCTTTTAGGTAAGCCATGATTACGTAATTTCCTTCAAGTGTGTATCTCTAAGGAAACAGGATGTGAGTGAATCTCCCTTGAGACGACGTCCCCCCTTCATGTTTTGACAACTAGCCAGCAGGTGGTTGAACTTAGCCATCATCTCTAGGGAAAAATCAAATACTATTTTCCTCTAGAATAACTTGATTACAATTAGGTTAATGAACTTTTTATAACCGTTAATATTTACAGTTCCCTCTGAAGGTGGAAGTGAAGCTGCTGCTGAACGCTTCTTTCATCGAGTAAGTTGCTGTTATTTTTTCAATAATTATTGCCTAAATCAATGGCGCGAGGTCTTTACTGATTGGTGGAACGTGTTCCCCCCTATGCGTATTCCCAAGGGCGCGAACTTTTTCTCGATTTTTCTTCTTCCCCACATCAGTGCCTTTCTTTTCCTTGACCCTGACTGTTGTAGCATATTTTGCTCTCTTTTATTTTTCTGACAATCGAATTTTTCAATTTTTGACGCTTAGGTTATGCAAGAAACTAGTACTGTCATCGTCTGGCCTGAAAAACTGAAGGTGGGCTCTAAATCTAAACGAGGTGAGTTTTTAAAAAAAATATTTATTACTTTGGAATTTCTTTTTCTAATGTTCTCTTTTGTCTAGATCCACACGTGCGCGTAGCAGGCGAACCTGAAGCTGTTCGTGCCGCCAAGGAACGCATTATGGCCGTTTTGGATACCAGGGTATAAACAAAAACAAAAGCCCATTTTTCTTATTTTCTAAATTAATTTTTAATTTTACAGCAAAGCAATCGAGTGACGTTGAAGATGGAGGTGAGCTACACGGATCATTCGCACATTATCGGGCGTGGTGGCAACACAATCAGTCGCGTTATGGAGGAAACTCGGTGCCATGTTCACTTCCCCGACTCGAATCGCACCAATCAGACGGAGAAGAGCAACTTGGTGACTGTTGCCGGAGAGCTGGCCGGCGTTGAAAAAGCTAGGGCTCGTGTTCGGGTAATTACTTTTACTTTAAAATCTGTAAGGAAAGAAATCTAAAGTTTTTATCTATGAAAAAAAAGGATTTGATGCCATTGGTTGTCATGTTTGAACTGCCAATCACTGGATGCTTTCAAGCTTTTCCGGATGTGGAATCGCCATTTATTCAGAATTTGCAGTCACGCTACTGCGTCCAAGTATCGTTTCGTGCTCGCTCACGCGGTCCTCGTCCGGGAGTGGTGGTTATCAAGGGCAGCGAATCGGATGTTGGGCCATTGAAGGAAGCTGTCAAGATCCTCGTCGACTATTTTTGCGGCACTCTAGCTGTAAGTCTTTAACCTTTTTTTTTTCTTAAAATTATGATTTAAAAAAGATTAAAAATTTAAGATTAAAGAAAAGGGGTTCACCTTAAAATAATCAAGTTATTCATTTTTATGAGAACAATGTGTTTATCTAATAAAATATTTTTATTTATTTATTTACAGAACCAGATTCAAGTTTGCATGACGCTTGAAATCTCGCCTCAGCATCACGCCGTGGTTCAGGGTGGCAACAAGATGAACTTGACGCACATCCGTACTATTACGAGCACGACCATCATGTTTCCCGATCTGACTGATCCCCACATTCCTCCATTGCGCAAGAATACGATATCCATTCGTGGTTCCCTGGAAAGCGTTCTTCAAGCTCGTCTCATGTTGATGGTAAACATTGAAATTAATTAAAAAATTATTTGTTTTCATCAATTTTTAATTCAAATTTGGAACTTGTGTAGGGTTCACTTCCGTTGATGTTGACTTTTGATTTACGAGAAGAAGCCGAGCCGGATCCTCTTACAGTTTCCAAACTGGTGGAAAAGTATGACGTCATCATCTCTATCAAGCCCAAACCAAAGCTGTCCGTCAAATCGGTGAACATTCGTGGCTACGAGCGGAATGCAGGTAATAATAGCTTCTTGAAAGATTAAAAAAAAAAGTTATTATCTTTAATCTTTAATCATTATTTTTGAATTAGGAAACATTTATGAAGCTCGCCGCATGATTTTGGGTTGCACCGGAGAAGACGAGAAAGTGATGGCCCTTGTTCCGCCCGCTTACATAATTTCATCGACGGATCCATCCTTCAGTTTCCGTAAGATAAATTCTATTTTTTAAAATTAATTTAAGATGTTTTTATATTTATTTCTGATTTTAAAATTAATTTAAATGTTTTCATTAGGTCATACTGTGATAGCGCTATCGACGCCGACGATCTACTCCGTTTATCATCAGGGCGGATTCGGTGGGTACAATTCTCCGACGTCACCCGCATCGGCTTGCTCACCTACGACACCGAATTTCGGTTATCACCCATCGATGATGCAGTTTCCCGCCCCGTTCCGTCCTGGTCAGCAACCTTATGGATTGGTCCCGGCTTCCTTGCATCCGGCTACCGCCTTCCAGCAGCATCGCAACGCTCTCTCTGCCAAAAATCTCCAAGCCTTCAATGCCTATCAGACACATCTCTATCCTGACGTCTACACTGACTATAATCAAGGTATATTTGTGTTACTAATTAAGCCAACTTGTTCCTTCTAAATTATTTATCTTAACAATTAGGACCTAGCTCAAAGTCGAGCAGTGGAGTCTCTAGTCCCACACTTCCTTCGGGATCCATGAGTCCCTGTGACTTTCCATTTGGACAACCTTCAAATATGATTCAAGACTTTACAGGTATTTACATAATATTATTAACCCAAAATTCCCAAACTTTAAAGTTGCTGAACCCACTTTCCCATTTGAAACCGGTTTCAGCAACCAACTTCTTTGCCTTGAATAATTAATGAACCTTATTTTCAACATAGGATTGCAAAACCGCATGTCTCATATGAACGAAGGGTTGGCCAACCTGGTGGTGGACCATGACCGTCGGGTTACTTCGTATTCTGACTACGAAGAAAAACAGCTTATGGCTCTGACTGGTAAATAGATCAATTTACATTTATGAAATAATAATTCTCATATTTCCCTCTTTTACAACATAATAGCTATGAGGCAGACTCCGAATCCTTCACAGGCCCGCGTACCCACTCCGACATGGGCCGGCTACGGCTTCAGTAAATCGTCTCGACAGACTACAACGCCGACGACGGACAAAGGACTCTTTTGCGACACACCCGACTCCACAACTCCGACTTCTACTACCTCCAAAACTTCGGAGGCTTCAGTGACTACACCTCAGCGCCATAGCAGCCCGTGGGATGAGCCGTCTATTTCCGGAATGAAGAACGGCCCGGATTTTGGCTTTGCAAGCAACTTGATTGATTCCGTCTCATCATTGCCAAAGCCGAGCGTTGCTGCCGCCAAGGATCTCTCTACTTTGCTTCATTCTATGGGACTCACCAAATATATCGGTAAATTAATTTGCCTTTTTAATTTTAAATTAGTTTCTTAATTTTTGATGCATTTAGAACTGTTTGCTGAACATGAAATCGACATCGAGTTGTTTAAAACTCTGACAGAGAACGAGTTGCGTGACTTGGGGATCCATGCTTTCGGTGTCCGCAGACGAATGCTGCTCACCATCGCTGGTAATGATTTTAATTTAAATCTATTCATTATTTAAATTTCTAATTATTTTAATTATTTTAGAGTTGAACAAGAAGACAGTCTTCTCCGGAAGTGCTGCTCCCGGGGCTGAACGCCGTGCTGCTACGGTAACATCCAAGGACGTTTGAATTTTCTTTTTTTTTTTTCTTTCCTCTATTTTGTTTTGCTCATTAATTTTTTCCTGTTTAAATTCAAACACTTGATGATGATGATCAGCCTCTTCTCTGTCCTTTCCGATTATTTATTAGTAAAATAACGGTTTGTCTTTTTTTTTCTCTTTGATTATCTACGCTGGCCCTTTGAAAAAAAAAAGCTCATCCCATCTTTTTTTGATATTTGATTATATAAGCTTTGTTTTCCTTTTCTCACACACCTGGTCTTGGGTGTGGTTATATTATTTTTTTTTGTCTACGTGCTTCAAAATATTTCACTAACTAAAAGAAGAAAAACAACATAAATCTACAAGTGCACGCCATTTTGTCTCTACTATGACGACTTTCCCATTTTTTTTTCCAATACTATCTACTCTCACATTCAACTTTTTCTCTATCTTTATTTACGCATCTAATTATTATTATTATTATATTTTTTTTCATCAATTTGGTTTTCTATTCAATTTAACCCTCTGGAAACACTTCGAAAAAAGACCTTCTATACTACAACAAAAATCAGATTTGTGACTTCTTCCTTCATTTTTTTTTTCGCTCAGTTTCCTTCTATTGCTAACGATTTTTGTTTGTTTTACACAATTGCTTGATTGAATGAGAGCTACTTAGATTTCTCTAACGAAACGTAACTGGGTCACCCTAAAGAAGACAAAGTTTTTTTTGTGTGTTTGTATAAATTTTGTCCCTATATTTTTTCGAATGTCGATGATGTTTCTCCCTTTTTTTCTATTTTTCTTCACTTGCATGTTGGTCTTGTTTGTTGCAGGATGTGTCCTGCTAACTCTCCATGCTCATGGATGTTGAATTGCCTGATAATGTATTTTTTTTCTGCCTCCGTGCCTTTTGGGTGTGCTGTATTTGTTGTCTCTTTACACGCTCTTCCAATTTCTACATTTTTTTGTCTTCATGGTAATAAAACAAGCAAGTTAAAACGTAATTTTTCTAGTTGTTATTTCTATCGGTAGATGGCGTTTAGAAGCGGGAGAATTAAATCCGTGCATAACTATTTATTGAAAAAAATTCAGAGTTCAACCAAATGTGATACAAAACAAGGTACCGAAGGGAAAAACACTAATCAGATTTCAAATTAAACAACCTTTCGCGGACTCGACCACAAATCTTCATCGTGCTGTTGTACTTCGAGATGAGCTGCTTCTGGCAGTACTCCAACTCTGAGATGTTGTGCGGCCGAGTTGATTGGAACACAAACTGTCTCTCTAGAGCCTCCCTGTTGATCATAAATGCAGCCCATTTCGTGGTTTCCAGGGCGGCGAGGTCACACAACTCTTGCAATAGTTGCTTTAGATGTTCACCGGTTGGATTTGAAGTCTGGAATCGATCTCTCGCGTCTCGAATTCTCGAGTCGAGCTCTTGGACGGCTGATCGCGCTTTTTCTTCCTTCTTCTTCTCTTCTTGAATCAGGGCGCGCAGGTTGTCGAGTTTGTCCTTTTCGTTGTGAGCTATTTCAAGAGTGCAAAAGACTTCGTGCATAGCTTGACTCAACTCGCTCATTTTTTCTCGGCAGAATTTCTCCGTTTCCATCAAACTTTCAGGCGCTTTAATAGAAGATAAAATGATTTAGTGCATTGAAAATAAATGGATTATTTAAAAAAAATGAAAGCTTACACATTTGAAGGATCTTGTCTTCATTATTGTTCACTTCTGCAGTCTTGTGTAATTTTGTGGAAGCGGAAGCCATTTTCTGCTTGAAGGCTTTGAGGCACTGCTCTGAACAGAACACTTTTCTGATGTTGGGATTCAGCGAGAGCCTCAGTGACAGATCATCCATAGGTGCTAATGTGAAGAAATTACAGAATCCACAGCATGTGTTGTCATCGTAAAGGTGACGACAAGAGTAAGAGCAGAAAAAACGACGTTCTTTGTTGTGTAGATTCAGCACGCAGTCGTTGATCTCGGATGACTGAAGGCACCAGTTACACATTGAAGATGTTGTAGGCTGCAGGAATGAATCATTCTTTTAATGATAACAAATTACCATAAGTATTGGAACTTAATTACCAGTATATTAGAGGCCATTTTTCAGGCTCCGAGATAATCTAATCCATCAACGAAACAACGTAAACGAAAACGACTACAACGAATTGGTAACGACCGTGCTGATAACCAGTGAACAACGTGCAAATTCTTTTCAAAACAAATTTCACTATTCAGTAATCAGTTGCAAGATTGACCTCAAGATGGCCTTGCCGATCGGTTTTTTTTAAAAAGGGAGAAAAAAAAGTTTCGACATTTTCAACTGTTAGGGAGAAAAAATCTTGATTTTCTGAATTTGTGCAAGGTGAAGTTACTTTGATTACCACTAGGTATATTACTTGCATCAAACACGGTTACTATTACATCATTTTAAAAGGTAAGGTAGCGAAAATACGCACCTGTGTGAACGGATTATAGATGGTATTGTGTATACCCAGCAGCCGGCATCAAATAGCCTAATATCTGAACGACAAGAAGGCTCGAGAGGACGCCGAGTTTAGAAAAAAAATTGTAAAAACTTGTGGAGAAGAGCAGTGTTTGACGTCGTCTTGTCGACGTCGTCCCTGAGCAACATAAGCTTGGCTCGCGACTTGATTATATTTTTAGAAGAGCAGTTACAATTTTTTTAAATCAGCTATGCGATGTGGTTTTTACTTAAATAAAGTGAAATATTAAGTAAGAACTAAAGAGGGTGATTTTAAAAATACGATTTTTTAAAAACAAGCTCTCTATGTTAAAATCTAACCGTGTCTTAAAAGTGTCGTCTGCTGTACTTCTTCAGACCCGGGCAGCTCTTGTATCGGTCGTACGATCCTCATCGACGTCTTGCGTCCGTTCAGCGTCTCATCCCGGTTCCTAAGAGTAATTTTGATCAATAACAATTCTCATCGATGTTGCGCTTTATTGAATTGCAATATCTTGTATTACTTTTTCTTGTAGATTTACGCTGGAATCGTATATTCGCCTTCAGAAGTTTGCCGCTTCTCGGTGCTACTCTGCTATCCAGCTGCTGCTGACTAGTAAACTCTTGGAGAGGAAACAGCTTCAAACTTGATCTTTATGGTTATTACAACTTCAAGGTAATAGTATAAACTAACCAAAGTATTTAAGCATTTTTTCAGGTTTAATTTATTTAATAATTTGTAACTTTGTACGGTATCTTTCTGAATTTTAAGTTCGGAGATTCGTACCCTGTGTCACAAACACATTTCAATAACCTTAACGTATACTGGTATTGCGAGCTGATTATTAACCCTCACGGAGCACATCTCACACTCTTTTATACTCAAGTTTAAAAGGTCACTTAATTCTATCCTTATTTTTCAAACAGGATTATTAAGTCAATTTTACTAAAAGGAGCAAGAATGAAGTTTTTAACACCCGTAATAGCGATCCTGGTCATTTCCTTCCTAGCTCTTGGATCAACTGATCCCCCTCCGACGGTCGAAAGCAGTACTCCTTTTACCGAGGTCGATGTCGGCGCTATCCAACAAGAGGCTCTCAACGGGACAGAAAAGGAGGGTGACCAAAAAATCAGGTCACATGACAACACGACGTGGTATTGGAATATCCAGATGGCAGTACTCATTTGGATCATTGTAGTCATCGCCGTCGTCTTCCTCGTGAACATCAGTGATATGCTTTTTTGGAAGCCTGGTGGGTGTTCGTGTACGCTCTGTAAAGATATCAAACCTTCGCATGTTCCAGTCTCCGAATCCGATGTTCAGGCTACTAAAATAGAGCGTTTTCCGATGTTAGAAACTGCAGTGTAGAAAACATGCTGTATTATTTCTTATGTCGTCAATAAAATGTTTTCTTTTTTACAGAAGTCACTTTTTTCACTTTTAAAACTGTTTATGAAGCGATACTTATATCTATGGTATAGTCTAGCTTGAAGGTAGACTATTCATCAAAGCTAATGACATTGCACTTACCCGCTTAAATTTGATAGGCATCCGAATATTTGGCATTCACAATCGATTGTGTAGTTATTATAGAAGACAATTCGCCGCGAAAAAGCGGAAAAGTTTCTCTAACCTCAAATTAACTTACTCCTCTGTAAATTTAATTCCAATAAATGGAGATAGTACAATCATGTCGAAGTATATAAAGCGCTCAGTTTTTTTTTCATTTTAAAATCCGGGATTTGCTGGTATCCTAAATAAAAAAAAACGTAACGAGTAACTAACACGGTGTTGCCATTAGGACACCCACTAGGCAGCACCACTAGTATGTCAGTAGTCGGCCTTTCACCTTTATCCAAGATTCCAAGGGCCCGGAACCTCGAGCTACTAGTGAGGTATTCGGGTATAGAGCGACCTCGTGTTTTTATTTCCACGCCTCTTTTGTTGTTCACTCGTCAACAATCCCATTTCGTAAACTAAATTTGTTGTATTTCCAAAGTTAAGTAACGCATTCAGCATAGGTATGGTGTTAAATTCTTCTGAATTGTAACGTTCAAAACATATAATACATAACGCCAAATTCTGTATTTTTTAGAGCCTTTAAGCAGCATGGCGTCGAGCAACGCACCATCGAAAATTTACCAGTTCAAAATCACGCTGAAGGACATAGAGCCCAGCATCTGGCGTCGTATTCAGGTCCCAGAGAATTACACCTTCTATCAGCTGCATCTCGCTATTCAACATTCAATGGGCTGGTCCTCTCCTGTTGGTCATTGTCACCTCCACCAATTCATCATGAAGAATCCACAGACTTCCAAGAAAGCAATGATTGGCATTCAAGAAGCTGAGTCCCCTGAGGTTGGCAATGAAAAGAAGATCAAGATTTCTACCTTCTTCTCGATGAATGGCAACAGAAGTGCAAGTTATGACTACGATTTTGGAGATGGTTGGGAGCATGAAGTCTTCTTGGAAGGGATTCTTCCAGCTGAGTCCCACATCAAGTATCCCAAATGCACAAATGGAATGAGAGCCTGCCCTCCTGAAAATTGTGGTGGTGTCTATGGCTATGAGGAGCTCATGGAGATCATGGTCAATCCCAATCACGAAGAGTATGTGGAGAAGAAGGAATGGCTTGAAGGAATCGGTGCTCTCGACTATGATGGACATTTCAATCCCGAAAAATTCGAGCCAAGGTATTTTAAATTGATTTTTAATGAATTTTGTTTAATTACTATTGATTTATACTTGCTATTTCTAACAGGGAGGTGAAGTTCTACAACAGTATCGTTGACGACTTGTCTGGCTGACTCTGTGTGGTTATCCCTACTTCAATAATTGGTTAAGAAGAAGAAAAATGAAAAAAGGTATTCATTATTATTATTCAAACAAACAAAAAATGTTTTTATTATATACTTATATTTTATTTTGACAGGAAGAATATTGAAGGGGGCTACGCGCTTAGCGAATTATACAGCAACTAATTTTCTTTTATACTGTCAACAGTTTGTACTTGAGTTGTGAGCAAGTTTTATTTCGTTTTGTTTTGGTGTGTTATCTAACTTTCCCCCCTAACTCAGATAAGTCTTACCAAGAGTTGTAGCCTTGAAAAATAAATATAACAAAGGTCCAGTTGAGAAAAAAAAAAATCTGCTGTTCATTTTCAAGTTTAAAAAAAAAAACTATTTTCCAACTAAAATATATATATATTTCTTGTGGAATCCTTTAATTAATTAGCGATATAAGAAATAGACGAACAGCTCTTCATCCATGTAAGAGGGCTTCAAAATCTCAGTATCCAAAAATTTAAGGAAGTGCTGGAAAGTTGTAGATGACTGAGAAAGCGGAACTGCGGACGGAGAGAAAGAAGCGGTGCGCACCGACGAGAGCTCTACGTCCTTCATCTTCCTGTTGACGGCAGCTGCCAGAAAGCTGATCACTCCATGTCGAATCAATAGGTTTATTAGAGAAGAGTCAAGTTTGCCCAGAAAACATTGCGCTACCTGGCTAGTTGGCTACCCTCCAACAAACCAAGGAATAGTCCATTTTAAAAAATAGGAAAAAAGAGTCAAACAATTCCCCTTAAAATCTAAGAGAACTTCTGAAAATATCATTAGTAGGTATCTGTCACAGTCAAATGTAGCGTTGCATGAATTATAGTTTTAATTTTGTGCATTTTCATTGCTCTTTTACTTGCGAAGCAAGTCATCAATTTATTACAAAACTGGAACGCAGCACATCTTACGAAGGTATGAACACGTCAAGCCATATCAAATATTAAGAAAGTTGTTGAGTAAGATACACTGAAAAACAAAAAATAATAATCAGAAATGAGTAATTTCTCTCTTGAACTTCAAGCGTCGCCCAGTTAGTTCAATCCTATCCGTGGGTTCCATCAGGTCCACTGCCGTCGTCATCATTCTCATCGGCTACATCGGCGTCGTCACGGTCGTTCTCTCCTTCTCTTTCGTCATCATCGTCGTGAGCGGATTCGCCAACATCAAAGTTGTTGAGATACCGCCCAAGTCGGCCGACAACCACTTTCCATTTGCCCCCAAAACGCAGGTTGCACTTGAGCTAAAAGTAATAAGAAAATATGATTATAACATTTTAAAATTATTAGGCTAAAAGGTAACATAATAGTTGACTACCTGTTCGCCAACCTTGCCGTTGGGCATAAGACGGAATTTGGAGTAAGAGAAGGCAATCGGCTGGGATCCGACGGGAATCTTTTCCATTGAATCTTCATCGTTGGTGATGACGGCGGTAACAGCGGCTTTCATTACATCCGTGATGATGTAGATGCTTTTGCTTCCAGTAAGCTCTTTAAAAAAAAATACAGTAAATTAAACTGTTATAAAAGTTAAATTCAACGAAAAGTTCTCACCTGGGATGTCGGGATTCAGGAAGAGATCGCCTTCGTTCATCTTGATCGGCACGACGAATTTGCTACTCTGCTCAACTGTCAAGTGTACATGCTCTCCCAGAAACCTTTGCTCGTAATTCCACTATTTGAAACGGATAAAAAGTTAAATTAGCCTATCATATTGCATCAACAATGGATGAGGGAGCTTATAAACTACCTTATGAGATGTAATGTCAAGACCGTGTGGCTGTGAACTTTGCAGCAACAGGTTGATGTCTGTCTTGTCCAGTTGAATGACTTGTGAAAGATGGCCAATTACGTGGTAAGTGGGGGTCTTTAGAGCAGATGTAACCCGTTGACCGAACGTGTCCTGTCGTGTGAATAAAACCAAGATAAAAACTATTGGTTAGGTAACTGAATTATTACTTAAAAGATGCTAGAACATGTAAACAACAGCTTGGTGCACAGGGAACTGGAATAGAAACTATGGCGACACTTGAAGGATTCCGACGGAGAAAATATTACGTTTAAAACCGGAATTTCTTACACAACATGTTGAAACATAAATTGCTCATTGTAAGCAACGTTGTAAACTTTACCTTCTTCTTCACAAACACGGAGAACAATCCAAAGTTTGAAGCTGAAAGGAGACTAGGAACTGGAATCATTTCGTCATTGAGGACGTCTCTGAGGACATGTCGACGGATGTTGTGCCATGATAAATCAAGCGTAACATTACGCTCTTCAACTCGAGTAGTAGCCATGAAAATATTTTGAAGTAGATATTTGAGGGAAAGGGAGGAAGAAAGTCAGGAAAGGAGTTCACGACGTCTTGACTCGACGTTGGTCAAGAGGGAAATGGTGGCGAGGGTGGGGCCGTCGTGTGGTGGTGCAGACGTCTTTCCGACGCTTTATTTGTTTTCAGTTTACTGATGGCCTGTTTATTATAAAACTTGATCTGAAACTGACGTGAAATTTGTGATCATGATGACTACTAGAATAATTGCACTGTTACAGTTCACTCAACATAATTTATTTACAATTTTGTCATGTAAGCGATGCGAAAATCTGGAACAGGTAGTTACAGGCAAGGAGGCTCCCATAGTCCCCTGAGACGGCTGAGAGTCCCCGTAGCTAGTGGCTAGCTCGCGCTGCTTTCACTCAATTTAATTTAATTTTAAATCTTTTGCAATCTAATTTCATTATGCGGTAATAGGTCGTTGCGTTACTAACCCAACTCTATCATTATCTGACTTTTTGGGTTTAATCTTTATATTTATATTGAGAAAGTTACGAAAGATATTTAAAATTAAAAGAAAAAACGATGAGAAACAAATAAAAAAAGCAGCATGGTGCAAATTTTTAGTAGTGTTCCTTGCCAACCTTTTTTTTTTACAAATTCGAAAAATATACATCGACCAATAAGAAACGTAAGAAGATAATATCAGCTGGTCCTGTGTGGAAATCCACCACGCGGCGCCACTTTCGTCCGAAAGATTTCATTACCGCCGCAACGACCGCTCGGCTCATTTCGGCTTGTGAAATCTTGAATCCGTTACCACGTGAGCTGTGTGCAATGCTGGCTGCATCTCCTCGTTTCTAATAATATTCCACCTCCCATATATACGACTGTCATTACTAATTTAAACAGCATCACAAGTAGGTTACATTGCTACTCTTAATGTTTATATTCATCAAGTTAAGTGCTTATTCTCCATATTTATCATTCTTCAGAGACACTCCCTGGCAAGCATGGCGAGTACCAGCAACGTGCCACCCAATATCTACCAATTCAAAATCTCGCTGAGCCGCAGCAAACCTCCTGTCTGGCGTCGTGTCCAGGTCCCAGAAGATTACACTTTTCACCAGCTGCATCTTGTCATCCAGAAAGTCATGGGCTGGTCTAATTCACACCTCCACCAGTTTGTCATGAAGAACACTCGTCGAAGAGACCTGTTCTCCCCAAAAGAAATTTTTATTGGCCAGGGACAATGCTCATGGTCAATCAATGAGAAGAACACCAAGATTGCCTCCTATTTCTCGCTTGATACTGGAAATGTGAAGGGCAGCTACGAGTATGATTTTGGATCCACTTGGTATCATGATGTCCTCCTGGAGAAAATCTTGCCAGCCAAGGCTAACACTGAGTATCCCAAATGCATTGCTGGAAGACAGGCTACTCCCCCTGAAGATCCATCTGAAAGTGAATTGGAAGATTATGATCCAGAGGAAAAGACTAAATTTGATCCAAGGTATTCAGTCAAATGTTTTTAGTTATTCTACTTAATTATATTTTTTTTCTTATTTTTTTAAGGTCTATCAAGTTCGGCAGTATGAAGTCGATCAATGCTTACGAGTCTGACAGTGATTGATGTCCACCACGGAATTCATCGATATTTCAGAAGAAGAAACTGAATTTAATTGGTAAAATTTATTGATACGAAAGATGTTAAAATAGGTTATCATATCTAATTTTATTAATTTTATTTTTCTGCAGGAAGAAAAGTAAAACGAAGCGTTTCCTGGATGATATCAAATGAATTGGTGTTTTATACTGTCAACAATTGATTTAGTTTCTAAACATTTAAGTTTGTCATGCCATTTATAATTATTAAATACAGATGTGTTGGGTATGTTATGCAACCAAGAATTATCAGCTGTGCGTAATATAGTTTTATTTTATTTTTTAAAGAAAAATAGTCAAGAAGGCGACATTTAAAAGCACAATATTAATTTATCCGAAGTAGGTAAAAGGTTACAGTGTTAGACTCAGTTAATTTAGATGGGATCCATTACTGGAATAGCGTGTCACCTTGAAATTCCCATTCTATCTAGCGCAAACAAGGTGCCAGTAATGGTGGGTTGACTATATTAAGAGTATCAGTGTGTCGGCTTCCGCCAAGGATCTCATCCTCCTCCTAAAGCCTATCGTTTCGTTTCTAATTCCTTTTAAAAAATACAAATTTCCAAAAGAAAATTCATTTTGCTAGTGGTTAATTTATTTATTTATTTATTTTATTTTATTTTTTTTTAATATTTTGACGTTAAGGAAAATCGTATTAAGTATTTTTACGTTCGCCGCGTTAATAAAAGGATAATACTAATTATGTACCATGATTAAAGGAAGTTAATAATCAGTGGATCGGTTCTAAACAAGGCCTGTTTCAATGGTTATTTAATTTCGTTAAATTTATATTACTTTTAATTAATGTTAAGTTGATGATCCATCGACACGCGTGATGTCGTACCCTTACTGAGCCTGTCGTCGCCATAAATTATAAAACCGAAACGAACTCTTGATAACCTCTACTGGTATGATGACAAGGTTACCTTTACCAATCACCATGGTAATAACTATTTATGTCTGGACTCTGGGCTAGCGCATTTATATTTTGAAGGTTTGAATAGGGATTAATCAGTGCAACGGAAATCTAACCAACGACAGCTTCCGTCATCAGTTTTTCAAGTAAAACTTATCAGTTCCTTGCTTTAGTATTTATGTTTTTCCTTGCGTTGACTAATTTCTATTGCTATATACGTTAATTGGTGTCTTTAAAAAAAAAAATCCACTAATTTAAGATTCTCAAATGAAAAAGAGGCCTTGGATGCTTTCATCAGTGCCATATCGGTCCACTTGAGAGTGAAAATAGCCAGAAAAAAATACCGTTTCTTACGTGAGACGGTGAGAACGCTACGTACTTTAATGCCTGGAGTTGGTTGGCCAGTATTATATAAGATGACATCTTTTTAAAATAATCGAAATTAATTTCGAAACAAATTTTCAAATTTCGCGCGATGGATGCTACGTTGCCAAAAACTTTAAACTCGCTTAATTGGTATAAGGGACCCGGTTTCGAAGTTACGTCATAAATTTTCTAAATCAGCTCTTTTTTCTCTATTTTATAGAAGAAGTTTGAAGTTTTATAAAATGAAGTAATTTTTACCATTTTCTCTCTATTGCATAATTCATTACACCCGAACGCCCCCGATTCACGAGTCGAGACCTTCATTTTCGGAAAGAGGATGAAAAAAACCGTCATTGCATTACCAAATTTGTTCATTATACTTACGATGTAGCATTTTTACCATGGGCTCTCGTTGAATGCTTGCAACCAATTAATGCCCAAATTAATTATTAAAAACATAAATAATAAGATAATTTAATTCGTTAAGTAATTCAGATAATCAGCTCATTCAATATTAATGGATATTAGCATTCCACAGCAAATTGCAAACCAACTTTATTTAATTCATTCTTATTACCTATGATTTGAACGATAAGTCATCCGCGATTAGCTTCAAAATTTGGTGGAGTGGAAGAGGCACAGGATTTATTTATTGTTGGCGCTCATTCTTTGGCGCTTATTCGTTTTAAACTTAGTTGTAAATTTGACCGTTAGATGACGCTTTAACACAGATAAAAAGAAAAATCGTGAAAATTGATAGGAAACGGAGGGCAATCAGGCCATGCGAGTTTGATTATCTTCATTTATTTCCTTTAATGTAACATTTCATCATTTTTCTTTATGTAAATTTTTAATATGTAACGATACTGAAAGAGAACCAGTGAAGATGTTGAATTTTAAAAAAATAAATAAAAACTCCCGATAAAATTATATTGTATTAAACTGAATTGTCACCCGTGGGATGATTCCACAGTAAAATTTTACTGCAAACAAATATTCCTAGTTTATTCTCTCTTTATCTATCCATAATTACACATAAGGCGAAGGTGTATTTATACCTCATGAAATACCTGTAATTACGAGAGAATAAGTAGGGAGAGAAAAAAAAAATTGGCCTTGAGGATATCCTCACTTTGTACACCCTATTGTTAAACTATAGAAAGTGCTGACAGGTAGTGAAGAAAATGTAAGAAATTGTCAATGAACATATGAGAACGACAAACAAGCTATATAGAAACGGAAGCAGTGTCACGCAATTCATTCATCATAACTATATAGCAATACACAAAGGTCACGCTTCGAGTTCAACAAGTCGTAAAAAAGAGCGCAACTTTAAAAAAAGGAATAACTTTTTTTTCTTCTTCTTCTCCTGTATATTATCCTTTAAAAAAATCGTGATGAGTCAAATTTTATTGTTTTTCTTTGGTGTGACGTAAGTATTGCCATAAAAGATAGGGCGCCGCGCGTGAGAAATAATTCTTTCTACATCATGGACCTACTTAAAAAGGCGCTCTTATCAGATATCCCAGCGGATCAGCTGTGTTTGTATTATATTATAAACGATAAAATAACTTGAGCTGCGGGGAACTCATTATTAAGAGCTCTAACTTGGCACCTATTGGTGTTGTAAAAACTACTGTCCTCATAAAAAACAGTTAAAGTTTCGCTGATTTATTATTATTATTATTATAACAAGTATGTCGGACTTCTGGTGGATTGTGGCTCTACTCTTTACTACCACAACTGTTCACAGTCAAGGTAATAATTAAGGATTTAATGTTAACTTAGATTCCAATGATTGAGCAACGATTGTATTATCTTTTTGATGAAATGTGTGAATCATCTAAATTTCAGATTGTAGTATTAGTTATGAGAATGGCGATCCAATAAATCCACCATTCTTCATTAACCCGTCAGTCAATGAGACGGCTCCTGTGGGAACTAATATTATAACGTTATTAACCAGTCCAGGAAGTAATATAATAATTTTTTAGTTTTTTTTTTTTTTTAGTTTCACAATTTACATATAAACTTCACCGATACGCAGGTTTAGTTTGCACAAATTCAGTAGAGGATGGACTATTTCTTAAGTACATCAAGTATGAAAATAATGAGACAATTTTAGAATTTACACTCGGAATATCCATCGGAGACGACTACGACAACGTACGAAAGACTATAAATTTAATAAATCGCATTCGTTATTTTCAATTTCTGCGATTTTATGCATAGAATCTAGAAGGTTTGGCCGGGAACGCAGGAGAAATATCAGGCTTTTGCACTTTATCTTGTAATAATGGCGGCGAAGCTAGCGTTAATGTAATACAATTATTTATAACTTCTTTACTCAATGATAAAATTATAAAGTTGGTCTATTATTTAGCCCATCGTTCAAATCATCGAAGAAAACAATCAGGCTCCTGAATTCAGTCCAGTTTCGGAAGCCAGTATCGTTTTAGACCAAAACACTCCACCAGGCCTGGATTTCAGCTCTTTATTAGTTCCAGGAGGAATCGAATTACTGACTGTTTATGACAAGGATTTGCAAATAGATCCTTCCAATCCCTTTGCCACAATTAAATTCTCAGTGGATAACGACCTCTTCCAGACTTTACCTCCGATAGAAATGAAATCCACTGACTCAACTGGGAAAGAGAGAACGACTTACGTCCCTCGTTTAGCTGTTACACAGCGTTTGAATCCAACTGATAGTCCAATCATCTTTAATCTAATTGCTACAGTATTTTCATGGACCTGTTATACCTAAGATTTAAGTAGATTGATTTACTATTTTTAATTTAGGATCAAGGAACACCACCACAAGAAACTCAATTCCAAATCACGGTTAAAGTGAAATCTTACGACGACCTTCGGGATCCAGCCTTTAACGAAGATTATTATACATCTAAAATTGAGAGCCTTGATGTAATATAAATTTTTAAACGACGAACTCTAACTTTAATTTGGTACATTACATTAACTAATAGTTTACAGGACAATTGATCATTGATCAAAGTAATATAATTGCTACCGATCCTGACAACGTTACTGGAGAATTCTTGGAATACTCAATAAAAAACTCCGGTAATAGCAATCGATTAATATTACATTATGATGAAAATAACACGTTATTTATTAGATGGGCTGGATTTAAGCTTAGATATCGATCCTGACAGTGGTGAAGTTAACGTTGTGCTCAACACACCTGTCGGAGAACTTGATAAACTATTAGCTTATGTCGTCATAGAGGTAATTGGATTTACTACAAATCCATTAAATGAATTAAAGTAATTTTTTGTTTGATTAAAAACAGGCGAGACAGGGAGTTAATAAGGATCGGGCATCTACGGTGGTGCTAGTTATCCAGCTACCTGTCCCGGATGTGACCAGTTCGCAAACGACAGACTGTCCGGTTGTATCGACTGTTATTACTACCGAGTGTTTAACAACGGAATGCCCAGAAACTGAGAGTCCCACGAGCTGTCCAACTTGTCAGGATTGTAGCACAACTACAGCTCTCACCTGTCCTCCCACAGACTGTCCTTCATCATTATCAACAGGTATTTTATCAGCTAATAATAATAATTAGTCTGTGTAAATAATTATACGTAATAATAAGTAGATGGCAGTAGTAATACTTCCGAAAGTTGTCCTACCTGTCCGGATGTCTGTTCGACAGGTATCCGGCTATTACATTATTTATTACATTAAAAAATTGTGAATAATAAATTTACATTTTTCTTAGAAATTACAAGTCCTTGTAACTGTCCATCAACAGGTAGCATACTATTTAAAAGAAAAACAAGTTTATTATAATATATTACTGACAATGTCTCGAACAAATTAAAACAAAGAATAAATCTTATTAGATATTAGCAGTAGTTTGGCTCCTTGTACCACCTGTCCAGATGTCTGTTCTACAGGTATAACTGGTTACATAATTTATTCAAAATTGTCAGACTTGAAAAAGATAAATATCCCGTTTTTCTTGCGCACATATAATAGAAGTTACCTGCCCCTCTCCTAATAACTGTCCAACGTCAGGTATAGCGCTTATCTTAAAAAAAAAAAAAAAAGTTCCCATATCTATTTATTCCTTTTTCAAAAATCCTGAATAGATAATAACATTAGTCCCGGTAGCTGTCCAACTTGTCCGGATGTCTGCTTCACATCAGGTATCCGGACATTCTCTGAAATATTCTAATTTAATTACGTAATTTTGTATAACAATTATCTCGTAGAAATTACTTGCCCATCAACAGATATTATTAAAACCATTTTTTCATAAATTTCAAGTCGACTTTAAAGTAAAATTTAAATGACTTTAATTAGATTCTAGCTGCCCCATCTGTCCTTCAAGTATAATCATAATATTCAATAAGCTTATTCAAATTAAAATATGCATTTTTTAGATGTTACGTGCCCTTCAAGTTCAACAGCAGCTCCTGATGGACCATTAGTTATATTCGAGCTCCAGCAATACGCATCTGAATTGGTGGATAATCTTCCGATCGGGACTCCCGTGGTCGAGGTCAAAGCGACCAGTACGGACGGCCAAATTCCAGAATACTCACTTAAATATGGTGGGTACATTACTTCTAAAATTTTAATATATTTTAATTTTAAACAATTTTTTAGGCATTTTGTTCAGGATCGATCCTGCTACCGGAAGCGTGACTTTAGCAACCTCGCTGGCTGCTGGAATCTATGAAGATGATGCCATCGCGACCATTCCGAGTGGCCAATCTGGTACCACAAAGGTGATACATGATTATTTTTATAGGAAAGTAATTATAAATTGCTATATAAATTTTTGTATTAAAATAGATCCTGGTAAATGTGGTGAGCGGGATCTACTGCGATACCGTAGGAGCTCAGTTCAGCTCCAGTGTCTTTGATGCCGTCATGGATGAGCGAACAACAGGATCGATCCTAAGTGTTCTTCTTATCAATGGATCAGATTATACCATGTCCATCACTTGGAGCGATCCTGATTTTATGCAAGGTTCTAAAAAAATAATTCATTTTTAATTCTAACTTTAAATCTAATTAATTTTATTTTCAACAGATTATTTTAGCGTGAGAAATGGCGGAGAAGTATTTGTTGATAGATCCTTCGATAGGAGCCTATCAGGTCCCAGAATTCTTCTCAAAATTGAAGCCGAACCTCCATCATCTTCCAGACAGAATTCAAATATCTCAACCGTCGTCGACATTCGAGTTATGGATATAAACGATCCTCCCGCATTCAACTACCTTCCATCACCTTTCCTAATCGGTTATCCGTCAAGGACTTTCTTCGATCCTGCCGTGTCAATGCCTCTCTTTGTTTTCCAGGTTTATATCTAATCCATATTTGAAGAGTCTTATCGAATTAATTAAAAAATTAAATATAGGCCTCCGATCCTGATGATGAAGAAAACGCCATTTTGAGTTATCACTTGTCACCTTCGGATATCTTTGACATCGACTCATCGTCAGGATTTTTATCCATGATCGGTGTAGACAGCTTGGATCCTAAATCGAACTACGATTTCACCGTTACAGTTCAGGATCTTCCAGGATTGACAGCTAATCTCAACGTTTTAGTATGCTACAACTATATAATCTTAATACATTCAGGATCGAAAAAATAATTTCTAATAAATTGTATTAGTTAAGAGCTCTAGAAGAGGATTACATCACACAAATATCGGCTCAAGGATCGGAATACTTGTCGGATGAATTGATCAGTACGGATCTGTCCAGGATTCTTGGTTATAGAGTTATGATCCTGCACAAAGAGAAGACTGCATCTAACAAAGAACTCAATTTTGGTTACGCACTAAGTCTCTATGCTGTCAACACTAGCTATAATGTATTCGTCAGTCGAACAGACTTTGAAAAGTATTATTTTAAAAATAATCCTGATTTTATTGTATTTTATGGCTATTTGCTTAATTATGCAGGAAAATGTCGGAGAATTCGAACGCTTTGAATGATTTAAACTGGACGATTCTACTAAATTCCGTAATGGCTCCATCTGCATACGCTCCTTCGGATTTGATCCAGCAGAAGGAAGCGCTCACTATCTCTACCGCTGTTTTGGCAGGATTACTCGGACTCGTTTTAATCTTAATCGTCTGCTTCGTCGTTTACAAGAAAAAATCGTATTAAAATAATCCATATAGAACCATTAATTAGCATTTGAGTAATTTCTAAATAATTCAATTAGGAGGAAAGCTAATGCGGCATATAATGGGGAGATTAAAAGAAAGGATTCTCTGACCATCACCAAGAAAAATATGGCAGAACAAAGATATGCCGATCCTGCCCCTTTAAATCATAATAATAGTGAGATTCCTTCTGCAGTTAACAAAGACTTGACTTTGTAATACATCTTCTTAAGTATTTAAAAACAGGATTTTCATTGTTATAATCTCTATATTTTTTCAGGAACATTCCGACAGTTTATTTAACACCTGATGAACCGGAAAGACGAACCAGCCGATCCAGCTTGGTTCGATTCAGTCCCGAAGAGCCCAAAATAATCGAAAACAAATTTGTCGAAGAGGAAGAAGAAGAAATCTATTGCCCACCATCTCCAGGTCCACAAAAAGGGATCCTCAAGGATCCTTTTTCATCTTCAGAGAAACAGGTTTTTTTCAAATAATTAGCATTTACATCAATTATAGAGACTTTTAGCTACCATTTTGGTAGCTAACAAAAAAAAAGAGAAAAGCTCAAGGATCATGTCCTTAAATGGTATTACAAGGTGTCGACTTCTCTTTTTTAAACAATCTAGACGACTAATACGACTTCAGAGGCGGAAACTGCTGGCGTCAAGTTCAACGAGACTCCGGAAGTGATTCAAGTGGCGGCCACTTCGTCGACTGATGATGCTGACGATGACCTCGACGAAAACGGTGATGACGACAACAACAACAAGGATACCTTAATGGTAGCCATGTAAAACAACTTGTCAACCTGTCTTGTATTTCCTACCCGCCATTTATCTTGTTATGCTGTTTTAAATATATTATAAAAAATAAAGAATATTAATTAAGACACACTTCTGCTAGACGACCAGCAAGTGAATAAATGAAATAAACGTGTTTTTGAAAATCTTAATAATTATTCACGCAGCAGCTCGGTATTATTATTATTACGAGTCGTTGACGATGCAACATTTTGCCATTCGTCATGCTGTTGAGAGAATTTATTTTTTCGTGTTTGTTATTTGCAGCTAAAACTTTGGGTTGATGTAGTTTCTCTCGTCTCGTCTGGGAAGTGGACAGGCCAGACATTGTAAGTGGGCAAAGATGATTTATTACTTTCGCCTCTGAGCAATTCGCTGTAGATACAGGAAAAACCTGATCTCAGATGGCATTCGCCGATTGCGATACAAGATTAATCTCTGATTATAAAAAAAAAAATAATAATGCATCCATTAATATCCATGCAATCTTGTAAAATTCTCATGTTTCTCATCAATCATGACATTACAGGCTTTAGTTTCTATCAAGTTTTGTATTAAAAAAAAAGATATTATCACAATGCAGTAGACATTTTCTTTTTTTTCAAAGCAGACGACGGCGACGATCGACAGACGGGCGCCCGACTAGCTGAAAATTCACGCAGTACCAGGCCAAGTCGCATCTCCATTACGGTTTTTATTACTGTGTATACCCGTATATAGAGTTTGAACTACTCTTCTAGCCAGTGATGGATTGTCCAAGACTTGAAAGATGTATATATATTCTACAAAAGGATTTTCTTTTTCTTATATTGAAGGCTCGTGCCCCCGATGGTGCCAAGTGGTCCCCTCTATTTTTCTTTTGTGTGTGTTTGTGTTGTAGTCTTTGATTGATCTCAACTCCTCCCTTGTTGTAGTAGTAAAAAAAAAAAAGGTGCATAGAGTGTGTATATATACATCACCAAAACAACAAAACTATCGGAATAATTTAGAAGACCCTCCCTTTTTTTTTCTTAAGGGACGAGCAGGAGCTATTCTTTACCTGGTCAGAATATATAAATGTATAAACGTCTTTTCTCTTAAATGTTTCTCCTTTTCTCTAACCTATCAGGGGGTCGCCACTTCATCCCCCGGCCAAAAAAAAAAAAGAAAAGAAAGAAAAAAAAATATGGAAAAAAAGGAGAGCCCAAAAGAGATAACCTCAAGCTGCTGTGAATGTTGCCTCCTCAGTTGAGGTTTCGCCCTTGGCGCGACAACTCTACAAAAACAACACACACAAAGTTTGTTTTATACATTTTTTAAAGTTTTTAAAAACTCTCGACGACGACATGACTTTGTGATTTTCGTGTATCTTTTTTTTACAAATTCATAAAAAGAAGAAATGGTGAAATTAAGACAGATTTTAATATTCATCATCATCCTTCCAATTATTTCGTCTGCTAAAACACAGGTAAATATAACGTCCTTGTACCGGCTTTTAATAACCTTGGTTTCTAATCATCATCAATTTATATACGGATATTTTACACGGAAGAGAGACTAAAAAGTATGATTAAAAATCATCATCCTTCCGGGCAAGGACGTCAAGGTCATTCAGGTTGCGTAACCGGATGGGAAAAAGGGGCGCCAATTTATGATTGTTTTTATAGGGCAACGCTGCACGATGAAATATATAATGGAAGCCGGAGGGAGTCTCCTGACCTGATTTTAATTCAAGGGGGGGCCTATGCATAGTACAAGGTTTTTTTGTGTGTGATGTAACTAGGAAAAGTCATTGTTGTATATATTTAAAAAAAGAAGACTCTGCAGGTGTTCCTTTAGGGTCAGAAGATGAAGCACTTTGTTGTCACCTGTCACACCAGGTAGACAGAAGGGGTGGTTCTCTCCCTTTATTTATTTTATATATCCCCTCTTGACAGGATGGTCGTAATAGAGACGTTTTTTATTTAAATGCTTTTCTTCCTTTATTTATTACAGAGCAGTACGGAATGGAAGAGGAAATTGAACCATTTAAATTCGATTCATAATGAGACGTTATTAAGCGATCTGTCAACGTTGGATAAAACACATAATCATCGGAATCATCACAAACATAATAGCACTCATATTAAAGGTGAATTTTTAGTAACCTTGCATTTTATTAGAAATGATTTACAACTTTTTGAAAAATCCAGGTGGAAAGAAACGTCCTCACAGCACGAGCTCTACCGGTAGATGGAAGCAGGAACAGCACCTGGACGATGGATTAACTGCCTGGTCCACCTGGTCCAAGTAATATATAATATACTATCGAACACACATAAGACAAAGGCTGATTATCGCATGGTTGTAATTAACAGTCGTAATTTACACATCCACCTTTATTACGCGCCGTAAATTTTTATTATTTTTTCGCGCTCTTTATTCCAAATTCTTGTAAAAAACAAAATTTACGACTTCTTATACAAATATTCCATCTTACGCAATGCACTCAACAAAAAAAAAAATTCTTTAGGTGCAGTAAAAAATGCCGACAATCCCGCCAGCGAAAATGCATCATACCATCATCCGATTCACTATCAACTGCTGACGGTAATGCAAATTCCTTAAGAACAAAAAAAAAAAGAGAAATTAGTAAAAAATAAATTCATTTAACTTAATTTAACTTACTTTTAAATTTAAGTAAATTAAATTAATTTAATTAGACTTGGCAATTAATTTTAAATTAACAAAAAAACCTCAGGTGACAAATGACAGCTGTCTTTCCTAGATTTATCTATAGTGAAAAATAGGGGGGGACTGATGATAGTGTCTCTATGCCAAGATTGATTACCTTTTAGTTGATGAATGACAATAAAGGTGGACGGTCGTCGTCCCTAGCGACCTGCGCCGGGAAGGAGCTCAGACAGGAGAGACCCTGTCGGAAGGGCCGCTGCAAGCAGCGAGGCGCCACTGGAGGTAGTGGAAATAAGGCTTTTCACGTCGTCCTACCACCGAAGAAAGAGAGTCTCAAAAATCCAACAGTGACGTCATCATCTAATAGTAATAACAGCAATCAACAGCAATCGGATGTTCGGGTTCTACTCAGCCTCAATTCCATCTTCTATTCGTCGTGGAGTAGGTGGTCGAGCTGCTCCAAAGCTTGCACTACAACTCGATTCAGGTTCGTCTTAAAAGGAAATTTTACTTAACTGAAAAGTAGGACGCTAAATTCTGTTACATAATTACATAGGACGTGTCGTTTCCAAGTGGTTTGCGGCAATACAGTCCTTCACGAAGAAGCCTACTGTTACACGGAAGGAACCGACTGCGAGAAATGGTACAGCGGTCGCTCACGACATCATCACAAAGAGGACGACAGTAAGTCTCTTTCTTAAATAACAAATTTGAATGATTTTTTATTAATTTTAATTTTTAAATTAGGATATGAACAAAACAACAAAGACATTCTTTCTGAATTATCGGATAGAGTGCAGCACAAGAAGAATCATAAAATTAATAGAGACCAGCCGATAAGTGAAATTCCGAAAAGTCTCGAATACGACGGTCAACCGGAATGCGGAGTGCCGGCAATCAGCGGCGGTAGCTCCGGAAATCCTTCCTACAGCCTCCAACTCCGCATTATAGGCGGAAGGGAAGCTGCGCCCGGTAAATGGCCTTGGCAAGTTGCCATCCTCAACCGATTCAAGGTAAATTTTATTAAACCTTTTTTATTTTTAAATATTTGTTTTATTATATAATTTATTTATATAGGAAGCATTTTGCGGAGGGACGTTGATCGGAGCTCGGTGGGTTCTAACGGCAGCCCACTGCCTCCGGAAAAGGCTCTACGTCCGCATCGGAGAATACGATCTCGTCGAGGACGACGGAACCGAAATTGATTTCAGAGTAATTAAAATTTAAAATTCTTCTTAAAAATTCTATAAAATAATAAATTTTTATTTGAAAGGTGGAAGAAGTTTTCGTTCATCCTGACTACGATCCTGAAACGGTGGATAATGATGTAGCTCTACTGAGACTTCCGGAAGCCATCCGGCTGGGTGAGGGTATGAGCGGAGTTGGTAATGCCCGGCTCGCCTGCCTTCCTCAGCCTGGCCAGAGTTTACCCATTACTCAAAAGTGTACTATTATTGGTTGGGGTAAAGAGAGAAGTTCTCATGTTTTCGGTACCGAAGTCCTTCACGAAGCAGAAGTAATAAACCACAAATTATTTTATTCAAAAATTTATTTTTAATTTTAATTGTTTTAAAATTAGGTGCCGATTGTCAAGACGTCTGCTTGCAGAGAAGTTTATGAAGATTATTTCATAAGTAAAACAATTTAAGCTTTAATTATAGTTAGAATGCCAATTTAACTTCAATTTATTTAAATAGCTGAAAATATGTTTTGCGCTGGATACCGGAAGGGCCGGATCGATTCGTGCGCAGGTGACTCTGGCGGTCCTCTATTATGTCCTGTCGGGGACAGGTGGACAATTTTTGGGATCACTAGCTTCGGCGAAGGCTGCGGTAAACGCGGCAAGTACGGCATTTATACTAAAGTGCCCAACTACGTCAGCTGGATCCAACGAGTCATCGACCTCAACGGAGGCATCCAGTAGAAAACCACCCAAGATTCATTATCCTCAAAAGATCCTGAAAAACTTTCATATTTTTTTTTCTATACGATTTTTTTTTAAAAGGACCCAAACAATTTATACATATTTATAGATATGAACATTTATTTTGAAACCCTCGACTAATAACTTTTTGTGTGTAAAATGAAATAAAAACAAAAAATGTTTTCACAAAGAAATTTGATTTTTTAATAAATTTTAGATCTTGTTTCCCTTTTTTAAGTTATAATAAAGGATGCCAACGTTCAATAGCTATATCGGGACGGTGAGACATATCGTGCCAATGATCAATCCCGCTCGTAGAAGCGGTACTATCCGCCGATGCAGAAAAGAAGTGCCGATGGCCGAGGTAAATCCTGCCTATCGTCTTTTTGGTTCCTATAAAATTTGAATTATAATTAATTAGAAGCAAGAATATTTAAAAAGAATTTACCAATTTTAGATTTGGTGTAGAGATGAATTTGACACGAAGATTCGTGAAGTGTTTTATGTTGAAGCGTGAAAACAAACTTGTTCCGAAGGGACGTTGAGATCTCATCCCGTCGGATCCCTTTCGTCCTTCGATTAGCGATCTGTAGCCCTCGCTCGTACAGCATCAGTTTCACCACAACTACATCCAACGAAGCATATTATGAAGGCCGATTTACATATGCCACATGTTTCATTATTCTATTCCAACTGTGTGTATGTTTCAAGGGCAAAACTAGTATATTTTTCTTTTACCTTTTTCATGGCCAACATTGCTAGGACAAGGCAGATCCCTAATCTGGAGCAGTTCTAGAACCATTCGGTTATGATCCGGTGAAAATGAAAGCGAAATGAGCATCTCACCCTTATTTCCAACATCACTCATCGATCCTTTTTTCTGTAAATAAGTTTGGGTTCAATGAAATATGTATATCGAATGACGTCTTTCGTGAATCATCGTCGCAACTGTTTTGGCTAAACAAATATTTATCAATTTTACCGATGGTGGATCCTCTAAAAAACACCATCGCACTTGACGTCGACAATCGACACGACGTAGATCTGAAAGATTGATGATGGCTTGGCACAACGTTGCCGAGCGGAGTCCGCTTCGATTCTCGTAGGATCGATCCTGAACTTTTAAACAGAGTTGGCTCTCTTCTAATTGAATCTCTGATAAATCTAGATAGAAAGACTGGTTGAAAAGCGGATTGCAATTTGAGCGAAGAGTCCTTGTTGAGCACTTTAGGATCTTATCCGGCAGGATCGTCACCTTAAAATCGATTCCATCATTATTTTTAAAAATTGCATCGAACTAGTATTAAACTGAATACCTTTACGAAAGGATCAGGGGGAGTCTGCTTCACCTTACAAGGTAAATTAAGTGCTCCGAGGACTTTCAGGATCAGCTGTTGTCTAGAAGGATCGTATTGAAGTGAGACTCCGATTTTGGGCCGGCTCAGATGCGCCTCTTCGTTAGTCTCTTGTCCTGGCGTGTACAGCTGGAGATTGAGCTCGTTTACCGTCAAACATGGTAGACTTGGACTTCTACGTGGACTTGGTGATGGTGGAAGAAGGTACTGCATGTTACCACTGTTGGATGAAGCGCCCACCGAGCGAGGTGCTTCCACATTTCGCTTCGCATTGTGCTGAAAAATCTTATTAATTTCAATTCACATTTTTAAATTAGAGAATGAATAGAACTTACAGTGGGCAGCACAAAAGAGATGATATTATCACTACAGATGGCCGGAGTGGTGTGATGAATAACGCTAACAGAGCGCTGCCTCTTTTGGTTGTTCAACTCTTCCATCACTTTCTTCGCCTTCTTCTCCATGTGACTCTTTCTCCTCCACCAGAAAAAGATGCAGCACAACGAAGTTAGCATGACTGAGATGAAAATGAAGCTTGCGATGATACACCAATCAGTCAGACTCAAATTGACGAGACTGACGGGGAATCGAAAGCTGCTACCGCCAAGGCTGCCGGATTCGTTGATACATTCGGGCGGGGGTTGAACTAAAGCGCCATAGTCGGCGCACAGCCGCTCTACTGATGCTGTTATTTCTTCTTCTGACAGATTCATACTGAGAATGTTTTTTGGACGGCACTAATAGAATTTCTGAAGCAACATATGCAAACCGTTGGTGGTTATAAACGAGCGAAATAATATAAAAGGTGTGCACTGTTTCCGGGTTAACACATGTGCGCGTTGCCGTTCGTCACAATACGTCGTCTGCTAGTGTAAATTTATGAGCAAAGTCCGGCAAAGTCACGTGTTGAATTTTTCAAAATTTTTCCATAAGACTATCTCGAATGAATTTCACTAGAGAACTGAGTAGTTAAGTTTCGCAAACTCGTGATTTTACCTGAAAAAAAAATCTGTGTCGATGCATAAAATTTATTGAGTAAATAAAATGCAATATAGTCAGCTGCTTGAAGGTCGATTGAAATACAGTTTGAATAAAATGTATGTCACTTTCATATATATGTACAGTATACATTCCCAAGTTGTGGAAATGACGAAGGTCGACGAATACATGACAATGAAGGAACGAGTGAATGAACAGCCCACTCCCGCCGATATTTTGTTCCCCAAAAGTTTATTATTTTCACAGGTGCTGAGCTCTACTGCGGCGTCAGTGGCGTCACTTGTAGATGAGTGTAGTGAGGCAATAGCGCTTACGGCGTAAACAAGTTTACGGAAGTGTTATTATATTCGTTCAACCATTTTCTTTTGAAATTTAGATGTAATTCATTGTTATGTAAATTATTTGTATTTGTTGAACCCGGACGTTGATCTTTTGAGTATACTTTCCGATCTATTTAATCTTTGTCTGATAATTACAGCACGAAATCGTCACGAGGCTCGACATGTGAATCGGGCTTTCACTATCTATTGAGTTTACTTCAAATGCCTTTAAAGAATGATTTCAGTAATTGATGTCCGGCACTCGTCGCATCATCATGAAGCTCTTCCTGGTCCTTTTCCTGGGCGTTTTATCCGCCATTGATGCTCAAATTCAAATCGACACTCTTCCTCGAAAAGTATAGAACTAAACACAATTTACATTCAAATATATTTGATTTAAGTTAGAATATATCATAATCTACATTCTACATTGATTTGATTTGATTCCAGTTAGGAGAAGTGGATCAAATTGAAGTTCCAGCTTTTGCGGATGTCCACCGATCCAGTGATTCTACCTTACCTTATGCAGACCAGTTCACTCTCTACGTGTCTACTTTCAAAGCAGGCGCATTCGGACAGGTAATAATTATCTACTTTTAAAAATAAAATATTTAGAAAAAATTATTCAATCTACTTTTATTTTTATTTAAAAAATATTAATAAAAATGTTTATTCAACCTACTTTTATTTTTAGACGGATTCGGTCTTTTATCTACGGGCTCCTGGCCGCCATTTAGCCAATACCACAAATTGGCCACTCCAATTATTGGAGAAGAACTCTTATTGGCCCAATAATCCTGATATCCTTCCACGTAATTTTGTTATTACCTAATTTAAAGCTCAATTTTATAAACATTTATGTTATTATTTCAGCTGGTATCGTTACTGGATATGAAGGCGTCATTCAAACTTCGGGATTCTTGGTACCGACAAAGACCGCTGGAAAACTTCAGTTATATAACATGGACGATCCTAATCCATCCGCCACTGAAATCAACATTGCCAGCGACGACGTGAAAGACTGTAACATAATTCTGTTCAAAGGTCTTTAAACTTAGGTATAATCCCTCTTATCTCTCTCAATATAATAGATTCTTATCACCGAGTCCTTTGGAAGGATATGGACGGAGATGGAGATTTGGATGCGGTCACTGCCCGCTTCCATAATAGTATTTATAATTTTTTTAAATAATGAAAAAAAGTATCTCTAAATAAAATTATTAAATAGCTGTGGAAGAGCAGAGATTTACCTGGATGGAAAATACCGGTCGGCCTGTTAAAGGTTGGATTCAGCACGATATTATTGAGCAAGGACCGGATGTTCACTTCCGGAATATGGTTCTCAACTCTAATGGAGTCCCTCACGATTGCTTTGTGGCCGGTGAGCTCTGGAACTTGAGAGCTACTCTTTATTGTATTCGTTTAGGAGTCCAAGGAGGCTGGAATAATCCCGCAAATGTAATAATAATTAACATTCGCATAATAATTAATAGTAACTAATCATGATTTATTTCAACACAGATTATAAATCGAACTATTGATGACACTGTTGGCCAAGTTTTCGACCTTCTCCTCGAAGATTTCGATCTGTATATTAAATAAATATAAATTTTTGAGATAATTAGATAATGATTTATTCTTTAATCAGTGATGGTAATGTTGATCTACTCTTCACTGCCTACGATGACGCATTCTTGGTGAAAGAAGGCAAAGTCTACATCTACACCATCCCCACTGATTTATTGTGAGTTAATTAAAAGTTAAAAATTTATAATCAATTTAACTTAATGAAATATTGTTTATTAGCCAAGGTACTTGGGGAAAGCACGTCATTGCCTCTGGTTTCAAACCCAATCAGGGCCAGAATTTGATGTCTCCTGGAACACCCACCACTTTCTATCCTAGCGATGCTTACGCCAATGAAGTGCTGCCTGGCGACAGGTAATGATCATCATCATCTCTATTTTATGGCATTATGACACACTAAAACGTAAATGTATTAATTAGACGACACCGAAAATGGATCATCGTTTCGGGAGATGATGATGGCAATATTTACATCCTCAGACCGACAACAGAAACCGTTGATAATTGGGCTCCATATGAAAAAGCTGTTCTAGTCGACACTGGAGCTCAGACTGCAGGTAATTAACTAATCTCTGTAAAGCATTTTACATAATTCTTATATTACTATATTTACATAGGTAAACCAACTGTTGGAGATTTCGATGGTGATGGCTACACCGACATCATCGCTCCTGGTTATTCTGCAAACAAGATTTATACTTTTACTTATGCACCTGCATAATAGATAAATAAATCTTGAGTTTATGTAATCATGTAGAAAATCAATTACCATCAATACTGTTAATTTACTGTTTAATATACAGTCGAAAAATGAATGATATTGTATAACATGCATTTCTATATTATATGAATAATGGGCTTGAATTTTTGTAGATTAAAATAGCGTCATGTTATGAAACGATGTATGGAAAACCCAGAGCTGATTCAGATCATAAATTACTGATAGCGGAATATATGTAAAGCCGACAAACAAATTTGATATAGAGAAGCTTTCTGTTGCGCTGTGAACTTCTCGATCAAGTGCTATTGCGATCGTTATAAATTAGGATTTAATTTCGTACAGGATCACAAGGGAATTGCCCATTACATTTTTATTTGCTTAACACACCTATCACGTGATATAATAATTTTAAAAGAAAAATCAAGTTGAAAAAGTATTTACCTATATTGTCCATATTTTAATTCAAATGAAGTGTAACCCTAAATGAAGTGGTTTAATGAGTTTTTATAGTTAGTTGTTTACTTCAAATTTAGCTTTTAAATTTTCAGTTTGTTGCCATCCATTTTATAATGTGTTATAATTCAAGATATGAGATAATTTAGAGCCGACAATTAGTGGTTTTAGAGACTTAATGACCCGCGCCGGCTAGTATTTATTACCCTGCTTAGCATACTCACATCCAGTAGCGCCTTATCATCAATATACCACACCATTAATAAGGATTAAGATCCCTAGTAGCTCAGCATCTATAAATTGAGCTTTTTGGACCTGTTCAGCTCATTGGAGTTCACTCCATCATCCCCCTAGCTTCAGGTAAAACAAGCTCTTCTCTTTTTATTTATACATTAAACTATTAATTTACTAATTGAATATTTATTAACCATTTAAGTAGAAGAACTTCAAAGAAGATGGCAAAGTAAGAATACATTTATCAGTTTATAAACAGCTTAGTCCATATTTTTAATTATGTACATTTGATAGGTTCGTTATTGCGCTGGCTTGTCTCGCAGTCCTCTTTGTGAGCAGCAACACCTACGTCATCCCTCCCGAAGTATTGCAACAGGGTAATCGTAGTTTCATAAACATAATATAAATAAGAATCTCTTAATCTGATTTTAATATAATTAGTTATAATCAACAATGCTGCAATCACCAAGGGAGTGAAGCCTTCATTGAAGACTGCCGATGGAAAAGCGCTTTGCACCTCACCCGAATGCGTTATTGCCGGTAATTTCTATATTAATATCATCTTTTTATGAAATTATTACATAATATTATATGTTTTTGTATAATATAGCTTCTGAGTTGATCCAGTCTTTGGATTTGACTGCCGATCCTTGCGAAGATTTCTTCCAATACGCTTGCGGTGGATGGATCGACAAGCATCCGATCCCGGATAGCAAATCCCGCTGGACCCAATTCGACATTCTGCGCGACCAGCTCTCTGCCGATATTGCCAGTAATATTTATTATTATCTAAAATGTTATTGGTAAGTTTATGCAATTCAAATGACCATTTTCGATTTAAAACAGAGATCTTGACTGCTCCAAAAGACCCCAATGATCCCATTCCGGTCAATCAGGCTCGTGATATGTATGCTGCTTGCATGAATACCGGTAATAATCACATAACAATGACAAAATAATATTTTCAAATAAAAATATTTCGGGTTTTCAATTAAGCTTTGCTGGAATCAACTGGACTGAAGCCACTCACTGATTTGTTGGACCTATTTGGAGGTAATTAAATGAATTGTTTTTATTTTCCTATAGTTTGCAAGTATATATACATTATCCTTCTTTGATCTATTATTATAGGATGGCCGATGGCTCTTGCCGAAAGCGACTGGACTGAAGCTAGTTTTGATTGGTATCAACACATTATTGCAATTTATACATTAAAAAGAAACATTTGAAAATCATATAACTAAACAGGCAAGCAGCAGCTGCCGCCGGTACAAGGTTGTACGGCACTTCCATTCTGCTCACCGTCTACAACTATTTGGATAGCCTGGACACGTCAAGAAGCAAAATCTACGTAAATTTCGTGAACCATCATTTCTTGTCAACTCTTCTGCATGAATATAATTTATGTATTCAATAGATTGACCAAAGTTCTCTGGTCTTGCCAAGATCAACACTCGTAGATCCAAACAGTGATCCAAGCGTGATGCAAGCATACTCCGACTACATCACTGGATCAGCTAAAGCCATGAGAGACTACCTGAATTCTGGTGCCACCGACAATCAAATCGATCGAGATGTTCTCGCCATGTGGCAGTTTGAATCCGAATTGGCCAAGGTAAACATGTAAAATACGACATACTTTGCATTTAAGGATCATGTTATATTCACTATGTTAAATTCAGATCACGAGCCCTGCAGAAGATCGTAGGAACAACACTAGGTTGTACAACCCAAAGCCGCTTACCGAAGTCCAGGCCTGGACTGACGAGGTCCCAACCACCGCAGCTTATGCTAAAGTAGCCTAAACTAAATTTAAATTGTTTAAACCTTGAAATATAAATAATCTATATCGTGTTATATTATTAATAGATCAACTGGTCTAAATATTTGAACGATATCTACGAAGTTGGGGCTGCTATCAACATTCCTGACAACGAGGTAGTCATTGTGGTTGAGACTCAGTACTTGAAGGTATTACAATAATAACTACTTTTCAAAATACTTATCCTAAGAGCCGTGATTATAGTTTATCCATATATAACTATTTCTAAACTTTATAGGAACTCACTGCTCTGCTTGACAAAACTCCACTGAGAACTATTGGTAATATGCAGTTTTCGAAAAATTAAGAAAAGGATAATAGAAGTTAATTATTGATATTCAGCTAATTACGTACACTGGCGATTCGTGTACAGCCTTTCATCTAGTACCACCCAGCAGATGAGGGACTTGCAGTTCGCATTCAACAAAGTGGTTTACGGAACGTCTGCTCCAACTGCCTGGTCCATCACTTGTGCCGACACAGCCAACAACTTGCTTGGTTTTGCCGTCAGCAATAAATACATCGAAGAAAACTTCCTAGAGGCAGCCAAAACCGAGGTACCAAATATTTTTTTTTTTTTAGATTGCCATATTGTAAACTATTTTTCGAGGTATTGTATTTGATTTGTATTTACTTATTTAGACGACACTACTCATTTCCAACTTAAAAACGGCTTTCAAAACACTCGTCGATGAAGCTACATGGATGGGCTCTGCGACCAAAGCCATTGCACGAGAGAAGGCGGACTACATGCTCGAAAATGTGGCTTACCCTGACTGGGTTAAGGACAAAGCTTACATTGAAAACTACTACAGAGGGGTAAGATACTATTTACTATTAGCTATAATATACTAATTTTAACAATATCAACAATAGGTTGTTGTGACCAATACGGAGCATTTCTACAACTTACAAAGTGCAAACGCCTTCATCAACTCTGAGGATTTTAAGACACTCCGAGGACCAACTGATCGCACTCGCTGGAACACTTACCCAACTGTTGTGAATGCTTTCTACGAGCCAGAATTGAACTCAATCAGTAAATTACAATAATCCATTTATTGATCTTTTTTTATAGAAAAATAATCGAATTATTTATAGCTTTCCCGGCTGGTATTCTGCAAGTTCCTTTCTTCGGTTATGGCCGCTTGGCGTAAGTAGAATTGCATTTTTTTTCGTTGTATTATTATTTCTTCTAATATTGATGAATTTTGCGCAATTCAACAGAGCACAAAACTACGGTGGTATTGGTGCCGTTATCGGTCACGAAATCACCCACGGCTTCGACGACCAAGGTATAAATGAACGAAAGCACGATGAATAACATTTTAAACATTTAAATTTTAATTATAGGACGTCAAAGTGATAAGGATGGTAACACTGCCAATTGGTGGACGGATTCCGATCTTGCAAATTACTTGGTTAGGGCTCAGTGCTTCATCGACCAGTACGACAACTACACCGTCCCAAGTGGATCCCACGTTAGTACACTAGATTAACAGCTAACATTCGATATTAAACTATTAATTTTTAATCTCATTTAAAATAACTTGGCTAATTTATCTTTTAATGACTTATGCAACATGCTTTTAATGACTTTTTTTTTTATTGAAGGTGAACGGAGTGACTACCCAGGGTGAGAACATTGCCGACAACGGCGGTCTCCGTGAAGCTTTCCGTGCCTACAACTTCTACGTGGCGGCCAATGGAGCTGAGCCCCAGTTGCCCGGTTTGGAGCAGTTTACTTCTGAGCAGCTTTTCTTCCTGTCTTACGCCAACGTTTGGTGCGGTACGGAGACACCCGAGAGGCTTGAGAATCAGATCCTGACGGATCCTCACAGCCCGAGCCGCTTCCGTGTCATTGGCCCGCTTTCCAATAACGCGGATTTCGTCCGTGAGTTCAAATGCCCGGTTGGAAGCGCCATGAACCGAGATGAAAAGTGTATTCTCTGGTAATTCACTGGGACATTGTATCCACCAGAGAAAGATGCTGACCGCAAATGTATTATTATGGCGTCAGTTATAGAATAATACAAAGTCATGATAATGAATGAATAAAATTTGATTTATTACTTTAAGTACATATAGAATATCATTTAGGTCTATGTACCATCAGCAACGGAATTTATGTTTAGAAGTCCGATGCATTGTAAAAACAAGCGCAGCTTTGTTTTGCACAGTTTTTCTGTGTATCGAAAGTTTGCTTTGATTTACTGTACGGTAGTTTACATTTTAGTAGCTAAGTTAAACAATTTCTATTTGGTGTTGTAGCCTAGTTTGGGTTTTGAATTAATTCATAATGGCAAGAATTAGGCACTCACTCTAGCAGCTGTTGAGTGACTACTCTACACCTCAATCATATTGGTACTACTTAGCTTAATAATTAGTACACTGAATCAACTGGAATGAGATGTTACTGCACTAAGTGTAATTTCAGATTTTTTACCGAACACAATAATAAAATAAAGTAAAAATATAGATATTAAAAATAAAGTAAAAAAACTAAATAAATATTTATACAACCAAAACTGACATTTATTCTAATTATCATTTATTTTTCTAATGAAATTCTAATAGAATACAGTAGTATGTAATTAACTCGACAGCGAATGAAGACAACTTTTTATATGCTCTTTTATAGCTTATATATCGTATCTGTTTTACTAGTCGGAATATTAAAAAAAAAAGTAAGTAAACTTGTTTTTACACCTTTTGTTTCGGTTATAGCTTGTGCGTCTAGGTTATATAATTACGATGTTTCACATTGATCCGTTTTTGTATAATTATTTTAGAGGTCAAATAATGTGTACACACTACCAATAAGAATTTTCGAGTACTGATGTATGAAACGTCCGTACAAACCAAGTGCAGTTCCTATACAGCGTAAGAGGAGTACAGTTCAAAACTTCACATAGCGTCGAGAGCCTCAAATAAAATATGAAGAAGTAGGCTACGCTATAATTCACGTTTAACTTTTCACAAATTCTTTTAATATTTGCAATTTATTACCATTGTACAGATTAGGGATTGCGTTATTAATCTGCATTCCCATTTTACTTCTTCTTGTGGGCGGCATGGTTTACTACTTCGTTAATGTATCCCCTAGTAGGCGTATGTATTAGCACTAAAGATTATGTAGTTCTTACATTTGATTGGTGTTCTTGATGCAGATAATGGTGGCACTAAAAAAAGCAGGATAAAACCAGAAAATATTTGCAACACTTCTGAATGTTTTAATGACGGTAATGTTAGAGAATATATGATAGAATAGTATGGATAGTATGGATAAATGATTTTATAAATTTATTTATAAATTAGCCCGCTATTTGATCGAATCTATGGACAAAACAACCGATCCTTGTTCAGATTTCTACCAGTTCGCCTGTGGTGGATGGATCGAAAAATATGAAATTCCTGAAGGTGGATCGAAATGGGATCAAATGGATGTTCTGGAGGAGCAAATCTCTTCTGACATTTTAGGTACGGCCGTATGGTACTCCTTATGTATACAGTACGTTCAATTACATTCATTAAATGATGCGGTTATTATTTATTTAAAGAGATTCTTAATGCTCCAATCGACATTAAGGATCCAATTGCGCTGAACAGGGCTCGGGATTTTTACGCAGCATGCACGGATACTAGTAAGTTAATCATTAAAAATACTAATTAAAACTTTAAAGGTGCTCCATGATAGACGAATGATCCAATCATTATATGCAGAAATGTTGGAAACTGTCGGACTAACACCATTACACAACCTATTGCGTTCAAATGGGGGTTAGCAAATGACTAGATCAATACCTAATTGATCAGCTATTTAATATGATATTTATTATTTAGGATGGCCGATGATAATGCCAGTATCAGACTGGCCGATAGGAAACAAATTTCAGCATTGGTAAAAACAAATTAAAAATTGGAATAGCATCACATAATATATAAACATTTTTTAAAATGATTAATTAAAATAGGGACGGTATAGCAGCTCATGTTACAATATATTACAATATATCCATTTTCCATAAGATTTACAATGCTGTGGACAAAAAGAACAGCTCTAAGAATGTCATTTATGTAATAAGGGTTCACATTATTTTTAAATGACTTAACATTGATCTAAAACTAGGATGTCTTTATTACTCTAGATTGATCAGCCCAACATCACTCTCTTAAAACTCATTCCCAATAATATAACTGAATTTCCTGATGATCTTCGGAATTTTCCCAAAGTAGCCGCCTATAGGGATTACATTTCCCACACTGCTCGAGCATTTACTGCAACGGCTTCATTTCGGTATGAAGCCAATATCGAGCAAGATGTCAAAGACTTGTTGAAATTTGAGTTTGAATTAGCTAAAGTAAGATTATATATCATTCAAATCTTCCTTTGTAAATTTTTTTGAATGATTATAATGAATTGTAATAGATTACGACTCGTGATTCCGATCGGCGTATTAATTCTAATCGGATGTACAACCCAATGACAATCCAAGAAATTCAAGAATGGACTGACATGGTCCCGACCACTAAAAAGCACGCTAAGGTATTCATTTCTATAAGTGTATTGTTTTATTTTAATTGTTATTTTTTTTAAATGACCGATAATCAGATCGACTGGCTGTCTTACTTGCGCAACATTTACCAATTTGTACCATGGATTAATGAAACCATAAATAAAGAAGGGGTCATTGTCGTTGAGACAGACTACCTAAAGGTTATAATATAAATAAAATGTAATGTTAGATTTCTTTAATAACGAGATTAGAGTTTTTAGAGGTTTGTAGAAATAATGGATAAAACGCCACTGAAAACGATTGGTATGTTAACAACTCAAATAAGAAATATTTAAGTTTTAAGACGAATATTACTTATTTTAAACAGCCAACTACGTTAATTGGCGTACCATCAGTAACTTGATGAGCGAAACCACTCAAAAAATGAGAGACTTGCAATTCCAGTTCAAAAAGATAAGTGAAGGACTAACTACGGACCCTAAAAATTTGACCATCACTTGCGCCGAAATGACCAATGGTCTATTTGGTCACGCTATTGGTTACAAATACATCCAATCTAAATTTGGTGAACACTCTAGAAACTGGGTATTATTAATGCAGCTTAAATAATAAACGCAATAAGGGTAATTTTATTTTATTGTTTCCCGCAGACCAATGATGTGATGTTTCCAAGCTTGAATAAAACATTTTATTCAATTGTAAATGATTCATCCAAGTGGCTGTATAGGACGACTAAAGATATAGTTAAAAAGAAAATGAGATTCGTTTACCCAAAAATTGGTTACCCTATCGGTCAATCCACATTCACAAATAAAGATTTCCTGAACAAGCTCTATGATGTATACATTTACTGATTTACATTTTTTAAAATTTATTTTTAAATTACATTCATAAGAATTTAATAAAATATTTCTTTAAAAACGAATATTTAGATGGGTATAAATAAAAGTAACCATTTTGAAAACGTAAAGAAAATGAAAGGACATTTTCACATAGTCCAACAAAAAAACCTTGGAAACAATGCACGGTCAACATGGTCTTTTGCTCCAACTGATGTAGTAATGATGGATTCTGCATACGATGTGGAATTGAATAAACTTAGTAAGTCATTCTCTCTCTTTATTATCTTAATCAGAGACAAATAAAGCGCAATGCCAATGTATATTACTGATTGTAGATTTACCTGCTAGTAGCCTCCAATTCCCCTTTTTCAGACATGGTAGATTGGCGTAAGTATTACATCATTTTGAGAGAAACTACTTAACATATAACATAAATTATCAATTGTCTATATCGAACTATTTAGTGCACTGAATTATGGTGGAATCGGTACCGTCATCGCTCAAGGAATTATGCACGCCTTTGACGAGCATGGTACTGGACCTAATTCTCCTCTGTTCGATGTAACGAAATTGAATAAATATATTTTTCAATTGAAGGCCGCGAAAGAGATATTAACGGAGATGTCACTAGCGACGAATGGGATATACCCACCTTGCAAAACTACTTTGATCGGGCCAAGTGTTTCATAGAGCAGTACAGCTCTTACACCGTAGCCAAGGGATTACAAGTAATTAAAATTCCTGTTTTCTATTCTATAAAAATCTCAATTCATAATTTTTAAATATGATAGATCAACGGAACAGCCACCAGAAATGAGAACATTGTGGACAATGCAGCCGTCCGTTTAGCTTTTCGCACCTACTACAAACTCTTTGTAGAGTCCAACATTACTGAGCCTAAGTTGCCAGGATTGGAGCAGTTCACGGCAGAGCAGCTTTTCTTCATTCAGTATGCAAATAATTGGTGCAGCATCGAAACGCCAGAGTATCTAGAGAAACAGATTCTGACGGATCCCCACAGCCCGAACCGCTTTCGCGTCATTGGCGCTCTCTCTAATAACGCAGATTTCGCTCGCGTTTTCAAATGCCCAACTGAAAGCCCGATGAATCACCAACTCAAATGTACCCTGTGGTAGACGGGAGTTGATGAAAAATGTTATGAAATGTGTAACAATCAATTTATCAAAAAGCTGTAGCAGACAGCACAAGTTTATTTCGTAGTAAATTGAATTAGATTTCGCAAAATGTACCATGTTTACAATATTAAAAAGTAAGAAAAGGAATTTCTGCCGTTTTTTTTTGGAAAATTAAAGAATTCGGAAAGATAAATTTATCGGGAATCATCAGCCTATCCAAAACCTGAGTCATTCTAATTTGTAATTTAAATACAAATTATATATCCTAATCATTTTGTGGAATTTCTAATACCGAAAGTTTCGTTTGTTAGTTTGGATTTTTTTTTTATTGAGTGATGTCTCAATAGTCAATACAATTTGATAGTTTTTCAATATGATCAATCGAAGACAACGAAGTTATTGTGGACTAAAGCTGGAGATTAGCAACATTTAAGTGTATATACCGATGAAAAGTAACAAATATGTGAGATCTGATGGACAAGTTTATTTAGTTAAAAAGAAATTCGGTAAAAATATAAAAAAAAATAATTCGTGAAAGTAGAAGTAATTCGTTAAGAAGAACTGGATAGTCAAACAATAGGCCAAAGCATTATAAAAGAGAGTAGTATTTAAACGGCCATTCATACGATTTCCCGCTCACTATTATAAACGCTCGCAGATATCAAATGTGTTGTATTCATACAATTAAATTTATCTTAATCTTTAAGAGAGTTTACTATTCATTTTATTTATTTATGCTTCACAACGCGAGTGGTGTTTTGTTTTCAATTTTTCTTTATCACCATGACTTTTTGATTATGTGTTAAGGTCCCAATATACTATGTATATTATGCGGTGGTTGCTGTGGCATTGCAACATTTTTCTTTGTTTTTATGTTATGGTGATCATGTTATGCTGATCATTATGCTCCTCATCATTGATCTGTTTCTTTTTTGTGACATTAATTAAGTTTAATGTAATACGATCAAATTCGATGCGTTTTGTTGTGTACACTATAAACAACATCATCAACTGCGCTTGAGCTATCGAGATATTTTTCAGTCATTCGTTGTAGCTGCCCTCCAGTGGTCACAAACAGTTTACATTGCAGAAGAACTGGAATAAATATATTTTACCAATTTTGTTAAAGTGACATAACGTAGCTTGTACATCTCTATCAAAGCAATAAAATATCTGCTACCATCAACATGCGGAAGTATATACATTTTACCAGAAATTACAACTGATCTCCAGCTTTAATTTCTAAATAGCTATTTTATAAAGTTTACTCAAATTTAATCATTACCGAAAAAAATCTTCTGAACTATTTTAGAATCTGAAAGTTTACCTTTTAATACTATTTACTTGATTCTATTATCCAGGTTCGTTTTGATTGCAATAATATGCATAGCAATTCTGCTTTTGGCTGGCTTTAGTGGTCTAATCTACGTTCTCCTATTTCATAGTATGCATAAAGACTAACTAAAACAAATTATTTTATATTAGTTTCATTATGTGTAAAAACTAATAGATAAAAACTTTGATCCAACAATTTATTGCAACACCCCAGAATGCATCTCCGCTGGTAAATAGTTGAAATAAATAAATTACCTTTAAAAAATATTGAATTCCAATAATCGATGTGAATGTAAATCCATTTATTGGTACGTTATGGTAGCATCTGCTTTAATTGATTCGATGAATTCAAAAGTGGACCCCTGCAATGATTTCTTCCAGTACGCTTGCGGTGGGTGGATCGCTAAAAATAAGGTCCCGAAAAACGAGTCCCGCTTGATTCAGATGGATCTAGTAATGCAACAACTTTCCGCTAAAATCAAGAGTAATATTAATTTTAATTCAAATGTTCGTCATTATCAAACAAAATATTATTACTATGATGAATATATTAGAGATCTTAAACGCTTCAAACGATCCCAATGATCCGAAACCTGTGAATCAAGCTCGTGATTTCTACGCTGCTTGCACCGACATCAGTAAATTAAAAATTTCCTTTATGTAAAAAGGTTTTCGTTGATAAATAATTTGAATTACGCAGAGCGATTGGAAACTGTTGGACTTGACTATCTAACTCATTTTTTAAGCTTATTTGGAGGTGAAATACGAAACTAAACTATCATGGTCAACGCTATTAGTAATTTATTATATTAAAAAAATTAAATTCTTATGTTAGGCTGGCCCATGACTTTAAGCAATTGGAAAGAGTCCTCATTCGTTTGGTAATCGAAAAAATTGAAAAAAATACCTCAAGTATTGAAAGAGAAGTTTTTTTAAAGGGGAGAAGCAGCGGCCTCTGGGTTAGCAATTTACAATTTAGGAATTTTCCACAACATTTACAACTCTGTGGACAAAAAGAACAGTTCTTTGAACATCATCTACGTAATTAATAGTCTGGAATATTTGAACCTACTTTTTCACAAATATTTACCGTTTACTAGATTGATCAAACTAATAATTTGATTACCCCTAAATCGGGGACAATCGCTGATCCGTGGAACTCTCCTAAAATGGCCGCTTATATGGAATACATTACCGAAGCTGCTAAAGCCATCAGAAACTCGCTGAAATCCCATGCTAGCGACCGACAAATCCAACAAGATGTTGATGACTTGCGCAAGTTTGAGTTTGAATTGTCAAAAGTAAAAGTGACCAACAACAGAATATTTTAAAATTTGTTCATCAATTTATTTCACAATTTGAAAACAGATCGTTACACCTGATGATCTTCGTCGCAGTGGTCCCCGAATGTACAATCCGATGACCCTCGACGAACTGCAAAGATGGACTGACAGTTTCTATACTACTAAACAACATGCTAAAGTACTGTTATAGTTTGCTGAAGAGGATGAACTATATCTTTTTTAACTGTTGATTATCAAAAATACTTAGATCAATTGGGTGAAATATGTGAGCGATATTTACTCCATATTTGAGTCTCTGGATGGAATAACCAAAAATGAGAAAGTTATTGTAGTTGAGAAAGACTATATCAAGGTAAATCGATGTATTCTCTTTTAATTTCTAAAGATTTACAGATAACAGTTCTGCTTTAGAAATTTGTGGAGCTTCTTGAAGTAACGCCATTAAGGACAATCGGTAATTCGTTTGAATTGGTTTACTCTCAATTTATGTGTTTAAAAAATTGCTTGAACTGTTAGCCAACTACGTGCACTGGCGTTTTGTTAGTTTCCTAATGGGTGAAACAACTCAGGAGATGAAGAACTTTCAGTTTAAGTTTCGAGAAGCAACTGAAGGCATTGGCAAACCTTTGGATCTGCCCACTTCTTGTGCTAAAGCAGCCAACGATCTTTTTGGCTACGCCATAAGTTACAAGTACATCGAATCCAATTTCGATGATAGAGCTAAAAATGAGGTAGATCAATTGATTGAAGATGTAATATGCTAAACATGTACCTTAAATACCTTACATAAATTTATGTTGCAACTTTGCAGATAAAAGTGATGATTCATAATTTGAAAACAGCGTTCAAGGCTTTAGTGAATGAGGCTACTTGGATGGATGCTTCAACCAAAGCAATCGCTCGTGAAAAAGTTGATCACATGATCGAAAATATTGGATACCCCGATTGGATAAGGAATAAAAAGAAACTGGAAAACTACTACAAAGAAGTAAAGATAAAAAACTGATTTAGAAATGCAATATGTATGTCCCTTATAATGATTACTATAGGTGAAAATAGATAGATATGATCATTTTGGGAACCTTCAAAAAACCAAGGCATTTCTTAATCTACTGAACTACAAGAATCTTCGAACACCGACTGATCGCCACCGATGGGAGATTGCTCCGACTGTCGTTGACGCTCAGTACAATGTTGAAATGAATGCAGTTAGTAAGTATAAAATCCAAAGCTACCCTTTTCTGTCTATAAATTTATTGATTGTTCGCTTAATCAACATTAATTTATCACTATCAACATAAGCTTTCCCTGCTGGAATCCTCCAATTTCCTCTTTTCGGTCATGGTAGATTGGCGTAAGTACATTCATCGCAGAGCTCTTATTCTTCTTTCTTTTTTAAAAAATCATTGCTATATCTTGATATCTATCAATACCTTGCAGTGCTCTGAATTATGGTGGAATGGGTTCCGTTATAGGTCATGAAATCACGCATGGCTTTGATGATGAAGGTATACTTAGAATTGTAATACTAATAAACTACTATGCTTAAATATTATTGACCCTTTCTTACAGGACATCAAAGTGACAAGTTTGGAAATGCCGCCAATTGGTGGATGGGGAACACTCTAAAAAACTACAAAGATCGTGCTCAATGTTTCATCGATCAATACAATGAATACACTGTCGAAAATGGACTACAAGTATTATGCTTTGCAACAGCAATACAATTTAAAAATAGTAACAACTGCTTATTTAATTGTAATGTAGGTTAACGGCGTGACAACTCAGGGTGAGAACATTGCAGACAATGGTGGTCTCCGCGAAGCATTCCGAGCCTATCAACTCTTTTTGAAGGAAAATAATGGAGCGGAGCTCAAGTTACCCGGCTTGGAGCAGTTTTCTTCTGAGCAGATTTTCTTTCTTCAATACGCCAATTCTTGGTGCGGCATTGAACTACCAGAGCGGCTGGAGATCCAGCTCCTTATGGATCCTCACAGTCCGAACCGTTTCCGTGTCATTGGACCGCTTTCTAACAACGAAGATTTCGTTCGCCTGTTCCAATGTCCGGCTGGAAGTTCCATGAACCGCAGGAAAAAGTGCATTCTCTGGTAATAGGCTGGAATTTAATCCATTCGAGAAATTAGCCAATTTTCTATTCCTGATTATAGAAAATAAACATAACAATATACTGCAAGTGTATTCACTCGAATAGTTTCCCAAATAAACCATAAGAAAAAAAGCAGATGTTCTTCTAGATATGCCCATTAGAAACTATAAGAAAATGAGCTATATTTGTACGACAATGTATTTGGCCTAATACATTACCGTATTTTTCGGTTTATCAATACACTTTATTGCTGCATTTAGACATGACTTGAATTTTTAACGTTAAATATAGGTAGTAGAACTACTGTGAAATAAAGCTGGTTGATCGAAAGAAATCTCTGTCCGCTCAAGAGGCGATAGACAGTAACACATTAGCCTCATAATCATGAGCAATAATGAGTACTACAATTGCAAAAATAAAAATTATAGTTGTAATGATAAAGAGTACCCACACAGAACCGGGATAACCTATATAGATCCATATCTTGTCAGTTGTCCGGAGCTTCAATTCCAGATTTTTGGACATCCAGCAGACACTCTAATGATGATTTTTTTAGATCTGCAAACCTCAATTTTTTCGTTTGACGGAGAATTATCTTCCAGTCATCTTTTCTTTCCTTAATTTAATCATTTCTAAGCGAATGAAATGTTATTTGAATTATCCGAGAAATCGATATCGAGCCGATATCTCTTTTTTGTACGAAGATTTTTTGAAATGTGGCCATATTTTAGAACACTTTTAAGATAACCATGGGATAACTATTACATTGTTGTCACATATTTGTCAATGAATTGTTGAAAAAAATTTCTTCATTAATGGAGGTTCGAACTCACCAACTTCCTCGTCATGTGCCAGCGCTCTAACCACTATACCATAAGCCAGATGCTAACTCAGGTGTTTTAATAGCAAACTATTCTCAAATGTAGAATCGTGCAGAACAACACGAAACATCTGTTTTATAACTCTTAATCTTTAGACTTTTAATGTCATAACTTGGCTAATTAATGCAATTTGAACATTTAAAAACATGAACTGTGGGTTTAAACTCCCGGTAATCTCAATAAAAATACAAACAAGCAACAATTTACTTTAAATTCTAAAATAAACATTTTTGAAAGGGTTTGGAATGAACCCTTCCAAGTTCAACGTCTACCAGCTATATAACAAAGTGACTTTTCTTCGATAATGTGTTGCGGGAACATCTTCCTAATTCACCAGCACTACTGGGTAAATCCGTATGTGCGAGTTCATTAGGCTATGACAGTATGGCTTGTACGTGCACGTGCATTGCTGTGTACGAATACATTCTGGACGGAGGATGTCCTAGCGTAATCATAATAAAAAGATGAATCAATATACTAATGAGATACAGTATGTGAAATATTGCGTTGGATCTTAAACTTTGTGTTGTCCAATCAGTTATCTTTTAGGTATCATACCGATCGGTTTCAGTTGACGCTAGGACTTGAATTTCGGCCAAATGCTTACCCAAAAGTCTAACATACGTATAACATGAGATAACCTCAGTATATCCCATTTGATATCTCGAGAATATCCAAAATAAAGCCCGGTGCTGTGTGGGTAGCTGATGAGTAGTCATCATTAAACTGTCATTTATGCTGAATTTTAATTTTTATCGCCATATAATGTGCTCTGACAGCTAATAAAACCTTTGATCCTTCCAATAAGGCATGGGCCATGTTATAATTTATTTTTAAGATGCTGCGTGCTTCATCAACCAAGAAGAACAACTGTACGTTTCCAGTGGATCACACGTTAAAATATCATAAGCATTTTTTCTGTAGAACATTATAAGCACATTAACTTACAAAAAAATTCAAAATGTTAGTTGTTGGAGTGATTACTCAAGGTGAAAATATTCCACCGAAAACAGTAGCGTTCAATAAGCTTTCCACGCCTACGAAGCTGCAAATGAAGCTGAACTTAAGCTGTCCGGCTTATGGAATAACAAGCTCACCTATGATTCTGAGAATTTTGTTTTTCTAGTGCAAACAATTGGTGTGATTACGAAATTAAAATGTATGTGGCGAATGAGATCCTTACCGACGTGGCGAATGATCATAGCTCGACAGCCGTTCCCTGTCAGGTGGCTCCTCTCATTTTCAAATAACGAAAATTTCGTTCGTAGATTCCATATTGTTCGATTGAAGATCCATGAACAGGGATTGCAACTGCGCTTAATGGTTAATAAATAATTATGAAAGTAATGAGTTGAGACGCTCTCAAGTACAAGATATATTATATTATACATTACTAGCTGGCCCGCTACGGCGTTGCTCGTAGTTAAAAAAAAAAAAAGATTTCCCAAAGTTTTAAATTTACAATTTTATTTGATCTGAAATATTTGTGATGTTTATAGGGTAATCTAAGTAACTATGTTGTCATCGCTATAGGGTTCCCGCTCTTAAAAAGTAAAGATTTTTTCCCCCGTTTCAGATTCCCAGCTTACAGCGTGTTGATGAAGTCAATAATCAACGATTTCCTTTTCCTACAGGCCAGATTGGAAAATGGTCAGTGGTTTTTATAGTTGTCTTGTTTCAAGATGCCCTTTGAAATGTATAAATTCAAAGAAGGGAAAAATCTTTCCTCGTTCGAAACCCCTGTAAAATGCTAATTGATTAAGTTTTACCGTGCCCGAAAGAGCCAATATTAGTATAGCTTCGTCTTTCCCGTTCCAAAAAGTGTGATTCAAATAATTCAAATATCTCCATTGTATAAAATTTTCTATTTAAAAACAAATAAACCCATAAGAGAAGCTTTATCTTTAGTAGTTTTAAATTAAAGTGATTTACTATGTAGCCGGCCATTTACACTGCTTTACGGCGTTGCTGACAATAATTTAAAAAAAGACCAAGACAAATTTAAGATGGTTTTAGGGGGTCCATTCAAAGGGTCGGTTGTGTCCCCCCTACGGGGGACCACCCGACCTTTGAACGTCCCCAATAGGCGTTAAGAATAGTTTTTCATTTCCTATATTTTGGTATCAAAACCTATACTTAACCTCATAATAAATTTTTGCAAAAAATGAATTACAAATTACTTGATTCATCCATTTTTCATCTTTCTCTCGTCAATCAACAATTACATAATTTTAGATTTATATCGCAGTATCGTATCGCTAATGGGCGTGAATCTAATTCAACATTATAAAGGCAGACCTCTATAATCTATTAAGCTAAATTTCAGACGGACAAAATGTTATATAGGAAACGCGCCATTTTTCCCCTTAGAAAACATAACTTTGACTTATTCTTTTTTCTTTATGGAGTGTCGATCGGAGACTATTTCTAACATAAGAATCTATCTATAAAATTATAACACTAAGATTTAAGATCTAATATATAAGATTAAAGATCGAACATATAAGATTTTAGATTTAACATAAGATTTAAAATTTAACATGAACAATTTATCATATTTTTTAAACTCATTTTTAAGTAGATTTTATTTTGCATACTGTATAACTTTCCGACCGCAATAGTAGAAGGCGAATAACCGATGGCTACTGGCTTTAGCCCGTGCCATGTCAGGCATGAGTAGGCGTAGCCCCAATCATATATTTATCAATTATTATTCATACTTTTTATCACGAATTTGGCGAACAAATTTTTCGATGGGATTATTCATATATTCTACCGGAGTGGTCAGGTTTGTAAGGAATATCCGATACCAAACTGACATTTTTAAAATTAATATTTTGTATATTCTTCATTCCGCCTGGGTCCTGGGAAGAACAATAAGGCCGTCTACGTCTCTCTCTGGTCGAACGCATTAATCATTTTGCTCTAACTCCCAATGTTCAATCTATATTTCACGTTGGCGATTATTTCGCGTTCTTCATTTATTTCATCAATCCTATAGATTTAAGTATGAGAAGTCGAATCCTAGTATGATATACCTGTAAGCAATGAATACATGCATTCTCAAATAATCAATTGCGAAGAAATATAAAAAAGGATTTTTCCATGTTTATAATATTAGACGATCGACTACTATCGTGGCGGGCCGGTGCAATAAAACCATATAAGGAACTACTATGGGGATCGTAAGGCTTATGGACGTACTAAATTTAATTTAATTTAAATGGGGAAAATTCAGATTATTTTATGTTAATGACAGATCTTATATTATACATCTTAGATCTTTTTTAAAATCCTTAATGTTAGATCTAAAATCTTAATGCTATTTCTTAGATTCTTATGTTAGAAATAGTCCCCGATTGGCACCCCGTTATTCTTTAAAATGTTTGAGCAGAGATGAAGGTTTCGGAATGCTGAATCAAAATTTAGAAAAACAAAATTTTCATTTTTAAAAGTTGAAAAAAGTCTTGGAATAAAGCCTACCGGTATATAAACTGCATCCACTATAGCATAGATTTCTTGTTCTAAAAATTCGAATTTACATAAAAGAATTAAATATTATATTATTTTTTTTCGAAGTCATATTGATGGAAATTTCCCTTTCAAAAAGATCCGGTGGACTTTAACCTTAGTATAACTATAGTCGAAGGAATTGTAGTTTTTCTTTGCACAAGCTTATTTGTTACTAATTTTAATTAAGATAAATTCAAGTGTGAAATGATTGAATTCTTTATTAGAATAGTGTTATATCATCCTTTGTACTAATCCGACCGTCAAGTAGTTAAGGTTATACTACAGGGTTCCACTGATTGACTGATACCCCACTTTCATTCCGTAGCCTGGTTATTTCTATTGCAAATAAAATTTCCCGTTGTCGGGTTACATGTTACATCAAACCTTTTCTTTCCCGTTTTATAAAGTCAGCTTGACTTTAAATTTATTTTCAATACATTCGATAGATAGCTGAAATAAGTGGAGTTGAAGGTAATCTGATTATATCTGCTACATAGGCTTGTATGTGAGCAAATTCTAGGTTTTAAATTTTTTAAATTTACTTCCGATCTATAGAGACCTGGGGTTTTCGATTATGTTCGTTGTACAATTCCACTAATTACTGATTAAGGTGAAATCCGTGAAATTCATTGATCTAGCTGCCAGACTGAAAATCAGATAAATAGCGGTATTGCGTACACAACTTTTAGTCAAGCTAACGTTTAAACTTACATTTTCTACTTACTATCTTTTAGCGACTATTCAAAGACTCTCCCACCTCACACACGTCAGATTACAGAAGTATATAAAGGAAAATCCTCGCTTAGGTACATTAGTAAAATATTATGTTTCAAATTATTAATAAATATGATTGAAATTTTTAATGTTTCAATTTTAATCAAGTATCTGTGTTTAAAAAGGTTTTACTATAAAGTTCACTTTTTATTTTGTCGAAATTTAATTAATTTACGTCTAAAAATTAATTTTCGACGTTGAAAACATAAAAATGCATCAATATTTTTACCTTTATGAAAAAAGGCTCGTCCCTTTGAGTGGGTGATGCGCTTTTGTTTATCGTTTCTAATTACGCAAAAATACAACCGATTTTAACTTTTCCAGCATCAGATGGTAACCTTTAGTCATTACACAAATTAATATCTGATTTACCTTCATCTTCTTTTTTTCTTCTTAATTTTAGTTATCATCTTAGCTTTTTAGTTTTTTCATGTGTATAGTTGCAGTTTTAAAAAAATGACAGTTGGGAGATTTTATTTCAGCTTTATAAATATAGAAGATTATAACATTTCACGTTTAAAAGTAGTAATATTGAATAAATAAAGCCTATATTATATACTTTTGGTTAGCATTAAGTTGGATTTTAAAAAAATGAAGTAAAGTTCCGAAGAAGTATTGTTCAATAAATAAAGCCTATCGGTATATCGACTAAAGATGTACTACAAACTTCCCCGTTTCAAAACCCTGGGTTGAAATACATGCTGAATGTGAAAAATCAATAATCAAATCAAGTCAAGCTACAAAGGCAACATAGCATAGCCTTTCCCGTTCTATTTAAAAGTCAAGTTAAAATAAAATTACATGAAAAAAAAGAATTAAAATACAATAGTTTCTCAAAAGTCGAGTTGAAATCTGCTATATTTTTAATGCTATATTGTTAAATTCAAAAGGTCGGATTGCTCGAGTTAAAATAATAGTCGGCGTGCCTTTATTCTGAGGCACGTTTCAAAAGGTCGGACTGCATTTAAAAACCTTTTTCTTCTAATCCAATTAAAAAATTGTTGTTGGATTTAAAAATCAGTTTGGAGATTTTACTTCAGCTTTATAGTTATAGAAGATTATAAGATTTCACGTTAAAAGTAGCATTGAATAAATAAAGCCTATATTATAAACTTTTTCTTAACATTAAGTTATAGATTTTTAGAAAATGAATTTAAGTTCCGGTGAAGTATTGTTGAATAAATAAAGCCTCTCGGTATATCGACTACAGATATATAAAAACCTTTCCGTTTCAAAAACCTGGTTTAAATACATGCTGAACGTGCCCTATTAACTTTATTAAGTTAAAGAAACCCGTTCTATAAAGTCAAGTTAAAATCAAATAACGTGAAAAATTAATAGTTAAATATTATAGTTTCTCCAAAGTCGGTTCGAAATCTACTATATTTGAAAATTTCCTGTTCAAAAACGTCGCATTTTTCGAGTTAAAATAATAGGCAACGTGCCTTCCTGGTGCTCATTTCGACAGATCCAGTTGCGTTTATAAACCTTTTTTTCTAACCCAATTTAAAAAGTCGTGCTGACTAAAACCTTACGTTTCCAACAGATTCATTTCTTCTAAAGATTAGGAAATTGGAAGAATTCTTTGCATAATGTTTTGCATATACAGATTCTTTGGAATAAGTTTGGTAACATGAATTGTAACAGATTAATATCTTTTTCCAAATCACACTTTCAATTCACACATCTACCACCTTCTTTCAGCCTCTAAATCTTGGTTGTAAAATAAATTCTTTGCAGAGAATAATTTACAGTTAATTTTTTTGCGTTTTACAGTTAACTGTTTTGCGTTTAAATTAAAAAATATTCCTCACAGAATTTTAAATATTTTCGCCTTAAACCTATTCCATCATCAGCGATTAAATCTTAAGTTCTCTAAAATATCAAGCCAGCTGTGCATCTGACGACTGCTTCCTGTCAAGTAACTGGAGAGATTACAGGCCTATTTGTAAGGAAATCCTCACTTAGGTACAATAGTACAATGTCATATTTCAAAATAATAGTAAATACTATTAAAATTCAAAATATTTAAATTTTAATCAAACATTTGTCTTGAAAAAAAGTTTTCTATAAAGTTCATTTTTTATTTTGTCAAAATTCAATTTAATTTTTGCTTTAGAAGCAGTTTTTGACGTGAAAAACATGAAAATTTATCAAGCCCATCTTAAAAAAAGACTCGTCAGTGTGGGTGGGTGGTACGGAGGGTGGTGCGTTTCGTTTTTCGCTTATATTTACGCAAAAACACAATATTTTAAATAATCAAAGCATCAGATGGTACCTATAGTCATTACACAGGTATTGATGTCTCATTTGCCCCAAATTTCGGTTTCTAAGCCGAGATATTGTATTTTGAGATCGGCGTCGGGTGGCCCATGTTATTTTCCTATCTCGAGCTACGGTCTGCAGACGACGTCGACAACTTTTAACACTCGTAACTTCCGGTCCCGACTTCACAGGAAATCGGGACCGACTCGATAAAATTTCTAATTTTTTTCTCTTAATTTTAGTTACCATTTTATCTAGGTTTATAGCTTATTTATTCGTAAAATTGAAGTTAAAAACTGCAGTTGGGAGATTTTACTTCAGCTTTATAGTTATAGATTGTAGTTATACATTCAGTAATCCATCATATTGATATTGAATTAATGGTGTATATCAGTCTCTATTATTAGGTTTAAAAAGGAAATTCAATAGACATGTATAGTAAAATTTATAGTTATACATAGCAGCAGGATGCAAGGTGCAATATTAAATAAAAATCGACTCACTACAAGCATTATTAGCCTAGTGAGTAGTATGTTTGATTATATGAAAAATGATTACGGTATGGATGACGACAATAGAAGCTATTTGCACTAAAAAGAGTAGTATATAAAATGCCATTCATCCGTAGAGTGTATTTTATCTTGCTTTTTTATTCGTTCTTTAAAAAAAATTAAGATTTAGTTACAGTAGCGATCCCACATTTTTTACGTATATTTTCTAATGGCAACATCATAGCAATATGCTATTGCGATGCAATGTAACTATTTTCTCGTCAATGCAACCAAATAATAAGTCATTTCTACTGTTTTTTTCAAAACTACACGTGAGTAGGACAAAGATGATAATAATTTGAGGGCACAAGAAACCATACAAAATAACATAAAAACTAACCAAATAGAAGAGTACAGTAAGTTTTTTCTGTCCGCGGCCAAAGGTTTAAAACCTTAATAAATCTAAATACATAAGGCGCGTGACAGATTTCGGTTAAACTGACGCATTCAAAACAGGTTTTGAGATTTTTTTTTGTAGTGACCGACCCTCTCCTAATTGTGCATCGTCTTGAAGTTTGCTATTATAAAATGGTGAGTTTTCACCGACTCTTCCGTGGCTTCTTTTGTATTGATGATTCATATATTTAGCTAATGTTAATTTTAAATCGTAAATTCTCTTGACATCTGTTATAGCTTTTATTGTCATAATATTATTCATTGATTACTTATTGAGGGGAATGTGTACTGTTTGTATTTTTATGCCATGTCAGATTATTTGTATTCGTATTACAACCAGCGATGTCAACAACATTGAAAGTTATTACTTATTGACACCACCAATAAATCAATTTCAGCTAGGTTCTAAATTTCACTCCGATGGTTGGACTACACACTCTTGGAGTCAACCACCTTTTGCATCCAATCATTTCACTACACAAATTTCGAATGACACTAGCGCCACCGTTTTAATTGATTTCATTAACTTAAACCTAATATTTTTTGCTCATATTAATGTCAGCACATGAGAATAAAATTTCCGATTTTTTAAGACCAAGTTCGTTTAATTCTGTTGAGTCTGTACCGAGTTATTTGCGTTGATAAACAGAGAGACAGAGAGAGAGAGAGTCCAGGAGAGACGGCCGTGTTTTTTTTACCACCATCCACTCCTCCAGATTAGAAGCTCCCCCTTTCGGGTCGCAGCAGTCTTCATTTGTTTTTTGTCTTTTTCCTGACTGCTGCGAGCCCTTCGGGCTCGCAATAAGTGGTTTATTGACATGTTTGTATCATATTAACTGTTGTTCACAAAACCGTATTGAACCGAGTAAAACATCGATGGCAAATATAGCATGCACAGAGAAATAAAATTGTATTGGTATATAACAGAGCTGATAGAAATACTAAAACCTGATGTTTTATTGCCGATTTGGTTCTATTGATCTGTTTTGCTATTAACTTGTGTGCCTTAACACTATGTATAAAAATATTATTGAATTTTATTAATTGGCCTATTATGTAGAAGTATACAAACAAGCGCAATATGATTGTTTTAACGTTTGAATTTCTATGCTGGTTCATATATTCAGTCCTGAAAAATCCAGAGCGAGAAGATATCATTATTTGTTGGCCGCAGAAGCTAAATAGAGGAATTTCTATACCCCAATCACAATGCGAAAGTATCCTATATTATAAAATATAAAAACTAATATAAATAAATACTATAATTTTAAAAATATCTATCTTCCAATTTTTTCCAAATAATTTCCTTACCGACTTTTATGTTGTACAACTTAAAATTGTTTTGTTATGACCACCGCAGTTTCGTGGTTGCGCTGATTTCCTCCCTCTTATTTGTCATCGCTGTGGGCGGCATAGTTACTTACGTAGTCCTTTCTCAATTAGGAATCATACCCAAATCAAGTAGGTAACATATAATTTTGGTTACTATTTCAAATATATTATAAATGCATTTGTATAGCTGAAATCCCAAAAGAGCAGAAAAGTCAGACCCAGGTGCCGAAACTGATGAATCCTCTTGTGGATTACTCCACAGCAAAAGGAAATTATTCTTTAACATTAATTTAATAAAAACTCTTTTATCATGACATTTTTGCATTATAACGGGTTGTTATTTTATTTAGGTATTTTTGGAAAAAACGCTAACAAAAAATCATCGTCATCGGTGTGTTCTAATGGCGAATGTAAAGGTAATTGATAATTCTCTGAGGATTAAATATGTATTTGAGTCAACTTAATCGTGATCATATATATCAGCATTGATTGATTCCATGGATGAAAAGGCCGACCCGTGCAAAGATTTCTATCAGTACGCTTGTGGCGGATGGATCGCTAAAAATAAGATCCCAGAAAGCGAACCCCGTTGGAATCAAATGGATATCGTCAATAAGCAGACTAATTTTCAGAAAATGTTAAGTATGTAAAAAATTAGGCAACTTATAAATTTACCGCTCTTGTTATGGAAATTTGAATATGCTTATAATTACGTGTAGAAATATTGCAAATGAAAAATGATCCCAAAGATCCGATTCCAGTGAATCAGGCCCGTGATTTCTACGCTGCTTGCATGGATACAAGTAATATGAGCATTACAAATCTGTCGAATAGACCATAAATAACACATAAGTTTACATTATGTCCCTTCCTGATTTACAGAACTAATGGAAACTAAAGGACTGAAGCCACTAACTGATTTATTAGAATCTTATGGAGGTGACGAGACTTTTTGATTTTTTAAACTTAGAAATATTCTATGGATTTAATCTTTCAAGGATGGCCAATGACTTTGGAAAACTGGAAAGAGAGCTCATTTGATTGGTAGGCAACATAACGTCTTATGCATTACACTATTTACTGCAGCTTTATGTTTCATTGATGGAATTTAAAAAAAATGAAGGAAAAAAGCCACCGCTGACAGTCTAAGGCTTTACAATCTGGATATAATGTTCGTCAATATTTACGTCGGTTTAGAAAAAAAGAACAGCTCTCTGAATACCATCTACGTATTATAATTAATCATATTAATTCCTGAAGTTGAAATCCTATATAATAATAACAATATAATAGCCATACATTAAATTCATTAGATTACTCAAACTGAAGAGATAAGAAGTCAGACTCGTATCCAATCGTTGCTTGGGGATGTAACGACAAATAAGAAACCCATGTTTACTAAAGGCATTAATAAAAAAACGAAACGAATAAAGAGAAATGAAAATGAGGCTGACACTGATAGTAATTCATCAGCAACAAATGAGGATAATGTGGCAACCGATAATAACTCCCCAGCAGAAAATGAAGAAAAAGTGGCCAATATTGACTCCCAACCAACAAGCGAAGATGTGGCAATGGCAGAGGTTTATCGCGTTTACATTACAAGAGCCGCCAAAGCCATAAGAGACTCCTCCAATTCAAAAAATAAAGCTACCGACGACCAAATAAAGAACGATGTTAATGATTTACTACGATTTGAAAATGAACTTCAACAGGTAATAATTTAAAATATCTAGCATTTCTGTTCTTGTCCAGATAATTAGTTGTACACATTTTTTTTACTTTATAGATAAAGACGGCAATTATAGAAAACAGGAATAAATCTGAAACAGGATTAGCTGGAGTATATACTTCCATGTCAATCAGCGAGCTCCAGAAATGGACTGATAGCAGTGTCGAAAAACCTTCTGCTCATGCAAAAGTAAAAGTTCTGTTTTTAGATTGCATAATAACAATCGTATTTTTTTACATTTTGATCGTATTATTATCAGATTGACTGGTTGAATTACTTAAAAAGAATTTTCTCTCTATCCTCGGTAACGATTTCTAAAAGCGACAGGGTGGTTGTAATCGAGAAGGACTTTTTGAAAGTAAAATAAATAAAAATGATTTAGAATGCAATAGTTTCAAGGTTTTTAAAAAAAATTTAAATTAATTTAGCAAATAATAGCTCTTCTGGACAAAACACCTCTAAGGACAATTGGTTTAAAATTATTATTGTTATAATTGTTTATATTAATAAATAATATTTATTTGATTTTATCCTAGCTAACTTTGTGCACTGGAGTTTCGTTTTTGCCCTTAGTAGCCATACCAACAAGGAAATGAAACAATTGCGATTAAAGTTCAATAGAGAGTATCACGGAGTAGTTGCAACTGACTCGTCCATTGATTGTGTTAAGCTAACCAACGATTTAATGGGCTGGGCGATTAGCTACAAGCTCATTAACGAATGGAACTTTGATGAAAAAGCCAGGAATGATGTAAGTTTGTTTTTTAGATTAAAATATTTCTATATTATTGCTTAATTATTCAAATTAATCTTATAAGACCAAAGTGATGATTGAAAAGTTAAAGAAGGCATTCAAATCTCTTGTGAATGAAACTACGTGGATGGATCCTGTCTCTAAGGTATCAGCCATTGAGAAAGTGAATCACATGATCGCAAAGATAGCATATCCAGATTGGTTGAATAGTAGTAATCCGAGTGTTTTGGAAAGCTATTACAAAGAGGTATATCAAAATAAAACGAAACAATTGTATATTTACATTCGATAATTTTTATTCAAATGATGCATCTATTATAAAGGTGCCCATTAGTAGAGAAAACCATTTTAGCAACATTGAAAGCATTAAAACCTCTCTCAAAGCTCGCAATCTCAGGTCCCTTCGAGAACGAGTCGACCGTAACGAATGGAGTACGACCCCCACGACTGTGAATGCTTTTTACGAGCCTGAATACAATGCAATAAGTATAAAATAAATAATACAAAAAATTGTTCCACACATTATTATCAATTTTAATTAACATAAAGCTTTACCGGCCGGCATCCTTCAAATTCCTTTCTTTGGTCATGGTCGAGCAGCGTAATAAACATTCGATTTATTATTCTCGGTCAATTTGTTCTTAGTCGTTAGTCAAAATACATAAATGCGATTTATTCTATTTTTTTAGCGCAATGAATTATGGTGCCATAGGTACTATTATCGGTCATGAGATTTCCCATGGCTTTGATGACCAAGGTGCAAGAATCAAAATCATTCATATTAGAAAAGTAAATCATTACTATTCTTGGTTTCAATTTATAAAAAAAAGGTCGGCAAACAAACAAAGAAGGGAACGCCGCCGACTGGTGGGTCGGTTCTACACAAGCCAAATACTTGACTTCGACCCAGTGCTTTATCGAACAATACGGAAATTACACCATCCCAAGTGGAACTCACGTTAGAAAATTAAATTAAAAGAACAATATAAAAACAGTATTTACATATTCACATTAACAAATTAGGTGAACGGAGTGACAGCTCAGGGTGAGAACATTGCCGACAACGGAGGCCTTCGTCAAGCTTTCCGCGCTTACAAACTCTTTGTTGATGAGAACGGTGCTGAACCCAAACTACCTGGCTTGGAGAATTTCACGGCTGAGCAACTATTCTTTCTTAGCTACGCCAACTCCTGGTGTGGTAATATAACTCCCGAAGAGCTGGAGAATCAGATCAAGGTGGACATGCACACACCAAACCGATTCCGTGTGATTGGATCGCTTTCAAACAACGAAGACTTCGTTCGCGAGTTCAAGTGCCCAGCTGGAAGTGCTATGAACCGAAAAAACAAGTGCATTGTCTGGTAGACTTAACACCAAACTTAAGCCTAAAAAGTGATGGGTTAGCTAAGTAACAGGCCTTTTGTGTGCTACTATGCTGATCGTCGCAAATATATTGTAGTCTTGATTAGCTTTGAAATGTTTCGATAGCTTAAAAAATTGATATATAATGATTCAAGTAGTAACATACACCAAATACAATATAATTAATAACAGTATCATAAATTTTCTTTTCGCTTATTGTCTGGAACTGAAAAATCTAAAGAACTGGATTTGGTTTGTTCTGCTGTATTTATAGTTTTGATGCTACTGAGCAGCAGATAAATCCGCTCTGGTTGCGTTAATTGTCATCGAATACAATAGTAAGTGATACAAACGATATAGTATGTGTCATATCAATCCGTAAAATTGTCGCTTTTAGAAGTGAACAGCAATTAAATAAAATAAGAAAACTTCAATGAATTATTGTGTGTAATAGCTCAAGAGTTAACATTTGCGAGCCATTCATCATCATCTGACTGGAAGAGTACGGAGTCTATCAATAAGTTCCCTCGGTAGCTCCATCTCTTTTGAAAGAGGACATTCCGCATTTAAAGTGATGAGAGAATATCACATGAATGAAGAAAGAAGGGGAAAGAAATCGCAGCGTGGTATTAGCTTGACCTATTTGAAACAATGTAATGCATATGCAAAAGTAACTAACCCAGGTAAAAAAGTGACGTACTTAAGTACGTACTAGACGTCCTAAAGTATGTCCATTATGTCCTAGACGTACTGAAGTATGTTGAAGTATGTCCTACACGTACTGAAGTATGTCTAATATGTACTTTGCACTTTGTACTTGTGAGTAGTACGTCCTAAAGTATGTATGGAAGTACATACTTTTACAAGTACGTCCTAAAGTATGTCCAATTGTCCAGTATGTCCTAAAGTATGTCCTACGTTACGTAGGACATGTACGTAGGCTACGTACTAAAAGTATGTCCAGTACGAACTAAAGTACCTTAGCTAAAAAAATTCTAAGTCCATTGCTGTGGCCCTATGGCAAAAGCAAAACGAGCTGGAGTATGTACAGGTGATGTTTTTTTATTGTTTTTAATTATGAATATCTACCCGTCTACCGTATAGGACTGAATCCAATTTTCCTGACCCCTTAAGCAGCTTTGTAGTAATCATACTGTCATGTAATATACAGCATTTAAGGTGTATAGCCGTATATCCACCACTACAGACTAGCTGAAGTCAGTTACTTAATATAAGATTGGAAGTTGCAACTGTGACCTGCGAAAAAAAATTCGCAAATCACAACTCTAAAACTAAAAGTATTTATATGTAAAAACTATTAGTTTAGTAAGTGTTCGGTGGTTGAGTGGTCAGCGTTCTCGTCTTGTAATCGGAAGGTAACTGGTTTAAATACTTGACGGGACGAAATTTTTTAAATTTTTTTTTTAAATTGTAAATTCATGTCTGAATGTTATAACAGTAATATGTAGAATATTTTAGGCACATTTTTGCTGGTAAAAATATATATATTTTGAATTAAAACGTACTAGCGCATGTACTTGCCGACGTACTTTAGGACATACTTTAGGACATGAATGTAGTACGTTCTTGAAATCTCATCAAGTACAAAGTACCAAGTACAAAGTGTCCAAAAATAGGACATACTTCTAGTACGTATTTCGAAATGTCCTAAAAAAACGTACTTTAGTACGTCACTTTTTTACCACATGCTCTTTTTCTCACTTTTTGAGATTTCGGTCAGACTTTAAAGGCCATTATCGAGCGCTTCAATTGTTCACACTATAATACAAAGTGCTGCGAGAAACTTTTGTTGTAAGAGTATCAGCATCTCAGCTTAAAGCATATACCCGAAGCAGGTTCGAAAAAATCAGCATTATGTAACAAGGTTCAGAAAATGGTTGAATTCGATAATCTAAATAACATTATAACCATATATGCCAACCTTTAGTCATATGGTTCAGTATTTAAGTGCAACGAATATAAAATCAATCAATTCTCAATGATTCATTTTTCGGATGGATTTTCATAAATATATAAGATAATAATAGTTCTTATTATAATTTTATTGTAGCGGGATAATCAATCAACGCTTTTGAATATTAAATGGGTAAGCAAACGGACAAAGAAGGGAAATCTCTCGACTGGTAGACAGCTGATGCAGAGAAAAACTATTCGTCTATGATTAAGTAATTTAAAAAGTATGATTAAGCTTTACTGAGCAATACAACACTTACACGGTCCCCAGTGGAACTCACGTGCGTATTATTGCTGATTTTCAGTCTGCTGCGTTGCAGCTATTGTTGATAGATCTAATTTAAAAAAAAAAGTGGACGGAGGGAGCACCCACAATGAGAACATTTCCAACAACGTCGGCCTCCGTCAAGTTTTCCGCACCTACGAACTCTTCGTGGAGGCGAACGGAGCAGAACCAAAGTTGATAACCAAAGAGGATAAGCACACTCCAAATCGGTTCCGTATGTAATCGGTTTTATTTCTAATAACGAAGATTTCGTTCACGTGTTTAAATGCTCGGCTGGAAGTGCTATGAACCGCAAAAATAAGTGCGCAGTCTGGTAGGTTAGGCACTAAATAAAAACCTATTAAGTGATGGACCAGCAGAGAAGAAGCCAGTCTGTCTGATGCGTTGCTGTTCATTAGTAATATATGTTATTATGTTGTAGTCTCTATTATAGTTTGATTGATGAGTAAAGTTTTTTTTTACAATATTCAATTAAACAATAGTAATATCACAGTATATTACTGTGGTACATCTCTAATATACTGTGGTAATATGATACTATTAAGACATTTCAATGTTTGTTGTATGGCACTGTACCCGCTAAAGAGCTGGTAAGTGGTAGGCAGCTCTGACTGTTTTGTATTTGAAGAGTTTCACACCGTGTGTTCTATAGAATTTCTTTTGTAGGAATCGTGTTTAATAATATATTGAACAGGAGATAAACGAGCTTATGTATATTACATACATAATTACAATCGTTTTTAATGCTTCCCCATTTTTTTATCGATCTGTTTTCTTGCCCGAAATTTCTTTTAATTACCGTGACGTGTGTATTAGTGTATACGCGTGTGCTGTACACACATATCAACAAAGAATTAATTATACTGAAGCTTACATTTCGCAATCAATAAAATATTATTATCATTCTGTCTTCGGTTCTGGTTCTGAAAAGGTTTTTGGACTATATGAATATAATTTAGTGTGTTGAGAATCAGCTGTATTGAGGAGACACGAAAACGAACAGTTCCGTCATTATTCACCGCCAGCGCAAAATGAAGAAGTATAGACCGTTTTTTTCAAAATTCAAATTTTAAATAAATATGGCATTACCCCATCATTTACCGATTACAATTATATGTCCCCTATTGTGTTTTCCAGTTGTAATATTGTTCTAAAACATCTTATCGCCGAAATTTATGTATACTCCTTAGATTCGGGATTGTGCTCATTTCTTCAATCTTATTTCTCGCTGTTGTGGGAGTCGTAACAACCTACGTCATCTTATCCCAACTATCCGGCATTTCTGAAAAGAGTACAGTTTATTTATCATAAATTAAATTGATATTAATAATCTGAATCATCAAAGCCTGATATGTGCGATTGTAGCTTTTACAGGAAAAAGTGGAATAAACAAGAAATCGGCAGCTTGTACCACCCCCGAATGCAAGTCCGCTTCAGGTTTAACTAAAATGTCGTATATATTAAAAGTTAAAATGAAGCAACATATTCTATATTTGAAATAAGTGTAAAATTGTATGATTGAATCAATAACTCATCAGTCTTGTCTGCTTTGATTGAACATTAATCAAATAGAACCATTTTATCATCGCATTGTAACGGGTTGTTATTTTATTTAGATGTTTTTCGAAACAGTACTAGCGCAAAATCATCGTCATCGGTGTGTTCTAATGGCGAATGTAAAGGTAATTAATCATTCTCTGAAGATTAAGTTATTACGTCAACTTAATCGTGATCAAATATATCAGCATTGATTGATTCTATGAATGAAAAGGCCGACCCGTGCAAAGATTTCTATCAGTACGCTTGTGGCGGATGGATTGCAAAAAATTAGATCCCAGAAAGCGAACCCCGTTGGAACCAAATGGATATCGTCAATAAGCAGACTAATTTTCAGAAAATCTTAAGTATGTAAAAAGTTAGGCAACTTATAAATTCACCGCTCTTGTTATGGAAATTATAATATGCTTATGATTACGCATAGAAATATTGCAAATGAAAAATGATCCCAAAGATCCGATTCCAGTGAATCAGGCCCGTGATTTTTACGCTGCTTGCATGGATACAAGTAATATGAGCATTACAAATCTGTCAAATAGACCATAAGTAACATACATAAGTTTACATAATGTCCTTTCCTGATTTACAGAACAATTGGAAAATAAAGGACTGAAGCCACTAACTGATTTATTAGAATCTTATGGAGGTGACGAGACTTTTTAATTTTTTAAACTTCAAAATATTCTATGAATTTAATCTTTCAAGGATGGCCAATGACTATGAAAAACTGGAAGGAGAGCTCATTTGATTGGTAGGCAACATGACGTCTTATACATTATACTATTTATTCAGCAGTTATAATGGTTCATTGATGGAATTAAATAAAAATGTGAAGGAAAAAAGCCACGGGTGATGGTCTAAGGCTTTACAATCTGGATATCATGTTCACCAACATTTACGTCGGTTTAGACAAAACGAACAGCTCTCTGAATACCATCTACGTATTATTGACTATAATAATTCTATTGGTTAAAAACAATATAACAGCCATACTATAATTTTATTTAGATTACGCAAGCTGAAGAGACAAGGAGCCCGAATCGTATTCAATCATTAATTGGAGATGTATCGTTGAATAAGAAGCCAATTGTTATTAACGCCATTAATAAAAAGTCGAAAAGAATAAGGAGAAATGAAAACCAGGCTGACGCTGATGATAGTAACTCATCAGCAACAAATGAAGAAAAGGTGGCAGCCAATATTGACTCCCCAACAACAAATGAAGATGTGGCAATGGCAGAAGTTTATCGCGTTTACATTACGGGAGCGGCCAAAGCCATAAAAGACTCCTTCAATCCAAAAAATAAAGCTAGCGATGACCAAATAAAGAACGATGTTAATGATTTACTACGATTTGAAACTGAACTTCAACATGTAATAATGTAAAATATCTAGCATTTCCACTTTTGTTTTTGCCCAGATAATAATTGTACACATTTTTTTTTCAATTTATAGATAAAGACGGCAATTACAGAAAACAGGAATAAATCTGGAACAGGGTTAGCTGGAGTATATACTTCAATGTCAGTCATCGAGCTCCAGAAATGGACTGATAGCAGTGTCGAAAAATCTTCTGCCCATGCAAAAGTAAAAGTTCTGTCTTTAGATTGCACTATACAATCATCTTTTAATACTTTGGATCGTATTATTATCAGATTGACTGGTTGAATTACTTAAAAAGCATTTTCTCTCTATCCTCGGTAACGATTTCTAAAAGCGACAGGGTGGTTGTAATCGAGAAGGACTTTTTGAAAGTAAAATAAATAAAAATGATTTAGAATGCAATAGTTTCAAGGTTTTTAAAAAAATTTAAAATTAATTTAGCAAATAATAGCTCTTCTGGACAAAACACCTTTAAGGACAATTGGTTTAAAATTATTATTGTTATTATTTTTATTAATAACTGATACATATTTGATTTTGTACTAATTTATCCTAGCTAACTTTGTGCACTGGAGTTTCGTTCTTGCCCTTGGTAGTCATACCAACAAGGAAATGAAACAATTGCGATTAAAGTTCAATAGAGAGTATCACGGAGTAGTTGCAACTGACTTGTCCATTGATTGTGTTAAGCTAACCAACGATTTAATGGGCTGGGCGATTAGCTACAAGCTCATTAACAAATGGAACTTTGATGAAATAGCCAGGAATGATGTAAGTTTGTTTTTTAGATTAAAATATTTAATATTATAGCTTAACTATTCCAATTAATTTTATAAGACCAAAGTAATGATTGAAAAGTTAAAGAAGGCATTCAAATCTCTTGTGAATGAAACTACATGGATGGATCCTGTCTCCAAGGTATCAGCCATTGAGAAAGTGGATCACATGATTGTAAAGATAGGATATCCAGATTGGTTGAATAGTAATAATCCGAGTGCCTTGGAAAGCTATTTCAAAGAAGTATAACAAAATAAATCAAAAAATGTATATAATTACATTCGATAACTTTTGTTTAAATGTTGCATCTATTATAAAGGTGTCCATTAGTAGAGAAAACCATTTTAGCAACATTCAAAGCGTTAAAACCTCTCTCAAAGCTCGCAATCTCAGGTTCCTTCGAGAACGAGTAGACCGTAACGAATGGAGTGCGACCCCCACGACTGTGAATGCCTTTTACGAGCCTGAATACAATGCAATAAGTATCAATCAAATAATACAACAAATTGTTCAACACATTGTATTATTATTTTAAATAACATAAAGCTTTACCGGCCGGCATCCTTCAAATTCCTTTCTTTGGTCATGGTCGAGCAGCGTAATAAACATTCGATTTGTTATTCTCGATTCATTTTCCTTAGTCGTTAGTCGAAATATATATATGCGATTAATTCTATTTTTTAGCGCAATGAATTATGGTGCCATAGGTACTATTATCGGTCATGAGATTACCCATGGCTTTGATGACCAAGGTACAATCACAGCCATCTGTATTAAAAAAGTAAACAGCTATTTATTTTATTTTTTTTTGGGTCCCAATAAAAAAAAAGGTCGCCAAAATAACAAAGAAGGGAACGCCGCCGACTGGTGGGTCGGTTCTACACAAGCCAAATACTTGACTTCGACCCAGTGCTTCATCGAACAATACGGAAATTACACCATCCCAAGTGGAACTCGCGTTAGAAAATCAAATTTAGAAGATCAAATTTCATTCATACAATACAGTATTTATACAATCACATATAAAAATTAGGTGAACGGAGTGTCAGCCCAGGGTGAGAACATTGCCGACAACGGAGGACTTCGTCAAGCTTTCCGCGCCTACAAACTCTTCGTTGAGGCGAACGGTGCTGAGCCCAAACTGCCTGGCTTGGAGAAGTTCACGGCTGAGCAACTATTCTTTCTTAGCTATGCCAATTCCTGGTGTAGCAACGAAACTCCCGAAGAGCTGGAGAACCAGATCAAGGTGGATATGCACACACCAAAACGATTCCGTGTAATTGGATCGCTTTCAAACAACGAAGACTTCGTTCGCGAGTTCAAGTGCCCAGCTGGTAGTGCTATGAACCGCAAAAACAAATGCGTTGTCTGGTAGTCATTCAACTCAAAATTTAAAGTTCTATAATGAGTTGGGCTAATAAAGAAGCAGCCAGTTAATCAGAATGTCTGATATTTCGCTTCATCTTCGTAGTTTGATTGATTTGTGTAGTCTTATTGAGTGTAATAATATGCACCAAATACAATGGTAGCATCGATTGCATTAGAATTAGGTAGTTCGGGCTCTTAATCGTTACGGTCAAATCGTTATTTTCGTTTTAGTACGATTAACTCAATTATATTATAATTATTGTTAAGCATATGAATTCAACATCATATCATCCTCGAGGACTTGAAGACTAATTTTTGGTGTACTATGATTTTTTTAAATGGTAAATAAAATAAAAATTTTATGGAATTCTCTGATTTTTCACATTTTTCTTGAATTTTGGATTGTCCGTCCGTTATTCGAAAATGAGTCAATCAGAAAAAACTTTCCGTGATAATTACTAATGAAGCAGCAATCAATAATCAAACCAAACTAATTAAAATTACACCAAAATCCTTGTATTACGGTACTCAATCAACTAATATAGTTTTGTCCGAAACCCCATCAATTTTGACTGAAACTTGACTGCATAATAAATCAAAGCTTCCTTGATTAATTTCTGTTTTAATAGCCATGCACATGATATGTCAAGGTGACACGTGCGTCAGTGGTGATAGGCCCTCAACGCTGACCTCAATAAAAACAGCAATAAACATTTGTTTACAATCTCCGATATTTCTCTTAAAATATTAATCGTGCTTGTATTCGTTGCTTTCCGTATTATTTACGTATACAAAGATATAAAACCGCGCGCTTTCATTGATCCGTTTATTTTTCATTTGAAGTTGGTTTTATTGTTATAATAACGCTGCTTATTTTAATATTATCTCACTGTGTACAGCGATTGTTTCTATACACCAACGCAAAAGAGTTAAAATGTACGCGATCAATGTGGTCCGATGACGTACATTCCACTATGTTTGGCTATTAATTTCGAGTTAGATATACTGAAACCAAAGAGGACATTGGTTGAGGGAGCCAACCAAGCAGTTGCCAAATTGCATGGAAGAGAAATAAGTCAAGATTGTCCTATTTTCTCGGATTATTAGAAGATTCTACACCATCGATTCATTAGCGACGATAACATAACATGCAGAAGTGTGTATTAAATTTTAGTTAATACTACACTTATATATGCATTGATTTATTTGATTTGATTATAATAGGCCTGTGCTGATTGGAATACTAATATGTCTGATAGCTCTTTTAGCAGGAATCACCTATCTCATCATATCTCAAGGTAGAATATAAGAATCATTGCCATAGTTACTATGTACTGTACTTATTTATCTATGTAACGAAGCAAAACCTTTGAAAATTTTAGGAAATAGTTATGACCCGAAAGTGTATTGCACCACACCAGAATGCCTCACTTCTGGTAATTTCTGAATTTTTAAAATATATCCCTCAATTTTTTCAAAGTTCATTATCCCTTTAGCATCTGCTTTGCTCGATTCGATGAATCAGAAAGTGGATCCGTGCAATGATTTCTTCCAGTACGCTTGCGGCGGGTGGATCGCTAAAAATAAGATCCCGAAAAGTGAATCCCGCTTGATTCAGATGGATATAGTGATGCAACAGCTATCCTCTAAAATCCTAAGTATAATATTCATTTCATTAATGTTTTTAATGTTTGTCATCCTAAAACAAATTGTTATTTCTATAATGAATACATTAGAGATCTTAAACGCTTCAAACGATCCCAACGATCCGAAACCTGTGAATCAAGCCCGCGATTTTTACGCTGCTTGCACCGACATCAGTAAATTCAAAAATTCCTTTATACAAAAAAGTTTCCGCTGATAAATAGTTTTAATTACGCAGAGCGATTGGAAACTGTTGGACTTGACTATCTAACTCATTTTTTAAGCTTATTTGGAGGTGAAATACGAAACTAAACTATCATGGTCAACGCTAATAGTAGTATTTTTTTTCTAATTCTTATGTTAGGTTGGCCCATGACTTTGAGCTATTGGAATGAGTCCTCATTTCTTTGGTAATCGCAAAAAAATTAAAAAAATACCTTAAGTAGGTATTGAAAGAGTACTAAATAAGTTTTTTAAGGGGCGAAGCAGCGGCCTCTGGCCTAGCAATTTACAATTTGGGAATTTTCCACAACATCTACAACTCTGTGGACAAAAAGAACAGCTCTCTGAACATTATCTACGTAATTGATCTTTTAGCACATTTGAACTTGTTTTTTAACTACTAATTATCGCTTGCTAGATTGATCAAACTAACAATTTGATTACCCCTAAATCGGGGACAATCGCTGATCCGTGGAACTCACCTAAAATGGCCGCTTACATGGAATACATTACCGAAGCTGCTAAAGCCATCAGAAAATCGCTGAAATCCCGTGCTAGCGACCGACAAATCGAGCAAGATGTCGATGATTTGCGCAAGTTTGAGTTTGAATTATCAAAAGTATGTGACTAACAAAAGAAAATCCGAAAAACTATTTAATAGTGTAATTCACAATATGAAAATAGATTGTTACGCCTGATGATCTTCGTCGCAGTGGTCCACGGATGTACAACCCCATGACACTCGATGAACTCCAAAGATGGACTGACAGTTTCTATACTACTAAACGACATGCTAAAGTACTAAGCCTATTATAGTTTGCTGAAAATTATGAACGATATTTTTTTAAAACTAATAATTATCAAAAATAATTAGATCAACTGGGTGAAATATGTGAGCGATATTTATTCTATATTTGAGTCTCTGGATGGGATAACCAAACATGAGAGAGTTGTTGTGGTTGAGAAAGACTACATTAAGGTAAATCAATATTCTCTTTTAATATCTAAAATTCTAAATATATATAGATTACATTTCTGAATTAGAAATTTGTGGAACTTCTTGAAATAACGCCATTAAGGACAATCGGTAATTCGTTTAAATATTGCTTTACTATAAATTTCTGAAAATAAAAATAAATTGCTTTATCCATTAGCCAACTACGTGCACTGGCGTTTTGTTAGTTTCCTCATGGGTGAAACAACTCAGGAGATGAAGAACTTTCAGTTTAAGTTTCGAGAAGCAACTGAAGGCATTGGCAAACCTTTGGATCTGCCCACTTCTTGTGCTAAAGCAGCCAACGATCTTTTTGGCTACGCCATAAGTTACAAGTACATCGAATCCAATTTCGATGATAGAGCTAAAAATGAGGTAGATCAATTGATTGAAGATGTAATATGCTAAACATGTACCTTAAATACCTTACATAAATTTATGTTGCAACTTTGCAGATAAAAGTGATGATTCATAATTTGAAAACAGCGTTCAAGGCTTTAGTGAATGAGGCTACTTGGATGGATGCTTCAACCAAAGCAATCGCTCGTGAAAAAGTTGATCACATGATCGAAAATATTGGATACCCCGATTGGATAAGGAATAAAAAGAAACTGGAAAACTACTACAAAGAAGTAAAGAAAAAAACTTATTTAGAACTGCAATATGTATGTCTCTTATAATGGTTACTATAGGTGAAAATAGATAGAGATGATCATTTTGGGAACCTTCAAAAAACCAAGGCATTTCTTAATCTACTGAACTACAAGAATCTTCGAACACCGACTGATCGCCACCGATGGGAGATGGCTCCAACTGTCGTTGACGCTCAGTACAATGTTGAAATGAATGCAGTTAGTAAGTAAACAGCCTTAAAGTTACCCTTTTCTGTCTTTAATTGTATTGATTGTCCGCTTAATTAACATTAGCTTTTCCTGCTGGAATCCTCCAATTTCCTCTTTTTGGTCATGGTAGATTGGCGTAAGTACATTTATCACAGAGCTCTTCTATTTCTTTTCTTTTATCATATTTATATCTTGGTATCTATTAATATACCTTGCAGTGCACTTAATTATGGTGGAATGGGTTCCGTTATTGGTCATGAAATCACGCATGGCTTTGATGATGAAGGTATAATTATAATGGTAATACTAATAAACTACTATGCTTAAATATTGTTAACCCTAATTCTAACAGGACATCAGAGTGACAAGTTTGGAAATACCGCCAATTGGTGGATGGGGAATACTCTAAAAAACTACAAAGATCGTGCTCAATGTTTCATCGATCAATACAATGAATACACCGTTGAAAATGGACTACAAGTATTATGCTATGCAGTAATAGTACAATTTAAAAATAGTAACACCTTATTTAATTTTAATGTAGGTTAACGGCGTGACAACTCAGGGTGAGAACATTGCAGACAATGGTGGTCTCCGCGAAGCTTTTCGAGCCTACCAACTCTTTTTGAAGGAAAATAATGGTGCGGAACTCAAGTTACCCGGCTTGGAGCAGTTTTCTTCTGAGCAGATTTTCTTTCTTCAATACGCCAATTCTTGGTGCGGCGTTGAACTACCAGAGCGATTGGAGATCCAGCTCCTTGTGGATCCTCACAGTCCGAACCGTTTCCGTGTCATTGGACCGCTTTCTAACAACGAAGATTTCGTTCGCCTGTTCCAGTGTCCGGCTGGAAGTCCCATGAACCGCAGGAAAAAGTGCATTCTCTGGTAGACAAGGGAGATTCAATTAACACTTAAATATGACACGATATAATGAAATTTATTTTGGTTTTAATTCTTGTGATATGGTATTCCTCTCTATAGAAATGAAAAATACAATATTTGGGCCTGCACATGACTTATCAATTCTCCTTTTGGAATTCGCGCTTTAAAACGCCACCTAGCGGTCGTAAGAAAAAACTCACTGTACAGGAACTGTCAAAATTATTGTCAAAACACGTGGAAAAGTCTGCTAGACTGCTAGTGCCTAGTGGAAGAGAAGGCATGGCGGCATTTAAACCACACTACACTCTGTGTCCGCTCCTAGGAGCTCACAATTTAGTTGGAATTAGTGCTGATAAAGAAGAAAGTACGATACTCGTCACTCTAGGTCCCAACATCATTGTCAAACATAAAGTACGTATTTTTACAACTTAAATTATTTGTAAAATTTAAATCATACTAGAACTGTGTATACTTCTCCCATCAAAGCTCTCTGATCAGAAGCCTCTGAAAAGCTGGAGTACTCGTCAGTCCAATCAGATCACATGTCACAGCACTTATGACTCAAACAGTGAAAAATATGTTGGAGTACTGAACAAGAAACATGTCTGCTTGTGGAGCGAGGAGGAATCCAACCTTGAAGATGTCAAAAAGCACACTGTAAGTATAATAATGTCTTAACATAATTTTTTAAAATTGCATTTTAGGTAATATTCCAATTACTCAGTTTTCATCAGCGATCCACACAATTCATTCTACCCATGGGAAGCCTTCCATCATTGTCTTTGAAAATGGTTATAGCGAAAACCTAGACATTAGTATCCACAGGAGGAAAGAGGAGAAAGCTGGCCTCCTAAGCCCTGGTGAGGTCATAAAGAAAACTTTCTTGGAGAGAATCAAGGACCAAATAATATTGGTTGTCTATACATCTTCTAATAAGGTATATACTTAATTAATGAAAAATAGTTTATTTATCTGTCTTTATTAAATTTTTTTTTTTTTTTTTTTTGCATCAGGTTTACTATGTTCGGCTTGCAAGTGATGGAACTCCAGAAGGAAACCTGAGCTTCACTCTATCCAAAAATGGAGCCAAGAATATTGGGGCTGTGGTCGTTAATGACGGCAACACTGTTACCATCATCGCATTATGTAAATTTTAAGTAAAAAATAAATATTTTTTACTTTATTAATAGCAAAATTTTATAGGGTCTGATGGAGATATGGTGCAGTACTCTGAACAAGGAGCTGTTCTTGCCACTTACAAACTATCTGGCATCTGCCTTTCTAGCCCAGTAGCAATGTTAATGCTCGATGCCACTCACATGGCCATCTACGGAGCCGATGTGACTGAAGAAGGCGCAGTTCTGCTCCTCTTTGACTTGAAATTCGGGATGAACGTCGCTGTCAGAAGACTTAAATTCTTTTGCGATCCTCCGCATCTCTACTGCCTGCCGGCCAATAATGTCTTGATGCTCTGCGTCGTCCAGAATCTTGTGGTTGTACCCTACATCCTCCAACCTTCTCTACTCTGGAATTTGGTTGACAGTACTCAATTACCATCAGGTAACAAAAATCAGCATATATCCTATTTTTAAATACTAATTTTTGAAATTATTTAGAAACAAAAGCGAAGCCCCAAGTTTCAACTTGGATTTCTGAAGATATAGCCGACGTACCGACTCTCCCGAATCCGCTCAAGTTCGGTAAAGAAGAGCTAAACATCCTGGCATCTTCTTTGTGGGAGTCGAATGCTTCAAGTTGTCGCTTCTTTGACGAACTTTTACCTTCGCTGAAGGATGATAAGGATGTTAAAGGGATCTATCTCTTGTTGGCCACTGTCAAAGACCTTCCAGAGAAGTGGCTAGCTGATTTACTCAACTTCGCTCTTGAAAATGAAGGGACGAAAGACTTACTTGAAATCTTACTCTCGCTCTCGTTCTCTGATGTCGTGCTTTTAAGCTTTCTGAGAAAGAAGTTGACTACAAAGTCGACTATATCGCTCTTGGAAGATTTGGCACTTCGTCTGGAAACGTGCAAGTGGTCCCAAGATGTTCAAGAAAACAAACCGGGCGTGAATAAAGTGGTGGATTGGATATCCCTGGTGTTGGACGCACATCATCACGAACTGCTTATTGCTGGAAGTGATGCTAAAGTGAGGAAACTGATTGAAAGGCTCGGGCAGTTAGTTACGGACAGTGTAAGTGTTTTATTCTTTTGTTCCCCAAACTTTAATTTTTATTAAATACATATTTTTATTTCTATAGCATGAATTTCTTGATTGTTTGGGTCAATCTGAAGCATTGATTGGCTTACTGGAACACAAGAAGAAGCCTCCAGAGAACAGGCGCAAAGATTGGTACGCAATTGAAGTTGTGCGGCTGTTGTAAGTTTGGTTATCGAAATCAATACATGTGTTTGGCCGGCTTATACCGGTATTCATGAAAATTGTATTTCCGAAAATTTCCTCTATAACACAATAAAGGTTACAAGCAGCTCAGCTAACAAGTTCCCCCATTCTACGGTAAAAAAAAAATAAAGAGACAGTGTTGAAGCCTCATTTAGTTATCTTTGAGAATTTTATAATAAGTTTCTCATTCAAACCCTATCATTTTGCCCTTACTATTGACGATCTTCACATCCTTATTTTCCGATTTTTCACACCATCCTCCTCGACATTTGCGAGCTCGACAGAAAAAGTGCCAAAAGCACTCCCACGAATTAAGATGGACTTGATTCACTATGTCTCCAGTGGGAAGATAAATAACTTCCATGGTATCGCGGAATGTAGACGAGTGCCCCTTAACGTGTGAATACATGGGTTTCCAAGGATTCCTCCAGACTGCCGCCTGGTGGTTTGTGCACACTTTTTTGTGTACCGTATTCGATCCGTCTTTCTTCCCTTGACTCACTTGCCCGACGTAGCTTATGTTGAAAGTGATCGCATCAGAGGAGCATCTCTTGCAGCGAATTCCATAGATAACATTTTGGGTTTGACTACAGTTTTCTTGTGGCTTGGACAGGACGAGTCTCGATATTTTATTGAAGCTGGCAGTCCGAATTGTTTGGTTCCCATTACAAGTGATCAAGGTCTCGGTATTGGAAAATTGGTCATTGGGTTTGGTAAATTGGCCTTTGACGTCAAGGTAAATGGCTATTGAATCTTCAATCAATACATGCCAGCTATCTTTTTTATCGTTTGAGGGATCTGTAGGCTCTATAGAGGCAATTATAAGCCCTTCGTAGCGGGATTCGAAACCGGCGTAGTGATCTTTCGACATTATTTTTGAGATGGTTTCGTACAGTTCGTAGAAATGACGGTTTTTTGTTTTTCGGTCCGTGCCGAGTTTGCCGTTCGTCCGTAAGAAATGTAATTTGTTGCACAGTTTCAGACGTAGCTCTAAAATATTGTGCTGTTCTACAGGTGCGTGACGATCGTCATTATTCTGAGCTGCCGGGGCCGCTGTTTAAGGCATTCGAATAATTTATAGACAAAATATTATAGCTTGGCTTGAGTACCTTATGTTTACCTTGCACCTCAATTATTGTATTGGTGAACAGCTTTGAACGACCGAAGCAATTGGGCAAATATTTTAGCCAAAAAGGCATGGCTAATGAGCTAATAGGTTACGTCTTAATATATGTCCTACAGTTTTTTTTAGAAGAACGAATGAGTTTATATAATATTCCAATCGTAGTGTCTTAAAAGCAGGGTGTGGTGAGCTCAGCACCATCGAACAAAATGATGACAAGCTCAGCGCTAGTCTTTTATTAATTATAAGGTCCCTAATAAATTGATTAAAATAAATTGGAATAACTGATGGCCAATACAAGCATGAATACAGAATTGATTTTGTGAAAAATACACATTGGCTCGTTGCGTGTTTGTTCATATTTGTCACCATGGTAATATTAATCAAAATGTTAATGTATATTTTTAATTGAACCACTGGCGCACGTGGCAGTTCGACGTTTTTGCAGCATGAAAAGAATTCAAATTATCGTTCGTCTAGTTAAAGATAAGATATTTCTAGGTTACGAGCAACAGCTTTGTCACGAGCGATTTTTTTATGTTGGCTTACTACGCACATACGTAACAATTCTATATTGATATGGCCCAGTGAACTAGGGATCTATAGGCTTCTATACAAAATTTTGTATATCAAATTACATATTTTCATGTTAAATGAAAATAATTAGAGTTTAGGTGCTTTGTACGATTTGACACTTGAGTATCTCGTACATATGAAACTCTTCGCCTTCATATAGTTGGTTTCAACTTCTAATTTTCTTGCATCAGCAATAAGTTGCCTGATGACTCATTCCAAGGACACGCCCCTTGTTTGGTTTATCCGGTCACAACACGCGCTATTGAGTGGTGTGATTCGTTTACGAAATAGCACATGTTTTCGAACTCGTATATACTTTTCTCGGATATCTGTTTTCATTCTTGTCCAGACAGTCCTAATCGAGCTGCCAAGAAGTCCATACAGTCTACAATGAAAGAAACTGTTTGTGAATTCAATTGCTTAAAAGTTAGATAGCGATGGCACTGCTGATGAATCCCGAAGAAGTATCGAAACCTTTGGTACAAAAACTGCACTTTGAGTGGTACAATGTGCTCTTCATCGTGGGAGGAATCGTCTTTCAGGTGGTCGACATGTACGGCTTTGACTTGTACAATCTCATCAAATTCCACTCAACAGGACACATGTGGTATTTTTGTTGGACACTTGCTCTTGTACTGCTTCCAGGAATTTCAATGAGTCTCGTCAGCTGTTTGTGGTACTGCCGCTCCACAGATAACACATCTAGGAGAGCTAAGATTGTTAGAGTGCTTTGTCACATCTTACTCTTAAGCCCGGTTACACGGTATAATTACATTATACTGTATTAGATAGTAATTTAAATAAGATATATTTATGATTATGGAAATTTCCGACGCAGGAATGTCGATGTATTGTACTACGGCAGGAAGTGCAAGGCCGCAGCGGACAGAAAAGATGAGCGATCCTGGAGCAAGTACTATTTCAAATTGATGGAAGCTTACAAGTACTCTAATATACTTCAACTAGTGGAGACGTATTTTGAGGCAGCCCCTCAGCTACTACTCCGCTTTTACATCATTATTGAGGATCTCCAAAGTGGCGGGAATCGTGAGTATAACGCTTAATCACATAATTTTCCCCGCTAAACGAGTTTTAAATAGTTTAATTTGCACAGTTGATTTTTGGCAAGTGGCTGCAATAATTTTCTCAATGCTCGGTCAGGCTTGGGGACTGATCAGCTACAAGCTGGCCTGCCATTTCGCCCAGGATAACAAAGAGATCAAAGATCTACCTGGTTTAGTGATCCTCTTTTTGGGCCACTTTTTTGGAGTCTGTAAGTTATTTATTCCATCCAGTTTCTTATAGGCTAGAGTAAATTTTTGATTAAATGAAACAGGGGCTCGGATATTTCCGCTAGCTTTGTGCGCTTCATTCCATCTCCGAATCTTCTTTGACGGCTGTGCCATCCACATCTTCCTTATGAGCTTGTACGTAACTTACTGCTGGAACCGCTATCCTCGCACTTTTCCTTTCGCCTGGCCCAGTAATATTTTTACCGACTGGCTGGGCATTTTTTTCACTTCCATCATCCATATTTATGCCATTATCATAATTTCAATGACTAAATATGCCAGATGGCGCTACATCTTCTACTTTAGCGTAAGAATAAAATTATATTAAAAATACTTCAATAAGATTTTTCGACTAATTATCATTGAATTTCAAGGTCTGCTTTGTGGAGAACACGGCTATGATGATTCTATGGTGGTTAGAGCTGTCGGCCGATGACATAAAGTGGTACCATTATCTAATGATTTGCGGGCAGCCCCTATCTTACCTTCTAAGTTTGGTGCTCGTTGGGTACAGTCACCGTCTCTTTGGGCACGGCTGGCCTCACCCAAGGACTCACGTTGCGAACGCCTATGATAAAGCAGTTTTGGTCAAAGTAAGCTGCGATCAAAGAGAAATCAGTCTTCCAAAAGATGGGCTGTACATCGAAGCCGGTTACATCTGCATCCCATCTAGGGAGTTCCGCGTTTTCAAGCCCGGCAGGAGCGGAAAACCAGTTTACATCTCTATCGTTATCGAGGACGATAAAAGGCAATTAAAATGGGGTCAGAGTGATGTTAGAGTGGGGCAGAATTATAGCATTATAGTGAGTAAAACAGGGGAGATTTGCGAGACGTTAATGGGTAAGATTTGGACAGATAAGAACGGCGATGTTCACATGAATGGCATCACATGATTATCAATAAAAGATTTATTTTTTAAATGTATATTTCCGTTTTTTACGTATAATATAAGCTATGATTTAAATATAATGTGAATTGTGATCGAGAATTTTTTACGCAATAAATTTTTTTTTGAGTTAATTCAATATAATTGAATAGGTATTGGCCGTATTGCTATATCGACAGTTTCTGTTAATATGCCTCGAATATCACGATTGAAGGGGAAAACTGTTAATGATTGTGTTCATCTCAATCATTAGGCTACCGAGGATACACAATCATAATTGAATACAATTCCATGGATACAATTTAATGGAATACAATTTTAGAACAAAGCAAAGATAACGATTGCCCAACCAGTTTCATTTCAATCGAAGTCGACAAATAATAACTAGAACAAAAATTACTACTTAGATTCAGGCTGATCAACTGGTTTCCTGGATTTCCCCTTTTCTCCTTTTTTTGTAGCTCTTTGCACTTATTTTTGCAACCGGATTGACACACATAACGTCGACACCAAACATTGAACAATTTCAGAGTTGAAACTAGCTAGAGGCTCATCAATTGTGCTCTCTAAGACGGTTGAAGATGAGGGTCTTTCCTCAGTCGTCTCAATCAATAACCATTATTTTATTTACTCTTCTGTTTTGCACCAACACAGCAATTGCCAGAGGCACGGAATTGGCTAATGCACTATCAGGGTACAGTTATATTTATTCTATTATTTCAATATCTTTATCAAGATTAATCAATACATAAAAAAAAAACATATTTTTTAGGACTGAGGAAGATGCTAAAATATTCCTGGCCCGCTACAATGATGATTACAGCGCTTTGCTGACTAGCACAAAAATTGCAAAATGGAAGTACAACACTAACTTGGCGGATCAAAAAGCTGCTGCTCTATTGGTTCGTTGTTGTTTCAAAAATATATAAATTCTGGAAGATTCCTTCTCACTCCTTCCGTCGTTATTAGCTACGGCACCGCATTGGGTACTGCCATATTGCGGTCCCCAAACTCAGTAAAACATTTATTTTAGACTCGATGAACCGGTGGCTTCAAAAATTTACCTATTGTATTACTCTCGCAGTTTACATTTTCTCTTTAAATTGTAGAAACCATCGAAAACTTAAAATTGAACTATCAATTTTTTTTTTTATCATTTGAATTCAAGGAGGAGCTGAACAGTCAAATGTCAGCATTCAAAGCAGAAGCTTATCGCAGTGCTTCCAGCTTTAACACGACCGGATTTGACTTCAACACCAAGCGATTGTTGAGCAAAGTTGGCTCACCCAGCTTAACCCCTGAGGATGAGAAAACCCTGTCTCAAACCCAGAACGAAATGGGGCGTATCTACGGCAGTTACCAAGTATGTTGAACTAGATTATTCTTGTTTGATTATTCCTTATCATGCATGTTAGGAACTGGTTTCGATGGCGAATTCATCTGGCATGAAATTTGAATAATATCATCCTTAAATCAGAAAAGAGATTTAAAAAGATTGTAAGAAATTTTGTTTAAAATTCCTTGTTAGGTATTGAAAAATGGGGAAACATATTCATTCGATACCGATTTGAAAACCATAATGGAAACGTCTACTAATGCCAGTGAGAGACTTTGGGCTTGGCAATCATGGCACGATGGTGTCGGAAGAGCTATCCGACCTCACTATATCAAATACGTGGAACTAAAGAACCGTTTGTCACGATTGAAGAATTACGAAGATTCTGGAGATGAATGGCGACAAGAATACGAGACGAAAGAGTTGGAGCCCATTGTTCTGGAGCTCTACCGTCAGTTGGAACCACTCTACAAGCAGTTGCACGCCTTCATCCGGCGCCGCCTCTATCAAACTTACGGCCCTCAAGTGATCGACCTGAAGGGTCCGATTCCGGCTCATTTACTGGGTGATATGTGGGGTCGTATGTGGTCCGGACTGAATGCCATTGTTCAGCCTTATCCTGACAAAACTTCAGTGGATCCTACTCCGGCTATGATACAGCAAAACTACACAGTCCAGCAGATGTTCGAGCTTGGAGATGACTTCTTCCAGTCAATGGGGCTGAAACCTTTACCTAAATCATTTTACAATCTATCTGTGATCGAGAAACCGGTAGATCCAAAGAGGAAGTTGATTTGTCACCCTTCCGCTTGGGATTTCTATGATGGGAAAGATTTTCGTGTCTTAATGTGCACCAAGCTTACTTTCGAAGACTTTTTGGTCATTCATCATGAGCTTGGTCATTCACAATACCAGATGCAATACGCCCATCTTCCAGTACCCTACAGGTATTAGTTAGTAATCTAATAATATTGTTAATGTATTTCAATCATTTATTTTCAACCAATTATTAGGGATGGTGCAAATGGCGGATTTCACGAAGCGATTGGAGAATTGATGGCAATGAGCGTGGCTACTACCAAACATTTGAGAACGATTGGTCTCTTTGATTCAGATGAAAATGACCCAGGTAAAAATGTTTATCACTCTACACTCTTTGCAAATGAATATATAACTGAGTTGTGTTTTGAAATTCTTTTAGACGTTGATATCAATTTTTTGATGACACAATCATTGAGGACTGTGATGAGCTTACCATTGCACTTGCTGTTGGACACCTGGCGCTGGAAAATTTTGAAAGGCGATGTTCCTGTTAATCAATGGAATCGCGAATTTTGGAATCAACGGTATAATTATAAAACGGTGCTTCTTTGATACTGCCAACTATAATAAATGAGATATAAAAGATTAAAGGTAGCCGGAGTGGCCCCGCCGATCCCGCGTGATGATGAGCAAGATTTGGATCCCGTGCCTCTTATTCACATTATTCACCACGTCCCGATGATCTACTACTTTACACGAACTATCCTTCAGTACCAATTCTTGGAGGCGCTTTGCCAGGCGGCTGGTCACACTGGACCGCTCCATCAGTGCGACTTTTATAATTCAACTGAAGCTGGAACAGCTTTAGCGTAAAAAAAAATATTGACAAAATTGCATAATAATTATAAATTCTATTGTATTTTTTATGATTTAAAAGGAAAATGATGCAGATGGGCTCGTCCCGTCCGTGGCCGGATGTGCTGGAGGCTCTTACCGGATATCGTGAAATGTCAACCCAACCCCTACTCAACTATTTCCGACCGTTGCAAGAATGGCTCGAGAAGGAGAATGAGCGTAATGGGGATGTCATTGGGTGGTCGGAGTAAAGGAAAAATAGTAAAGTCCACTCTTAATACGAAATAACGATACTATAACCGATTCGCATTGCAATAGTAAAAATGCATTTACAATGGGCCTGCTAACAATATTAAGTTTGAAAAGGCTGGTGTCTTGTTACCACTTTGTTAGTTGATTGAGAGGGCACGTTCTTACAGAACAGAATGCGCAAAATCATTTCCTTATTCAGCGCGAGCCAAGATTGAATAGCATACTGTACCGAAAAATAGATGTTCGAAGAAAACAAACGTCTACTCGATATATTTTAACCTATTTTTTAAAGTAAATTTATTTGAGTTTTTACATTTTTCATAAACGAAATCTAGCTGCATTGCTGCAATCATATGCGAAATATTTCGGCATTCTTCGGGCTATGAAGGTTTTGGAACACTGGAACAGTACCTGTATTTTTCGCCATCAGAATTAAACGTTTTGAAAAGGAATTAATTCACTGAATTAAATTTGGTCCAACTACATGACATATATTACGGTGTATAGTTATATGCTTGCCTTGTTTGTACTGGTGCCAATGGGCTGAGCGCTGGCCTTTTGTATTTAAAAATTATAAGGACCTTGATGAATTCTGTTGTATAACACGATACTGAACATTTTACAGTAAGTTGATTATAATCACCATTCCTGTTGAAAGGTACCAGGAAGTGAAATGCTTTGTTTTGGTCCTGGCGACACCTAAAATATTGCGTGACTTGCGCAGTTCATCGAAAATTCTAGGTAATCTACCACGTACTACATTTTACAGTAAGTAACGTTTATACAGAAGAATTATAATTTAGGGTGTGATGTTCAGTTTCAGTATTTTTAAAAATATATTTTAAATATGGCCTTGGATAACTTATTCGGCGTTTGTTAAATGTTTAAAATATGTATAGGATTAGTATAATGAATAATCATAAAGAAACCTTGAAAGTAACATCGAATGGCTCTATCACTGTTCGCTAGGATGATGTTCATATGGATGCTTACTATTACATATTACGATGCACAGTTTTTTTTTCATTAAAAAATTCGTGTTTAAAGAGGCCCTTAACACACAATTACTGGTAGAGTCAGCAATTTTTAAATCAACATTGTATCATATTGTATCCCAATTCGGAAATGAGCTGGCGTTTGCGGACGTATGAGATAAATTACTCTTTTTCAAATGTCCATTTTCCCCCCCTTGATTCAGCTTTTTTTACGGAAGGAGAATATTTTTAAAGAAGTTGCAATGCATAAAATGCGGATTTTAATATCTCTTTATTTCTCTATAAGAAAATTGAACTGTTCTACACAATTTTGTTTCCATTTTTATTTGAATATTTGTTTAATAAAGGAATACTCACAAAAATGTCAATTAAAGCAGCAATAATAGGGCATCGCCGTATAAACTTAAGAGCAGTAAAGCTTTTAAAAAACTCATTTATTAACCTTTTGTTTTAATTCAGGTGTATTTAAATCTTTAGACCCATTCCTTCATTAATTCATTAACATTGTAACATAATCTTCTCGTCTTCTCAACCGTCTTGATTAACAATCTTCACTTCTTTATTAGGCGATTTGGTACACCATCCTCCCCGACATTCGCGAACTCGGCAGAAAAACTGCCAAAAGCACTCCCACGAATAAAGATGGATTTTATTCAGTATGCCCCATTCCCCAGTGGGAAGATAAATCATTTCCATCATATCGTGGAAATCTAGGATGGACTGATGCACCTTGTTAACGTGATCATCCATTTTTGTATATACCTCGTTGTTCTGGTATGTGGTATGTCGATTGTGCACTGAAGCTTTCTCCCCGTTTCCCACTTTGCCAACGTATCTGATGTTGGAAGTGGCCAAACAACCCAAGTGGCAAAGCTTGCATCGAATTCCATAGATTATATTTTTGGTATCTTTGCAGCTTTCCTGTGGTTTAGACAGTAAAAGCCTCGACTCTGTGAAACTTGCAGACCTGATAGTAAAGTTTTTGACTTCAAAACAAGTGGTTAAGGTTTTGCTATTCAAAAATTGATCGGTCGGTGTAAAAAATTGACCCTTGACGTCCAGATATTCGGCTATTGAATCTTCGATCAACACATGCCAGCTATATTTACTAGAGTTCTCTGGATCTTCAGGATTAATAGAGGCAATAATAAGACCTTCATAGCGCTCTTCAAAACCGGCGTAGTGACCTTGCGACAATAGTTCTGATATGGTTTCGTACAATTCGTAAAAGTGAATGTCTTTAAATTCTCTTTTCGTACTCCTGAGATCACCGATCGTCCTCAAGAAGTGTAAAAGGTTGCACAGCTTGCGACGCAGCTCCAGAATGTGGCAAAAAGTGTTTACGTCTTCTTCTGCACGTGTGCGATAAAGATTCCCAGTTGTAGGTGCCGGCTGTCTGGGCTGCTGCTGTGCTGAAAACCGTCCTGTCATCCTGCAAGGATTTTATTTTTCCGGCGGAAACGATTATACAGTATTATCGGATTATCAGTCCACTGATCGAACAGATGAAACAAGAATAGCGCGTAGAATAGAAATGAGGGTCTTATACGATAGTAGTCCAATTAGCAGAACCCAATAAATTGCGCGCCCATTTTAGGTTTCCTTTTTTTCTAATTTATGAATTCTAGAATTTGTAGTCCATAAAGGGTTCAGCAGGAGTCCTTATATCGCCCTGTTTCAGTACCAGCTTGGGACTAATGTTTACCTAATGTAAAAAATTAAAAGGTTGCTGAAACGATCGGGTTTCTTATATAAGGAATTGCAACTAACTTAAGAAAAAGAGGGTTGCGTCATTCGTGTGCAGGCTTTCTTGAAAGTTGTCTTATTCCAGGTGTTCCGCTTTCTGGGGCGCTTATGTGCCTCTTAGGATGAATGTATTTCCCTTAATTGTGTTAATAGAACATAAAAATTATATACGTAATACCAGTATACTTGAATTTCGATGTATAATAGTTTACACATAAATATATTTACCGCTAAAATTTCTGGTACTAATTTACGGTTTTTAGAAGAACGTTGGAATGCGCATATAGTTAGCGTTGTGAACCACCTAAGCTTTTTACTGTACTGGTGATTCACAGCGCATCGACGGCCTTTAATATAAATTGTAAGGTTCAAAATAATTTGTTATTTCCGCACGAAGCTAGTGCTGAACAGTAGGTACGTTGACTCAACACTAAATGTCGAAGGAAGTGGGATGTTTTGCTTTTGTCCTTACATGATTTTGCGTCACTAGCGTGACTTGCATCATTATTCATCGAAAAGCAGCGACTGCTTTGACAAAGGATACTGTACTGTACTGTGCGATTCCTTGTATAGCAGTTATTTAGCATATAATAATATCTTTTGTCTTCAACCTTGGAAGTCATGTTGAGTGGTTCTATGGTGACTACTGCGATGAAGCTTACGGATACTCATTATTATGGTACGATACCGTACATCATTTTTAAAAAATAATTTTTAAAAATCTTTTTGTACAGAGGCTCTTAACATACAAGTTAGCTGGTAGTCAGCAATTTCTTATGGTGCTTCGTCATTCTTTTATGGTATAGCTCAATTGAAAAATGAGCTGGCGTTTTCCAGCTTTGATTCTCATTTCTTTTCAATTCAACATATTTTGCAAATTTTAAAAATAACAAGTGCTTTCTATATAGCTTATTCGCTCACCTTGGATCATTTTTGCTTCTTTTAGCTATCAAATCATCCTCAGTCCTATAGTTTAACATATGCATCTGTTTTTATTTACTTAGCATATTTTAATCACTTTTTCATATGGTTATACCATCGTATTAATGAATATGACAAAAATAGGGATGTTAGATAAGAGTGCATAAATATTACCTATATAAGATTATAGCCATTAGTATTATCGTGTTACAGTAACTATGATTGTATGCATAGTAACAAAGGATGATATAATATTGGTCGTTTGTTGTTAAAAATTCTATTCATCTGCACTAAAAGATATTGCCTCCCCCTTTTTTACGAGTTAAAAAACTTTTACTTTCCCAGTGTGCCATAGATATCTCCTGGATGTCTAATGGACTTCCAAAATGGGATGTTTAGAATTAGACATCCAATGGATGTCGCATGGATATCCTAGGGTAGACATCCTAAAAGATATCCAACGGCAGATATCTACTGGACTAGAAATCCATCCAGGGAATTGACAGGCACGCATCTGGGGGGAATTGATCTGCGCGGTGCCTGCCGCCCAGCTAGGCAACGACAAGGTCACAGCATATATCGCTTACAATAATAAGTGTATTGGTACAGCATCGTATAATGTTCCGTGAGATTATAATTAATATTCAGTAAGTTTGGTGTGGTAGTGGACTAATATAATAAGTCCAATCATTGGAACGTAAACAAACAGTCTAGGTTTTCCCTAGTACACTCCACTTGACATTAGTACCGGCACCGTAGTACGGGATTCAAATTACTTACTAAAAATCTGTCCTGTTCCAAGATTCAGTTGGAAATTTACGAAAGTTCACGTAGTTAATCATTATTTGCTAATTGCTACATCAATGGTATGTATCAGCAAAATTTTGGTGGGAATAAAAATATTATAAGATTTTTTTTTTCCAAACCAGCTTTCGAAAAAAAAAATTGGAAAAATTCATAAAACAACATTTTCGTCAAATAAAAAAATATATATAAGAAATGAACTATAAATGTTGTAAGACGGCGCGCCTATCGGTGCGTAAATTATTGTAGTTTCGTAAAAATCTGTTATTTCACAAATACTTAAAGTTTTATCAAAGTACTGACGCTGTTGAGAGCAGAAAGTAGTGAGTATATAGAGATAGGCGATACGCTTTCATAGTATATGAAATCAGGTACAGTCAGCCGCGAGCCCAAGAGGAATCCCTTTCGTTCCAGGAGGGTTACTGCAGTCATTCAGGTATTAAGTTCAAGTTTATTCTATTCTGAGTTGTGAGGGTCTAAGATAGGAGGGGTCGATATAGGTAAGGAATTTTATCCCACCAGCATTTTTTCATCGAAATTGACTACATCCAATAGATATCTAATTTTAGACGTCCTATGGCCCGGACAATTGGATGTCTAATGGATGTCTAAGGGATATCCACTGTTGATAACTACAACATCCCGCCCCGGATATCTATTAGATATCTTATGGATGTCTTGTGGCACACTGGGTTTTTTCTTTTTAAAACCAGTATCTCTTCCGTCTGCTTCCGTATTCTTCTCTTACGATGTTTGACCATCAGCAGCCTGTTCGTTTATTAGTTTTATCTTATACCGAGCTGATTCCTTTTTAGGTGTTTCAGCCTTTAATTTCATCACCACCAAATCATTTAATCAATAAAAGATTTAGTATACTAGGTATCTTTTTTGCATATTCTTAAATTGTTTATGTGTAAAGTTAAATATTTTCAACCGCCAGAGGTCTCATTTCAATAAGTAAATGAAGAAACATTGATGACTTGATGTCGCAATTGGAGTCAGTGTAGTAGTTGTGCTGTCGCACTCTGAAGGTCGACGATGAGGGCCTTTTCACAAGCCTCCTCCCAATTAGTGATCGCTATTATTTGTAATACCATTTTTCTCTTTTACGCCAAAATTACAGTGGCAAATGAACCGAAAACAGTTGATTCCCTAGGGTACCTACAACTTTTTAGTTTTTTCATTTAATCATCTTTAAATATTAAGCGCTTTTAAATAAAAAATAACGATTTTGTATCTAGAACTGAAGAAGTTGCTAAAATGTTCCTTGCTCGTTTCAATGATGACTTCAGTGCTTTACTGACAAAATCAACGATTGCGAGATGGAATTACAACATTAACTTGACGGATCATAATGCTGCTCTAATGGTTCGTTTTTGTTACCGGTATTGAATTTATTCAAGGTTGAAAGCTGCATGTCGTAGTTGCTGACATTGGTTTAGTATTATATAAAAATCATATTCCTTCTAAAGGAGGAGGTGAACAGCCAAGTTTCGGCATTTGAGGAAGAAGCTTACCGAAGAGCGTCCAGCTTCAACACGACCGGTTTTGACGACAATACCAAGCGGTTGTTCAGCAAAGTGGGCTCACCCAGTTTGAAGCCCAAGGACGAGAGAGCCCTATCCCAAACCGAGAGCGAAATGGCGCGCATCTACACCAGTTACCAAGTGGGTTGAAACTTGAACAGGATGACTTTTTTAGTAACATAGAAACTGGTTTTAATAGTGCATTCATTTTGCATAAAATTTGAAATATTATTAAATTTTTTAAATTGACTTTTATAGGAAATAAATAATGGGAAAACATATTCATTCGAACCTGATTTAAAAACTATTATGGAGTCATCTACTGATGCCAGTGAGCGACTCTGGGCTTGGCAATCGTGGCACGAAAGTGTCGGAAGAGCTATCCGACCTCACTACATCAAATACGTGGAACTAAAGAACCGTTTAGCGCGGTTAAGGGGTTACGAAGACTCTGGGGATGAATTGCGACAAGAATACGAGACGAAAGAGTTGGAACCCATTGTCCTGGAGCTCTACAGGCAGTTGGAACCACTCTACAAGCAGTTGCACGCCTTCATCCGGCGCCGCCTCTATCAAACTTACGGCCCTCAAGTGATCGACCTGAAGGGTCCGATTCCGGCTCATTTACTGGGTGATATGTGGGGTCGTATGTGGTCCGGATTGAATAACATCGTCCAGCCTTATCCTGACAAAACTTCAGTGGACCCTACTTCTGCTATGATACAACAAAACTACACAGTCCAGCAGATGTTTGAGCTGGGGGATGACTTCTTTCAGTCAATGGGGCTGAAACCTTTACCTGAAACATTTTACAATCTATCACTGATTGAAAATCCGATGGACACAAAGAGGAAATTGATTTGTCACCCTTCCGCTTGGGATTTCTATGATGGAAAAGATTTTCGAGTCTTAATGTGCACCAGGCGTATCTTTGAAGACTTTTTGACAATTCATCACGAACTTGGTCACATCCAATACTTCATGCAATACGCCCATCTTCCAGTATCCTACAAGTTAGCTAATGATCTAATAATATTGTTAAGGAATCTTAATCATTTTAAAATATCTTTATCATTAGGAAAGGTGCAAATGGTGGATTTCACGAAGCGATTGGAGAGTTGATGTCAATGAGCGTGGCTACTACCAAACATTTGAGAGCAATTGGTCTCTTGGAATCATATGAAAATGACCCAGGTAATTCGTTATTACTTCATTCGCTCAGTTATAAAACTATTCATCCATTTCGCCTTTTTAGACGTTGATATCAATTTTCTGATGACGATGTCATTGAGAACTGTGATGAGTTTACCGTTGCACTTGATATTGGACACCTGGCGCTGGAAAATTTTGAAAGGAGAAGTTCCTATTCAGCAATGGAATCGCGAATTTTGGAATCAAAAGTATAAAACGTTCTTGTCAATTGACTTTTATTAAATGTAACAAAAATTAATAAGGTTGAAGGTTGCCGGAGTGATCCCACCGATCCCGCGTGATGCTTCCCTAGACTTAGATCCCGTTGCTCTAATTCACATTATTGAGCACATACCGATGATCAACTACTTTACGCGAACTATTCTCCAGTTTCAATTCTGGGAGGCGCTTTGCCGGGCAGCTGGTCACACTGGACCGCTCTACCATTGCGACATTTATAATTCAACTGATGCAGGAACTGCTTTAGCGTAAGAATTTATTGACAAATTTATATAATAATTGTGTATTTTATTGAATTCATATGATTATAAGGAAAATGATGCAGATGGGCTTTTCCCGCCCGTGGCCGGATGCGCTAGAAGCTCTTACCGGATATCGTGAAATGTCGACCCAGCCCCTACTCAACTACTTTCGACCGTTGCAAGAATGGCTCGCGAAAGAGAATGAGCGTAATGGAGATGTCATTGATTGGATGGAGTAAAAAATATTAAAAATAGTAAAACCCACTATAATTCATTTGAAACCATCTACTGCTCCGACGATGTACTGTAGTTATAATTTAGAATGGAATATATCAGTATTTCATATACTAATTTTGTATTATTTTTTTTGTCTTCTTATGGTTTATTTGAATGAAATACATCAGAATTTTGTCCCTAAATCGTGTTCAACAGTAGTAACAAATATAATAATATAAATTTCAAAGGGGAGAAACTTGAAAAAAGGGATGCTTTGGCGGTGGTAGTAGTGGGTTCTTCTCCCGCTCCCCGATGCGGCGGAGCGCCAGCCAGACAGAGCAGGAGAGGGAGGTGTGGTGTGAGGGTTTTTGCAGTCGACGGAGTGTCAACCGAGCAGGGAAAATGGGTGGGGAAAAGGGGGGAGGGCTAGTGATTTACATGATTTATCTTTTCATATTCTTTCGGATTGTTTGTTCGTCTGCTTCTTCCTCCTTACAAATGGATAATGTCCTCGCCAAGGGCAGCCAGCTGTAGGACGAAATCGTCTTCTTCTGCTCCGGTCATGTGATCTTCGTCCTCTTGTTCGATGTGCTGCGGAAGAAGGCAAGGCTCTTCCTCCCTCCTATGGTCCACTGCGTTGTCAGTGGGCATGGAAGGCCGGTTGGAGTCATACTCGTCTTCACTCCGATACTAATTTGGTATTGGAAAATTGTTTAATTTTTTTAATTTTTATAAATGTAGGTTTAGTATACAGCAGATCCGTTTAAATAAACCTTGGAAGTAATATCGAGTCGCTCTTAGGTTGTTGACTGCTACGACGATATTCATGGATATACTCAATATTACTTATAATTCATAATTTCCTTTTTTGATAACAATAAAACAGTTTAAAAGGGGCCCTTAACATGCAATTACCGGAACAATACATCCTTTGTGAACGAGTGAAAAATCGAGTCAGAAATATTTTAGAGACCATCAGTGCTCTACATTCGTTTGTGACTCTTTTTGGCGTTACTAATATTACGCATTGGAATATGACGTAGCGTTTTAAGCTTTCGTTGCGCTTTGAGGCAGCGCTAGGCGTTTTTCGTGTTAGGCTCTTTTGCTCTCCATTGAAAAATGAGCTGGCGTTTATTTATATAAAAAAATAGTCATCGTACTTTTTGAAAGCAGTGTATTTGGTTAAGTTGATTATTGCTGATGACGAAAAATTGTATTATTGAATATTGAAAATCAAAATAACGCCAAACAAAACTCGAGTGTTATGTGCTTATGTAATATATGGTAAATGTTGCAGATTATTTATTATTCGTATTTCGTATATACTGTAAAAAATATATATAGTTCAACGTTGTTGCCTTTAAAAATAAGCCTGATTTACGAGATTAAATTGTCTCTTTAGATTTCTTTTTTAATACCGATAGCTCTTTTTATTCTACCCCTTTTTTCTCTGGAGGCAGAAACCATCCACAGCCACAGTTCCATTGGCAATCCCTTACCATTGAAATTTACGACCATCCTGACGTAATAATTAACATTCAAAATAATTTTAAAATTATTGAAATGGTTACTCGACACAACTTCATGCTTGCGACATCGTTGTTTAAGTTACTGATCATTTATATTTATTCATATAATAGTATTGCTAGCAGGGATTGTTTAAATAAGTGTGTCCCTTTTAATTTTTTTTCTTGATTTACGAGCTATTATAAGCATTTTCATTTTTTTTTATTAGCTTTCTTCTTCTTCGTCATCTTGCTCAGGCCGGATTATTCTTCTTCATCATCTTCAGGACTTCAGCCTATTTCCCTTCTTTCTTCCCGGCATCCTTAGCTAATTTCTCTTTAGCTTTCTCAGCATCCATAGCAGCTTTGACCGGGTCTTTGGGAACATCTTGACACCATCCACCACGAAGAGTTCTTGCTCGACAAAAAAATTGCCAAAAGCATTCCCACGAATTAAGACAGTTGTCGTCATTGCCGTTAAAGGTTATGGGTAAATAAATCACTTCCATCACACCCCGGAAATCATAATCGAGGAGGTCAGAAGAGTGTTCCTTCACGTGTGAATACATTGGTCTTTCTGGGTATCTTGTGGCATCTGAATTGTGGTTTATGCATACACGTGTATGCACTTCTTGTTCAACCTGCCCGACGTAGCTTATTACTTTTGAAAAGGCATTTTCAGGAGGACAGAGTCTACAGCGAATTCCGTAGACTATATTTTTAGTCTCAGAACAGCTTGCTATCGGTTTGGACAGAATAAGTCTCGATCCTTCAAAACAGGCCAATCGGATCATCATTTTTAAAGAGCAACTGCTGACATTTTCGTTACGAAATTGATTGTTTGGACACGTAAATTGGCCGCAAACATCCAGGTAGAAGGCTATGGAATCTTCGATCACCACGTGCCACTTATCTTTTACATCTTTCAATAGATCGCTCTTTTTAGGGTTAATAGAAGCGATGATGAGGTTTTCGTAACGGTGTTCCAAGAAATAGGCGTAGTGACCGCTCTTCAATAATTCCGATATGGTTTCGTAGATTTGATGGAAAGAGCTGTTTTTGAATGCCCTATCGACTTCGTTATTTATTTGGTTATTTAGTTTGCCAAAGGTCTCACTCATTCGTAGGAGGCTCAATAAGTTGCAAAGTCTCAGGCGCAGCTCCAAAACACGGTTACTGACCGATTCTTGTACCGGTACGCGAGAAACACTCATCAGCTGCGGAGGTACCGCAGCGGCACCTGTATATTTCGACGATCAGAACAAACGCTTATATTTAGGTTTAAGAACCCAAGAAATAAGTGATGTTTATATTTACCTTCCTCCTCCAGGGAATCGAGCAGATCGTTCATCTGAAATGTGTGATCATCGTCAGAGTTGTTAGAGGAAGACATGATGGTTCAATAACGCTTTAATTTGTGGTGTAAACTTTTGGAAAACGAGGAGGCGTTAGCTACACGAGCTTCTAAAGCTTACTGTGGTGGCCCTGAGTTAAGCGCTGGTCTTTTAAAAGGGTCTTGTTAAAACGCGCACTGTTGAAAGATAGCAACGATACTAACTGCGTGTGTGGTGCTTGTAAGGTACCTACACGTTGCCATAGCAATATATACCCACTTAGTCCGTCACTTAGAGCAGTGAGAAACTTGCATGATTCATCCATATACCGGCCGATCATAAGCCCATATGTGTACCCAATGAAGTACGGTATCGGCTTAATTTATCTCGAGTGCTCTTATTGTTGAAAACGGGAAATAGTTCTTTTAAATGGTCTGGTCAATAACAGTTCATATATAGATATAGATATTTATCTACTCTACATCCGGGACGCGCACTGGCTTACTCACTTTTGGGTGGCGCTGATTACATTTCCGCTCTACTTTGCATTGCAATCGGCAAAGCTAACATTAAATTGTATTTTTGAACAAACGAATATCACTGTTATCTTATTTTATTGCATTAAACTTCTATGGTAATTAAGCCCTTTGATGTAATTTAAATGATTTTTTATTTGTGTAGCTACAGCCAAAGGGCTCAGATAAGTTAAGTTCTGCAGATACCAATAAGTGCACCCCATCAAAGCATTGCTTTCCTACTAATAGACTAATATCAGAGCAGTATAAGAATTGAGAATAATTATAAGTACAGTGTATTACTATGTAATGAGATCGACTATAATATTATTGAAACAAAATATTTCATTACATATTCAGATAGCTAATATAATAAATATAGGCCTAGGCCATATTAATAAGCACAAATTATTGGCGCTGTAATTATTTATGCATCATATATAATGCGGGAAAACAGCACTACGTTAATACAATTGTGAACAGTTTTGAGAATTTTTCAACATAAAATAATAACTTTTATAACAATCACGCTATCGTAAATCCTTGATTCACTTTTCCTCTGCTAACTATGATCTCCTTCTTCGTTTCTTGTGATTTATCCAGATTTCCTGACATTATATAAAATATTCTTAGTTATTTTATTTTCAGATATAACAAATAGTGAACATTCTTACTTGATTGGGAATACTTGAAGGTAATTCTCTCCATATTAAGAAATGGCATCTCCACTGCAAGATGAACAATCATCGCAAGTAGAATAGAAATGATCCAGTTCCCACAAACGGTGTAAAACTGCTCCATGGCGGTGTAATAGGATGATGAACGTTTGTGAGCATAATACACTATAAAAAGAGGCTACATTTTTAAAAGTCGCCTTAAGATAAGGTAAAGTTTTTTACTAATTATTACCTAATATGACGTTGTAATGAATTAAATAAATGCAGTATGATATTCTCCCCAGGGGGACGAAGAATTGCCATGATAAAAATTCATCGACGAAACCTGTTAAAAAAAAAAAAAATTAGATGGCTTAAAAAGAATATTAATTGGTTGAATTATTGTTATATACCTCCGTAACCACGAATACAAGCAAAGATGATCCAGGCTAAAGCTAGAGCCCATACAAATCGGTGGAAAGAACCGTACAAAACACTGATGATTGGGTGAATGTGTGGGACGAGATCTTCGTCAGTGAACCAGGTGAGACCAAACACCACCAAGAGGCAGGTGAAGCAGGAAGATACCCAGCCAATCATTACGGTCACCTATTTTGTTACACGTACAAATATTAATCAACTTTTCAATAAAAATCATAAATTTAAAAATTTACTTTTGAAAGATAAACCGGTTTATCACGTGTCGAATAGAGAATGTATCCCAGAAAAATCCCAACGAAATATGGGGGACTCCTATATAATTAGATTATATAATGATGAATTAATTGATTTAATTAAGTTTTAGTACGATTCATACCTGAACCAAGGTTGAGGGTAGTAGTAAACCCAAAAATCCACAAGGGACTTGGCCATAGTGAGCCTGAACAATAAAATACTAATTAGGAATAATTAGGAAATAATAATAATTGGAATCAGTTATATTACGGTCTCGTAATCATTGAAGTCGGCGGCATTCCCTTAACGAAAAACATGGCGAAATTTCCAGCCAGAGATAAACAGGTGAAAAACGTTACCACCTAAGGTTATAATAAAAAATAAATTAAATTATTACCATTTAAAAAAGAAACTTTATAAAATTAGTACATACAACTAATCCTTTATTCCTCCAGCGCCATAAGGGATAAACGAGAAAAGGAGAGAGCAGAAACAGTTGGAAATCATTTGATAAGTACCAGGTCTCAGTCATGCACTGTTTTAAAATACAATCATTAGTTTAATTCAAACAAATTAGTCTCGTAATTTACCTGTTGATTGGCACCTTTAGGCACGAAATTGTTAATAAACAAAAGCTGCTGCCACCAAACGCTTCGGCAATTAGTCGCAATTGATTTGATATTGGACCAATTGGGGCCGGAACCAACGTGAACCAGTAGAGTCGAAACGAATGCAAGCACAGCTATGTAAACAGGAGTTAACCTACATTCATAATCAATTATTAGATCCCGCACTTTTTAGCGATTTATTCAGCTAATCAATTTGACTATACCGAATGTAACGATGAAAGTAGAAAGCGGCAAGATGAAGTTGGCCCTTCTTTTTCTCCAAATATTGGAGAAGGTTGTAGCACACCAAGAGGCCTCCAAGGAGGAAGAAACCATCCACAGCCACAGTTCCATTGGCAATCCCTTGCCATTGAAATTTACGACCATCCTGATGTAATAATAAACCATATCTAACTTGAATTTAAAATGATTTAAAAGATCATTAAAATCTACCTCTAGTAGACCAGCTGTGTTTTGGTTGACTTGGATCAATCCTTGGATCCAGACGTGACCGACAACTATCCAAGACATGGTCAAGAATCGAATACCATACAGACATGATAGAGATTCCGATGATCCTTCGTTGGAAGATGATGCGAAGAGGCGTCGACCGTTCTTGATCAATGAGAAGCATGAGATGATTTTGATCCACACCATCATATCATCATCGGAAGGATGATCGAGGATCCACCATTCGATGCAGGTTCCAGCTAGAATCAGAGCAGCCAAAACAGCAAATAACATCCTATGATAACATTTAAAAAATGAGTTAAACTAATTTTTAAAACAACTAAATTGATAAATCTTACCCAATAGTGATATCGATAGGGTCGAATTCATTGATTTTGGTTCGATCGTAGCATAGATCTTCGGTCGTAGATACAGAAATCAATGATCGATTGCCTAGTTGAAAGGTCAAGACGAGTTCCAAAGATTCTCTGATCTCCTCCGCACTGCATGATGAAGGAAAGCAAAGTCCGAGACTCGCTGGATGCTGATCGGCTGAATTATTCTTTCGACCGGGTCGACTAGTCCCGAGACCGGCCATCATCGAATCCCTTAATAACTCTGTCAAGGATCCTGATTCAGTTTTCAGGTAGACGGTGCAATATCTCCCGGTGAAGTAGGCTGTTGATATCCCCAAACATTGGTCGAAATGACCCATCGATTGAGGTATCGTGTTGAGGTAAATATCTGATAGTTTACCACTGGAGCTCACCACTAATTAAATAAAAATAAAATTTGAAAAATCAATCAATTATAAAACAATAATCAAATGAATTATTTACTTTTCCAGGCCCAGTTTGTTGAATGGAAGACGGACTCCGCGTAGATTAGGCTGTCATCAAGGCACTTGGAATTATTCCGCTTACTGAAAGCTGTCGGAATCATGGATGCGAAGATGCGGGATTGGTGGTCGGCAAGTCGCAGCTGCTGGTTCAAATCCCCCTGAGCTGCCCTCAGCCTTGCAATCGCCAGGATTACTAATAACAATAAGACCCTCATTACTACTGCTGCTTAGAACGACGTTTTATGACTGAGCGAAAAGTTTGATTGATTCCTTATTATATACTCTTTTAACAGCACTGTATATGTAAAGTGAAGGAGGAGCTGGTGGAGAGCAGGGGGTTGGACAGGAAACGGCAGATTTTTCTCACAGCCCATTTTATTAAGAGCATCCGTAATCTGACAGTGCAATAGCCTCTCTCAGCTATCCGCAGACGTCGTTTTCATTATAAACGAATAATGTTTGTCCAACTGCTTCATCATATAATATTTTAATTATTATAAAAAAAAAGAGAAAGAGCGACGATCGGATTATTATTCTTTTTCAAAAGTGTCAGATTCTTTATATCATAGGGCAGTCTACAATTTCACATTTCCGGCAGACTAAATTTAGCTTAAATAATATTTTTATTTCTTGGTTTCTCCTTAAGGTGTACTCAAAGACAGTGAGTATGCTTATATGTTTACTCAAGTACACTGTACGTTGAACTTTTAAAACGCATACGTACTGGTGTCATTCGATCGAACGAAAACATCAATGTACTTCCCTATCTGTGTAAAGAATATTCTACAGTAAAAGTAAATATTATTTTAATAAAAACTGCATCTGGTCATTAACCTCGTTTTACACCGGTAGGACCGGAAGTTGATTTACGCACACATGCCATTCATTCACCTTTTTTTTTATTTGCTAATGACAATTTCAAATTTTTATATCATATATATGCGACTGAATGAATAAATCAAAGTACATATTCACTTATGGCGCCAAAACGTTCGTGGTTTTGCCCTTGAAATTAAGATGGTTATACCAAGAAAAAAAAATTGTTGTGACGTTTATTATCTTATACTTATAGTCTTATACATGTTTTTCCAGTAATAACATCCTGCTAATGTCTGAAACACTCGCCCCGCACATCACGTGCAATGGAGTGAACGCATGCTTATTGGACTTGAATACACTAAACATTTGGGATGAAATATCAACAGTTTTAGAAGGTCATTAATTCATTATCAGAGCCTCGCTTCTTTTCTTACAAACGCTGTAGAGAATGAGAGCGTTTTTGTAAATAAACGAGAATGGTTAGAACGTAGCTACGTGTCATCTTGTTGAGTTTTGACCTTCAAGTATCATAGTCATGCTGTAGTCAGTTTACTCTTTTAAGCTATACAATCACCAGAATTAAAGAAATCTGATTCCGTAAAAATGCATTGATACATCCAAGTAACAATTTCTAATAATGTGATGACTAGCTGTAGCAGTCGCCCACGCGAAAAATCTTTTGTAAGATGAGAAGCTTAAAGAATTATATAATAGAGCTGTACGAATATATTAAAGAAGAAGCGACCACTTTCCCAGCATCATCTGAGCGTATATACGAATCCAACAATGATTAGTCAAGTTCAAGGTTGATGATTATAATTCAGCGGGTACTTGATTCCAATTGGCATTGCAGATTTCATTACAATATGTCCATTATTTCAATTTGCTAAATTATAATATGTTGCACAACTTATTGTATGCTTATTTTTTGACTGGCGTCACATGTACTTTGATCCATGAAGAACCTTTCGCGCTCATGTGTTTTTAATAACCATGTAATTGTTTATACATTCATGTGTTTATATTATCATTAATATGGGATTTCTTATTTCGTTAGAAACTGCTAATTTCTAGATGATGGGCGCCACGCAGTATCCGGTTTTCCCAGAACTCTGTCGTCGTCTTGTTATTATGGAAAAATACTAAATCATACCGGTTCTCTGTTGATCACTACGGCACTACCCACTCACCCGCAGTGTGGGAGGTCAGCGATGAGTCAAGCCTTATAAAGTCAAACGGCTACAATCTCGGCTACCGTACAAAAATCTACAATTTTAAATTTATTTAAAATTTATGGAATCACTAGAAAACGTTAAAATACTATAACTAAATTGAATTTCTCTAAAGTGGGCCTTTAATTAAAACATTATTTTCAATCACCATAATTGAAATATGTCTATAAATAATTGTTCTCTTGTTCCAAATAAATATTAGATTTCAATCTAGTAGTGATAGCAGGATGCTCAGTGCACAGACAGTTAAAACTCAAACTGCACACTGTATCTTTTTTCTTTTCTATACCACCTTAGAATGAAAACTACTTGTTATGAATTTTCTAGGGGGCAATGAAACTTTTGGAACTAGTCAAGGTTATTCATTTTATGGAGTGGGCCAATGTCAGAGCAGGTTTACTTTCATCAACATATTTGTGCACTATATATTTGCCGATTCCTGATCTTTCAGAACTTTAGAACTTGCCGTTCACGTGATTTGCCGCTGCCTCGTCACGCTCGGGCTCCATAAATGGTATTTTTCAATAACACAGATGATGAGGTGGTAGGGTTCTCCAAAAAAAACATGTTTTTTTTTAGGGAATACGATCATCGTCTAAGACAAAATCTATCTTTAAAAATACAGATCTCAGCAACGATATTCTCATAAATAATAACAAAACTTTAATTTCTTAAAATATACAAGCAGCAAATCAAGAAGTAGCGAAATGTTTTGAATGTAAACCTGTTTATAACTTATGAAAAACAAACATTTCTTTACGTAAATATAAGCCAGGATGCGCATGTAACAGCAACATATATGTATAAGAAATATGAGAAACTACCAGAGAATGCATTTGTTAGGGCGGTTCATGGGAGTTCCAAGAGGGCAATGAAACGCTTTAGCAAAATCCTCGTTATTAGAGAGTGGGCCAATGACTCTGAAACGGCTAGGACTGTGAGGATCCGTCAGGATCCGATTCTCAAGTCGACCCGGCGTCTCCGTTCCGCACCAGACGTTGGCATAGGAGAGGAAGAAAATCTGTTCCGGACTGAATGATAATGAAAATCCAGTAGATGTGGATTTCAATACATTTGGCTCTCGTCCGAATTCTTTTTTGAAGGCTTTGTAGGCTTTAAAGGCCTCTCTAAGGCCGCCGTTATCGGCAATATTCTCTCCTTGCGTCGTCACTCCGTTCAACTACAAATAAATGGGATCATTTTTTTTTTTATCCTATAATTATATAAAAATATTTTCAAAAATACATGAGTTCCAGAAGGAATAGAATAATTAGAATATTGGTCGATGAAACACTGGGCTCGCTCTGCGATTAAAACAAAATTTTAACTCGCCGTTATTTAACAAAGAAAAAAAAATGTTATAGGACCTAGATATTTGGCCAGAGTTGTATTTGTCCACCACTGAAAAGTGTTTCCGTTCTTATCACTTTGCCGTCCTGATAAAAAATAAATTATAGAAGACTAATTAGGTAAATGAGGAATCATCATCATTATTATACCTTGATCGTCGAATCCGTGAGTGATTTCGTGACCAATTACAGCACCGATCCCTCCGTAGTTCATCGCTCTGTACAATATTTATTTTAATATAAATTGCGGTGCGTATAATATAGAAATGTATTATGTTACGTACGCTAGTCTACCCTTTTGATGTCCGAAAAACGGTGCTTGTAAAATGGCAGCCGGAAATGCTTTTATAAAAAATCCATTTAAATACTTTTAAAAAAATTTATTATAATTGAAATAACAGCTTTATTACTGATGGAATTGTATTCTGGTGAGTAGAAAGCGTTTACAACTGACGGGGCTTTAATCCACCTGTAGTTTTAAAAAATATATTTTAAAACCACATTAATTTCTCCCAACTGAATTACTGGTACCTCGTTCGATCAGTTTCCTGCCGCAGTCTTTTCATACTTTTTCGAGTAAAGAAAGCACTGATTCCTTTATAATCCATTAAATAATTCTTCCTCTCAACCTCCATCTATTATTCAATAATAGTATAATACACAACATTTGCAGGAATATTCATGCAAAAATATCTTCTCTATTCCATCACATACCCCACTATAATAAGATTCGAGAGCAGTTCGGTTCTCGATCCAGTCTGGGTACGCTAGAAATTCACGAATGGCGTTCACTTTATCGATAGCGATTTTCTTCGTTTCTGAATCCATCCACGTGGTGTCGTTTACCATTGATTTGAAAGCGGATTTCAGGTGAGAGATCATCAATCCCACCTCCTGATGGACATATTATTCAGTTTTTACATTATACCTCTTGTAGTTAAGTAATATTAATACGTCACCTTCTTCTTTACATCTTCTTCAGAATCTTCTTGGACGTACATTGCACTAACTGCGAAGCCCATCATACCATTAACTTGATTCACACAAATTGTTGATCTTAAAAAAAAATAATTAATAAGAAAACGATAAAAAAAATTGACCTAAAAATACCTCGGCTCTTCTTTCAAAGTTCCATAAAGATTATTCGTGAAAACGAATTGCAAATCCATCAATTTTTGAACACTGAATGGGGCCAAGTCGTTCAACAATCGCCACATAACGTAATTACCTGAATGTATCAATGTATCCAAATCTGCGTTTTTCTAATTTTAAAATAAGTTATTACTTAGAACGCGAACGGGAGTTTGGTCTAATAAATTCCTCAATCTCTTTAAATATTCCTTTTCCACAAGAACAATCTTCTCTTTGTGAGACACTTTTACTTCGACGAATGAGTAGAGCTCTTTTATGTACGAATACCAGTTAATCTATACTGCGAAATTTTGAGGCATTACAATTTATTTATAAATTGCGATTGTAGTTATATCAATTTTAGTTCACCGCTTTTGCTGGTTCAGAAGGTCTGAGATCTTGATCGGTGTAAACCTGAATCTGATCCAACATCAAAGGATTGTACATCCTTGTGTTATTTCTCCTCATTTCGGATGTTGTGGTAATCTATATTTTTTTTTAATATCAAGATTAGAATTATGTTTTCTTAATTTTATTTTAAATTTCACCAACGTTGGCAAGTTTGGATTCAAATTTTAACAAATCTTCAACATCTTTTTGAATTTGAGAGTCACTAGCAGTACTGTTTGAAGCATCTCGTACAAGTTTTGCAACATCTCTCATGTAATCCGAATAAGCAGCAATGACTCTACGAGATTTTTCAGGGTTGATAAAAATTCCTCTAGCTAAAGTCGGTGTTCCTTGATCAATCTATATGATTATGATTGTATATAATTAAAATTAAGAGGATCGTAATTGAATTTTTTTTAAGTTACGTAAATGATGCTTCGTGAAGTATTGGACTGATCGAGGTCATTGTAAACGTTGATCAAGTAAGCTGAGCTGAAAGATTTACGACTCTCCAACAAGACTTTTCCAAGTGAGAAAGCGGATTTGTTCCAATTAGGCATCGCAATTGGCCAGCCACCTTCATCAATTTTAGCATTTTTTAAAATTAATTATAAAAAAAAATTATTAGTTCAAATGTAGATTACCAAAATTATTGAGTAGATTAAGTATTGGGGCCAAACCTTCTTTCTCGATAGATTCTTTAATGAAATTTTTATTAATGGTTATTGAATTCATGAATTAATTAATTGTTACTTGTATCCATGCAGGCCGAGTACAAATCTTTGGCACTATTGATCGGTTTAGGATCGAAAGATTCTTTCTTCTTCTCCAAAATTCCTGTTATATTTTGTAGATTACATGTGAAATTTCATCAAATTTAACCATAAGAGAAAATATTACTTTTTAGTGTTTTAGTTAATTCATTATCCAGCGCATCAAACTGGGTCCAGCGGGATTTCGATTCCGGGATCGGGTTCTTTTTTATCCATCCACCGCAGGCATACTGAAAGAAATCCTGACAAGGATCCGCGGTAGTATCCAAAGCATCCATCAAATCTTTTCCTATTGCATTACTGTTTCATGTATTATCCGAATAATAAAAAGAAAACCATATGGAATTACCTGTCACGCTCATGGGAGGAGAGTTGATTGACCCCCCAACATTAATAGGATCAAAAGGTATTGCGTGTATCAATAATCCAAAGGATAATAATACCAACCAAATCACAAAATTGTACCTATCGTCATCGCATAAATTCAATTACTTTTCATTGTTGTTTAATCTTATATAGTTACTTACTGCTTTTCCATGATCTTTTTTTAAAGTTTATATTGTAAGACTGAGTGGCTTGAAGTGTCAATCCTCTCTGAACTTTCTATTTTTTTTCTCAAAGGTCTTAAGCCCCTTTAAAAAAAAGAATTGCGAAATAGCCTGGCTCATTGAAGATGCGCTGTACAGTACATATTACAGCGCGCGTGATTTGAAAACTGAAGGATTCTCATTTAAAATTTATTTATTGGCGAAAAATCAGTTTCCGGGATCCATCAGATATATTAATACAATTTCATCACAAATTTCTACCACAAAACACACTTGTTCATTCGGTTCATGGGAGACGATACTGGGCATTTGAATTCACGCACGAAATCCTCGTTATTTGAGAGAGGTCCGTTGACTCGGGATCGGCTAGGACTGTGCGGGTCCGTCAGGATCAGATCTTCCGCTCCTTCGGGAGTCTCAGCTCCGCACCAGTTGCTCGCGTAAGACAAGAAGAAGATTTTCTCGGCACTGAACTGCTCGAAACCGGGTAGAGGAGGCTCAGCACCGTTGGTCGCTACGTAATAGCGATAGGCCCTTAAGGCCTCTCTAAGTCCACCGTTATCCGCAATGTTCTCTCCTTCAGTATTAATCCCGTTCACCTTTATTTATTTAGAATCGAAATTAAAATAAATTAAGAACTAGCTTTTTAAAATAAAAGTTTAGTTTACGCGAGTTCCACTAGGAATGCTATAATTTGAATATTGATCGACGAAGCACTGGGCTCGAACCATATAGTTTTTCAAAGTCTCAGCTGACCACCATTGAACCGTGTTACCAAATTTATCACTCTGTCGACCTATGAAAAAGATGAATGATTTTTAAAATAAATAAAAATCTTAATATTTATCAGGTTTTTACCTTGGTCATCGAAACCGTGCGTGATTTCATGCCCTATCACGCTCCCAATGGCACCATAATTAATAGCCCTGCAAATAACGAAAAGGAAATTTAAATTTTAGTTTTAAATGTTATGGAATTTTCAACTCACGCCAAGCTGCCTGTCGTGAAGAAAGGTGGTTGTAAGATACCAGCCGGGAATGCTATAACATAGTATAATACATTAGGCAAAAATATTGGATTTATTTATATTTTAACATACTTATTGAGTTGACTTCGGAGTAGAAAGAGTTAACAACGGTCGGGAAAGTGTCCCACGCTGTCCGGTCCGTCTTTTCACGCAACGAAGAGAGGCTCTGCTCCTGCACGAAAGAGCTCACCATTTGAACGTTCTCAAAGTGGGTCGCCCTCGAAACTTCAATCTATTATATTAAACAATTTAATTAGATAACACAGACATAATTACTTTACTTTATGAAATATGCGAATAATTACCCCATCGTAATAGTCTTCTAAGGCAGTTTTATTCTTGATCCAGTCAGGATAGGCGATGAATTCCACCATTGCGTCCACTTTTTCATAAGCTATGGACTTTGTGACGCAATCCATCCAGTTGGTCTCGTAGACGAGGCACTTGAACGCTTGTTTCAAGTTGGCTATCATCGTTTTAAGCTATTTATCATATAGATACTTTAACACACAGTATATTTTAGATTTTAAATGTGCATAATTTACTTCTAGTTTGGCAGAGTCGTTGAAGGCCTTTTCGACGTATTTCGCTCCAACGGCCCATCCCATAAGCTCATTAACTTCGTCCGCACATGAGCCCGATCTGAATCATTTTCAATAATTAATATTATGATTATGCTGAACCATATATCAATGAATAAACCTCGGGAGAGGCTCTGAAACTCCGTCCAGGATTTTAGAGAAGTTGAATTGCAAATCGAGCATTCGCTGAGTCGTATCCGATCCCAAATCGCTCACCAAACGCCATTGAAGGTAGTTGGCTGTACATTTCCGTTGTTAAAAACACATAATCGAGTTTAATGATTTATATATATAATTACCAAGAACTCTTGGAGGAGTTCTGTTTAAGAGGCCCATTAGGTCTTTGAGGTAATTTTTCTCCACGACGACGACTCTCTCATCGCTCGGAATGCTTTATTAAAATTAATTCAGATTAAGTTTATTTTTAAAACTTGTTGGAAAGAACTTAGGTTTCATACGTAATATTTACAGCAGAATAGATGTCGTTGAGCAGCTTTAACCAATCTACCTGAAATTTAATTTATTTTATAATTAAACTAAATATACAAAAATAGGGTATGCAATATGACTCACCCTGGCCAATGATGAATTGTTAATATTCATATTGATAACAACCGCCGAATCAGTCCAGCTTTGAAGATCTTTAAGAGCCATAGGATTATACATGGCAGTAATATTCCTTCGATTCTCATCAGGAACGGTTGACTAAATAAATTATCATAATTATTAACTTTAATATTTAGTCGATAAGTATAATGTAAATTACGCAAGCGAGACGGGATTCAAAATTGAGGACGGCCTGAACATCACTCATAATTTGGGCATCCGTTACGTCACTTTTCAAGAAATCCCTTACAGCTTTTGCCGATCCTAAAATTTGAGTATAATTTTTTATATTTTATAAAAAATATTGTCATGATTATGCTGTGAATATATACAGTATACCTAACATGTAATCTTTATAAGCTTGCGTGATATTAGGACTGCTCTGCAAGTCACACAAAGTGGGTCTCGGTAGAGTAAGTGATCCTTGATCAACCTATCCATCCATTACAATTAGATTATACCTCTTTATAAATGTAATCTAACTGATAAAACTTACGTAGATGACACTCTGGTTTGTGTTATTCGAATCCAAATCGTTACTGATGCTCAACAAGTAAGAGAAACCGTAAGTATTAGTCGCAGAAGCTAAGAGGGATCTCCAGTCGAAATCCTTCTCCGTCCAGTTGCTCATTGCCATTGGCCATCCGCCAAAATCAGCCAAGTAATCCGTCAGTGGTTGAAGACCCAGTTTCTCAATCGTTTCTGATTATTCAAAAATGAGTTCGAATTAATTTTGAATTGGAATTTTAAATGGATTATCATTACGAGTGTCCATACAGGCGGCGTACATGTCCTTGGCGTTAATCAGTGGGATAGGATCCGTCTTAGAATTCATTTCTGTCAAAATCTCTAAACTCGCATTGAATAAATAAAGTTTTATATATTTGTAAAAAAGTACTAAATTCATTGTATGTATATAAGTACTTACGGAGGATGGTAGAAGTGACGTTACCCGACACAACATCGAAAACATTAATTGAGGACCTGGATTTCGGGATCGGATTAGACTTAATCCATCCACCACAAGCATACTGATAGAAATCAGTGCAGGGATCTATCGATGTATCCATTCTAGCCTTTAAATCGTCAGCCACTGTGCAGAAAAACATTTTAAAAACTTCATAATTACCAAATTGAGTAAAATTTAAAAGTACCTCTTTGGAGCACTGCTAGCGATGCAGTGATTGTACTTTTAGCAATATTCGATCCTGATGTCATACTAGCCGTATTCGTTCCAGATACCATGATGTTAATATTGACATTCGACCCAGATGCGCCGGTAGTATTAGCAATATTTGTTGCAGACATCATGGAACTGTTAGCCATATTCATCATTGCAGATGACATGGTACTTGTCAGGTTAGCAGCATTCGTTGCAGCTGATGACTTGGTACTATTAGCCATATTCGATCCCGATGCCATAGTGCTACCAGCCATATTCGATCCGATTGTCAAGGTAATATTGACCCCATTCGTTCCAGTTGTCATGGTACTGCTAGCCATATTTGATCCAGATGAGATGGAACTATTGGCCATATTCGTTGCAGATGCCATAGTACTGTTAGCAGTATTCGTTGTAGTTGAGATGGAACTGTTATCCACGTTCGATCCAGATGCCATCGAACTACCAGCCGTGTTCGATCCAATTGTTAAGGTAATATTAACCCCATTCGATCCTGATGACATTGTACTACCAGCCAGATTCGTTGCAGATGCAATGGTACTATTAGCCACATTCGTTGCAGATGCCATGGCACTATTAGCCATATTTGTTGTCGATGACATGGTGCTATTACTCACATTCGATCCAGAAGCCATGGCACTACCAGACATATTTGATCCAATTGTCAAGGTTATATTTACCCCATTCGATCCAGATTGCATAGAACTACCAGCCATATTCGATCCAGATGAGATGGTGCTATTATCCATGTTCGTTGCAGATGCCATAGTACTACCAGTCATAGTCGATCCAGATGAGATGGTGCTATTAGCCATACTTGTTGTAGATGTCATGGTACTATTAGCCTCATTTGATCCAATTGCAATGTTAATATTGATGCCATTCGATCCAGATGCCATAGTATTATTAGCCATATTCGTTGCAGATGACATAGTACTACCAGCCGTATTTGTTGCAGTTGCCATGGTACTATTTGCCATATTCGTTGCAGATTCCATGGTACTAATAGCCGTATTCGTTGTCGATGACATAGTGCTGTTACTCATATTCGATCCAGATACCATTGTACCACCAGAGGAATTCGACCCAATTGTCAAGGTAATATTAACCCCATTCGATCCAGACCCCATGGTACTACCAGACATATTCGATCCAGATGAAATGGTGCTATTATCCATATTCATGGTAGATGCCATGGTACTACCAGTAATGGTCGATCCAGATGAGATGGTGCTATTAGCCATATTCGTTGCGGATGCGATGGTACTATTAGCCTCATTCGACCCAATAGCAATGTTAATATTGACCCCATTCGATCCAGATGCCATGCTACTATTAGCCATATTCGTTGCTGATGCCATGGAACTACCAGTCATAGTTGATCCAGATGAGATGGTGCTATTAGCCATATTTGTTGCAGATGATATAGTACCATTAGTCTCACTCGATCCAAGTGCAATGTTGATATTGATCCCATTCGATCCGGATGCCATGGTACTATTAGCCGTATTCGATCCAGATGAGATGGAAATATTAGCCCCATTCGATCCAGATGTCAGCATGGTACTATTCGCCATATTCGATCCCGATGAAATGGTGCTATTAGCCATATTCGATCGAGATGCCGCTGTACTATTAGCACCATTCGATCCAATTGCGATGGATATATTAACCCCATTCGATCCAAATGCCAAGGTATTATTCTGACCATTCGATCCAGAAGCCCAAAAAGCGAGTATAGCCACCAGCAAACTAATAGAAAAAATATTGAACCTCGTATGTAGTTTAAAAGTTGATTTATTAGCTATATTTATTATACATGGATTTACTCACCTCGTTACACCAACCATTCTGTAATAAATAAGATCGAATACGAAGCAGTAAATAAACGACTGTTTTCTCGAATTTCTAGGAATTTTCTACCGACTTTATGCTCTAAGGCCCCTCGAGTAAGTCACTTGATCAATATAATAAGTTATTCTCAAGACGGTGACCAACAGAATATGTCATCCGGATGGATCCGCCTTCTCAATGGATACATATTTCTCTATACATAAAAAAAAATAAGGCGTGATAGGCATGTCTTATTTTGTACAAAGAAGAAGAATGTATACAGACCTTGCTCTTATTACTATTTATATTATCGCAATAATAATAATAAAAAAAGAGAGAAATAAGGGAAAGTTTTACTTGTTGATATTATTGTATTTTATAGATATCGACAACAGCCCAAATTCCACTATCCTCCCAATAGAAGCATATATAGAAAGAACTGATATCTAGTGTATTACGCAATTTACATCCGGTCAATTGGTAAGCTATAAGCATTTCTCATTGAAGTAGAATAGCACGCAAGCATTACTTCGTCTACTGAATATGAAATTATACCCCTTTTGGATCGCCTCAGACCTTGGTATTCTTATTAAGATAATTTCATTATGCAATTATTGCGTACTATAAGTTTATGTTGAATAAAATCAGAAATTGTGATAATTTTTAGAAGTGAAAGTCATTTGAAAGCACTCAACTTGTATTACACATAAATTATTTTGAAATAATTCAAATTTAAATTTTATAATTCATAAATTTTAAATTAAATTAGAAATTAAGATAATTTTTAGGATTTAAAATCATTTGGAAGCACTCAACTTGTATTACAAATAAATTATTGTCAATATAATTTTAAATACATATTCTTATTTCTACCAAAGAATACATTTATTGGTGGGATTCATACGAGTTCCAACTGCACATTGAAAAGCTTTTGAAAAATCCTGATTATTGGAGAGAGGTCCTAGGACCCGATCCCTCGCCGGAGAGTGGACATCTGATGAGATGGTGGACTCTAATTGCTCTGGCGTTGAAATCCCGCACCACATATTGGCGTAAGAGAGAAAGAAGAGCTGTTCCGACGTATAGTTCTTTAGAGAAATTGGAATATTGTTCGTTTCGGATCCATGGACCGAGACATAGTAGCAATAAGCCCGGAAGGATTCTCTCAATCCGCCGTTGTCCGCAACATTCTCACCCAAAGTCCGCACTCCGTTCACCTGACAGTTTTAAATGTAAAAAAAAAATAAAATGACGAAGTACATAAAAAAAAATATTACATGAGATTTATTGTTGACGGTGAAATTGGAATATTCAGCTATAAAGCAGCGGGATCGATCCTCGTAGTTTGCCTGAGTGCCGTACGTCCACCATTGTGCAATATTTCCATTTTTGTCACTTTGTCGACCTTATAAAAACCAAGCGTTATAAGCAAGTAAATTAATTTTCAAAAAATCTAATTTGCCGATAAAATTTTACCTTGATCGTCGAACCCGTGAGTTATTTCGTGACCAATCACGCTCCCGATAGCACCATAGTTCATAGCCCTATAATAAGAAATTGATATAAATTATGTAATACTTGAATTATTATTGATTTTTAATTGACTGTAAGCGGCCCTTGACGTAAAATGGGGATTGCAGAATGCCGGCAGGAAAAGCTGTTTAAATTTTTAAAAAGAATAAATAATAATAAATAAAATATCGAATATGTATAAAAGAAATACTTATTGAATTATATTCTTGGGAATAATAGGCGTTGACTACGGCGGGATAAGTGTCTGACATCCATCTAGTAATGGCAATTTTAATGAATGAATGAATTTAATTGATATTAATTTAAATACTTTGTTCTGTCTGTTAGTTGCCGAAGGACCTTCAACTCTAAAAGGTTAAGATAAGCGCTGATGTTCCGGACCGTTTCAAAGTGCGCCGATTTATTGACAGTCACCTATTTCAATATTTTTAAAAATTACAAAACTAAGAAGAAAATATTTTTTGTTTAAATATTACTCCTTGATAGTAAGATTCTAAGGCAGTTTTATTGAGAATCCAGTCGGGATAAGCGACCAATTCTGTCATCGCATCCGCCTTCTCTTTGGCGATGGATTTCGTGACGGAATCCATCCAGCCGGCTTCATCCACAAGCGATTTAAATCCCTTTTTCAAATTGGCGATCATGGAAACTATCTGTAAATTAATTCAATCGTTCAATCATTTATTTTTTAATTAATTAAAATAATATATACTTCAGCTTTAGATCCTTGATCGAGTTTCTCTTTAATTACATATTCAGCTCCAACGGCGAATCCTAATAAGAGATTCACTTCTTTCGTACAAAAACTCCACCTACATAATTATAATTTTATATTTTGTTTATTTAGGTTTTAAATTATATTTTGTAAGTAACCTAGGGCGAGGCTTTGTGACGCCATCAGATCGGATTTTCGTAAAATTGTAATGCAAATCAATCATCTTTTGATTGGTCATTTTGGCTAAATCTTGAACCAATCTCCACCCAATATAATTGGCTGTTTATAATAATAATAATTATCGTTAGTTCAATAATTGCTTTTTAAAATGATACTTTATTTTAAGTATACCAACAACTCTTCGAGGAGTTTTACTAAGCAATTTAGCGAGATCTTGAAGATAATTTAATTCTATAACAATTAACTCCTCGTCGATCGGGATCGTTATGTTGACCAACCCGTAAATTTCATTCAAGAATTTCAACCAATCAATCTATTATAGATTTTTATGAATAATTATTATTCTTCAAAAATTCAATAATTAAAAAAAATTAATTTACTTTATTAGGTGAGACACAGCTGGTCGTATTATCCGTCCATTCCTGAAGATCGCTGAGCATTATCACATTGTAAGTCAAGGATTCTTTTTTACGATCCTCATCAGGAGTCATAATCTAAAAAAAATTAAATTGATATTATTAAAAAAAATAATTGATTTTTAAAGAATTACGTTGGCTAGTTGAGATTCAAATTTTAAAATCGATTCCACATCAGATAGGATCTGATTATCGCTCACACTGTTGTTAAGAAATTCTCTCAAGGCTTTAGCAGCTTCTATTGTGTAATTTTCGTAAGCTTTCATCACTTTAGAGGAGTTACTATCTAATAGCGTGTCTCTATCTAAAGATAAAGATCCTTGATCTATCTAAATAATTCAATTAAAATAAGATTTAATTTGTTTAACAATATAAGATGTTTGGTTTTACATAGATGGAGCTCTTGGTCGTGTTAGTCACGTCCAAATCGTTGTTGATTCCCAAAATATAATCCGTCCCGTAAGTCGTGAGAGTTTTCGTCAGAGTCGACATCATGTTAAAATCAGTTTCATTCCAATTAGTCGTAACAATAGGCCAACCGCCCATAAAATCTTTTAGAAGACGGATCAGAGGATTCAGACCCAGTGCTTCGCTAGTCGCTATAAAGAAAAATTATTTAGCCGGTTAATTTAACTTTAATTAAATTATTACCAGTATCAATGCAAGATGCATATAGATCTCTAGAATCTCGAATTGGTTTGGGCTCTGTTAAATTGTTTTCCGCTTTCAGGATTTCTATGAGATTTAATAATTATATTTTTTTAAATTAAAAAATAGATTTAGAATGTTAATTAACCGTTTAAGGTGCGCGTCAATTTGTCTTCAAGAATCGTGAAATGAGACCAGGTGGATCTAGATTCCGGAATGGGATTCTTTTTAATCCATCCACCGCAAGCGTATTGAAAGAAATCCTGGCAAGGATCCACAGATAGATCCATACTCTCTAATAATTGCTCCGCCGCTGATTAAAAAATTTAAAGTCTTATGAAAATATTATTCCAATTAGATATATTTATTGGGCGCAGACCTCGATTGGAAATTTCCGGATCGTAAACTGCGCATGATGCACTCGTAATCACAATGATAAATAAAATTAACTCCCTAAAAAATGTTAAATTTTAGAAATTAGAAATTCTCGGAATGGAAAAAAGCTTACCTCATCATTGACGTTATCAACTCTTCGGACGTACAGTTGAAAACGATACAAGAAATATCCCATTTTTATGGTCTTTTTTTATGTACCCAAATGACCTTATAAAGGCCATATGGAGAAAGTAAATTGAGGTTTAAAAAAATATATCATTCTTCCTTTGTTTGATAATAAATATACTTGAGATGGACATCCGGCCTCCGAATTTTGTATCAAAAAGACGATTTCGGTCAAAAGCATACAACTATTCCAAGGTTAATATTACGTAACATGTACTTATTCGTTGAAAACAAATATTCAAATTTTTCAAAAATGTATTTTTTTCAAATTTCAAGGAAGAACATTTCCGGATTTTTAAAATGGAAAAATTTAAAGTGCAAAAAGTGTTTGATCGACTAGACGAAATAATAACTTTTTTTTCTTAAATGACTTGATAGAAACTAATAATACCAGTTAATTCTGAGTGTGTGTGTGTGCTTGTTTTTAACTAATTAGTTTTTAGAAAATTCAATGAGGTCGAGTGAAAAACGAGTCCGAGTTGTGCCGGTTTCGTTTAACCGGTCCGTCAGTCATCTGAGCCCCGGCGGATGGTGGCGCCTCCGCCGCTGGTGAGTGGGAATGGCTACTCCCGCCTCCATTCCCGTTACGATTTTTCAGTAACTCTTGGATGTGATGAACGATCAGATCGATAGCAACTGTATTGTAAAACATAAATAAATTAATCAAGGTCATTTAAGAATAAATAAATAAACTTATGCAGATCATGTTTACAAAAAGGACGTTAGGCAACCTTGTTTAAGTAGATAGTCGTGTGTATTTCAAGACAGTCATTCACGACTTTTATTTTTTTTTAAAGACACAATCAAATTACAAGGCAATCCAGTGCAAAGAGAAACATCACAGACTTAATATCTAAATTAAATCTTTAGAAAAAAAAATTAATAAGGCACATAATAATGAGCTTGCTACTTTTCTTTTTTTAATTGAGAGAAGAAAAAAAGATGTTTTCAATTTGAGCCACATTATTTTGATTACATGATAGGTTAAGTGTCGATAATAATATTGGGAATGAAGGATTTCTCTCTCATTATTATATAATCAAAAATTTTAATTTCATAAATCCCCTTGCAAAAAAAAAAGAAGAAAAAAGTGGGATTTGTGTGGACTTCTTTTTGGACCCCCGTGAAATTGTTTTCTCTTCAAGACGACAGGATCGCTGCAGTCTGCGGGATATAGGTTCCCCTACGTCCTCCATTCAAACTCGCATTGGAGATATGTGTAAAAATGTTCTGGCAGATCAAATCGATAGCGACTGTAAGAAAATTCATAAAAAGCAAAACAAAAAAGAAAAAAAAAGTTTTTAAAAAAGAAATAGAGGGCCTCATGATTTATATTGGAATAGGGATTGCTTATCCATTCACATGCCAGATTAAGTAAATAAATAACGAGCACGTTAATATCCATTGATAAAAATATTGCCATCAACAGCATGATCTGGATAAGTTTTTTTTTTTTTTTTTTTAAATAATGAATGTAACTTACCGACGTTATCTGCACCCCTTGGAATTATCACATCGGCGAATTTTTTGGTCTACAAAAAAAAATTATTTAATAATTTAATTTAGTATTATTTTATTTAAATTTACCGGTAAGCAAAATTCTTCAAATGCCGGTTTTACAAGAGTTGTGTATTGTGATAGAACCTGTTCCAGGTCCCTGCCTCTCTCCCGGATGTCTCTCAAAACTTGACGAATAATTAGAAAATAGAGCAAAACTATAAAACTACAATATAAAAAAATTACCTCTCCGAGATAATCGAGTGTCAGCATCTGTGTCTACAAATAATTTCATGTGGAAAAAATTGCGGATTTCCGGGAAATAAAACACCAAAATCCCTTCAAAGAGGAGGACGTCAGCTGGATAGATGGTTATAAATTCGTCCAGTTTTCTGAGAGTAATAACCAAAACATGTTATCATGGTCTGAACACATGTCTCAAGAGCTTGACAACAACCTTGAATTTGTTTTGAAGTCATAGACTGGAACACGAACAACTCTGCCTTCAATGATGTCCTGCAGAGTTTGGATGATCAGCTGATTGTCAAAAGCATCTGTGAGAATAAATTCATCATCAGCCAATATTCAGTGAATTCAGGCATTCTATTAATATACCAGGATGATCGAAATTGAATAATCCTTTCGAAGCCTTGAGGCTCTCAGCAGCATTCAGCTCCCGATAGAAGCTGTCCTGACTGATGCAGACAACCTGCCTCTGCCGATGGTCCATCTCATCCTGCCCAAGTTTCTCCATAATACGGCTGCACACTGTTGACTGTTCATTTATAAAAAGAATAAAAATTGCAATCAGCTGATTTATTTCTTTTTAAAGAGTTATTCACCTTTCCAGATGCGGTTCCGCCAGCCACTCCAATCAAGAAAGGGGTTTTAATATAGCCATTAAAAGATTTCAGGCCATTGGTGGAAAATCTCCTATCTGCAGCCATAATTAAACTAAGAGACTGCGGTAAACTTGTTTTAAATAATTGAGCAGCTGTGGACCACAAAGAAACTTGTAGCAGATTCGTTTTGACAACGTGCTTTATTCCAACCGACAAGGCCGATAGAATGAGAAGCATGCTCTCATTGGCCTCGCTAGAGCAGGAAACATGCTCAGGGGCTCTCACGGCTGACGCATTTCACAACAATAATCGATTAATCGTCAGCTGTTTTCATATATATCGATATTTATGGGTCCAAGGCCATTCTAGCGCCAAATTTGAATGCATCAGCTTCTTATTTTCTTATTTTTACATTTTTTGAGATAATCAGATAAGAATTTTAAAAAATAACTAATATTTATTGATGAAATAAGAAAAGTTAGATGTATCTTTGATCATAATTTCTGTTTAGTTTCGTAATAGTAGCTATATAGGATTACAGAGACTTCATAGATTGGGTAACTCTTCCGTCTAATTGGATAACTCACAAGATCCGAGCATCCGCCGACGCAGCTCTTATTTCCAGCCGTCTGATGTTTGATTATAAAATCATATGAAACAGCAACAGTGTATAATCTTTCGTCTCAAATGGATGACGCAATTAAAAATTTTAAAGAGCTTGATACAGCTTTTAGTAACATTAGTGATGATGTATACATGCCCTTTTTTTCGTTATCGAAATTGTTTATTTTATTGAATGTTTATGTTGAGTTGTCAAAGATAAGTTTTTTTTTCATCAGACGCCCTTTTTTCATTATCTAAAAGTAAATAATCAAACTTGTATCGTTAATAGTTTGATCGGATCGTCATCAGTTACTATCAGGATGGACAAGAATATTCTGGTGATATTTTTTTATTGCTTTTCTTTCGTCTTTTCAGGACGATTGGATAACATTAAATGGCACGTAGAATATTTGGATGAGGATGGCAACACTATTCAAGAAGGGAAATCTCTGCCCATTAACGATTTCGAAGATGGACGATTAGGTGTTTGGAATGACGAATCAGCAGCGGATGCTAGATGGGCTTTTGAAGCTATTGATTCGCCAATAGATCCAACACAACCCGCTCCAATGCCGTTGCAAGGATCCAAGTATTTGAGGGTTAATCGACCGGCAGGAACAAGTGGTCAGGTAATTTGATCTTATGGACCTTAAATTATTCGAAAATATTTGTAAAAGTTTTTTTTCCACATTAGGCGGTTTTGCGTTCCAGTGCGTTCACAGTTGAACCTGGGGATCAGTTTTCCATGAACTTTTGGATTCGTTCACAGATCATGTTGGTTTTATTTAACTATCTAATTAAAAGATAATAATTATTTGTAATACTTGTATTTATTTATGTTTGAATCATGCAGCCAGACTAATAATTTGGAGGTAACTCAATGTTTTCTAATTTGTTTTTGACTATTTGATTGTAATTCTTAATTTTTAAAAATAGGTTTATTGGACGAATGGTGCGAGCCAAGAAAGGATATTGAGTTTGGTGCAATATTCTACACCAACTAATTTCGAATGGCGCCCTATTACCGCTCTTATTCCAGCCACTGAAACCATGCAAACTAGAGTACTGTAGCATATTATTGATGAAATTCAATATTATTATTGTTAAAATTCAATATTTCATATGTAAACTGTTATTTTATCAGCTTTCCATTTTTGGATTTTGCAACACTGGAGACGTTGATGCTGTTGCCATCGACGATTTGGGAGTAATAGCATCAAGTATAATTTAAAATCGTAATATTATTCAGTGAAATATTTTAATTTGATCATATGATGTATTATAATACAGACGAGACTCCACCGACTCAACAGACAACTACTGCTGGACCTGATCAAACAACTGCATCGCCAACTCAAACTTCTCCCACAACTACTCAATCATCAGGTAAAAAAAGACGTCAACCTAAATAACAGCATATAATTAACCGATTCCCTTTACGGATGTGCGTTAAAATAGGTAATTGCCCTTCTAGTTTCGGACCCAATCCAATGAAATGTGCAGTTCTAGGAGGCAAATGCTACTGTTTCTCACTCGATAAAGTAATTAAATCGGACAAAATTAAGTGAACTATTCCATCTGATAATGATATTTTCTTTAAAGGTGAGCAGTTGGTCTGTTGGTGATACCTATTGCAGAACTAACGGCGCAACTTTAGTCAACCTAGAAACCCAAGCTGAAACTGCCCTGATTGATGATTACATTTCTGGCACAGTTTCTGGTATGCTGTGGCACTAATAAAATATAAATTTTGAATATATTAAGAAAAAATAATAAATATTGAAGGATTGGACAAGAATGCCTACTGGACTTCAGGACAGTATCAATCTTCGGGCTACTTTTGGACTGGTTCTAACCAAGCTTTTACCTACACCAACTGGTATCCGGGTGAGCCCAACAATAACGCAAATGGCTATTGCGTTAGATTGTTTTATGGAACGGATTACTCGGGTCGTTGGAGTGATATTATATGTACCGGGGAAGGATACACTCCGTTCTACTTTATTTGCGAGTTGTAAAGCGTGTAAATTGCTTAATTAATGTAGAAAAAAGAGCAATAAAACAATTAGAAAAAGAATCATTGGAAATCGATACTTAGTTAAGAATCGCCCCATATTAATCGATTGCCGAGTAAGTATCGATTCTAAATTTGACGTCACCAGAAACACTCTTGTGGTCTTGTCGATTATTTCAGAAAATCGGAGCTGTCATCTCTCGTAATATTTCTGTGTGTGCCAAATCAATACAGCTTGCCCGATAAAACATCCAGAGATTTATTCCTCCTTTTTTTCAGTCTCCATCTCAGATTGATAGTTGTTGAGAGATGTAAAGTGTGATGATGGCCCTTGAGGATCCTTTTTTGATAGTCAAAGAGTAAGTTTACTCTGTTATTATTGTTTTTCTACACTATAATTTTGGTTTATCCCTCAATTGTAGTGAAGTTACCAAAGCTTTGAATCGAACAAGAGGCTTGTATCAGCACTGGCAGCAGTTCAGGAGAGACGGTATAACTTTCTCCAAGGACGAAGCACAGAAAACCACAGCAGAGCTCAGGAACTCTATAAGAAGCATCGAGTGGGATCTTGAAGATTTAGAAGATACCATCGGTGAGTTGTTAAACCACTAATTTCAGTTTCCTGCAGAATCGTCAGTGCACGAGCAAGTGTGAAAGAGAAAGTCATGGACACATCTTTATGGTTTGTGGTCTAATTCCTAAATTTCTCTTTTTTATTTCCAATTGAAAGGAGTTGATTACTGCAGAGACTCTTTTATTTTGTCTTCAGTCAGTATTAAGAGATGAAACATTCTAGTCTTGTTTAGGACAATGTTGCCCCTAGAATTTGTGATTGCACTGTTTACAAGTTATATTTTGTACGTCATCCTCTTTCTTTGCAATATTTCCGATATTATTGCAGCTATTGTGGAAAAGAATCCGGGCCGTTTTAGATTAAACAGTGCCGAAGTTGTTCAGCGTCGATATTTCGTGCAGCAAACTCGTGACGAGATCGGAGGAATAAAAGAAAAATTACAAATCATGAGGGGCCAAGATTCAGATCATTCCGCCAGAAAGGTACATAGTATTCAAACTTATTTAACTTGATTTTTTATTAATTCTTCTATTTCCATTCAGCCACTATTAGAAAACTCATCCAGTCCGGTACGGAATGCGCCTAAAATCGCTACCGCCGGTTACGTCCGCATTCCAATGCAGGTAATTTACATTCGGAAGATTTAATTCTTAGATATAAACTAATATTTGTTCAATAGGGTGATCAAGATGATGGTGATGAAGAAGATAGCCAAATCCACGGTGCTTTGCAACAGCAAGCCAACCTTGTCAAACAGCAAGACGATCAGCTGGTTCTCATTTCCGGTTCCGTCGGAACTTTGAAAAGCATGTCGCGCCGTATCGGAACAGAATTGGACGAACAAGCTCTGTAAGTTGATAACTTTAAGTTAATCTACTTGGAATTTTATTTATGATATTTAAAAAAAAACCATAGAATACTCGATGACTTGGGACAAGATTTGGAAAATGCGGAAACCAAAATGGATTCAACATTGAAAAAAATGGCCAAAGTTTTCCGGATGTCAAACGGTAAATTGTTTTCTAATAATGATAAATATAAATAAAATCTAATTTTTAAACCAATTAGATCGTCGTCAATGGATGGCTATCGGAGGCTTAACCGGCATTATGGTAATCGTCATCATCCTGTTTTACGTATTGTAATTTCGTCATCCTGCGTTCGTCCCACACCGCAGCTCTTTCTGTGAAGCCTTGTTTTGTCTAGCTTAGAGAGTATTATTATTTTCCAAACACATTTCTTTTTGTGCGTGTGAAAAATCTAAGATCACGATTATTTATTTTTACCAAGTCAAAAAATAATTACTTACTAAAATAGTCCTCATTATTAAAAAATTCTAAAGGGCCTGGTGGTTAGCTTTTTTCAATGGTTGGATGTATAAATTGGCCATTATAAGATATATTTATAATTTGTAAAAAATGTAATTTTTTTTTGCATCATCGTAGTACAGTCCTGATTAACGCACTTTACATGTAACTCTATGTCTGTATCATTTTCTTTTGAGGATCGTAAATATAACGTTTAAAGGACAGAAGAATTTTGACTTGCTCCGCTTTTTCTTCGTTATTTCCTGAAGGTTTTTTCTTCTTCATTCCATTCAGCAACGATTGCGTGCTTTCCTTTAGTCCTTCTATAAATACATATAAATAAAAAAGTTACCAGGAAGTTGATGAATATATAGCGTGATAAGCCTTTTACCCATGAACCGGATTTTCAATTTCCCGCTTTGACCGAAGTGACCCTCAATCAATCCGGTTTCACCAGTCGATAGCGTCACCTTAAGGTTGACGAAAAGTTGGATATTCGTTTCCTTCTTAAACAAGTTTTTCCCAATTATCTCGTAGGGAGAAGACATTCGCTCAACCACTCCCTCCTAAATCATAAAGGCGTTCATTCTTTTTTAAATCTTACAAAAAGTAATAAAATAAAAATAAAAAACCTTTTGCTTGGTCTTGTAAACTTTGAGACGAGATAAATCTGTGCTGAAATAGTTTTCTGACTCGAAATAGTGATGAATAGAGCCTTTGAAAGCAATTCTACAAGTATTGCTATGAATGTCCGTATCGAATTTAGAGCCGATAACCAATCCTTTAGGTACAACAGGGACTGGATGCTCCAATTCGAGTAAAGCAAAGAAAAAATCGTTTCTATGTCAAACAAAAACAAATTAAAACGTTGATTAAATAGGTTAATAATGCAGCTATACTTTGTCTCTGTAATTTCATCGGTATAGCGGTACTCTGACTCGAAATCGAGTACACCACTTGACGCTTGAAACAAGTGCAATTTGGCCATCACCGTCTGATGTCCTAAAGTGATGTGGTATTTTGCATTCGCTTTAATCGTTTGCTTGAAGTAGACAACCTTCTCTACATTCACTATGAGCCCATAAGCAGTGGGTAAGCTTCCAGGAGTGCATACAAGCCCTCTTTCTAAAAGTTTAGGGTCGAATTGAGTAACGCAAATGCCCAGTCGATCTCCTTGGCTGGCACTTTCGACAGGCTGTCGAAACATTTGCATAGATTTAACCTTACGAGTCAACTTGAGCAGAGGAATTTCTACATTCTAATAAAGTAAGAAAAAAGTGAATGGAAAAAATAAATTATATGAAATTAAGATGGTATTACGTCATTCACAGAGACTTTTCCTTGGATAACTGTGCCGGTCATAACAGTTCCTTGCCCTTTGATTGGGAAACAGTGATCAACAGAAAAGAGTAAGCTGCCTGAGCTATCACGTTTGGGAATGAAGGCTAGTTGAGTTAAGGTATTCATCAATTCGGAAATGCCAGTTGAAGGCAGCGCTGAGGCACTTTCAGGTGCCGCTGAAACGGCAATAATACTGCAATCGTGAAACATAGTGTTCTTCAGTGTTAACTGCATCTTTTTAGTCATCTATAAAGAGAGGATATTAAAATTGATTAAGACAATTTAAAATGATGAAGTAATAAATTACCTTTTCAATGGTTGCTTGACGTTTTTCTGGGGGAATCAAATCAATTTTATTCAATACAACCAACATCTTTTGGCAAGTGATTTCTCCGATAATCAAGCACTCTGCTGTTTGTGTTTGAATCCCTTTGGTGATGTCAACAACCTGGAAAACAGAGTCAGTAATTAATTAGATTTTATATTGAAAATCTAAAATGAGTAAATACAAACCAGCATCATCATGTCAATAATCTGAGCCCCTACATCCAAATAAATTGTTAATGAAAGTTATTTATTAAATATTAAAACTATTTTTACCCCCAATGATGGTTTTGATTAAAGAAGCATGACCAGGGCAGTCAACCAGAGTGAACTGCAATTTCTCATATTGCACATTTGGATTGTTTTCTTTCAGATGCTGAGGGAAATCAACACTGAAAGAGCTGAAACCAAGATCAAGAGTGATGCCTCTTTCTTTGGATTGGGGATTCTTGTCAAAGCAAGCTGTGCTGGCAACAGAACTCAAAGCTTTTGCCAAAGATGTTTTGCCACTATCAATATGGCCTAGAACCCCTAAATTGAAATTCAATATCGACATTTTCCAAAAGAAAAAAAAAGTAATAATCACGATCCAAAAAACACCATGCTCAGCATGTAGCAGACGAATTTATGTCAAACGCTGAAATCAAAACAAGCAGGTGACTCAGCATTGCCAAGTTTTTTAACAGAAATTCAAAGACGAAATAATCCCGAAAAAATTAAATTTAAAGCTTCTTAACTAATCTAAAATTCTAAAATTTCATTATTGTAATATTTTTGATAGATTAACACAAGTTTCAAGCTTCATTTCTTTAGAAAAACCAAGAATTGAAGCAGAAGAAGTTCTCCCCAATGGACGATCGAATGTTGCTACCGTAGCCGCCAGCCAGTGCAGTCTGTCATGGCGATCGCTCTGGAACAAATTGATGTTGCTGTGGTTTAGTGTTTGAAAAAAATACAAAAATTTCGGTTTTGAAAGTGATAACACCTCTCAGGTTGCCATAACTACTCAGGTAAGCAGAATCACGTTTCATTGTTTACCCTCTGGAAGTCGTCAAACCACACAGTATTATTTTTTTACTGTCTTTCTCACGAGTTCACTAAGTTCAATTGCTCTAGATTTTTGGGCGGGGGTACAAAAACATTTCTTTTTCAAGGACATCAGTAGCGTTACACCTTTTTTTTGTTATGAACTTGTTATTATATATTTACCAGTTATAATGATAGTTTTGAAACATTTTCTTATGGCCAGACACAAATTTTTGGAGAACAAAAAGAAAAATCATTTTAACTTTTCTTTTATTACCCGACGGAAGAACAACAGCAGATGAGCGGAAAAAAAGAGGGACACTTGAGATTTAGCCAAAGGCTATTTTAAAATGATAAAAAAAAAAGTGTTTTGCACCTGCTGTGAGAGAAAAGGGAGATCATTCACTTCTCGTTTTATTCTTCTTAGCTAACGACTCGAATATAATGCAATCCATTTAAATCAGTTTGCTGGTGGGAAAGATGTCGGTTGGAAGCTCAAGTCCGGTTCCCCGGCTTCACCTTCGGGAGGATGATGTTGTTCGTCTCATTTTGGAATTCATCGGTAGTCGCCAGTTTCACATTTCCCAGGTAATTTATACACCTCTAAAAAAAAATATGCCCAAAATAGTTTATTTTACCAAAATCTAAAAAAAAAAGAGAAAATGGAAAATTTTCATAAAAATAAATCACCGACCTACTCGCTGTCAAGTGCCGGCATTTGGATCATTCAAATCCCGGCACTTTAGGGCGCCAACATCGGTCCAAAAATTAAATTTTAAATTTTTTAATTTCAGTTGAGCCTGGAAAGGGAATCTGGTGTCATAAATGGAGTTTATGCAGATGACGTCCTCTTCCTCCGTCAGCTCATATTAGATGGTCAGTGGGATGACGTAATGGAGTTTATCCAACCTTTAGAATCTCTACCGAGCTTCGACTCCCGCACTTTCTCTTACCTCGTCATGCGTCAAAAGTACATCGAGCTGCTCTGCATAAAATGCGAGGCCGGTTTGGTCGTCAACGTGGACGCAGCCGTAGATGAAGTCGTCAAAGTCCTAACAGATTTGGAGAAATTCTGCCCATCTAAAGAGACTTACAACCACCTCTGCCTCTTACTCACTCTACCCAAATTGAGCGATCATGCCGATTATGCGGATTGGAACCCATCCAGCGCTAGAGTTCGCTGTTTTCAACAGGTCTATCCGCTCGTTGAAAAGTTCCTTCCTTATGAGAATCCTTCCAAGGATCGGCACTCTATTCAAGAGGCCACTAACGACCGATTGATCCACCTACTCATCAAAGGTGAATTTTTCAGAAATATAATAATAAGTTAGAGAGAACAGATGGTGTCCTCCTCTTTTGTACTTGTAAAATTTCGTGTGGTCATGTGACGGATGAGAGAGCACACTGCTGTTATTATACAATAGCCATATCGTGCATCTCCCCTTAAAAGGGATTGCGCAAAAAAAATACAAATCGTTATTTATCGACCTTGTCACTCCCTTTAAAGGATCTTCTTCTTTTTTGATTTACAGGCCTCTTGTATGAATCTTGCGTTGAATTCTGTCAGAGAAGAGCCTTATCAGGCAATAAAGATCGATCATCACCAGCGCCACCTGCACTACGTTTCGGATCGCTGCTCAGCTCTTCCAAAAAATTTCACGATTCGGATCTGAGCCTACTGTCATGGCTCCAGAGCATTCCTGTTTCAACGTTCGCTCATCCATTCGAACAGAGAACTCTGGATGTGGATGTGGAGCGGCTGGAAAAACCTCCATTAGAGACCAGCTGGACAGAGCACATGCTCATCACACCAATCAAACCGAAACTGTTTCCATATTCGGCTATGCCATTCGGTCGTCCTAAATCGATGGATGTCATGTCCCGATCCTTGAACCCATCTTTATTAGATATACCAAATTTAAATGGATCTATGACCAGATCTAGTTTAGCCAGCTTCCATCTAACTGGGATCAAGAAATCGATGACTACATCTGTCGATCGACTCTTTGAAGAGCCAAAAATCCTATCAGGATCGACATCTATCGTGAAAGCAATTATTCACGCAGCGCCTGAAGAAACAAAGTATATTAATATAAATTACATGATATTAAGGTAAATTGATGAATAGCGTGATTTCTATAGGATTCTCGAGGCAACTGCTGAGCCATCCAGTGGGGATTTGTTGCGTGAATTTCAGCGCTTAAAGCAGAAACCAGCGGACGATACCAAGTAAATGTCTTTTAAGCAGTAAATCTTATTGCGTCATAGAGGCGTGTGTGTCATCACTGAGGAGCAATCCTTTTATGGGCATTCATTATTGATTACTTTTTTTTTTTCTTAAAAGGGCGTTATTGGGTGGAGAAGGATCGGCGCCACCACCTGAACCTTTACATTTTCCAACAGCAGCCGATGTCTTTGAAAAGGTATTTATAAAAAGAAACAAGATTTTTCTATTAGCGATGGATGACTTCATATAAATTTATTATGCACTGTTGCCCAGTTTGGGGTTTCAAAACATTCCAAAGTGGTTGAGCAAAGAAGTGACACAACTTGTGAAGGTCGTTTGTGTGTGTGCACTCCTCCTCTTTTCACGCTCCCGCACCAGCCGAGTCTTAATTGGACTTGCTAAAGGGGGCGCACGTCAACTTCTTTCAGGATGGATGACGGTAGATCGCCCTCTCCTCTCCATATAAAGTCTTGTTGATGCTGCTGCTTCTTATTACAAATCTAAATATGCAGAAAAATTGCGCCTTTAGGGGGCGCCATCACATCCAATTTTGGGTGGAGTTCAAAAAGTTGTGTGCCAAACTTAATGAGAAAAAATATAATTCCGCATATGGGATGGAAAAATTCAGGTTTAAATTCTTCCGGAGTACGCCCCTTTATAGGTGCGATATCACATTAATATAAAGCTTGAATGGTTATTCGTGACAAACCGTCATATAATCCCACCGATGTTCGCTCACGAGTAAGAGGGCGTTAGCAGAAAAGGGGTTTTCCTAATATGGAATATGGAAGAAAAAAAAAGGACTTGGCGAAAAGATCTCTTTTTTGGAAAGCTTCAGTCGTCTTTCTGACGTGACGGGTGACTGCACACGCTCACTCACGCTCCCGAACGAAATATAAAGATGGAGGATATAATTTTGAAAAAATTGGACGAAATGTTCCACGATCTTCGTGAGGACATAAAGAGGAAGCACATTGAGCAAGTTCATCCACCGAAACAGCACGTTCACGTTCACGAAGAGCACTGCGTGACTCATGACCATCGCAGGCATTCCATGCCGTCACCATTCCGGAAGGATTCCACCGTAACATCAGCGAATAGACGAGGATCCGTTCCGGCTGCTCCACCTGCCGCTTCCGTTCATCACCATTTACATCATTCGAGGAGATCTAGTTTACCGGCTTTCCCATTAAGGCGTGATTCGTTAGATAATTCGATCCCGAAAATCCCGGTTCAGAGAAAAGTGTCTTCAGGATCGGCATCCGGTAGGAAATTTTCCAGGGATTCTATCGATTTTGATAGGAGCGAATTGGAAATATTGGACGACTCTGTCATTTTGGAGGAAGATGAGGATCAGGATTATTATGATGAGGTAAAAAAAACATTGTTTGTTGCGTGAATTTTGAAATTAATTTTCTTTTTAATATGCAAAGAAAGTGTTCAGTTTCCTTGTTTGTACAAGACCGTAAAAATGAAAAGGATATCCTTGTTGTTTCTTTGATTGCGTGCGGCTCGTAAAATCGTGAGTGTTCTGTGCTGCCATCTAACGCTCGTTTCAAGAGGCTGTTGTATTTAAAGTAATAAAAATAACGGCAGAGAGAGAGAAATAGCCTTCGGGATGTAAACGATGAGAATCGCAGAAATCGAATATTCATAAAGTTGCGCGCCTCATTCCACATGAAAGATTTTTTGTTGATATGCCGAATATGGTTTCCATCTTCTTTTCTAGGCGGATCTCTTCTTCTTTTTTTATTATTGTGGTAGAAGTTTAAAAAAAGCGATTTACTGCTCTTGATTCGTTTATTGTATATCTGGCCGCAGAGAAAGAGGAACGGAACCGAATCTTAACGGTTTTCTTGTGTAAGAGAGGTCAGGCAGCTGCAAAAAGATTTGGTCATCTGTAACGAGCACGGAACAATACTGTCATTGTCTCTCTCTTTAAATCCCATAACTGTAAAAATTCGTGGAAAAACTGAGGCTGATGCCCATCTCCCTTCGTGCAGAACGTATCAACCAACTTGTTTTGCTCGGGAAAACCAATTTGATCCTGATAGATTTTCCCAAGTCTATTTTAAAAAGAAATCTTCAAAAATTTTCAATACAATTAAAAGAGAAATTTTAAATTATACGTTTTCTATTATGAAATTAAGAGAAAACCGATTTGATTACGATGCAAACTCACTAACTATGATTCACGCTCCAATTTTAAAAAATACAATTAAAAGAGAAACTCATTTTTATAATTAGACCGATGAATAAAAATTCCTTTTAATCCGGACGGTTGGTGACCTCCCTTCACATACAATAGGAGGACTGATTACTATTATTCTCTCACATAGCGTCAATCACAGTATATATAGTCGTGAAGTAGGTCGAACTGTATAAGGGCTCCACCACACATACCATATGTTGTGTTGTGTGTCTTAACGACCCACTAAAGAAAACGAAAAGAAAAAAATTGCGTCCTTGTTGCTGTAAGTTGTCCGGCTTTCTGTTTTTATTTCTTATTCTGGTCGTCTAGAGTGCACAAGTGTTTTTCACGACCTCTTGTATTTTTTTTTTATTATTACTATTGAAGTTTATTATCGGATAATGTCTTCACGTTAAGTGCGCATTGTGCAAGTGCAGTGCGTGTCGTCTGCTACCTCTTTTTCTTTAACATTTTCTTCTTCTTCAATGTACCGAAGGAGGAGATCCAATCATGTTCCTAATTATCCGCATTCCGGATGGGTAAATTAAATAATTAAATATTTTAATAGATTTGAGTTATATAAAACTTAAATTTAAATATCCTTATAAGTCCTTGTTGTCGTCGCTACTCTTTTTTTTCTCGTTTAAGAGGGTCAGGGACGTCCACTTCTTCTAGTGTTTCACGTTTATCTAACGTGCATAATGAAACAAAAAGTCGAGGGGGTCGATTTGTCTTTTTTGCGCTCTCTCTCTCTCTCTACTGTACTAGGACACGTGACCTTAAATAGATGTATCGAGAGAGATGAATCTCGGTCGTGACAGCGCACTTTTTGTTCATGTAATGGAAGATTCCATGATTGCATAATTCATATAAAAAGGAGGTCGCTCGCAAAAGTCCTTCACTTCGGTCTCGATTGGCTAGTTTGTTGTCTGTAAGGGAACGTAATGAGCTCCTCTTCTTCTCCTTCTTCCTGTCTTTTGATAAAAGGAGACCTCTAGCGGTGCTCTTCGCACCAGTAAATAGCTTCAGGTCTTACGTACCACCGCCGCCTTCTTCTTCTCCACTTGGCTTTGCAAGCTCTCAGTCATCTTTTGAGAGTGAAACAAGAGTGAAGTTCTTTTTTTCAAATGAATCACCGGAATTTGGTGATGCATCGGAGATATCCGGTTCTCAATCAAAATATTGAAATGAGTAGATCAAGTAGATCTAGAACTGAATTCATTCACGCAACAGTTGAAGATGATCTAATTGGTCCGGGTCACGTGCGATCCCGTTCAAGATCTCGAACTCGATCCAGCTCTAAACCAAGAACCACCCCTTTAGTAGGATCTTCAGGATTATTAGTGAAACCAGGATTGGAGATTTATCTGCCTCAAAGGGGGCGCTACATCGTCGTCGAAGATGATTACAAGAAGAAGAATCATCATCATCAGCCTGAATTTGTTCTAGTCAACAAAGAGAACGGTAGAGCGATCCCACTTCACTGTCTCTACCAGAATCCTAGTAGTAGATTAGCCGATCCTCCGGTTGACTATTACGATCATCATCCTCAAAGATCATCGGGGAGCGTGATCTCTTCATCATCTTCTTCCATCCGGGTAAGAAAATTCCCGTTAGAGGTCGTTTTACCTCTCTGCTCGAGTTCGTACCTCCCACTCGACCTGACCCCTCGTGGCATCCGGATGAGTCGACCTCTGCGGTTTGCACTCTTCATATCTATCTACAACCGTTTTTTGAATTTGTGTAGATCTAAAAATATCGCATAACAGGTGCGGTTATAATATGTATATAGGAAGTCCGGCATGACGTCATCTCTCGACGCCGCCTTATGGCGCTTGAATCAACAAGTAATGGCTCTAGGCTATTCGCCTCGTTGAAAAGAGATTTCGTGATGTGATGGGCCAATTGACGGCTGGTAGAATGGCATTTTAATGGTCTCCTCGTTATATAATTATGATGATGACCTCTGTGAAAGGAGAGAGAGAAGAATGTCGACCTTGGGCGAAATTGGAATTGGAGCAGCGTCAACTCCGAGACTTGAATAACAAAGTAGGAAAGAAGAAAAAAGGCTTTTAGTGTTAAGAATAATAAAAAAGCGTTCATTTTATAGCTTTTCTCTCAGATTCTTTTTTTCTTTATAATTGTAGCGGTTGGATGAGTTGCTACTCTTTAGATTTTAATTAGCGCCATATGGTGCGCAAAAAAAAAAAAAAAAATATAAAAGGCCTAGACGGCCATTTTGGAAAAAAAAGAAGGCAACCAAGCTGGACGACGGAGTTTCAGCTTGCTTTTTCCAGTTGCTTTCATGCATGTCGGAAGGCAGCCGAGTGTTACCTGATGTGTTGGTCAGTGGCAGTTCTTGTTTAGCTCTCGTTCCCTACGGTTGTTTTCTCGGTGTCAACAAACCTTTTTTCTCAAATGTTTCCTTAAAAATGGTGAATTCAAATCGTTCATCGCATACTGTGAGGAGTAACAAACGACCTGCACCTCCGATTGTATTTATTTATTAGTTACATCATTGTATTGATTGATTTGTAATAATATAATTTATATTGATTTTTTCATTTTAGCCTGGAAATCAGAATGGATCAGCTGCTTCGACATCAGGACCTACATCTGGATCAGGATCGTTGGGATCCGGACCGGGATCCACTACAAATAATCCATCAGCTGATGGAGGAATGTCTGGCAAACCTCGATTCATAGCTGTCACATCTCTAGAAGATGTTCAAGTAATTCTAGATATTCTGATTCGATTTATCTTTTTTAATAATAAACTTATATATATAAATAAAGGCTGTACGATGCGCGGAATTCCATCCGAGTGGTCGACTCTATGCGGTCGGCTCCAATTCGAAAACGTTGCGCATCTGCTCCTACCCAAAACTGTCGGATCTAAGGTATGCCAAGGCTATTTCCGCTCCACCTGGTGGGCTATTTTAATTCAACTCTATTGTTACGTGTAGGGATGACCACTCTACCTGTCAGTCTACGGTCCTTTTCAAGAGGACCAAACATCACAAAGGATCGATTTACTGCCTAGCGTGGAGCCCAGCGGGAGATCTAATCGCTACCGGCTCCAACGATAAAACAGTCAAGCTCATGAGATTTAACGCAGACACCTGTAATATAGAAGGTAATCAATCTTTTTTTTTTCTTGAAATTTCTTTTTCTGGTTTTATATAGTCTAATAAAAATTTTGTGGGGGAAAAAAACCAAAATTTAGGTCAGGAAATCGAGTTGACCATGCACGATGGTACGGTGAGAGACATGTGCTTCATCGAGGACATGAGTAACAAATCAAGTTTATTGGTGAGCGGTGGGGCCGGTGATTGCAAAATCTACGTGACGGATTGTGCTACAGGGACCCCATTTCAAGCCCTAAGTGGTCATTCAGGTATTATTAATTTTAATTACTAATATCCGCTCGCTAGATTTATTAAACATTTATTAATGGATGCAGGGCACGTACTGTCCCTTTATACTTGGGGCGGAGCCATGTTTATTAGCGGGTCCCAGGATAAGACGGTCCGGATGTGGGATCTGAGGACTAGGGGATGTGTTAATATGATTACACCATTGACAACACCTTCATCACCTGTGAATAAGGTAATTAATTACATAATTAATTTTATAAATTGAGTTATTAAGAATGTATTTGTAAAATTTAGGGATCGCCGGTTGCTTCGGTTGCAGTTGATCCATCCGGAAGACTTTTAGTATCGGGTCACGAAGATTCATCTTGCGTACTTTTCGATATCAGGGGCAATAGGACTATTCAAAGTTTCAAACCTCATTCGGCAGATGTCCGTTCTGTCCGATTTTCACCTTCAGCTTATTATCTGTTGACGGGCGGTTACGACAATAAATTAATTCTTACCGATTTACAGGTATTAACGGGTTATTCAATTGTAGTTTTAATCAAACTAACTTTTTTCCTTATTTAGGGTGATTTAACCATGACTCTGCCGAGTATTGTGGTTGCCCAGCATCAGGATAAAGTGATTTCAGGCCGCTGGCATCCCAATGAATTTTCCTTCATCAGTTCTAGTGCTGACAAAACCAGTGCTTTATGGGCTCTGCCCCCGCTCTGAGTGTTTTTACGTCGTCCTCCAAAGTTATTCATGCACATCACTGCTTTTATTGTACAGAAAAACACATGAGAAAAGAGGTGCTCCCGTTACCACACCATAACCATACTCTACATACCGATATAATAATAATAATGTTCCCGACTTTTTCACCATTAATAATAATAGCACAACAAGAGATTTTTTTCGCTGTTTCCTCATATATACTCAAGATATTTTTTTTTCCTGTTGATGATTATTTTTAACAGATGTTTTCTTTTTTTTAAACTCAAATTAAATTGTTTGGCATGCCTTATATAATCTACCTGATATAATTTGTATATTTCGTTTCCTTTTTTAAAACAAGAATTACTCTTTTCAATCATATTTTTCCTTAATTCTGCAATATATAGGACTATGGGAAAAGTTACAGCGCATTATTTGTATAAACAAATGATATTGATGAAATACAGTTTGTTGACATAATATATTTTTAAAAACTGTTATATAAATCGGGAAATGGTTGTATAGGCTTGTTTTAACACTTGATGGACCGGAACGCCGTGATGTCGTCGTACCCAACGGCAAAGTGGTAGATTATAACTCCGTTTGGTCTCGGTCGAGCGGATCCAACAGCTTAATGGTAGTATCTGAGTTACTCAGTTACCGTACACCAAGTAATAACTGCCTTTTCACATCGTCGTTCGATGTTTCAGTGCGTTATTAACACATGATGTGTGATGCAGTATCACGCACGCAGTATTTATGTGTTTTTTTATTTGGAATTTTTGTATTAGATTTCCAAAGTCCGAAATTAATTAAATTTAGATTGTCTCATCTCAGTTGAATGACATCATAAAAGTAATATTTAACTTCATAGTTAATTTTCACACGTAAATATTAAAAAAAAAACAGACAAACAGTAGGGTCCTACTAACCAATAACAATAGGCATAACTACGCAGTTGGTTATTGCGCAGGATACCTACGTTAGACGAGACTGCACAAAACTGGAAAACACCGCATTATACAACATTTTTCAAAAAAAGCAAAGAAATGACCGCTAGTGCGCCGGCGTTCAAATTCTAATTGCAGGCATGAAGTAACAGATTGCACCCATATCTATAAATAAAAAGAAATTGTTAATTTGGAATGCTGACTTTTATAGATTTTATTTCAAGAGGGACAAGCTTACTGATCAATCACGTTCATCCCGCGGGAGAAATTGGCGCAAACAACTCTTGATCTCGTAAGTCACCATCTCTGGACTTTCAGATAGGATGGTAACTAATGTGTAAATCGTTTCCATCGGATTAATCTTAAACATTTCACCACTATTTTCGTTGAAAAAAAAACTATATCACTGTTCCAGGCCTACTATTTTTATCAATATTACCCAGGTGGAATCTGTTCGTGTCGGAAACAAGCTGCAATGAAATATGTAACGTCTCAGAGTTCAGGATCGGGTTTCCCTCGTCTTTAAGCTTCCTTAAAAACAGCACAAGGTCATACACGATGTTGATTATCATGCTCTGATTCGTGCACAAACCCCTTCAAATATGCACCAACAAATCTCTAATAATTCGTTCATTCGATTTTGGGAATACAATTTTTTAAGGATAGCCTTCAACGAACCTACTCCATACGTGCCAATAGATCGCGTAGGAGCTCATTCGGGATTAAATTCTCCTTGCTACAAGAAATGCTTGTATCTGCATATCCGCTAAAGGCCGGTGCAGCAGTTCTCCTAACTGATCCTGAGTAGTCCATTCGACGGTCCGCCATGGAACGATATTGTTATCTTCCAATGAGTACCTTTGGGATCGATCCTTGGGCACTGTCCCGGAGGTCGAGGACCGCATTCCAATATAGGAAGGCTTTAGAGATGCCGAGATGTCATCATCAAAAACAAATTTCTCAATTAATTAAGCACATTCAATGAATCAAGCCAAAATTTTATATGGCGCGCTTCCATAACTACAACCTTGACCACAGCAATATATCAAATAACAGAAAGAATAAATCAACGAAACGGATCAAGCGAAAAACAAAACTGAAGAACATATTACGTTAATGCATTGTAACAAATTTACAGAGACCTTCGGGTAGATGGTCGTAAGGAGCCTTACCATGTCGTACTATTCTGGCACACAAACAAGCCAAGGGAGGCACAACATTCATCCAATCTGGTGGTGAAACGATTTTTCCCCGTTTTTCTGTTATCACATTCCAAACATCCAAAGGAGTTTGGTTTAAATCGTTCATTTCATCTATATGGGCACCATATTCCAAAAGTAAGTGGGCAATTGGTGAATCTTTCTCTTTTTCTGCAATCCACTTTGCTATGAGATGGAGTGGACTGTTTCCCTCTCCATTTTTAGCGTTCGGGTTAGCTCCTGCATCTAGAAGCAAACGAACGGTCGCTTGTGTGTCGGCTGCTTGTTGTTGATCGACGGCGTGTAGTAGCAACTGGTCTCCAAAACTGTGATTACAATATTTCAATTAAAATGCTGTTTTTTTTAATGTAAAAGTTAGGAGGAAATTGTCTTACGGATCCTGTTGATCTTCCTTGATGAATCGGTGTAAACCACTTTTAATCTCTTGAGTCATCATCTCTGGACTTTCACATAGGAAAGTGACGAATTTGCAAATTGAATCCAGCATGGACCCATTAAATATTTTAAAGTCGTCCGATTTATCAAGATAAGATAACATATCCCTGTCCGAAATGAGCTCTAAAGAAAACTTCAACGTCTCCGAATTGAAGATCGGATTTTGATTAGTTTTTAGTTTCCTCAGCGACAACCAAATGTGATCGATGATTCCGATGATCATCCGATGAAAAATTTCGTAGCCAACGCATATATCAGTTACACGAGCTCCTTCCAACATGATCCAACAGATTTCCAATTGTTCGCTCAATCGATTTGGGTAGTAATTGCAAAGAAAATGACCCCATAGGTAGCGCTCAAGTGCCATCGAGCGTCTTACGCCGATCTGGGATAAAATTCTCGTAGCTACAAGTATTGCTTGGATCTTCATTTCCGCAAAAGGACGGTGTCGTAGCTCTAGTAGCTGATCCCGAGTGGTCCATTCGGTGGCCCGCCAATGAACGTTACTGCTTATATTCAATGAGACCTTCAGGATCGATTCTTGGCCACTCTCACGGAGGTCTAAGGCATCGTTCCAATATTGGAAAGCTTTGAAAACTGAGACATCATCCTCTTTTTCAAGAAGCATCATTGCTCCAGCAAGTTCAAGTGCTTCGATCTTCTCCAATAGGCTGATTTCTTGTCTCTGTAGGAGGTGTCTCAGTACGGGTTCATTGGGGTCCTCGTACGAGTCACCCCAATTATAATAGCCAATCCCATTATAATAGCCAATTACGGCTGCATTCAGAGGAGTTAGACCCCAATAGTCAAGCGCTTTAAGGTCGGCACCTTTAGCCAAAAGTAGCTCTACGACAGAAACAGCATTTTCATCGGGAGAAGTAACCCAATGATGAAGGATTGTTTTACTTTTCGGAAATCTTCCCTCTGTTATTTTTAAGTCTGGAGATCTTGGCGACAAGCTCATACCCAAGTTGACAAGGAGCATTGTTAAAGCGGGCTCTTTATTGCACAACAGCCACATTGGGGATCCTTTACCAGTGAGAGCGGAGGTATCGGCTCCATTGGCAATCAGCAACTCGATTACTGGTTTCCTTTCGTGAAATTGAAGGTCATAACGTAAGCTGATGGATGCGTGGAGCGGGGATATCCAGTTAGCGTCAGTGCTGGTACGAGAATGCACATTTGCATCTTTGCCAATCAGATATTGGACAATTTCAAGCTTGCAGTTTTCGGCCGCCACAAATAAAGGGGAAGCTCTTTTTAAGTTTGAATAGGTGGTAGTGGCATTGACGTCGACGCCCCGTTCTTCGACGAGGACACGGACGGCTTCCATGTTCCCAGCTTCACAGGCTTCTAATAGTTGAATTGTAGTATCCGCCATTATTATTTAATATGTTATAGAGATCTGAAAGTTAGAATGTTATTTAAATATATCATAGAGAATGGTTTTCACTTTGTGCAATTTACCTTAGTAGCAGACGGTAACCCAATTATTACAGACCAAACCAGCACTTTCACAAAGAGAAATGTGAAGATTTCGCGCAATGCTGTAATATTCTGTTTTTGTCTTGCTTATTTCAAAGTTAAATATCATCGAGTCAGATAGCCGAACACTGCGGATTACGCTGATGAATGAGATGGCTGACACTCAGGTGATAAGGAAAGCTTTAGACTATTGCAGCAATAATAGATAAACATCCGCAACGTCATAACAATTTGATTAGTCAAGAGATGTTTTTTTGTTGTGTAAGCAGCTTAATTGGTTTAGAATAAAACATACGGCGTATTGGGTTGGATGACTTACAATCAGGATAATGATCACTCTTTGACGCTTATCTATTCCATATTTCATTTCATCTATATTGAATTTGAAAACATGACCTTTCACTTATTCATAAATTTTATTTTGTTTCAGTTTAAAAAGAATTTAATGCATGGAAACAAAATCACGAAAGTTGTCAATCAAAATCAGAAATAATTCTGGATAAAAGCAAATTGGTTGGATGCCACAGTAATTGAAATCCGGATTTACTGTGGTGTCAACGATAGTTGAAGCTAGAAGAGTCGTGCTTGTGAAGCCTACCTACTGTTGCCTCAAATTCATTTTATTCCCAACGAAATATTAAAGTAGCTTATATATATTTTGAATCGATGTTAGGGAAATAAGTAACGGAAACATTATTGATTGATCATAAAAATGTCAAAATCGTGCAATTTTATTCTTCGACCTTTCGACTACTTTCTTCGACCTTACAGTATAGTGCTTATTCAAGCTGTTTTAATGTTTTATTTTTCAAATGAATGTAGGCAGACTTCATTTGACAAGGGGGGATTCTTTGCGGATGCCTGTACATCCTAAGCCTCAGAGATAATAACTCCTATACGTTTTAAGCTTGTATGAACCCTTTTACAATATCACTTGGTAAGCGAGCGGAAGCAATCTTCCGGATATCAACTAATGAGGCCTCCAATGCTTCCCTAAATTTCTGGGCGCTAGTTGAAGAATCCGAATTGAAGGCAGAAACGGCGATATTGATATTATCACGGCGAGGAGTATAGCAACATCCGTAACCATCGGGAACTACAGCTCCAAAAATAGCGAAAGAAAATTTGCTCGAGGCCTTTAAAAATAATATTTAAATTTTATTACATTATTTTTGAAAACCTGAAATTGTCATACATGGCTTGTTGAGCAGCGCCAATTACTTGACTTTGAGAAAGCAGGATCAAGGTAAAACATTGGAACATCAATTCCGTTTTCAATAGCGAGCAACTTAAGACCAAGGAGATGCCGATCTATAGCTTGTCCGTTGATTGCCTTTTATCAAACAGTGCAACAAGAATAGGTCACATAGATATCTTAAAAAATATTAAATTACCAAGTGGACGTAATCTTTGTGTGCTTTCATGGCAGCTTGGAGAGCATTGTACTTTGCGGGAGACATCTCTTTAGGAGATATTAAATGATGGTGAGAAAATTCAACCACTTCTGGTAAACAGGTTCGGATAGTTTCAGTTCTTCCTCCAGTAAACTTACCGGTGGATGCGGGTTGGTATTGCGCAGCTGGATGACCGTGAACTCTACAAGAAAACATCGAAGTTGATATCTGCTATTTCGGTTGATTGGCAGATATTAAATTAAAGAAACCAATTTGAGTTTAAATTCATACCTCATAAAAGCCATTTGGATCGCGATTTGGATAAAACTATCTGGGCTTAACTCAAGTGCTTTTATATCCTCCTTCCCGAATTTATCGAAGTTAAAAATGTTTAGATCGACTTCTCGAGCGAGTGAATCTATGTTACGCTTGGCCAACTCGACGGCGTCCTTAAGTTCCGAAGTGAGGATGAAAGGCAACATTTCACTTTTCAGTTCGATACCTTCACCACCACTTAACTCATTTGATTTATTACTGTAATTAAACAAATAAAGTGAGTTAGAAATTTCTTGCGAAGTCATTTACGCACTTACGCATGACTCCAGATAAAATCTCCCAGGGCAGCAATAGGTCGTCCATCAACGGGTGAATGTTCCATATTGATTCCAATAATTCCATCAGATCCAACTATGATCTTATAAGGAGAAATGGATCATCATTACATTCTCTGTGTGAAGAGGAACACTAATTACCTGAACAGTTTTATCGAACCAGCGATTGCCGGAATTGCTATCTGATCCGCCTCCGTAAAGAACCTGCCTGCCCACATTTGAATCCCCATCCGAAGTGTGGCTGTCTTTATCCAGGCAAAGTACCAGTATCGAGTCACGAATGGACTGAAAGGAAGCGTAATTGACCGGATCTTGGTTGATGAAAGAATACCATCATAAAAAGTCTACAGTACTATACATACATATATGATTATGTGGCATACTTTTGCACATTTTTTCGAAAGCGACACCCCAAGTATTTCGATTTTCTGTGGTTAGAAATCCTACAGGCTCATTACTATTTCCGGAAACCTTATTGTTAACAATGTTAAGTAGACTTTTGAACATGTCAGCCTCTCCTGCTATCTGTCCGTTGGAGGTATAGACATCCAATTTGAAAAACTAAGGGGGAAAATAGTAGTAGAAATGCTCTTAGATAAATACTATCTGAGCTTATACGTGATTGTTATAGGCAACGACAATGTGCCTGGCATTGGCATTTTGATGGAGTAAATCAGTTTTCAAACCAGGGATGCGGCACATGCCAAATATATTTTTATATTGGGACATATCCAGTGGACTTTCCCCCAAATAGTCTTGCTCGAGTATGGCTCTAAAATACAAAAACATTTAATCATAAAAAAATTGGAAAATATAAATTAATAATAATACTGATAAATATCAGATTTAAAGCGAAGAGCTCCAACGATTAGCTTGGTAGCGAAAGCTAGTTGATCCTTTTGAGAAAAAAAGTTCTGCCTAGGAAAGACCCACCCTGCATTAGAGTGAACTACGACCGGAAGCTTGCAGCTCAAGTAGGCACAGTCCAGCCACCATTCATTCAGCTAAAAAATATGTAATATATTTCAAATGATAACAATGCCATTACTTTACTTAATAAAATCACAGTAAGCTATAGTTATTGGTTATTTCACCCAATTGGGCGATTTGGATCCCCTCTCTTCAAGCATTTTTTGAAGTTTTTGACCAACACCTCCAGGAGCTCCAAAATATTTAACAACTTTCGTAGTGATAGCTAGCTCATCTTGACTTAACACAGGTTTCACAGTCCTGGTAATTTAAATAATGACAATAAGTAGATCTAAAAGGTAAATAATTTTAATGCAAATTAGAAAAGTAGCATATACCGTAAATATTTTTCCAAGGTATCTTCCAGTTTAGGAACTGGCAAACTTGGTAATTTGGCATAGACGAGGGGTTGTCCACTCTTATCCAGAGTGAAAGATGAAAAAAATTTACCGTATATTATTTCTCGCTTTTTTCTCGCTTTCCCTGTTAAAAGGTAGGAGATATTCCTCACAGACTGAATTGCGAGAAATAGAGTGGACAAACTATCGGGCATAGTGATTCAAGGGATACTGACTACTGCTTATTATGGGGTTCAACATTTTTGAAAATTAAAGATCTTTCGAGGTTTATATAGTCAGAGAGCATCCTATCTGTCAAATCCATATCGCACCGTATTACTTAAATTATTTGTTCTAACTGTACCTAATGTCCAGCTATTCGGAATATCGAACCTCCTTTTTGTCTTCCCTTTCATCACTCCCTATATCTCTCTCCATGACCTACATACACGCCCACTATAAAAACTCATGGCTTTTGTCTTCGATAGGTTATCTCCAAAGCTAACTAATAAATTTTACATATAAATATATTTTTTTTTAAAGTACACAAATTAAAAGAGTATCTCGCTTGATAAATCGGTACAACCAACTCTATTGAGTCATCATCTCTAGACTCTCGCAGATAGGATGTTAACGGAATTGTAGATCGTATGCATCGGTTGAATCAGCGGAATTATTAGCACAAAATAACCTGGTATTAAATGGATTGTGAATCTCTTTAGTATCAAAATGAGATCGATCCGTATCGCAAATGAGCTCCAAAGAAAGCTTCAACTTCTTCGAGGTCAGGATTGGGTTTTGTTCTTCTTTTAGTTTCTTTAAATACCGCACAATGCAAATAATCTTTGAACTTGACAATAATCGTGCAGAGTTTTGTTATCAAGTAGGTCAATTAAACAAGATACCCAGGTTGATGAGTAGTTGTTCGTTTGAGGTTTAAACTGATGGCTGCGTGAAGAGGGCGCGATAGTCCATCGCCCCACCGATTCTAAGAATTGACATTTGCACCTTTACCAATAAGATATTTGGCGATTGATAGATTGCAATTTCCAACATTTAAAAATAATGGGGAAGCTCCTTTTTTCTACTCTTTGATAACCCGCTGTAATAAGAGCCAGTGGCATTGATGCAGCAGCATCCTAGCTGTTCTTTCGACTAAGACTCTGACGGCTTTTAATTCCCCGCTTTCACAGGCTTCTACTAGCAGACTTGATGTACTTTTTACTGAAAGCCCTTTACGATAGGTAGTCGTGTAGGTAGTAGTGGCTTCTAACTGCCCGCGTCCCCAGGCTTTTAATAGCAGACTTGTCGAACTTACATCATTCATTTCTGCTTAAATTGAATTAGTGAGCCCAGTTGATTAGTGAATGTATATAGCTTCATTATAACGTCAAAGCTGTTTTCTTTATTGCATAAGCATTTGAAATCGATTTAAACGATTAATTAGAAACATATTCAACAAGACTTTCGAAGAGTGAGTCACATGTAGTATTCTGACAGTGATCGCTTTAAACAATCGAAAACTAAAATAGGATCATTATACGCACCCTCGCCGTGTAATCTACCTACCTGATATTATACATTGTAGTATACGGTAAGAGTATTTTCTAATACATTACCTATGAGTTTCCCTTTTCCTTTTTTTCTCTAATACGATCGGACTCATGCTGTATTTTTACTTAAAAATAATAATGGCAACAGTTTAATTATATTATTTTCTCAGACCCATATCATAATATGTTTGCTCATCTTCTTTTAAAAAATGTCCTTTGCTATCGTAATTATTTTTTTCACAAAAGATGATACGGAAATATTGTGATGCCGGAAAATTGTTACTGACTGAATTTTTTTCATCACTCATTAATTATTCGAACAAAAACCGGTGGTCATCATAGTACGGTCGGTCACCTGCGCTCTCCTTTAATAATTCAATATAGAAGTTAGGATTGATCATTTTATTGTTACCAGTAAGAAAATACGGTTTTCATCATTTAAATCAAATTAATGAGTAATCATTGATAATTTCTCAACTAACTAAACGCAATCACTGAATCAAGCCTAATTTTAAATGGTGCGCTTTCCTAATTGAAAAAAAAGAATAGAAAGAATAAATTAACAATTGGGATCGTGCTAAGAAAAAAACCGATGAACGAAGTATGTCAATGCATTGAAACAAATTCACAGAGACTTTCGGGTAGATGCTCGTAAGGAATCTTGGTTTTTCGTACGATTCTGGCGCACCAGAAAGCCAAGCTTGCTACTGCCAACATTCGACCGGGAGGTGAACGGATTCTTTCCACTCTTTCGTGCTTTTCCCTCCAGATATCTAAAGGGGTTTGTCCAAATTTGTTGACTTGATCGAAACGGGCTCCGTACTTCAAAAGTAATTTGATTATTGGCGAATAGCTTCCGTCTTGAACCATCAGAGATTGATACCATCGCAGAACGAGGTGAAGCGGACTATTTCCTTCTTCATTTGTAGCGGTCACATCAGCTCCTGCTTCCAGAAGTAAACGAATGGCCATATGATTTGATTGTTTACAGGCATATAACAACAATTTCTTGTCCAATCCATCTCCAAATCTATGGAATTGATATTTTTATAAAACAATTTTAATTCAAGTATAAGATTTTTTTTACTCGTCCTGTTCATCTCGCTTAATAAATTGATTTAAACTACTCTTGATCTCTTGAGTCACCATATCTGGGCATACAGATAGAACGGTGAGGAATTCGCAAATTTTATACATCAAGTAATAACCATAATATTCATGAAAATTCCGAGATAATCGGCCAGTGTGGGAAACGATCTTCAAAGAAAGCTTCAGCGTCTCCGAATTCTTCAGGATCGTACTTTGGTTATTTTTCAGTCCCTCCAACAACAACGCCATTTGATAGACGATGTCGACTACAATCATTAAAATCTGGCATTCCTCCTCCTCTTCCCTAAACGTTTCACAAATATTGGGAAGACTAGCTCCTTCCAACATGATCCAGCAAATGTCCAATAGTTTTCTGAATTGTTCCAAATTCAAAAGAGATGTACAATAGTAGTGAATGAAATCACCCCATAGGTAACTCGAGTTAATGCCAGATAGGATTCTCCGTGCTACAAGTATTGCTTGCATCTTCAAATCATCTGGACATTGCTGTAAAAATTCTAACTGATTTCGCGTGGTCCATTCGATGATACGCCAATGAATGATGTTATTGGCATTCACTAGAGCCTTCTGGATCGATCCTCGAGCATTCTCGCGGAGGTCTAGGGCATCGTTCCAATATTGGGAAGCTTTAGAGACGGAGACCTCATCTTCTTTCTCAAGAAGGATCATTGCTCCAGCGAGTTCAAGTGCGTCAATCTTCTCCAAAAGGCTGTATTCTTCTCGTTGTAGAAGGTGCCTCAGTACTGCCTCATTGGGGGTTTCGTTTGGTTCATAAGAAAAGACAGAAAAACCATTTCGATATCTAAAGAGTGCTGCTGCGTTCAGAGGAGTAACACCGTAATTGTCAACTGCTTTAAGGTCGGCACCTTTTGCTAAAAGAAGCTCTACGACGGAAACGGCGTCTCTATTTCGAGAAGAAGTCCAATGATGTAAGATTGTTTTACGTTCCGTACATGTCTGCGTCAAACTCATCCCGAGGTCGATAAGGAGCATAGCTAGAGCGGGTTCATCTTCGCAGAGCGTCCATATCGGGTCTCTATTATTTATTAAAGCAGACGGATCGGCTCCATTGGCAACAAGAAACTCGATAATTGGCTTTTTTTGCTCAAATTCCACCGAAACAGTTGGAAAACTTACGGCTGCGTGAAGCGGGGTCAATCCAGCGAACAATAAGTTCTGCTCCACATCGGTATTAGAGTTGACATCGGCTCCTTTGCCAACCAGACATTTTACGATCTCAATATTGCAATTGGCAGCCGCTACAAATAAAGGAGAAACTCCAAATATTTTATTAATAATTCCTCTGAATTTATAATAGTGAGTGGCATTAACGTCAGCGCCTTCTTCCTCCACGAGGACTCTTACTGCTTCCAAGTCCTCGTCTTCACAGGCTATGAGAAGTAGCATAGTAGGATCCATAAATATTTTTTTGTAAATCTGGAAATGACGATTCAATTAAATATCGAATAGTCGGAGGAAAAGTTCACACTGAATCTATTTTACCTTAGCGACAGCGAGCGAATACAACACAGACCAGCGGATCAGCCAATTGCCAAAACGCGTTTAGGTTATGATGAAATAGATTTATAAATATCACGCGTCACTATAGCGAGGAAATTAAACGTTCAACTAACCAAACTCAGGCAATAATTTACTGCAGGCCAACTGGACGATAGTAAAAACATAGCAAACATTGAAACCATAAGATAACAAACATCGCCGATACTTAACTGATTAGGCAAAAACTTGGTTATCATTTCAAGTTTATTTTTCACAATTCTATAAGCATTTAAATATTTAATTTCATCTGTATTCAACATCAAAGCATATAATATCAGCTTTCCCTTATTAATAGATTTTACTTGCACAATGCTTATGCTAAATTTAATGAATGGAAACAAAATCACGTAAATTTTTGGGTATCCGGTCATTGGAAGTGTTATTTCGTCGAAGGGATCTGGCGCTCCAGCAAGCCAAAGACGGCACAGTATTTATCCAATCTGGTGGTGAAAGGATTCTTCCCTCCTGTTTCTTCTTCCAGACATCTAATGGCGTTTCTTGAAGTTTGTTAACTTGATCCAAATGGGCATCATATTGTAAAAGTAGATCGGCTGTTGGTGAATCATTCTCGGCCTCACCCATCCAGTGTGCTACGAGGTGAAGCGGGCTATTTCCATCTCTATTTTTAACGGTTGGGTCGGCTCCCACTTCGAGAAGCAAACGAATGGTTGATAATGTACCATTGTTAGGCTCTCTATCGCTAGCAACTAGCAACAGGTTATCTCCAAAGCTAGAAAACATAGTTTTAACATAAATATTGGGTTTTTAAAGTATATAAAATAGAATATTTTACTGATCGCGGCCATCTTGCTTGATGAATCGGTACAAGCAACTCTTGATCTCCCGAGTTACCATCTCTGGGACATCAGATAGGATGTTAACAAAATTGTAAATCGTATGCATCGGTTGAATCAGTGGAATGCCACGAAAGAACCTGGTATTAAATGGATTTCGAATCACTCCAGCATCAAGATGAGACCGGTCCGTGTCGCAAATGAGTTCCAAAGAAAGCTTCAACACATCCGAAGTCAAGATGGGGTTTTGTTCTTCTTTCAGTTTCTTTAAATACCATACAATACAATCGTTGATCTTTACAACCATTGTCCAAAGTTTGTTATCAAGTAGATCAGTTACACGAGCCCCTTCCAACATGATCCAAAACATTTCTAACTGCTCTATGTGCCTGTTTCTGGGAAACTGACGAAGAAAATAGAAGCTGACAATACTATTCCATAAGTAGCGCTCGAGGGCCTTTGAACTGATGTGGGACAGTACCCTCCGCGCTACAAGGACCGCTTGCATCTTTATATTGACAGGCGAATGGTACTGTAATTGTTCTAACTCAATTCGAGTGGTCCATTCGACAGTGCGCCAATGAACGTTGTTATTGACATTAAATGAGACCTTCTCGATCGATCCTTGGATCGATCCTTCTCGAAGGTCCAGGGCTTCGTTCCAGTACTGGAAAGCTTGAGAGATGGAATTTTGATCGTCTCCATTGATAAGGACGAGTACTGCTCCAGCGAGTTCAAGTGCGTTAATCTTCTCTAGTAGGCTAGTATCTTCTAGCGCCAGAAGGTGTCTCAGAGCGGGCTCGTTCGGTCTAATACAGTGGTGTACCTCACTATCATCATAAGGGTAGCCAATAGCCGCCACGTTCAGAGGAGTGAGGCCGAATTTATCAAGAGCCTTAAGGTCTACACCTTTGGCTAAAAGTAGCTCAATGACAGGAACAGAATCTTGATCGAAGGAACCGTTGCTTGAAGCCCAATGATGTATGATTGTATCGCCCGTCACTTTACGCCGCTGTGTCAAGTTCATCCCCAGGTTGACGAGTAGTATGGTCAAAGCAGGTTCTTCTTTAGGACAGAGCGCCCACATGGGGGCTCCTTTAGCTGTTAAGATGGAGGGATCGGCTCCATTGGCAATTAAGAACTCGATGACGGGTTTCCTCTTTCCAAATTCCAACTTAGGATTCAAACTAATTGCTGCGTGAAGCGGGGAAGAAAGCTCATCGCTCCACCTATTGTAGGAATTGACATTTGCACCTTTGCCAACCAGGTATTTGGTAATTGGAAGATTGCAATTTCCAGCAGCTATAAATAATGGGTATGTCCCTGTTTTCCTACTCTTTGATAATCCGTTGTAATAAGAGCCAGTGGCATTGATGTCGGCATCCTGTTCTTCGACTAGGACTCTGACGGCTTCTAATTCCCCGCTTTCACAAGCTTCTAGTAATAGACTTGTATCCATAAGAATTTTTGAAATCTAATAAAAATGACGAATCGATCACATTAAAAACCGAACAGTTATAAAAAAAACCCAAGATGTTCTGCTAAGTAAGATTTAGGTGAAAAGATGGTAGGCCTACTTACCACTGGTGGGATACGAATAGAAAAATTTGAATAGGCTAGCTTTGTAATAGCTATCGAAATTCACGCAATGCTCAAACCCAACTTCAACAATCAATGAGTTATAGGTACATGTAGCCAAAATTATATCAGACGTCGAGACATGCACACATTTATATAAGCGATCTTAAGCGATAACAGCCAGACCAAGGCCGACACACGGTCGATAAGGAAAGCTTTAGCAGGCTTGTACTGGTTTATACTAGATCGCACATAATGTTACCAAAAATCAATTGTGTCTGTTTGGCTTATTTGGGTCTACTGTAAAGAATCGGTTAACTCGATAAGTATATAGTATAATAATATATATACTATATACATTATTGTGCTATATATTGTATAGCACAATAATGCGCAACCAATGACCGACCCAGAGATTGCGATTTTATGTGAAGATCATAAATATTGATACGGTGTTGCTTTCAATTGGGAATAATCACATAGATAAACTGTTCTGAACAGCAAGGGGTTGTAACATTTGAAATTTTCGTATATTAACAAATTGATTAGTGGATTATTTTTATTGCCATTTTATATCATTTAGAAGATTGGTATTTTTAGTGGTATACGAAAAATGTCATTATCCATTAATTAAAAAGAGGGTAAAGCGTTTTAGCAAATCGGTGGCTATTGTATAATTTTTCACAATACATGACCATCGGTTTTATTAGATATTCGAATCTCAGAGCTTCCGCGAGCGTTTTTCTACAAAAGTGTGAAAATGTGTGATAAAAATTACCGATTTTCTTCGAATAACTTTCCTCAGATGGCAAATATTGCCAGTATTACAGTGAAATCGGTGCAAAGTTCTAATACACTAATCATTGCGCATATTTATCCGGACGATAACACAACATTTAAAGGTTATGTAAGGCATATCTCAGCAAACTTTGGTCACTTCGAACATAACTTTCCACCGATTTATTAATGTGTCGTGTTATCCAAGGAAGATTATCGTCGACCCGATTTTATTCCCCGGATCTTTTCAAATCAAAATGTCATTTCAAAGTGTATAACGTATACACATCCACAAATCTTGAATAGAATAAAATTGAAGCTTCGGATAAGTTCAGGATGAGATATAGATCAAAATTAGATCAAAAAAGCTATCCCGATGCTGTGTGGAATGAAACCCCGTATCAGTATACAGCTGCATCAACATCTGGCATTGTGCTGTTTAGCGCCAGCTGCCCAAGATTTCCATGTTTTACACGTGTAAGTGTTACGTAATGTTACGTAAGTGCATAAGGACTTTACACGTAGACGTTCTGATGTATATTTATAAGTCGCCGTGTGCAGCAAATCGTTTCTACAATACCAGCGGTAAGATCGTCGAACTACATCGTCTTCTTTGCTATTTACTTTGGTAAGGACTGTACTTAACCCATTTTGGTCTCTGCGACTGTAATAACACTTCTTCACAACTCTATTGTGTATTTAAGTCTCTGTATTAAGGTCTCCTTTTTATCGTCATCTGTGAATCACATTATGTCGAGGTAAGACTATCCAAGCTTCTTCTTTTTTTTACAAATTCTCGTTTCAAATTTTATATTGGTTCATTTATTCTAAAAAAAAATTTTAACGTCCAATTTTATAATTAACCAGTAGGTGCGTGATTTTGTTTGCTTGTCTCCTTTTTGTGAGCAGCAGCCACCCCTACGTCATTTCTCCTAATGATGAAGGTGATGTGCACTTTTTTAACAGTTGTATACTTGATAAATTATTACATTACCATGAAAATTGTTGCGTAATTCATTAGATGCTCGCAACAGTGCTGCCATTCCAACCTGTACCACTCCGGCATGCAAAGCTGCCGGTTAGTAGTAGCCTACTTAAAAATATATTGCTTTTTTAGTAATTGAAAAGAGACCAACAAAAACTTTTAACTTTTAACCTGGCTCATACATAGCTGCTGCACTTATTAGCGCGATGAACACTTCGGTGGACCCTTGCAAAGACTTCTACCAATACGCTTGTGGCGGATGGATTGCTAAAAATCCTCTCCCACCAAGCCGACCTTCTTGGGGCGTTTTCAGTGTTCTCACTCGACAGGTTGATTCTAACATATCAAGTATGTAACATACAGTTAATCCCTACCAATTAATAAATTGCAGCATACCTAAACAAGATGTTATTTTCCTTCATTAGATATCCTTATGGCCAAGAATGATCCAAACGATCCTATACCAGTAAACCAGGCTCGAGATTTTTATGCTGCTTGCATGAATACAGGTACCCCGCCGTTCAATCGATTCTTTGTTTTTATTAAAACAGTATAAAATGTTTTCCCGTGTATCTTTTTCAAATACTTATTTATGGTTTTAAAATATAGATCAATTGGAAAGTGTTGGACTTCAGCCTTTGTTAGACGCTTTGAGTGCATTCGGAGGTACGTGTTTCTGATAAACCTTTAAATCGGTTAGGTCCATTACGTGCGATAATAAATAAAACTACTTTTTAAAATACATTTAATAATATAGGATGGCCGATGACTCTCAAACACTGGAATAAAAAGGCGTTTAATTGGTATGAAGTTGGTTGATAATTATACTCTTTGCTTTATGAACCTACGCATTCATGTATATTTTATGTTTGTTTGTTTCACATTTCTGACTATACACCTCCATTGGATACTATAGGCAAATAGCAACAGCTGCCACCATTACTATTTACAATACAGGAGTGCTACTGGCCGTTTACAACTATCTCGACCTAAAGAATAGCTCTCAGAACCGGATCTATGTAATATCTCATTTTTCATCACAGTTTTTTTTTCAAGATTATAATTTGATAAATTTTTTAATCATCAGGTTGATCAACCAAAATTCATTCTGCCGAGAAGCGAGCTCGTAGACCCGAGCAGTGCAAAAGATGACATCGCCGCCTACACTGCTTTCATCACAGGGGCCGCCAAAGCTGTTAAGAATGCACTAAAATCATCCGCCACGAACGCTCAAATCAGAACCGATGTTGCAGCCATGTTGAAATTTGAATTCGAATTGGCCAATGTATGTAGAATTTGTAATAGAATGAATTTATCTTGTTTTTAATGAGTCGTTTAAAAATGATATTGAGATAGATCACAACGGCTGATGAAGATCGAAGGAACGCCACTCGGATGTACAATCCTTTGTCGGTAACTCAGCTTCAGAATTGGACAGACGGTGTTAAAACTAAAGCAACTTACGCTCGCGTAATCATTATAATAATTATGAAACAATGTTTGAATACGTTGTTTTTCTTTTATTAATAACTTATGCTTTAATTATTTATTATAGATCGATTGGTTGAAATTATTGAACTACATCTACAGTGTGGGGGCTGGTATTAACATTCCCGACACTGAAACGGTCATTGTGGTTGATACAGATTATTTAAAGGTGTTATACTGATTTTTATTAAGTATTCACTTAAAAGAAAAAAAAGTATTATACATTTGTTATTACTGAATTTAGAAACTTGTTGCTCTTCTCAACAGAACACCATCGAGGACGATTTGTATGCATATAAATGTTGTATTAATTGCAACTTTGAGTAACGTTTATTTTATTTGAGTAGCTAATTACTTGCACTGGAATCTCGTTTACCAACTTGCTAGTACGACCAATCAGAGAATGAAGGACTTGCATTTCCAGTTCTTAAAAGTGACTCGGGGAGTATCGCAACCGACTCCTTTGAACATCACTTGCGCAAATGAAGCTAATAAATTCCTGGGCTTCGCTGTTAGCTACAAATACGTTGCTTCCTACTTCGATCCAACAGCCAAAAATGAGGTAATTATGTTGCAATAAAGTTGCACATCTTTATTTGTTCTTGATTTGACCTTTGACTTTTTCATGATATAGATTATGACGATGGTTAAAAATTTGCAAACAGCATTCAAATCTCAAATAGACAATGCTTCATGGATGGATTCAGCTACTAAAGCAATCGCTAAAGACAAGGTAAATTATATTGTCCCAAAGGTTGGCTATCCAGATTGGATGATGAATAAAACTGCATTGCAAAACTATTACAACACGGTAAGAAATAAGAATCGATATCTTGTCTTGAAATAAATAAAGATGATAATTATGCCGTGTACAAAGTTATCGACATCCAGAGTGGATTATTTTAGAAGTTATCAAAACGCCAACGCATTCTTAAACTTAAAATATCTTGAGAAGCTTCGAGGAAAAACAGATCGAAGTAATTGGGATATTTTCCCAGATACCGTTAATGCGTATTACACTCCAAGTTACAATGACATTGGTATTTAGCCTTTATTCAGAATAAAGATAAAACATCTTTATCTCATTCAAATTTCTTGTGTTATGTTTAATAGTTTTTCCTGCTGGTTTTCTTCAACTTCCCTTCTTCATTCGTGGTCGACTGGCGTAAGTAACATAAGACTGCACACAGCGTACTAGAATAGTGAATCTTATATGATCGCAATACCTACGGTACCATTTTACTTTATTTATACATTTTTTCTAAAAGGGCATTAAATTACGGTGGAATTGGTTATGCCATTGGTCATGAGATCACTCATGGCTTTGATGATCAAGGTATAGCACATAACATGTTTTTAAGGTCTAATAACGCAACTTTTTTCCTTTGTAAGTCGAAACTATTAATTCTCTTCATTAGGACGACAATATGACAAGTATGGTAATATCGCAAATTGGTGGTCCAATGCCACCTTAACCAATTACCTAAACAGAGCTCAGTGTTTTATCAATCAGTACGGCAACTACACTATACCCAATGGAGATCACGTCAGTATATACATATAACTTTATTTTTCACATTCATTGTAACTAGGTCCTACTTTATTTGATAGTAGCCCAAAGTAATAGCAATGTTTTATGCCTTATACTGTAATAACAGGTTAACGGGGTGAACACTCAAGGTGAGAATATCGCCGATAATGGTGGCCTTCGTGAGGCTTTCCAAGCTTACAAGCTCCACGTAGCGGCTAATGGAGTTGAGCCCAAGTTGCCCGGCTTGGAGAAGTTCACGTCCAAACAACTTTTCTTCCTTAGCTTTGCTAACAACTGGTGCAGTACCCAATCACCCCAGTATCTGCAGAACCAGATCCTAACCGACTTTCACAGCCCTAATAACTTCCGTGTCATCGGTTCACTTTCAAATAACGCCGACTTCGTCCGCCAATTTAAGTGTCCGGTTGGAAGCCCCATGAATCGGGTTAATAAGTGCATCCTTTGGTAATAAGCCGAGAAAATGACCAATCTAAAGAAATGTCTACCGCATACTTTACCTCCTCTGATATAATAGACCTTTATTGTTTTATCTCTTATTATGTATCGGTTTCAGAGTTGAGGACGATGATTGGAATAAAAAGCAAGATACAATCATTGAAATATTAAAAGTTATTTTATTTTGAAAGAGTGTGCGAAATGGCTGCTATCATTTTAATTACCGGTATTGCTCTAGTAACATTATATAATCATGATTTTACGTATGCTTATGTCTCGAATCGAATTATTTTTATCTGAGAAGAATTTATTGTCGTATTTTAAATATAGCCTACAACAATAATTTCTATCAATAACATGAAAATCGATAACGACAGATAAAATATACACATATCTACATTGCTTCGTGGTACTGGTACTAATATTAGCACTTTCTTTATGCAGCTAAGCGCACAGTCCACTATTCCAAAATTGGTATAGGCCTAAAATTTGCTTGGCTTGTAAAAACAAAACAAAATATATCAATCAGACTGTAGAACCAACACAAAGCACTGTAATTCAAAGGCTTTCTCTTGGTATAAACCCATATTTTTGATCCGCCTTTAGCCGTTAAGACGGAGGGATCGGCTCCATTGGCAATTAGGAACTCGATAACGGGTTTCCTCTTTTCAAATTCTAACTTGGGGTTCAAACTGATGGCTGCGTGAAGTGGATATGAACGTCCATCGCTCCACCTATTCTGGGAATTGACATTTGCACCTTGCCAACCAGGTATTTGGTAATGGGAAGATTGCAATTTCCCGCAGCTATAAATAAAGGACAAATTCCTGTATTTCTACTCTGTGATAACCCGTTGTAATAAGAGCCAGTGGCATTGATGTCGGCATCCTGTTCTTCGACTAGGACTCTAACGGCTTCTAATTCCCCGCTTTCAAAGGCTTCTAGCAGTAGACTTGATGTATCCATAGGATTTTTAACTTTTTTAAAATCTAATAAAAATGAAAAATTGATCACATTAAAAACTGAACAGATTGATCCACTCTAATATACATATGGTTTAACTCAATAAGGAACAGGTTACTCAACAGTTAAAGAAGAACCGAGATGTTCTGCTGTATCAGATTAAGGTGGTGAAACGAAACTTACGAATGATGGGATACGAATGAGAAAATTTAAAGAAGCTATCTTTTTAATAGCTATCCAAATTCACGCAATACTCAACCCCAACTTCAACAATGAATGAGTTAGAGACACTTGTAGCCAAAAAAATATATATTAGATGCTCGTGTCATACACATAAACAGCAAGGCCGAGACCGACACAGGGTCGATAAGGAAAGCTTTAGCAGGTTTATACTAGTTTATACCAGCTCGCACATTAAGTTATCAAAAATCGATATATATGTTATGCGATTTTCAATATTCATCTAGAGAAATTGTTTGAAACAGTGAAGGGGTGTCCCCACTCGAACTTTGTTTTAATAATTTGTTTAACATTATTTTTTAAAATACATTATTCGTGGATTGTTTTTATATATTTCAAAGATTTCGGAATCGATATTAATTTTGCGTAAAAAGAATTTCATTATACATACCATCATTATAAATACGAAACTGAAGTAAAACACTTAATATATATTATTCGCATGCTTCTATCAATGCAAAGTTACGAAAGAATGTAGAGTTTGGGGGATCTCCTTATAAACAATTCCGAAGCGGCGCAGACATCTTGAACTCCAACAGGCTAAGCTCGGAACGTTCCTAGTAGCCCATGAAGGCAACCCAATCTTACCTATTTCCGGATTCAACTCTTTCCAAATATCCAAAGGTGTTTTCTTATTCAAATCGACTGTGTCCAAATGAGCTCCAGACTTCAACAGCAGGTCAATCGCTGGTGAGTTCACCTCTCCTATTTGTGTTCGAGTTACCAAAATGTGGAGAGCGGTGTTTTTCCCGTTCTCATCATTGACAGTGTTGGGATCAGCTCCCAATTCCAGGAGAAAAAGGAGATCTTGAGTCGGTAATGGCGAACCATCAAAATCGCAGGCGATTAGTAGCATACTATCAATCATCTTGACATTGTTTCCATCCCTCCGCTGGTACATTTGGTACAAAATACACATCATTTCATGATTCACCAAAGCAGATAAATCCATGACGATGAATATGATCATGCACAATCTCTCGTAGTACAGCGTGTCTAAAAGTTTCCCTTTCATGAGGTATGATACGTCTGTTGCAGAAATCAGTTGCAAAGTTGTCATTAGAACATCCGAGCTAAGGATTTGGTTCTTTTCAATAATGAGTTCTCTCAAAGAATGTTGAATTAGATAGACGAAAGTAGAAACGAGCCAGGTATAATCGCGTAAATCATACTGACCAAGCATTGCTTCTAGAATGATCCAGCTCATCTCTAGCGTTTTAGCAAATCTACGGTCACAGTATAACTGTTCGCAATACGACATGACAATCGGTTTTATTAGATGTTTCACGAGCGCTTCAGTGCTGATTCCAGATAATATCCTTTGCCGCACAAGAATCGCCTGAATTCGGTATTCAAATGGGCTGTACCGTAGTTCTTCTAGTTGATGCTTCGATGTCCATTCGACAGATCTCCAACGAATTACTCTGTTGTCGCTCAACATAACTTTTGAGAAAGACCCTTGATCACGAAGATCCATAGCTTGATTCCAGTAGATGAAGGCCAGGACAACAGAATCATGATCAGGATGCTCTTGGCTTAGAATGGTAGACCCGGCAAGTTCTAGAGCTTCTATCTTTTCCTGTAACCCGATGTCATCTCTTCCCAAGAAATAATCTAGAACAGCTATGTTTGGAGCACCGTCTTTACCTATAGCAGCCAAGTTGAGAGCAGTGAGGCTGTTGTTATCCAGGGCTTGAATGTCGGCACCTTTGGCTAAAAGTAACTCTACTATTTTGACTGAATAAGGATGTCCGACGTTACTTCCAGCCCAATAATGAAGGAGTGTCCTTCCAGTTAATGAGCACTTGTGGTTTAAACTCATCCCGAGACCAACAAGGATTCTTACCGTTTCTGAGTTGCTCAACCAGTACTTCCACTTTCCGCCGTTCCAGCAGCTGCTGATAAGGTCTATATCCGCGCCTTTTTCAACCAAATAAGCGACTATCTCCAGGAATCCTCTTGACGCAGCCACGAGCAGGGGGAGAGTCTCTTTCATCTTCCGATTACTGTAATTGTAAAAGACGGCAGAAGCATTGACGTCGACGCCCCATTCCTCGACCATGATTTTAACGACTTCTAGTTGGTTGGCGCCACAGGCAACTAGTAGGGGGCTGCTGCCTTCTAACGGCTTACCGAGGACAAACTTTCCATGAGGATGAGAGCAACTATTTAGTTGAACGTGTAGTTGAACTTCTCGGAGTTCTTGAACGGAGCTCCAGTTGATGTACCCGCTTCTTTTTGGGTGCAATGGACACTGGTGCTTAAACGCGGGGTTGATGTTGAAGGGATAAATCATTGCGTTTACTTGGTTGTGTCTTTAACAGGAATAATGTTTATTTAAGTACCCAATGAGCTGGGTAAAGTTGGTGCGCAAATGTCTTCAGTTATTATGCGGATTTTATTCACTTCATATAATTTTGCAATAGTATTATAAATACTTTACACATTTAAAATGTAATTAAATATAAAGAGGACTGTTACACCAATGAACGATGAAACGGACCTTTAAACGGACCGCCATTTTAACCAAAGGAAATAAATTGAAAATATTTAACTATATCGGTAGTATTTAGCATGCTGTTAGTAGATATTAATTATAATCTAATTCGTCTAGTCCGTTTGCTAGTTATGTTTGAATGCAAAAGTTAATGCTTTTATATCTTCCATAACGGGCCTCTCCTCAGGTTGGAAATTCATCATCTTCATAGCTATCATGTCGTAAGCATAATGGTGACTCAATCCTAATAGTAAAATAAATATTTTATACTAAACTAAATTTTTATATATAGGCTAGGAATAAAAGCACAATCTTTATGGAAAGTTGTAAGCTCACGTTCTATATTAACGGGGCGGTTGTGGAAAATATCCGCCATCACCCAACGTTTGAACCTTAAGGGATCGCCAAATGGATGAATCCCTTCAGTCAGCCAGTAAAAGAAAGTCAATCCAGCAGAGAAAATATCACTTTTCATCGTTTCTTTTATGACATCAGTACCGTCAGCTCTGTTAATCTGATTGCTCTGTTCGTGTAATAATTTAAGAATTTCCGGCGCCGTCCACTCCGCTCCATTAATCACGCCCTTCTTTATGTAAGAGCCATCACTCTTTGATGAAACCTTTTTAGCTAGACCAAACCCCGCTAATTTCATCACAGGAGGATCGGTTAATGAGATGAGGATGTGTTGCGGCTTGATGTCCCCGTGAGTTACATCAATTCGGTGGAGGAAAGCCAATCCTTCAGTCATGTGGAACAGTCCATCCAATTCACTCGGTATGGGTCCTCTGTACTTTTCCTCATGATAATCAGGCAAAAAGAGTTTGTCCATAGATGTAGCGCACAATTCCAAAGCTGAGCATCTAAATAAAATTTAAATTTTCTTTTTCTTTCATTTTTACATTTATGTTACATTATATAGGTCTTAATTGTACTTGTAGATGAATACCTGATTTTACCCTGGCACTGATTTTCAGCCCAAAATAACTTGATGATATTGGGCTGATTCAATTCCTTTAATATTCGCTCTTCATTGCCATTATTTACGCTGTCCGTTTCAATCCTCTTGACGGCCACTTGCTGATTTTTAAAGGTTCCTAGGTAGATATTACTGCAATGGCCTCTACCGACTATTTTGTCCGAGTAACTGATCTAAAATAAATCGCGAAAATAGCTAAAATCAGCATTTAATATTTAAAGAAGCGCTTCAAAAGCTTTTAATAAATACATACTTCTCTATTTAGGTCTCAGAAGATTATTCCATTAAATCAAAATTTAAATGAATCGCCCCTTTTAACCAGGAAAAAATTGAATTTTTAAAAAGAACTTCGTTCTTTTATCAGACATTTTCGCCTATTTCTTTGCATGGCTTCCCATTATTTATAGCAATTCCAGCTGTGCGGAACCGTCTTAGTATATTCTGTTAAGTGTTATCTAATCAGGCCAGAAAAAAAACCTTGGATATACCATTAACTGATTGATAAAATATGATTGATAGGAATTCAACTTTCATTACCGCACTGTAAAGTTTAATTTTTTGGTTTTGTATTAAATAAATTACACGAATAACGAATCAACGATAGGAATTCCTCTACTATTCTTTATGCAATACCTTAATCCACTTTTTACTTTACTTCAAGTCAACAACCAACAATAATCAAATTATATCGAAATAAAAATCTGTGAAGAAGAAATTCAAGTAAAAAAAAAATTACATTACCTCTTTTATAGAGGAAGAATCGAAACAGTATCTGGTCATTTTTACTTTTTCGTCCATTTCTAGTTTTCTAAACACAACTTCTTATTATCAAGGGCAACACGTTTAGTACAGATCCCTCTCGATATGCAGTAGGCCTATATCTAATCAATTATCATATCAACACAGACCCTTCATCAATTTAAGCCCATTGCTATAGGCTATAGTATGAAAATAATAAAGCCCGATTCGTCTTATCACCTTAAAGCTATATGGAAACGCTTGACTCAAAACTCCTTACAAGTTGGAAAACTAAAGGGCCGCGGTTCGCAAACTGGCTGGAGTCCATTTAAATTGCACCACTAATCACTGTTTTTTCGAGTTATTGAATACCTTAATTGTTATAACCATATAAAATGTCAAGCTCACACTCTGGTTAGTGAGTAGTATCGTTGAAGCGGCTTCTTGTTTACGACTTATTTACGAGTGCCCTGCGGGGTCCCATGGGCGTTTAAGTCATTTAACAATGGAGAACGTAACTATGGCTTTCAATTTATGAAATTAAAACTTAAAAATTTATATGGCTACTTAAAGTGAAAACATTTAATCGCTGTCCCCATATTGAGAATTAGCGTTAGCACCTTATCTTACCAGATACTTCGTGATTCCAGTATTGAGTTTGCCGGCCGCTTAAATTAAGGAGGAACTCCTGTTTCTCTATTAGATGTATGGAATACTAACGAAGTTAGTATAATTAAATTTTTATGCTGGTAAATGCTATAGCAAAAATAATGTTTTTGTTACTTCATTATGTTTTCAATTACTGATAATAACCTCAACAAAGATAATAGGATATCTTCTAGTCCGGTTCTTAATGTAGTAACAAAAATAGCGTTTCAATTACCGTACTGTCTACACTAGTTAAATGAATGTAATTAAAGTTGACAGTTTTTATTGCTCCCTTGTCTATCTCTCTAAAACTATGCATAAGAGTTATAATATTGGCCCTTTTCCTTTTTCATTAATGAAATACTAAAATACTATTGTCTTTATTTAATTTGGCTTCTAAGATCTTAAGCTTCTAAGATCCCTCGTTTGTCTCCATGCCGCGATGAAACTCCATCACCATTTCCTGAATCAATCATTATTTTAAATATGTTAAATTGATTTGAAAATATGAGAATAATGCATACAAAAAATGATGAAGGGTGAAGTATACTTGCGCTTCACCTCTGTATTGATGATTGATGATGAAGGGCAGAATGACAAATATTAACTTTACCTTAACATGGTCCATACTGATCCTAATATTATGATTTGGGTTCATCATACCGTCCTTCAGCATTCCGTAGATTAAATGTGTGGGGGCTAATATGTGGTCAAGCGCTACATCACCGTAGGTGCATACACAAAGGCATAATATAAAATTTTTCATAAGGTGTCCTCATAAATTTAATCTTACCTGAAAAATTTACTAGATTGTTCATGACTATATGGTAGCCAATCTTCACAGAAGAGTTACCAAAAGGGTGAATTCCATCCGTCAGCCAGCAGAAAAAGACCATCCCGGCAGAAAATATATCACTCTTGATTGTCCCTCGTTCATCATCATCACCTTCTGATGGTCTGCAGCTGATATCTTCTAGACTCTTAAGAATCTCCGGCGCTGCCCACTCTAATGTACCATGAAATCCATCCCTAAAGGAATAAGATCCACGAGCCGAAACTTCTTTGACATTACCAAAGCCACCCCATTTCAGCATCACGGGAATGGTATTAGATATCAAAATGTTTTGTGGTTTGATGTCCCTGTGTATCAATCTTTTACTATGTATATATTCCAATCCATCGGCCATCTGCAGTAGACCATCCTTTTTACCCGGCCGTGGTCCTCTGTACTTTTTTACATCCTCATCGTGGAAAAAGAGTTTGTCCATCGAAGCTGTGCAAAGTTCCAAAGCATAGCATCTATAAAATATACATAAAGAGTTTTCCATCATCCTGCTCTTACTTTTTGCGCTAAAATAATCCAACATACATACCTAAATTTATTGTCACTTTGGTATTCTGCATGGTAGAATTTGATGATGTTTTCGTGGTTCAAATCTTTTAAGACATCTTCTTCTTTATTATCTGTCAAATTCGCTACATAAATTTTCTTAACGGCCACGAATCGGTTTTCAAACGTCCCCACGTAAACGATGCTGCGGTATCCTCTACCGAGTATCATTTCGTTGTTTATTATGATTTGATTACTCTAGATAATTGTAGAGTATAACCAATATGAATAATTGATTCTAAATAAATTATATTGTCGATGAGTAATAAAATAATGAGTATTACTGCCTTATTTTATTTTTATATTTATAACTCTGCTGGTTACGGCCTTATTTTTCTACCTTTTCATCAAACTCCGTCACCTTTCTCTTCTTCGTTTGAAAAAGGTTCGCCATGTCTGCTACTGGAAATTTTTTTAACTTGCCAGTTTCCATCCAATCAATACCCGTTATTATCAAAAAGGAAACTGAGACAAACTGCTTTTTCATTTTCTAAATATGTATATGATAAGATTATTTCGTTAACGACAACGCTTGGGCGTCATTTTATATAAGTACTGTACCGTACCAAATTTCAAAAGCAAATATAACCGTTCAACCATGTAGGTTGCATACACGTATGCTTGATAGCATTGCTTCCATTTTATTTGACTGATAAGAAATGCTTTTATGTATTGGTAAGTGGTGGAGCGAGTGGGAGTAAGTATATATGTAAGAATGGATTGGGAAATATGGGCGCTCTTTCATTGATGTGCTAAAAGAAATACCTATCGCTGCTGCGAAAAACTATTAGAAACCACGAATCAAACAGAATCATTATTACAAATGTTGAAAAAACAAATAAACTTAAATCACAACTGAACATAGATTATGATGTATTTGTTGATTTTTTCTACAGTTTAATGGCCTTTTTGCCGAAGCCCATATACACACATACAACAGTAAACATTTAGCAGTTTAATTTTCCCCTCGTCTTGCACTTAAAAAAAATTTAATGCTAAAAACCAATCAGATAAATGTCGGCATTTGTCATGAAGTGATGAAGGCTCAGTAAATGAATTTTAACTACGCATACTAGTTTTGGGCTTTAGGATCCTTCGTTCAACTCCGTGCTGCGATGAAAATCCATTACCATTGCCTAATTTAATCATAATTTTTTTTTAGTTAATTGGCCACATCAGATATACATTTTTCAAGCATTTAAAAGGGTGGAGCGTGGCAAGTATTTCTGTCTCACTTTTGTATTACTATCACAAGGTTGTTATTAGGACTGAAATACCTTAATCTTATCCATGCTGGTCCTTAGATCATGATTGGGGTTCATCATACCATCCTTCAGCATCCCGTAGACGAAATGTGTGGGGTCTACCACTGCATCTAGCCCTATGTACACATAATCAAGTAAACGTTAAGTTTAATTATTTATATTGCATTTCTTAATCACAATTATTGGCTTGTTAGCCTACTATTGAAAAAAAACTTAATACTTGAGCTCGTACTTGAAAAATTTACGAGGTTATTCGTGATGATATGGTAACCGATCATTACGGAAGAGTTGCCAAACGGATGAATTCCATCCGTCAACCAGCAGAAGAAGACCATACCGGCGGAGAAAACGTCACTCATGATCGTACCTCTTTCGTCATCTCCTACTGATGCTCTGCTGCGGATACCTTCTCGAAGTGTGAGGATCTCAGGCGCTGCCCACTCTAAAGTACCGTGAACTCCGCTTCGAAAAGAATGAGTCCCATGATCCGTAACTTCTTTGACGAAACCAAAGTCGGCCCATTTCAGATGTACGGGAGTGGTATTAGATATCAAAATGTTTTGCGGTTTGATGTCCCTGTGTATCAATCTTTTACTATGTAGGTATTCCAATCCATCGGCCATCTGCAGTAGACCATCCTTTTTGCCCGGTCGTGGTCCCCTGTACTTTTTTACATCCTCGTCGTGGAAAAAGAGTTTGTCCATCGAAGCTGCGCAAAGCTCCAGAGCAAAGCATCTGTAGTTGATTGAAAATTATTATTACGAGATCTTAATAATTCAATCCTTGGATACAGCGTTTTTTCATTTATAACGGCGTCATTTCAAATCCGATCATTTAGGCTACCCACCTAAAGTCATCACTGCTCTGGTTTTCTGCGTAGTAAAGTTTTATTATGTTGACGTGGTTCAACTTTTGTAAAACATCCTCTTCCCTATTATTTGACAAATTCGTTGACGGAATTCTTTTGACGGCAACGAATTGGTTTTCAAATGTCCCCACGTAGACGGTGCTAAAGACTCCCTTGCCTAGCATCATATCGTGTTTTATTATAATTTTATTCTGAAAATAATCAGCCGGTAAAAAAAAATAGGATTAGCGCTTGCATATTATTTTTAAAATTCGAGCCAAAAGGCATATTGATATTGATAGAAATTATATATTATAAAATTGAATTGTAGTTTATTATATTAACAGTTTTTTTTAACCTGGTGGTCACCGGAATCCAGGGAGGAATCTTCCATTCTTTCATCTTCCATCTTTCTTTTTTTGGGTTGAGGAAACCTTGCCGCCATGTCGGATTAAACTTTAGTTTATAAACGGGTGCCACGCAAATGTCCGTTATTATCCGGACGGAAACCCTATATACTTTCTTCAATAATAACAGATAAAGAAAAATATAAGTAGTGATACGAGCATACGGCAAATCAATAATGAGATAATAAACAATTTTTCGTTTCTTTTCATTTACGGTAGTGATTTAGTGCTGACAACCGTTACCAATTGTTATCTCGCCAACGATCGCGCGCGATCAAAAATAAATGCCTACCGCCCCCATAGATACCCAATGACGTTGTTATATTTCGTTTTTCATTCGATGACTTCCATGGGTGCTGTACGGTACCGTACCTAACACATAATCGTTTCCCTGATCTATTATTTATGTGAAATCTATCCAATCTATTTAATGGCATAAATATTTCATAGTAAAATTATTAGGTACGTAGGCTCCGTACGGTTGTAGGCTACGTCTTATTTGTTTTAGTTCTAACTAATGATAGACCTACGTGATAAGAATATAAGATGCGTGTGAAATAATAGTCAACAGAAACTTGCACAATTATGATAAAGGTCAAAATTGTATTGTTCTCATGGTTACACTATATGCACTTATTTATTTTCATTGCTCCGTTGTCAGTATACTTGGGATTAGGGCTGGTGAATAAATTATCTCTATAGTACTCCTTCATGTTTAACAGGCGACCTTTACACAACTTCAGTGAAGAATCCAAGGGTTAGAGCTTTAATCTCTTCCATAGTGGGTCTTTCTTCAGGGTTGTAATTAATCATCTTTTGTGCCACCATTTTGTAAGCACAATGATGACTTAACCCTAAAATGCACCATACATATTTACATACTAAAATTTTACTATACGTAATAAGATTAAAAAGGCTGTAAACTCACGTTCCACATTGACGGGGCGGTTATGGAAGATGTTCACCATTACCAAAAAAGATTCACCAAACGGATGGACGCCTTTCGTCAACCAGTAGAAGAACACCAATCCAGCCGAGAAAATGTCACTCTTTATCGTTCCTTCTATAAGATCAGAACCTCTATACTGAGCGCTTTGCTCGTGGATTAGTTTCAGGATCTCGGGCGCTGCCCAATCCTTTGTGCAATGAACATCCTTTACAAAAAAGGAACCACTTTCCGGTGAAACTTTTTCGGCTAGCCCAAAATCCGCTAATTTCATCACTGGTATATTATTATTGGATAATGAAATGAGAATGTGTTGCGGTTTGATGTTCCTGTGAGTTAAATGGATTCGATGGAGATAAGCCAATCCTTTAGCCATATGAAGTAGTCCATCCAACTCACTCGGTTTAGGCCCCCTGTACTTTTCCTCGTGATCATCGGGCAGAAAGAGTTTGTCCATAGATGTAGCGCACAATTCCAGAGCTGAGCATCTAAATTAAATTTCAGTTCTCTTTATTTTACACTATCGGTTTAAATTTTTTATTATACGAGTATGACTACTACCTGAATTTATCTTGGCATTGATTCTCAGCCCAAAACAATTTAATGATGTGAGGATGATTCAATTCTTTTAATGTTCGTTCTTCATTGTCGTCATTCATGCTATCCGTTTCGATCCTCTTGACGGCTACATGTTGATTATTGAACGTCCCTAGGTAGATGATACTGTAATAGCCTCTCCCGATTATTTTGTCCGAGTAACTTATCTCCTAAAAATAATCACGCAAATAGCTGAATCACCATTTAATATTTTATATTTAAAGAACCACTACGAACACTTTAATACACACTTCTTTATTTAGTCCTTAAAAGATTATTCCAATCAATAAAAATGTTAATGAATGTTACCTCTTTTATTGAGGAAAATTCGTAATCATACTTCGTCCTTTTCGCAGACATTTTTGCCTATTTCTTTGCACGGCTTCCCATTAATAATAAATTTAAGCTGTGGATCCGTCTTTATAGGTCGTTATCTAATCAGTTGAGAAAAAAGACCTTGCACATACCATTAACTCATTGCTGAAACATGTATGATAGGTTGATAAGTCCAACTATTTATTACTGCACCATACGCCACTACGGTTTCATTTTCCGGTCTTGTATTGAATTACACAACAGACGAATGAACGATTGACATTTCCTCTTCTATTTTTAGTGCAATACGTAATCCACTTTTACTTCTAGACAACGCAGGCAACAACCAACATTAATCTTATGGTGCCGAAAGAAAAGCCTGTGTTTCATATTGTTACAAAATCCTTAAAAAAAACTTAAATCGAACTGACGAGGAACAAAAGTGTTAATGAATCGCAACAAAATCACAAACACTTTTTGGATAGGTGGTTATTGCTTCATCGTTGAATCAAACTAGCGCAGTAGCGCTCCATCAATCCAGGGACAGCACAACGTTCATCCAGGCCGGAGGTGAAAGGATTCTTCCCGCTTTCTCGTGCTTCTTCTTCCAGACATCTAAAGGAGTTTATTGTAGTTTATTAGCTTGATATCCAAATGAGCTCAATGTTTCAATAGTAGGAGAGCGGTTGGTTAATCGGTATTTGCACTATTTGCCTCTCCCATCCTTTATGCGACGAATTGAGAAGGCTGTTTTCTCTTTCATCAGCAGCGTTAGCGTCGTCTCCGACTTCCAAGAACAAAGCAAAAGCCACCAGTAAACTGGTAGTAGGTTTATGATCGCACACTTTCAGCAGCCGGTTATATATCCAGAACTATAATTTATATAAAATATACGCATTATATTTTAAAGGTGATTAAAATAAAAATATTTAATGGAGATATATTAAAATCCTATCTGTTGCGTCCATCCCGTTTGACGAATTGGTGCAACCGTGCAAGCAGCAATTAATGGTCTAGTGAGTCACCATCGATAAAGTCTCAAAATTTACGATTGGGTTAATACTCTAATTTTTAAGATTCCTCAAAGCTATAACAAGGAAAATTGTGACTGACGATCATCGTCCAGATTTCCTTGTTATCACCTAAATCATTTCCTTCGGGATCGATCATTGGGCACTGTCACGCAGTTCTTGGGCGTCATCCCAATATCGAAGAGCTTGAGAGATGAAAGAAATACTAATTTAAATATCTACCATATATTATAAGTATGGAGCGGATGCTGGAACTGAACAATGATTAAACAATACATATCGGGATTTGTTTCCCACTTCAAGCTTAGTGTAGCCTATAATATAGCCTGAAACGTGTCTTTTGCTCGCTTCGATATGTAATCCCTTTTCTAAAATAAACTGACAAAATGATGACTTGCTATCAATGTAATTTTTTTTTATGAATGAAAAAAAAAATCAAATTAGATAAAGCCGTGGCTGATGATGGCAAAAGTTACCACAAAACATTTATTATTTTTTAAATATTTTAGATTCACTACATTTCCTTGTATTTGTTGTCAAAGTAGGATATCACAGAGAGTGAAATAAGAGGGGTCAAAGAAACAGTTCACAATTCATCCTCTGGTTTCTTCTTCTTCCCTCCAGTGGTCCCACCACTCGTATCGGAGATAGAATCGTATAGAGTTAGACGTTCGCTAGCCACGTAGAGGTTAACCTTCTGGGCTACTCGTTTGCAACCAGTCTCGGAGTAGAGCTCTAAGTCCTCTGGAAAGTAATCCAAGGAGTCCACGACAAATCTAAATTATTGCAAAGAAATTTATGATGAGGCAATAATAAAAAAAGAGGCCACATTGTCTTTTAATTTACACGATTAATGTTCAATTTAAAAAGGAGGGAAGAAATAACTCTAGAATGTGACTTACTGAAGAGCAGCTTCTCTGTGGGTTGGCGTATAATTTTGACGGCGACTGGTGTAGCGGCAGTAGCGCTTTTGACGATAACTTTGGTAACGGCCACACCATCTTCTATGCAAGCGTTTAGTAGAGATTTGATATCTTGACGTGTTGCCTCCATAACTATAATATGCAATAGAAAAGTAGTATATTGTTGGTGTACCATTAATTAGAGATTTACTGAAAAGTCTACCGAGTATTTTACAGAACAAACTAATTACACTCAGCAGCAGATTCCCAATAATAGCAGACTAGCTAAGTACCGTAGTCTATTATAAGCAGTTCACTTTGATATCAGCAACGATGACTGTGCGCGACTGTTCTTTAATAACGACTTAAAACCAACTAAAGCTGAAAAAGGAAGAATAACCCAAATCGAATCGCATACAGTTCACATCGTCCGTTATTCTAAGAAGTGTTGTTGCACCACTAATACATTCTATGAATGAAAGAAAGCGTCAAATAGTCTACAGTAATCGGAAAGTAATGATTTCTGTCGAACTATTATTTTAATCCCTACATTTTCTTAGCTGAACATCCGACCAAAGGCGAAGATCGTAGAAGATATGAGAGAGAGCTAAGCTATTGGAACTAAGGGTGCGTCACTGCGACCGCGTCTGCTCTTCAATCCTTCACTAAGTATATCCTGCATTAAAGTTTAACTTCTTATTTCTTATGATCCCGATAATATGTACCACAATCCTTTAACGGTTTTTTTAATTTTTTGCCTATCTACATATAAATTCTCAACACAAACCTCAATATCGACAATAAGACTGTTCTGTGTATTATCAAGCTATGGTATTGTTCAACACTTTGTCACACCCTTATAACCAGTCCTTATTGATAATTAAATGAAATTCTGAGTTGCTTACATAAAGCGACAAATCAATTAGGAAAAAGTTGGAAGGAACGAGGGACATCGAGTTTTAATGCATCGAGACAAAACGACGAAGCATTTTGGGGAGCTTGCCATAGCGAATCCTGCTTCGTTGAATGGATCTGGCACTCCAACAGGACAAGGGCAGCACGGGATTCATCCAAGCCGGTGGTGAAAGGACTCTTCCCGATCTTGAGTGCCTCACCTTCCAAACATCTAAAGGTGTTTGTCCAAGTCTGTTACTTTGATCCAAGTGGGCGTGATGTTTCAAAAGCAGATCCGTTATTGGTGAACCGGTTTCCGCTTCTTCCGTCCACATTGCTACGTGATGAAGTGGACTGTTTCCTGCTCTATCTATAGCGTCCGGGTTGGCTCCAACTTCAAGGAGTAAATGAACGAAAGCTAGGGTGACGGCCGTTGGCTTTTGACTGCAGGCCTCATGTAGGAGATTAAATCCAAAATAACTTTGTGAATAAATAAATAGAAAAAAAATATGTTATAAGAAATAGTTTTTTAAGTATGTGAATATTCAAAAGAGACTACATTCTTACCCAAGGCGTATATCTCGCATGACGAATTGATGCAACATGCACTTGATCTCATGAGTCACCATATCTGGGGTTTCAAACAGCATAGCAACTAGTTTGAAAATTTGTTTCATCGGATTGAAGACAGTTCTCGACTTGTAACTGGGATGGCTAGCTTGATGGCGAGGGGATCGGTAGCTCGTGTCAAAAACAAGCTCCAATGATAGCTTCATCGTTTCCAAGTTGAAAATAGGGCTTTGCAAGCTTTTCAGATTCTCCAACGAGTACACAATGAAGAAGGTGCTTTGAACGATCATGGACCATAACTCATCATCACATCGACCAGTTCCACGGGCCCCTTCTAACATGATGTAGCACATATCCAAGAGATCGGTGTGTCGGTCTCCAACAAGAGCCATGTAATAATCACTCATGAATCCGTCCCATAGGTGGAACATTAGTGCTTTGGAGCTTATGGAGGAAAAGATCCTTCGTGCAACAAGCACAGCTTGGATCTGCATTTCAGGAAACGGACGGTTTTTCAACTCTTCTAGCTCCTCACGAGTGGTCCATTCCACTGCTCGCCAATGGACAGTGGTCTTGGATGTCAATGGTATCTTCGGGATCGAATCTTGAGCGCTTTCACGGAGTTTCAAGGCTGCGTTCCAACAATCTAAGGCTAGAAGGACTTGATTTTCGTCTTCTTCGTCATGATAAAGGAGTAGGGTTGCTCCAGCAAGTTCAAGTGCATCTACCATCTCTAAAATGCTGACTCCTTCTTGTACTAAAAGGTAAAACAGCACGGGCGCGTTAGGGCACCCATCCGGGCCATTACGAGGGCGAGGGTATCCAACAGCCGCCACGTTTAGCGGGGTGAGACCCTGTGCGTCACGAGCCTTAAGGTCGGCACCTTTGGATAAAAGGAGCTCGATGATCCGAACAGCATCTTGATCGAGAGAACTACCATATTCATGGCTTGAAGCCCAGTGATGAAGGGCTCCGACATTCTTTCCAGGAAACTGCTGCGTCAAGCTCACTGCAAGATCAACAAGAAGATGCGACCCAATGTTTGCTTCGTAACAGAGCATCCACATGCTGAATCCGGAAGAATCTATGGCCAAAGCATCGGCTCCATTGGCGATGAGTAGTTCGATTATGGCTCTCTTTTGAAACCAGTTTATATCTTGGCGTAAACTGACGGCTGCGTGAAGGGGGGTCATTCCAGAGTATTTCCCTCTTTCGTTAGTACGCGAATTAACATTTGCACCTTTGCGAATGAGATAGTTGGTGATGGCAAGATTGCAGTTTCCAGCTGCAACAAATAAAGGAGATGCTCCTAGTATTTTAATAGTTTCTGCTGATGACGTAGCTGCTGACGTGTAGTTATAGGTAGCCGTTTCATCGACGTCCACCTCTAGTCCCCCGACGATAATTTTGACGGCTTCCAACTCTCCATTTCCACAAGCTTCTAGAAGTAGACTTGCATAATCCATATCTATTTGAATACAACAATAATTAATTTGAGTAAATATTGGCAAAAAAAAAAAATCTTGTCAGTTATTTTTTTGTAAACAGATACAGGAAGGATGAAAGATTTTGTGGACCACCGTACCTGAAGGGGTGTGATGTGCAGTGCAGCAAATGATAAGTATTTATCGTCAAGTAATCCCACCAGAAAATTAGGAAACTCAAAAAATAAACCAGAGACCTGTGTCATCAGATTGAAACGAGTTTATAGAATCTATGAATATATGTAAATAGCTCAGAAATATAAATACCTGAATATTCACTGATTAAATATTCATGAAAAAATTAAGCAGCAGTAGTTGATGAGAAGTTATGTCACATGAAGCATCAAAAAGGTGGTGAGCCAATGTAACAAAAATACGAAACTGAATTTTAAAAAAGTAAAACAGAATTTAGAGAATAAAATATTATAAAATTTCAATCGGAAATACCTAATCGTATGGGAAACGGAAACACGTGAAGAAATTTATAAGAAAATCAAAACTTCAAAATAGTTCACTTGCAGACGAAGCACTGATTAGATTACTGTACGGCGTACGCTGCACTGTGACTGCATATAACACGGTAGTAGGCGGGGAAACATGGGACTGCGTTAACTACATTTATACTGCTCCGTTGAAAAATTTATTATTTAACAGGAGAACGATATAAGAGAGGCATATTTTCGACTATTTAAGGCACGATCATTTAAAGACTATGTATGAAGTATTCATTTTAAAATATTTTAATTATCAAACGCGTATCACTAATATTTTAAACTTCAGAGGAACCGTTATCGTCATATAAAGATGGGTATTTTCATAAATAACTAAAATCAATCAAAAAGTGTTGTTCAACTAATCGATTCTATGAATGCAAGGCTAGATGAGCATCAATAGCGACTAGTAAACGGAATCAAATAGCTTCTATCCCCATTAGAGGAATTAGAATCCTTTTTTTTTTGTGAGCCTCTCGTATGAGTTCTATAATCCCTTTCTATTGCCTTACTCAAGAATGCTATTACCTTTGGTGAATTAGTTTCAGAGTAACCGGTGCAATTATCATATCTCGTATAGTAAGAGCCGCTCTCCGATTTAGCATCAACTTTTTTAGAAATACATAATATATTAGAAGTATTAATAATTAAGCAGAAATTCTGATGTTTACTACTTTTTAACTTGAATAACAAACCCATTACATATGTAACCAATAAAAAAGATAATCGTGTATTCAACACTCCTTCAGCCCTTCTTGGTTATTCATTTCAATACTTGGTTTCATGTATCCGTTAGTAATGAAAGTAGTGAGAAAAGAAGATAAAAAAAAAAACTGCGTTGCAACTTGTATATCGTAACTCGATTAGAATGAGGTCGATAGAATTGAGGAACAACGGGTTTTAATGCATCGAGACAAAATCCCGATAATTCTCGGGGACCTGACTGCGGGGAATCCTATTAGTGCGCTGAATGGATTTCGCACTCCAACAGGACAAGCGCAGCACAGGATTCATCCAAGCCGGTGGTGAAAGAACTCGGTCCGGTCTTTCGTACTTCATCTTCCAAACATCTAACGGAGTTTGGAGAAGATCGTTTGCCTGATCTAAGTGAGCGTGATGTTTCAAAAGCAGATCAGCTGTCGGGGAATCGCTTTCTCCTTCTTCCATCCACTCTGCTACGTGATGAAGCGGGCTGTTGCCATTTCTATCTTTGACATTGGGATCGGCTCCCACTTCAAGAATCAAACAAACGGTAGCTAAAGTACTGGCGCTTGGCTTCCGATCGCAGGCTGCAAGCAGCAGGTTATATTCATCAAACCTGTGAAACAATGATATACATTTATTAAAGAAGTTAGTGATAAATATAAGCATGAGGAAAATTATTCTTACCCATCGCGTGAATCTAGTTTGACGAATTGATGCAACATGCACTTGATCTCATGAGTCACCATGTTACCATGAATTTCAGATAGTAAAGCAACTAGATTGTAAATCGTTTGCATTGGTTTCGTCCAACTTCCTCGACTACTTCTAGGTAAAAGAGCTGGTAGGGAAGGGGACTGGTTGTTCGTGACGATAACGAGCTCCAACGATAGCTTCATCGTCTCTAAATTCAGGAAGGGGCTCTGCTCCCTTTTAAGTTTTTCCAAACTATGAACGAGGAGCAAAGTGGTTTGAACGATCACGACCCATAGATCTCTATCGTATGGATAGTGTTGACGGGCTCCTTCCAATATGATCCAGCACATTTCCAGTAGTTTAGTATGTTGATTGTCAACCAAGAGAGCTGAGCTGTACTGGTTAAAAAAGAATCCGTTCCATAGAAAGAATACCAGTGCCTTCGAGCTAATGCTGGAAAAAATCCTCCGTGCTACAAGGGCCGCTTGCATCTTCAAGTCAGCCAACGAACGGTTTTGTAGCTCTACCAGCTCCTCACGAGTGGTCCATTCCGTGGCCCGCCAATGAACAGTGGTCTTGGATTTCAATGGTACCTTCGGGATCGATCCTTGGTCCTTTTCACTGAGGTTTAGTGCTATGTTCCAATATTTCAAAGCTAGAGAGGTTGACAGGTCGTTTTGAGGGCGAAGAAGGATCATCGCTCCAGCAAGCTCAAGTGCGTCTATCTTCTCCGAAAGACAGACTTCTTCCCGCCCTAGGAGATAACGCAGCACGGGCACATTAGGGCATTCTTGCGATCCATTACGAGAGCCGATGGCCGCTACGTTCAGAGGGGTAAGGCCATGTAAATCGCGAGCCTTGAGGTCGGCACCTTTGGTCAAAAAGAGCGCAATAATGCGGGCAGCATCTTCATCGAAAGGATCGCCATAGCTTTGGCAAGAAGCAAAGTGATGAAGGGCTGCACAGTTCTTTCCTGGAAACTGTTGCATCAAGCTCAGCCCTAGATCGACGAGAAGGTGTCTAGCAACGTTTTCTTTGCAGCAGAGCATCCACATGCTGAATCCGTCGGGAGTTACGGCCAAAGCATCAGCTCCATTGGAAATGAGCAATTCGATCATGGCTCTCTTTTGAAACCAGTTTATATCTTGGCGTAAACAGACGGCTGCATGAAGAGGTGACATTCCGGAGTACTCTCCACTATCCTCTGGAGTACGGCAATTAACGTATGCGCCTTTGCGAATAAGATAATTGGCGATTGCGAGATTGCAGTTTCCGGCAGCTACAAACAAAGGAGAAGCTCCTTTAATTTCGGTTGCTTCGGCTGATGGCCCAATGGTTTGGTAGTAGTAGGTAGCTGATTCATCGACGTCGACCTCCAGTCCCCCGACGATGACCTTGACTGCTTCTAGCTCCCCCTTTTCACATGCTTCTAGTAGTTCACTTGTATCATAGTAATCCATTTCTGTATGGATATAATAAAGTTATAAAATTATTATTCAATTTCTGTACATAGTGTGCAGGATAGCTGTTATGTTCAAATATTTACCTGATAAACTATGTTGAGACATTTTATCACGGGTGAACAATAAGCGAGGCTCCCCACAGAATGAAAAATCTTCTCAACGAAATAAGGAGAGAAAAAGAGCTGAAAGCAAAAGGGTAATAGTGGTGTTTTACTCAACTTACGAATACAAAAAGTGTGCACTGGGTAGGATTTAGCTTTATTACCTGAACTTTAACAGGATCACACAGCAAATAAGATCCGTTTTTTTCAGCAGTTCAGTAAGATTATTAGCAGAGGTTATAAGCAGAAATGTGAGCCAATGTAATAATACTGGATGTAAAAGAATAACTGTAGAGAACCCATGAAAATATTAATAAATCGGAAATACCTTATCGTTTGAAAATCGTCTGAGAAAAGTTTGAGGAGAATAGCAACGAGCCAACGAATCGCTCGCAGATGAGGCACTCGGTCTCGTTCTCTCGCAGTTTCGCTACTGTGCTCATGTACTGCACTTCTGCACAAAAGTAATTAGGCGGGTAAACATGGCACTGCGTTAACTGTATTTATACTATACCGCCTTGGAAATACATTGAGAGAAAGGCGCATTTAAAAAGCTGCTTATAAAAGTGTGAATTTATTATTATCATTATCACTAGTGGATGGTTAATAAAATTTAGAATATTTCTATTAAATTAACCATGTCCATCTAAATAAACCACTTGATAGATTGGGTCGTTATATAAGCTGAATGGTTGCATCTAATTCACGGAAAATTCAATAATAGACGAAGTCGTAGCCTGCGTCCGGACTAGCCCCGCTCTTCCCTATCATTTAAATATTCACGAGTGAAATAAAAACGGAAATATCTACTGGCTGCAATATTAGCTAAAGCAATTTTAGCTGAAAAAGGAATAATAACGTAAATCCAAACGTATGCGCATCGTCCGCTCTTCTAAGATGTGTTGATACACCACTATTAGCTTCTACAAAATAAAGAAAGCGTCAAATTAAGCGCCTAATTCCTTTTGTAAGTACATCCTGCATTCAGGTATATCATCTTAAGGTTTGAGGATTTCTTATATCCCGATAACAGGGTACCACAATCCTTCAATAGGTTATCTATTAATTTTACCTATCTACGTAATTTACCTATTACATATTACCCCAATATCGGCAAAGTCTGGTCTGTTTATTACGGTATCAAACCAAGATATTCAACTAGTTTCAATTCAATTTGATTATTCAAACAGTTTGTCAATTCAAAACTTTGACACTACTTCAATAATCAACTTCTGAGTTGCGTGTATCCGTTAGTAAGGAAACTTATACGAAGAATGAAGCGACAAATCAATTAGAAGAGAATCGATTAGAAGAGTAAAGTTGAAAGAACTGAGGAACAACGCGAGGGCTTTAATGCATCGAGACAAAATGACGATACATTTTGGGGATCTTGCCGTGGCGAGTCCTGCTTCGAATGGATCTAGCACTCCAACAGGACAAGGGCAGCACGGGATTCATCCAAGCCGGTGGTAAAAGGACTCTTCCCGATCTTTCATGCCTCGCCTTCCAAACATCTAAAGGAGTTCGTCCAATTATGTTAATTTGATCCAAGTGGGCATGATGTTTCAAAAGAAGATCAGCTGTTGGTGAACAGGTTTCCGCTTCTTCCATCCACCTCGCTACGAGATGAAGCGGACTGTTTCCTCCTCTATCATTAGCGTCCGGGTCCGCTCCGACTTCCAGAAGCAAACGAACGATTTCTAGTGTGACTTCACTTGGCTTTCGACTGCAGGCCGAAAGCAGTAGGTTATATCCATTATAACTATTTGTAAATATATGAATAGAGTTTTCGAATAAATAAAAATAAAATATAATGGGAAAATATTTTTACCCAAGGTGCACATCTAACATGACGAATTGATGCAGCATACATTTGATCTCATGAGTCATCATATCTGGGATTTGAGAGAACATAGCAACCAGTTTGAAAATTTGTTCCATCGGATTCACGGCAGTTCTCGTTTTGTAACTGAAATAGAGAGCTGGTAGGTAAGGGGATCGGTTATTCGTGTCGAAAACCAGCTCCAATGAAAGCTTCATCGTCTCAAAGTTGAAGACAGGGCTATTCGAGTCTTTCAATTTCTCTAAAGAGCGCACAAGAAAGAAAGCGCTTTCAACTATCACGGTCCAAAGCTCCTCATCGCATCGACCAGTTCCACGGGCTCCTTCCAACATGATACAGCACAATTCCAACAGTTCAGTGTATCTGTGTTCCAAAAAGAGAGTGGTATAATGATCCTTAATGAAACCCGTTACGAAACCGTGCCATAGGTGGAACACTAGTGCTTTAGAGCTTATCGAGGAGAGGATCCTTCGTGCAACAAGAACAGCTTGGATCTGCATTTCAGGAAATGGACGGTTTTTCAACTCTTCTAGCTCCTCACGAGTGGTCCATTCCACTGCCCGCCAATTGACAGTGGTCTTGGATTTCAATGGTATCTTTGGGATCAATTCTTGAGCACTTTCACGGAGATCCAGGGCTGCGTTCCAACAATCTAAAGCCTGAAGGACTTGACTTTCATCTTCTTCGTGATCCTGATGAAGGAGTAGGGTTGCTCCAGCAAGCTCAAGTGCGTCTATCTTCTCCGAAAGACTGACTTCTTCTCGTAATAGCAGGTACCACAGCACGGGCGCGTTAGGGCACTCTTCCGAACTTGTATGAGGGTATCCAACGGCCGCCACGTTCAGAGGAGTGAGACCGTGTATGTCACGGGCCTTAAGGTAGGTACCTTAGGCTAAAAGAAGCTCAACGATACGAACAGCATCTTGATCGAGAGAACTATCAAAACCATGGCTTGAAGCCCAATGATGAAGAGCTCCGACGTTCTTTCCAGGAAACTGCTCCGTCAAGCTCACTGCAAGATCAACGAGAAGATGCGACCCAATGTTTGCTTCGTAACAGAGCATCCACATGCTGTATCCGGAAGAATCTATGGCCAAAGCATCGGCTCTATTGGCAATCAGCAGTTCGATGATGGCTCTCTTTTGAAACCAATTTTTGTCGTGGCGTAAATTGACTGCTGCGTGAAGTGGGGTCATTCCAGAGTATATCCCTTTTCCGTAAGTGCTTGAATTGACATTTGCACCTTTGCGAATGAGATAGTTGGTGATGGCAAGATTGCAGTTTCCAGCAGCTACAAATAAAGGAGATGCTCCCAGTATTTGAATAGTTTCTGCTGATGACGTGGCTGATACCGATGACGTGAAGTTATAGGTGGCAGTTTCATCGACGTCGACCTCTAGTCCTCCGACGATCACTTTGACTGCTTCTATCTCCCCCTTTTCACAGGCTTCTAGTAAGAGACTTGCATAATCCATATCTGTTGTAAGACGACGATCATTTTTAGGGGATATTAGCATAAGAAGTATCGAAACTTTTTTGGAAGTGACAGAAAGGATGAAATTGTACCTAAACGGGTGTGACGAACGTAGTACGTACGGTGCAGCAAGCTCGAATGATGTGTGTACTAGGAAGCACACGTTATGAAACACAGAAAATATTCCTGTATGACTATATCATCATAATGAATATTGAAACAAGATTAAAGAATATATGTACATCTCAGGAATATAAATACCTATAGGATTGGCAAGAACAGTAATCAAAATACACTATTACACTCAACTATATTTCACCAACGAAAAGGCCGTTTGTGTCGTTGAACAAACGTGGGAAGTATGTACTATGTAGTCTCTACTTGAAAAAAAAAAACTTAACGTCGCGCCCCCACTGGGGAGATTGGAAAAGCTCATTTAACGTTATTTTAGATGAAGGTTGAAGCGGGTCATTTCTCCTTCCGCTCATAGGTACGTTGTCCAAAGAAAGAGCATACGGTACACACCTTGAGATGAGCGTACACATAATAAATAATCATTTAAAACAATTTCTGGCTCTCGTTTATCCGAATCATTTTAAACCTGCTATTTCACCCAAAACAAAAAACCAGTCCGCGATCCAAGCATGTAATCATCGTCCGCCATTCTAAGAAGTTTTGTTCAACTATTATAATCGATTCTATTAATTCTGTAAGGGATAAACGTGAGCATCTCGTATGGGTACGTACTATAATCCATTTACGACATATTTTTATTCAACTGCTCAAAAAGAGCTCTCGTGAATTAGTTTCAAGGTCTCCGGTGAACCGATCATCTTCCGTGAATAAGAGCCGCTCTCCGATTTAGAACTTAACTTTTGCAAAAATATAATATTTAATGAAAAACAAATAAAGACAATTTTTATCTAAACGTTCACCTCTTTTTTTTCTAAAAAAAAAATAATCTATAACATTTAATTAAAGACCGGCAACTTCTCTTCTGTGTTTTCATCACTCTAACATTCCTTCAGCCCTTCTTGGAAATACGATTCAATAATTCTGAGTTACATAGCCAAAAGTAATGAAATATTGTACGTGAAAATGAAGAGAAAAACAACTGTGTTGCATGTTCTGCGTCTATCTTTTCTGGAAGACTGGTATATTAGGAGATTCTTGCGATTATAAAAAAAAAACAAGAGCGCTGGCAATTTCTGTATTCTTTTTTAAATGTTCCCTTTGACGATATAACTTTAAATTCTTTAAATCTTTTGTTTCCTATCTCCTGTCCCTATTAATAAATTATAATTCATCTGAATCATTCAAGACGTTAATGACCTGAAGAGAAAAAAACAATATTGCCAGAGACGATCTAATTTATCTGCATAGCTAAAAAGATAATGAAGAAATAATATATAATATAATGCAAGAAAACTGATTAAACTGATAGCTCAGTGAGATTTACTTAGTGACCAGAACCCAGATGCGAAACTGTCGTTTATTTATATCTGGCTTCGTGAAAGAAAGGGACAGTTCCAGCATACATAATTATATGGCGACATTGATCCCATTGGCTTATCACTAATTCTGATTTTTCCAGAGAAATCACGGACGATTTCGTGAAAGTGCTCGAGTTCATTCAGCGTAGTTGACGTAGGAAGGATGAGGGTTTGTAAGCTTTTCATCTGAGGAATTATTTCAGAAAGGATGGGCATAGTCAGACCTCTCGTGCATCCCCAAATTTTCAAATATTTCAGCTGTTGCCAAAATTCTGGAACTTGGCTCCATTCCATAGGATTGGTCTAATTTATTTTCAAAAATCAATCATTATATTCATTAACAAATATGTTATTGTCTGTTAAATAAACTAATAAAATTACTTCTGTTCCAATGTGACTGCAATGAAGATCAACATGAACTAGAGTGAATTTCCTTTCAATCAGAGATCCCCAACGTTCCAGGCAGTCATCAGCCGTGAAACTCTCTAGTCCTGGTAGATACGAGTCCCAATCCGACTTGAATTCAGGAGGAATATTTGCTTCTAGGTTGAAGCAGCCATAGCGTATTTTAAGATGTTTCAGTTGAGCGCAGCAACCCAATAAGGACATCTCAAATTTTCGGGAATAAAGAATTTCGAGACTAGTTAAACGCGACCCGAACGTGTCAAAGAAAAGCTCCATAAATTGAAGACTCATTTCCGAAAGAGTGATGGTCTCCAACTGGCAATTATAGATAAAAATAAAATAAAATCAGATTTCTAAAAACATACATTTTGAAATGAGCCATCCTTATTACTTTAGGCCATTCATTCAGAATGGATTTAAGGAGATCAGCCGACACATAATCCGTGTCACAGTCCGTCTTCATCGACTCCCCCACAAAACGAGCTTCTTTTAAATGTGGGCACATGGATCCAATTGTGCGCACTATGTCTGCGTGCTTTATTTCGATGTATCCATCAATTTTGGTGAGTGATAAGAAACCTTGAATACCAATAAAAAGTGGGTAAAATAATAAAAGAAAAATCAAAGGCTCAATCAAAAGCTCGTACCAGGGGATATGAGAATGAATATCTTCCAGATGGAAGACCAATCCGTGATGCTGCTTTATCTAACTCGTCCCGCTGAAGTGGATCGAACTGATCTTCCGTTTTGAAAAGTAGTTGAAGAACTCTTGATTCCATGGGCAGCAACATTTCCAGCTTCAGTAAATGACGGAGAGCGAAAGCTTGAGCAGAATCACAATGATCCCTACAACAGCACGTTCTCCCGCAGCCCAGAATCAACGTTTGAAGCGTGAGGCAGAGTGGATTAAGGTACTCGGTTGGTACTTTAAAAGCCTCGAGAACGTAATTTTTACGGTCTTGATGAATCCATTTATGCTGTTTTTCATGAGCCGTAGGCCTAGGGAAGAGAATGTCAGCCGTTTCTCCGATGAGGATGAGTCTCAGCATGTCTTTCATCGTCGTGCAAGTTTCATAGACGCTTAAGGAGGTCAAAACGGGGCAGCATTTACCGATGACGCTCACAATGGATAGCTGAGATTCGTCGTAGCGGTTCAAGGCCCGTCGAGCGGATCTTTCGGGTAAGTTAACTTGATACTTATTAAGCAGCCAAGGTTACAAAAAATGATCGGCCCAGCAGCAGGTTTCTCTAGCACCAGCATACTTTCATTGAATTGGATTTCAAGTTTCTTCAGGTTAGGAGACCGGCAGGAAATAAGTAAAGTCAACTTTGAAAAGGACTTGAGAGCTGGAGGTGGAATGTGGACTTTCAGTTCAGTAAAGTAGTCATCCAAGATACAGTCCAATAGGACAAATGTATCCAGCAGAGTACATTTATCTTCATCATCAGGACTTGATTCCTTTTTCAAATAGCTGGTGTCACAGATTTCTGACCAAGTACTGATACACTTTTCCCTGAAAATAAATTTTTAAAAAGAGGTTTTATTACATGATTTTTAAAAATATTATGGCTATTCTAGTAAGAGTAACTACCTGAAAGCTTTTTTTCACTTTTCCAACTAACTGCTGGTCAATCCAGTCTCTAAAAAAATTGACATTGCCAGGTGCTGCCTTGGAGACCAATTCTTTATAGAATGAGTCGAAAGCCAAATTTTCCAAAGTGGGGACATTATTGTCGTCCATGCTGGTAGCCATGTGGGATCTGAGAGAAATCGCAAAAAAAAAGAAAACTAAAAAAATGGTAGAAGATAAATTATATCTTCACTTATTGAGCCTCACATGATAACATTTATTATTAATAAAGAATCGCACACCTTGATTTCTAAAGCACTGGCCGCTAGTTATCTAGTTGATATTCACGCTGTATACAGACAAATTGATCTGGATTGATATTCAGAAATTTTGGTTTATTGCTTTGGTTTTTGGCTTGTGTTTGGTTTATTTTATTACGCGGCTTTATTGCTCTTATTTTAATTATATTTTTTAAAACTATTTTAATATTTTCGATTGATAGCTATTACCGAGTGTATCGCTCACACTCGTTATCGGTCATGTAAAATGCGCATATACCTACTACACATTTTGTTAACGTAAATAATAGAAAAAAATAAATTTTTCTTTTGAAAAAATAAAGATCCTTTTGCTGATCAAAATCAGCAGTATCGTTAAAAATTATGTTTCCAACGTTTTAAGCGGTAACTGGTGAGTAATGATTATCATTTATACATTTCCAGTTTAATTTGCAATTCAATTTTCAAAGCGAAATTGCTTTCCAGGTCTAAAATAAAACCACGAATAGCTGATCTGCGACGCAACTACGCGTCAGAATTTTTATCATTGTCCTTAAATCGACAAGCCCTTCGCGGATGAAGTCCAAAAGTGGTCGGAATCTTTCGTTGTTTTTGATATGGAATCGATATGTAAATATTAACGACATCCTGAATACTACTCCAGCGACTTAAAAGCCTAACTCATGTATATTATCTATACATAACAGTTAGGACTCACGCTACAGTGCAGTAAAAAAAAAACTACAAAACAGGAATAAGAACGAGTATGCAAATATTTTATTTCAATATTGAGAGAGAGATTTTAATAATTTTCTCTTATTCAATACGCAGATGCGGTCGCTCTGTAACGAACTGAGATTTCTTCCCACATGAGTTGAGGAATGAGAACCTCGAGTTTTGATGGCTAGGCGTCGAGGAATACCTACATAAGCTGTATCAGGCCTCAAAATATTCATCTGCGATCATCTCTTAAATAAGAGTTTAATTGCCAGTAATCATATTTTCTAAAATTTCCATTAAAACAATTAGCAAACTCTTAATTGTGACAAGTTGTATTACATGTTCCTACAACTATTTCTGATCCATTGATTGATTTTGCAGAAATTTTTTTTTTCTAATCTATAAATTCAAGTTCACGGGTGATCATTTGATTTAATTTAAAGTGTTCCATTTCAGTCTGGGGTGAAGTTAAATAATCACCAAGATAGAAGAAGAGAGCAACGAGTTACAGATCACCTTAATGCTCCGAAACAAAATCGCGAAGACTTTTTGGCAATAAATGTCGATAGGGAATTCCACTTCTTCGTATGGATCTGGCGCTCCACCACGTTAACGTCATCACAGTCCTGATGGTCCAGGTCGGTGGAGAAGAAATAAGGGGGTTCACCTTCAGTTCTGCATGCAATCTTTTCCAAAGATCACCGGGTGTTTCCTTGAGATTATTGAGATGGCCAGGGTAAGCTCCATATTCTAAAAGTAGTTCGGCTAAGGGAGAATCGCTTCCTGTTTCTCTCATCAAGATCATCCAGCGTACCACATAGTGAAGTGGACTGTTTCCCTCTCTATCAACAGCGTTTGGATAAGCTCCGAGTTCCAGGAGGAAACGAACAGTCCTTAATCTATGTGTGGGATCGCGGGCTACTAGCAGTAGATTACGGCCATATCTCTTTTTACAAATTACAAACTAATATTGTTTAAATGTATATAAATATATTGTGGAAAGTAATATATTTTTACTCATCGCGTCCATCTCGCTGGATGAATTTTCGTAGAACTGACTTCATCTCTTGATTCACCATTTCAGGGTTTTCGGATAGGATGGTAACGAATGTGTAGATGGTGTGCATCGGATTAAGAGGTTCAGAATCTATGAATGACCAGAATCCTGGATAACAAAAAGTATTGATTCCATGAAGGTGAAGGTGAGATTGGTCCGTGATAGAAATGAGCTCCAATGAAAGCTGCAACGAATCCGAGTTCGCAACCGGGCTATGTTCTTCTCTAAGTTTCTTCCAAGTTACAACTAACAACTCAGTGATTTCGGCAATCATTGACCAGAAATTTCCATCACGTAGATTGTGTCTGGAAGCTCCTTCCAGTATTATCCAACAAATATCCAAAAGTTGAGTGTATCGTTCAGGCCGTCTAATACCACAATAACGATTTGAGCAATGGGATAAAATTCTTATATAATCGATGTGATGGAGCAATGCTTTTTGACCAACATGAGACATAATCCTAATTGCAGTTAGAATCGCTTGGATCTCCATTTCAGCCAACGGGCGATGTTGAAGCTCTAGTAAATGATCCTTGGTGGTCCATTCAATGGCTCGCCAATGAACTTGATGGTTCACTTTCAGTGTGGCCTTAGGGGTGTGTCCCTGGTCATTCTCACGAAGGTCCAAGGCTTCGTTCCAATACTGAAAAGCTTTCGAGATTAAGCTTTTATTTTCTTGGTAAGGATTAAGGATGACCATAGCTCCGGCGAGCTCCAGTGCGTCGATCTTCTCCACTAGGCTAATTTCTTCTCGTTGAAGAAAGAATCTCAGTAAGAGCTCATCTGGGTTACCGTTTAAATATTCGAGTGAAATAAAAACGGAAATAACCACTGGCTGCAATATTCAGAGGAGTATAACCGACTTGATCAGGACCCCTAATATTTGCACCTTTGGCTAAAAGAAGTTCTATCACGGCTTTCTTTTTGGAAAATTCCAGTTGAGGCTGTAAACTGATGGCTGAAAAAAGTGGGGACATGCCGCCGTATTCAGTCCAATAACCATGAACGACAGAGTTGACATTAGCTCCTTTTTCAATAAGGTATTCCACGATTTCAAGATTGCAGTTTCCGGCAGCTACAAATAATGGGGAGGCTCCCTCAATTTTTAAAAATCTGGATGGTGAGCGTTCGTATGTTTTTCTTAAGTAGTAGGTAGCAGTAGCGTTGACATTGACGCCTCGTTTTTCAATGATGGTCCTAACAGTTTGCAATTCTTGTCCTCCACAGACTTGTAATAGACATGCGATGTTCATTTCTATTGGGATTGAGAACATATTCAAATGATTATTTAATGAAAGTCTTTTTATAGGCCATGTAGAATGTTTACCTCAGGGATGTAACCGCTCATTTTAAAATTGAGCGCGCTCGCGCTCCCGCTCATTGACAAGACAAGAGCGCACGCTCGCGCTCCCGCTCATTTTTTAAGAGTTGAGCGCGCTCACGCTCACGCTTATTTTGCGCTCATTTAACGCCATCTATTAGAAAACATTTTAACTGTCTTGGCACGCACAATTTCGTTCCAATCTACTATATTTTGCATATCCGAAACCCCCAACAGATGCAAATATTAAAAGCTTTGTTTCCATAGAAGCTGCAACATTTTTCATCATTTCCCACTATTTAAAAAAGTGTAAAACCAAAATAAAAACGAGACTAAAACTGCGTAAAATAATGAAAAGAGCAAAATATTGAGCGTATAGTTTTCGAGGGAGCGTTTGCGCTAACGCTCATTTTTTTAAAAAGGAGCGCGCTCACGCTCACGCTCGCGTTTTTAATTGAGCGCGAGTGAGCGCGCTCCATTTAGAGCGCGCTCATTACAACCCTGGTTTACCTAATGAAAATCACACATAAGCTATAAAGATCTATTTGGTTGCTTGGCAGCAAATAGAATGAGCGCAGGTGCTGGTTAGTGCTGGCTAGTGTGCCTCGTAAAAGAAATGGGGAATAACTAAAAGAAAAGAAGTACTGTAATTTGAAACTGATATGCACTATGATATGGTTTATACATTTACCTTCGACTAAGCTTTAAAGGTGTACCGTATTAACACTTCAGAAGCTACAGTAGAACAACAAACCAAAATGTGGAATTTTGATTTGGACAAAGATGACTATATATGTCAGAATCTTAAGAATGACTGAAAAATCACCTCACTTCACCCATCGTAGCATCATCGCCCATCATTCCGAGAATTGTTGTTGTCCTGGCATTCTAGCTTAAGGAAATTAGGCTAATAGATTCCTAGAAGGGTAGAAAGCTGCTGCATTGTAGCTTATTAATCGATTTCTCTTGTCGGAGACCTGGTAGTTAGAGGCGTTTACATAAGTGTCGAGAGAGCTATATATTTCAACAACTATCTACCTATCTATCATAAGGCTCAGATTACTTAGTTCACATAGAATAATGATGATGATGATGAAATAATAGCGGATTAAGCCATTTCTACCTCGCGATGTTTCTCCGAATTGTGTCAATTTACATGGTACCCGCTTAAGAATTAATTGAAGGTACTGTATGCGCCTATTACTTCGTTCTGTACGTATAGATAGAAATCCTCTCGCTTCGGTAAGCGTCGGACCGCCGGGGTCGTCAATATCATTAGTGTCGGAGCCCTTATAAAACCGGAGAAAATATGCATGGTACAATAATCCTTGGCCTATGTGCTTTTTTAAAAGCAAGACTGAAAGATCCAACACATTGAAATATGTGTGTTGCTATGCTGTAACGGTGACTGAAACATATCTTATGTATTAAAACAAGTGTATATGCCTGTTAATGACTATATTAGTTGCATCCATGAAGTTATGCAATTCAGTTATGTTAATAGGACGAGCTCGAATATGTTCCTGCTGCTGCAAAAAATACATCGTTCCAGAATTTACCAAGAATTCGAGATAATTACATACCTCAATTTCAAGATGACGCGTAGATTACAATATTTCCACTTCCTGAAGCTCAACAGCATGTAACATTTCATGGGTCTGCATCCTTAGTTGCACCTTGCGCATATTGATCGTCCCTTTTGTTTACATTATCATCATATAAGCATCGGTTGATGCATGCGTATTTCGGGAACCATCTGCCGTTACATTATTCAAACTGATTTGTGATTGCTCCGATAAACGTACAACAGTGGCAACAGTGCTACTAGTATTCCTTTTCAGAGCAATTTTCATTTATGTTACCGGCCTATAGAATAAAATTTGGAACGGATTTCCAATTGAATCAGATTTATTATTTCTTCATCATTAAAATCATATATTATGTATTATTTACACCAAAAGAATGGAAGAAAAAACCATGGAAATTGTAGCATTAACAACTCGTTATCTCTTATACAATGCCTACGTTGTTATATGATATGAAGAATGCTCTGGAAAGTTTTTTTTAATGAATTCAAAGCTTTACAGGGAAAACAGATGGTAAAGAAAATCGAATACCGTATTGAAGTTTTCCTTCTAGATAGTTCCTTCTTTCTTTTAGCACAGTGCGCGCTCATTTCAGACTAAACCTGAGAGTAATCTGATCTTGTTATAAGTTTTGAATTCAGCGAAGCATCCATTATTAAGAACACTCCCGACACTTCTTTCTTTTTTTAAATGAAGACACAATATTATATTATAAGATCTCGAGGGTTCATAGCTATAACGATGTATATTGACGAAGGTGAAATCGTATTAAGTTATTTCCACTTCGAGAAGCTTCCATGCCATCACAATTCTCAAAACTGCAAATAGAAAAGACCTCTCCTCCTCTCGTTGACGCAACTGTAGGAGAGCTATATATATTCAGCAAGTTTCTATCATCAGGTTCAGATACGATTCTGCTTTCCCCTGTTCAAGATGTTGTGCTCAGAGCATTCCCTTTCAAATTTATTTCTTAAGTCATTTTCCCTTATTGCATAACTTTTTTTTAAAGATGATCCCACAAAAGGAAAATAGTCATTCCGAATGTTTTAAAAAAACAAAGAATGTAGCACATTTCTCGTCAATCTTTTTCGGCGACAAGAAATCTCTGGATGATGAAAATCAGCAGGATCGCCATAAACTATTTTTGCAGCATTTCAAATGGTAAGCATAATTTAAAATAATTATCCATATCAATTGCATTAAAACTATATATTTTCAATCAGGTCCGAAATGAAACTACGATTGGGTTTTCTGCATCGCCAAGGTTCATCGGAGTCTTCATCCTTATCGGTAAGACCTTCACCAGAAGAGGCTCTAAAGTGGGCGGAATCCTTCTCTGCTCTTATGGAATCGAAATGTAAGTACTAATGACATTCTCGATACTACTAACGACTAAAAACTTATACCTTTATACACGTAACAGATGGAATGTTTGCAACGATGCAGAGAGAATCAGTAAATATTAACTGAATATGTAGTAAGGCTATAATCAATTATATTCTTTAATTACTTACAGACGGAGTTGCATTGTATCGAGCTTTCCTTCTACACGAGTTTAGCAACGAGAACCTCGAGTTTTGGCTGGCCGTCGAAGACTACAAAAGATCCAAGCCTCAAAAATTGGCCGTTAAGGCTCAAAAGATTTACAACGATTTCGTAGCCGTTCATGCTCCCAAAGAGGTATACTTATTTCTTTGATGATAAATTATTAAAATAGTAAATAATTCTGATTATTTTTTTTTTTTGGCAGATCAATTTAGATGCGGAAACGCGGATGGCTATACTGACCAGTGTACAGTCAAACAATCCGGACCATCATGTATTCGACCGGGCTCAGCGTCGCATCCAGTACATGATGGAACAAGATTCTTACCTTCGTTTCCTCCAATCTGACCTCTTTCTCGAACTGGTACACCCAGATCGTTATCCACCATCCAGCAATCTGTCAGCAGCAGCCGAGTAGACGAAACCAAGACGAAAGCGATTCTTTTCTTATTTCCCTTGTAACTGGAGCTATCTCATACTTGGTGTGTCCTCTCCTCTCTATGTATATTCAATGTAGCTGCATGCTGTGATAATGTTTCTCAATATGCGTCCTCATAAAATATGGCTTCATCTCATATTCTATTTTATTCTAAATTGGCAATTCTTTTACTTGTGTTTTCCACTTTTACTTAATTTGGAGGGTAAATTCACACAAAGTTTTGAGTGTAATCATCTCTTTAACAGTTTCCTTATTGGTTTTCTATTATTCTCATAACTTCATAAGCGAAAAAGCTATAGAATACACTTTCAGTACGTAAAATAGAGTGCAAGAATTATTTATTTCATAAAATGCGCCCAACAAAGAACTCGAACGTACGAGCAAACTTAATCTAAATAAGATTCATTGATTACATCGCAGCAATCATTTCAGCATCTCCGGCAATCTTTAGTTCTATGTACTGTGCCCTTCAGGAATCATAAGAAGCCGTTCTAAATGTTTAAATTAGCTGGTCTCATGTATTAGAATGGAGGATTGGATAGTTGAATAAGGAAGTGAAGCACCACTTTTACGTTGCTCCTACAAGTTACATGTCTTAATGTATACGGCATCCTTACACTTTACTTTTTCTTGTGTACCGGTGTACCCATCAAGAAACAGTGAATATTAGTGCACGAAGAGAGCTGATCATGTAAACATAGCAATATAAAATATTATCAGTACGGTATTTTTTTTTTCTGCTGAATCTCTGCGTGATATTTAGTCAGCCAACAATCCCTCAACTAACAAACATCCTATTCTAGCAAGACAAGATTTAAAACAAGTAGGTATTTAGTAATTTAAAAATATGAAAAAAAATAATCATTCTATTCTATCCACTTAACTTTTAATCGCATTAAAGAGAGAAACTATTTCCAAGTCGACAACAACTGTATTGAAAAAAATTAGAGACAAATAAAATTGCTTCAATGATTCAAAACGGTAGCATAAAGAGTTTCCTGAGCCTCTCTGGTTCTCTTTGATCGAGTGTAGTACAAGCTGCCTTAAAACAGTTTTAAGTTTTGCCTCTCCAAAAAACTAAAAGCTGGACACTGTTCTCTTGGTCCAGGTCGGTGGAAGATAGATACCTTCTTCCGGTCCCGCATGCTTCCTCTCCCAAATACCCGAGGGCGTCTCCTTTTGTAAATTGACTTGGCCAGGGTCAGCTCCAAATTCCAAAAGAAGATCGGCTAATGGTGATTCCATCTCATCTCCCATCCAGTAAGCTATGAGGTGGAGAGAACTGTTTCCATCTTCATTTACAGCTTTTGGATTGGCTCCTACATCCAGAAGCAATCGAACTAGCGGTAGAATGCTTGGAATAGCCTTTTGATTGCATGCATTAAGCAGTAGATTATTTCCATAACTACAACGAAATAAATATATATAAAAATGATGTCATAAAAAAATGTTAAAATTTTTCTTACTCATCCCGACCATCATCCCGTCGAACATATTGTCCCAAGCAAAACTTGATCTCGGGAGTGATCATCTCCGGCAATTCACTTATCAAAGTAACTAGATGGTACACAACAGACATTTCCTCCATAAATTTTCCAATGTGCTGTATATTAACCGAATCGGAGAATTGTGCTGATTTTTCGGGTGCGTTCGTGTCAGTAATGAGTTCCAATGAAAGGCACAACGTTTCCGGGTTCAAAATTGGGTTCCGATCTGTTTTAAGATTCTCCAAGGCTTTTAAAAGGTCATCTGCGACGTTTTTAAACGCAAGCCAAAGATAAGTTTTCCGTGTGTCTTGTAAACGAGCTCCTTCCAACAAGACCCAACAAAGATCTAGCAGCTCAGCGTACCGATTACTATTACTTAAAGTTTCGGAATAATCGGCAGCTAATCTATACCATAAGTAGTTTAAGAACGCCTCGGAGCTGATGCGTGAAAGAATCCTCTGGGATACAATGATCGCCTGCATTTTAATCTTATCAACCGACGGGTGGTTTTGTAGCTCTCTTAGTTGGTCCTTAGTAGTCCATTCAACAGTACGCCAATGAACGATGTTGTTGGGATTCAATGGAACCTTCGGGATCGATCCTTGAGCACTTTCACGAAGGTCTAGTGCTTCATTCCAATATTGGAAAGCTTGAGAGATGGACGAGCTGTCGTCCATTTTGCGAATTAGATTTGCTCCAGCCAGTTCAAGGGTGTCGATCTTCTCCGATAAACTATATTCGCCCCTCTGTAGCAGGAGTCTCAAAACAGTATCGTTGGGAATTTGATTTAATGGCTCGATGGAGGACTCCTCGTTGGTTAAGCCAACGGAAGCCGTATAGAGAGGAGAGATTCCCTGTTTATTAAGAGCCTTTACGTCGGCACCTTTGGCCAATATGAGTTGAATGATAGAAGCAGCAGCTGGATCAGCAGAAGCAGCCCAGCGATGTAACATTGTTATTCCTGAAACACGAGACTTTTGTGTCACGTTCATTCCTAGTTCGATGAGGAGGAGCGTTACATCAGGTTCGTCTTCTCGGCAGAGCTCCCACATTGGATTTCCCTTAGCATTCAAGGCAGAGGGATCAGCTCCGTTTGAAACCAGCAGCTCTACAGCGGCTTTTCTTAGTGAAGAATCGATATCTTGACGTAAAGAAACTGCTGCTTGAAGAGGGGACATACCGTCAAATTTACCTTCGTCTTTGCCAGTTCGGGTGTTAACATTCGCTCCTTTACCAATTAGGTATTTGATGAGTTTAAGATTGCAGTTCCCAGCTGCTGCAAGTAACGGATTGTCTCCTCGTAAAAGTGGTGAGCCACGATAAAAATAAATCTCATCAGCGGCCGTAGCGTTAACATCGATTCCAGTACCCTCTACTATCTTTTTGACGGCGCCCAACTCTTCATTTCTACAGGCTCGTATTAGAGCATTAATTTTTTGCTGTTGAATCATCATAACTGTGCTATAGAATACAATTTAAAAATTATGCAAACAAATTACAGTGCACTAGAGCTATACAAATATATGAATAAAATAAAAGTATCTGAACGTTTACCGAATAAGAAATCGATGATTGGAAGCAGATCCTCAAAAGTTTTGGTTCAGTTTAAAAAAAAGCGAGAGAGAGTATAGAAGTCGTACTTAGCGTTAAATTTGATTTGGGCAACGGTCACTTTTTGTGTCAGTATCCCAAGAGCAATTGCAAGCTACTGCATAGCTACAACAAAAGAAGAATCACTCCAATTCAATCGTGTTCACATCGTCCGTCATTCCAAGAACTTTATGGTGGCATCATATAAAAAAGATTCTAAGAAGGATAGAAAGCGCAAAAACAAAGCTATTTAAAAACGTCGGACCTCAAGCGTTTCTGTATTTATTTATTCTTACATCGATTTGCTATTGAGCACAAAATATGTAGATTTTTCAAATAAATAAACCGGCCGGACCAAAAAATTTTTCTTATAAAATCAACCATTTTTTTTTTAAAGAAATAAATGGAAATAAATTCCAAAAAATATTTTCTGAAAATATTGCTTCCTCCAATTTCTTAATTTTAGTTTGTGATTTAAAAAAAATATCATTATTCACTATTTAACGCATATTGACAAAAAAGTGAAGTGTAACTGGCAAAGTTTCTCGATTGTAAGGCATTCCGCTGTGTCTCTCATAATATGGATGTATCACGTAAGGTGCTAGCGCTCAAACAGGCCAAGAGCGGTACATTCCTCCAGCTCCAGGAAGGCGGCAAGAGTCCTACATTTTTCTTCTTCTTCCAGACATACAGTATCTAATGGTGTTTCCTTGTATTTATTCACTTTATCCAAGTGGGCTCCACTATCTATACAAGCTTCGTCATTAGTTCATTCAAAATCGCTTCTTTTCGGTTCAAGGCACGATTCCCTGCCAAGATATGGAGCGCATTATTTCCATGTTGATCGTTGCTGTTAGGATCAGCTCCTGCATCAAGAAGCAAAAGAACAGTCGCTAGTATATTTTCGATTCGACTCATCCTCATTTCGTACGCGTCAATAAGCAGAAAACTATCGCCCATCCTTCTAATTTTGCGACCGGCCTGCTGTTGGACCAATTGGGGCAAGTAGCACATGATTTCGTGAGGGATCATTTCAGGTGATTCAGCGAGGAAAGGTACTAAATAGGACTGGTAACCTGTAAAGTACGAGTAGCTGCGGCCGCCACCGATAACTTTTCCAATTATAACTTCGTCAAGATTTAACTTGGAAATGAGTTTCAAAGACGTTCTAAGCGTTTCTGAGCTCATGATTTGGGGCATTTCCTTTCTTATTCCTTCCAATGTATAAATAAGGCAGAAAATGTCGTCATTATACATATGCGCCAAATCATAATCTCGTAAATCATGATGACAGGCAGCTTCTAATGTGATCCAGCCGTATTCCATCATTCTTGTTAAATGACGGTTCTCTCTGCTCAGATCTGCCCAATAAGCGTAACAGATCGTTGATCGGCATTTCAAAAGTGCATCAGAGCTACCTAATCCCCGATAGGATTCTTTGTCTCTTCCTACAGAGTAATTGCTTAGTTTTAATTTCAAATAACATCGAAAACAAAACAAAAATTATTGAAATATAAATGTTACATTTTGCTACGGTTGATTTCGGCTGTCCTCATTTTTCATATTTTGGGCACGCGAGAATGAATAGGTGCTAACATAAAAAAATAAAGGGAAATAGATTAGGTCTACTAGCTTCAAACGATTGTATTCTGACGATTTAATGATTAAATTTTAATATATCGGTAAGCTTTCTTTCCTTCTTAGAATCAATGCAATATAAGGGCAAAAACAGTTCTGGGAATATGATGGACGATGTGTAAACGACTAGATTGAGAAGATTCAGAGATTCTTCTTTTCTTTTATAGCTAGGTAAAAAAAGGTTTTCACTTTCAGTTGTTCTTGAGATACTGACAAACTCAGTAATTTAGTCGCCAAAATATTTACTTTGAACCAGCGCTACTTCTTTCTTTGAGAAAATTGTGGAATACAGTCTACCTAAGTCATCTATTTCTTACTCAGTAAACAACAAGTTTTTAAAGTACGGTAATACTTACAAAAAATATATTATTTGCGATTATTCGGTTTATTCCCTATGTCCACTATATCACTAGTATAATTTTACTAATTCTCTGGTATTTTATAGCTATGGAAACTCGACCAGACATCAACTCCCTCATACAATCCTGTAGAAAAGAAGAGTTGGGGGCCGTCAAAAAGATGGTCGAGGTCGATGGAATCGACGTCAACGCTACAGCTGTGTGTCATTTTTATATTCCCCTTTTAGGAGGAGATTTTCCGTTATTTGCTGCAGCCGGGAACTGCAATGTTCAACTCATCAAATACTTGATTTCTAAAGGAGCCAATGTGAATTCCCGCACTTCAGATCAAAACAATCGAATACACGCTGGAATGACTCCTCTTCAAGCAGCCGTTTCGTATCGTAATGATATTAGCGCTTTTCAAAGAAGAGCCGCTGTAGAGCTGCTGATTTCTAATGAAGCTGACACTTCTGCCTTGAATACTCATGGCAATCCAATGTGGGAGCTCTGCAGAGAAGACCAGCCCGACGTAACGCGCCTCCTCATGGAGCTGGGGATGAGCGTCACACAAAAGTCTCGTGAAACAGGCCTTACGATGCTGCATCGCTGGGCTGCCTCTTCTAACCCAGCTGCTACATCTATCATAGAACTCATATTGGCCAAAGGTGCCGACGTTAAGGCTGTCAATAAACAGGGGATCTCTCCTCTCTATACGGCCGCCGTTGGATTAACTTCCAGTGAGTACGAGTCTTCGAAGAATTCACCAAAGCACAGACCTAGTGATTCTGTATTGAGATTATTAATGCAGAGAGAAGAATACAGTCTATCGGAGAAGATCGACGCTCTTGAACTGGCTGGAGCTGTGCTACTCTTTCACAACAGAGACGAAAGCTCCATCTCTCAAGCTTTCCAATATTGGAATGAAGCCATAGACCTTCGTGAAAGTGCCCAAGGATCGATCCTGAAGGTCCCATTGAAAATCAACAACTTTGTTCATTGGCGTACTATTGAATGGACTACTAGAGATCAACTAAGAGAATTACAAAACTATCAATCAGTTGACAGGAAAAAAATACTGGCGATACTCGTAGCACAGAGAATTCTTTCACGCATCAGCTCTCTTTTTCACGGATCAGCCGCCCTTTACTCCGACGCTCTGTACTCCAGAAATCTGAATGCTGAGCTATTGGACGTCTCTTGGATTCTGATGGAAGGAGCTCGTCTACATGATACACGGAAAACTGAGCTTCGACAAGCGATTGAATACATTACAAAGGACGTTTTAAAAGCTATGACGAAATTGCAAATCGATCGGAACCTAATTTTTAACTCGGAAACGGTGGCTCTCTCTTTGGAACTCGTTACCGACACGGACGCTTCTCACTTATCAGAGGATATGTCAGTAACGATATTCTATTCTGGAAATCATATTGAGAGCATGTCTGTGATCTACAACCTAATTTCCATGATCAGTAAATTGCCAGGCATTATGATTACTCCCGAGATCAAGAGCTGCTTGGGACGATTTGTTCGTCGGGATGGACGGAATAAGTATATATAAATATTTTTTTTTTAGTTTATTTAATTTATTATTTACTTAACTTCTCTATTTTCGTAGACATGGAAATAATCTGCTGCTGATTGCATGCGATCGAAAGCCTCTCATGAGCGTACTACCGCTAGTTCGATTACTTTTGGATGTAGGAGCCAATCCTAACTCTAAAAATCCAGAGGGAAATAGTCCACTCCACCTTACAGCCTACTGGATGGGAGATGAGAGCGATTCACCATTAGCCGATCTTCTTTTGGAGTTTGGAGCTGACCCTGACCAAGTCAATTTGAAAAAGGAGACGCCCTTAGGTGTTTGGCAGATGAAGCATGCGGGACCGGGAGATGGTCCATTTCTTCCACCGACCTGGACTATGGAAACGGTGCCCAGCTTAGTCTTGTTGAGCGCAAGAAGGTTACAAGGCAGTAAGACTCACATCAATCCCGGAGAGGTTCCAGAAACTCTTCGCGTTAATGTTATGAAAGATTGAAATACATTTTGATTCAGTTATGTCTCTCCTTTTTTTCTTTCAGCCTAGTTGAGTACCGCATGGTATTTGTTTTGAATCAGATATTTTGATTTTGGCTGTATTCTTTTTTATATTGAGTACTTTTCTAAGACAAGATAATTCGAGTAGATTTATTAGGTATATTGGTTAATGTGTGTTGTGTGATCGCTGATGATCACTCGACTTAGTTTCTATGGTCCCAAAATTAAATTAGTAACAGCTTGATCCATAATAATATGAGAGAATAAATTTTTTTTTAAATCATGCACGTTGATTCCAATAGGCCCAGTAAAATATTTACCGGCATTTTATTATCATTAGCAACAAAGAAATTAAATCTAATTGAATTCAAGCATCATAGCTCATTTTTTTTTAAATCTTAATACATAAAAACATACATTTCCGATTAAAAACTGAAATGATTATTTGAAAAGCGGAAAGATATAGCTTAGATCTTTAAAACGTATCGAAGTATAATTAGAACGCCGTTTAACTTAATAACGTACTTACGTAGGTAAAAGTACGTATAAAATACTTTAAGACTTTATTGTTTTTATATAATTTTTTTCACGTATGATAAATATTTTTACGATGAAACCACCGCACCAATGTATACCTATATATACAATAAAAAAATAATTAAAAAATATCTTTCAAATCATGTATATACTAAGTTTTTATTTAAAAAAAAATCATTCTTAATTCTTCTGTGATTTTTTTTGTAAATATTTCAGAAAATCAAATCTTTCGTTACAACATTCATCAACAATGAAACATTAGCAAATATTAATGCATACCAATAATGGGGTGAAGAGTTAAAGGCAAATTCTCTGCATCATAAAACATTTCGGCACGACGAACGACTGTGGCACTCAAACAAGCCAAAGGCGGCACTACATTCTCCACTTTGTTCAAAGCAGGTAGTAAGATTTCAGCGATTCCATCATTGTTGTTCTTTCTCCATACATCCGACGGCGTTTCTTTGTTCGCATTAACTTGATACAAGTTCACTTTGCAGCAATCCTTGCACCGTAGTATAACCTCAGCTAACAGCTCATTCAAGTCCGCCTCTTGCTCTGCCACTTCAAGCCACGTCCCTGCCAAGAGGTGCAGCGCATTGTTCCCGACCTCATCGCTTGCCTTAGGATCAGCTCCTACCTCCAGAAGCAAGCGAACAGTCGCTGCAAGAACATACACGTTGGGGAACCGAGAGCAAATAGTAAGCAGCAGACTACTATCTTGAACTAATCGATGCAAGAGGCACATAACTTCGTGGGTGATCATCTCATCGGATTGAGCGACGAGGAAAACTAATTCGCACAGCCACGCCTTAATACTGGAGTGAGTAATCACAGGACCATCAGTATCTTCAGCCGGTTCGGGATCTAGTTGCGAAACGAGTTTTAAAGACGCCATCAAGGTTTTCAATGTCAGAATCGGACTGAACATCTCGTTGAGACCGTTCAAAGCTTCAATGAGATCGTTTACGTTCGCGCCTTTCTCAACCAAATACTTTGCTATATTAATGTTTCCTTTTCGTAGAGCTACAAGCAAAGGGTAATTGTCTTCCAAGAAGATGTCGTATGGATGCTGGTTAGTAGCTCTAGAATTATCGTGGTCAACCCCCCATTCTTCGATGATAATTTTCACGGCTTCCAATTCATCAGCACCACTGCAGGCTTGTGCAAGAGGAGTGCTGCCTTCTAGTGGGCCGTGTAGGATTACTTCCTTTAATGGGAGATGCAAGTGAGCGCATTCTTCTTCTTCGATATGTCTTTCAACCTTACGAAGTTCTTTCGGGTTGCTCCAATCGATGAAACCGGTCCTCAGCAACGGACACAACTCTTTTGGTAGGTTAATTGAGCTTATATCTGCAGTCATTTGAATAAGATTAAGAAGTGCTTTATTATTGGTTCGACACTTTCTTATTTGCTAAACTAGTAATGGAACTGTATTTGCAAGGGCTGATTTCAAAACTTTTAATTTTAAAATTTGGATTTTTTAACTAAAAATTATCACAATTCATTTTTATTTTTAGTTCCGAAATAATAAGGTCAGTTCCAAACCAATAAGTTGCATTCGTTTATTTTACCTATTCTATAAAAAAAAGTATCTCAACATAAGACAAGAATCTTTCGCTATTCTCTTTGAAAATTAAAATTTGAGTATTAACGGCATTTTTGATACTACTTTCGAACCGTACTTAGAAGATTATTCCACGAAAATAAATTGCCTAAGGTATTTTTTTAAAATCCTGATCTCTACTGTAATTTGCTGTATGCCTCTAGTTTAGACTTCAGGTTGACCATTGAAGTACCATTAAAGGTCCAGCATAAGAGAATGGCTGTTATGCAAACCATTTTAAAAGTGATAGAATTTTTTTTCGCTACCCATGTCTTTATAAGGGGTTGTTTTTCTTCTATAAGGTTAAGCGTAGCCGATAGCTGATAAAGCGAAAGAAGAAATGCCATCAAATAAAAAATAGTTTTTTTTCATGTATTCCTAGTCAATTCGTTGAAACCAGCGAAAGAAAAAGATCCATCACATAAAAATGGTTATCACTGATCATCAACGACATTACTGAAGAACGGACTGTCAATAATGATTCGATACAAAATCCCGAAGATTTTCAGGGAGACGTTTGTAAGGGATCCTGTTCCGCCGTATGGATCGGGCAGACCACCACATCAATGGCATGACATCTGTGAACATCCACGTTGGTGGGTATAAAAGGCTTCTCCCCGGTCTCGTATTTTGCCTCGTCCAAAGATCCAGTGGCGTATCCTTTGAATAGTTGCGTTTGTTAGGCAGAGCTCCGTACTCCAAAAGTAGAGAGGCCATAGGTGAATCGCTCTCTGTTGCTTTAATCATACTGAATACAACATGGTGAAGAGGAGTATTCCCTCGATCGTCGACAGTATTAGGATCGGCTCCAACTTCCAGGAGCAATCGAACAGTTGCTAGTGTACCGGCGTCAGGTTGTCTATTGCAGGCCACTAGAAGCAGGCTGTATCCAAAGCTATATAAAAACATAAATTCATTTAAATAGTGAAGTAAAAAAAATAAATTAATCAAATAGAAAAATGCTTACTGATCGCGTCTATCTCGTTTGACGAACTGGTTCAAGCAACACTTGATTCCAGGAGTGACCATTTGTGGGTTGTCGGAGAGGATGGTAAGTAGATCGTAAATCAGAGGCTGGATTCGGTGTTTCCACTGGACGAACCAAGCAGTTGATAGATTACCATCGACTTCAGCATGGAAATGAGATTGGTCAATGTCGGAAATGAGTTCCAATGAAAGCTGCATCGTATCAGAGTTCAGGATCGGGTTTCGCTCTTCTTTCAATTTCTTCAAACAGGACACTAGGTAGTCGATGATTTCGATAAAAATCTTGCAAAAGTCGTGGTCGCGTTGAGAAATAACCCGGCCTCCTTCCAACACGATCCAATAGATATCCAACAGTTCCGTAATACGATTGGCTTGATACAGACGTGAGCAATAAGTGGAGGCAAATCTATCCCAAAGATGATACACAAATCCTTTCGATTTAACGCGGGAAAGAATCCTTCTCGTGACAAGAATTGCTTGCATCATCATGTGAGAAAATAATTTGCGTTGTTGAAGCTCTCGCAACTCATCTCGAGTGGTCCAATCAGATGTCCGCCAACAGACGTTGTTGATGACTTCCAATGGGACTTTCTGGATCGCTCCTTGGACGCTATCACGAATGTCTTGGGCTTCATTCCAATATTTTAATCAATATCCTCAACCTCGCCAAGGCTTATATAACTTGGAAACGAGTTTCAAAGAGGTTCTAAAGGGTTCTGAGCTCAGGATTGCGAATTGAGTTCCTCCTTGAATTCGATCAATTTATGAATAAGGGAGCAACGTGTTTCACAAAATATCGAAGCCAAATTATTGCGAGCCAGCGGAGTTTTTTGAGCGAAGCGAAAAAAAACGAAGCGTAGGCGGAGCTGATAAGTCGTGTGAGAGCGTGAATAAAAATTTTGCCTAGGGACTGTTATTTTTTGAGATGGTTTCTTTTTGTGGGCAGGTATTTGTCATTCCCACAAAATATATGTCTGCCTTGGGACTGCTTTTTTTTGGATGGTTTCTTTTTGTGGGCAGGTACTTAAGTTACCCAAAATATATGTCTGCCTAGGGACTATTATTTTTTGGGATGGTTTCTTTTTGTGGGCATGTATTTGTCAGTCACCCAAAATATATGTTTTCCTAGGGAGTATTATTTTTTGGGATGGTTTCTTTTTGTGGGCATGTGTTTGTCAGTCACAACAAAATGCTTGCCTAGGGACTATTATTTTTTGGGATGGTTTCTTTTTGTGGGCATGTATTTGCCAATCACAACAAAATATATGTCTGCCTAGGGACTATTTTTTTTTGGGAAGGTTTCTTTTTGTGGGCAGGTACTTAAGTCACCCAAAATATATGTTTTCCTAGGGAGTATTATTTTTTGGGGGATGGTTTCTTTTTTGTGCGTGTATTTGTCAGTCATACAAAATAAATCAGACTGAATAAAAAATGACTTATTCCAAGATGAAAAGCGGTTATATATATGCGTTTAAGGACTGATAGCTTTGCTTGCAATCATAACTGTTCAAACAAATAATTCTAAAATAATCATTAAGGTCCCAAACCTTTATTATTATGTTCTGTTGGTATAGGCGAGCTGAAAAGCTCTGCTTTACTATCTTAATCTACTCGTGCTGGTCATGCTGCCTGACAGCAGGCTGCTTCTAATCTCTAATGTGACCCAGCAGAGTTCTACCAATATAGCGAACTGCCGGTTCAATTTCAGTTCTTTCCAATAATTCTGAATCGATCTGTTCGTATTTCGAGAGTGCACTAGAGCTAATTCTCGATAGGATTCTTTGCGCGATGGTTGTGAACTTGTGATGATTACGAGTAACAGCAAGGTTATATAGTCACGTTTTAAGCAAAAGAGATTGTGAAATCTTGTTCTTTCTCTATAGCTAGCATTATTTTTGAGTCATTTTAAAAATTAATTAATTGTGTCACTATAGAAACTATTTAACTATCTTCTTTACAACGATTAGTTCAATCTCAATTGTTATTAGAGTAATTGAGCCTCCGCCTGAGTCGTGCCATACTTACCGTTTCATCTGCGATCATCTCATTAAGAGTTTCATTGTCACGTTTTTGTTTTCTAATCTTTCTAATCTTTTCTATCTTTACATTGTGTTCTACATCTTTCGCTTATTGGCCATTCCATGGCCAAGGAAAGCTCCATATTCTAAAAGTAGTTCGGCTAATTAGGGAGATTCTTTCCCTGTTTCTCTCATCAAGATCATCCATACGGCCAATTTTGGAGGTTTGGATCTTTTGTAGTCTTCTACGGCCAGCCAAAACACGGTGTTCGTCATCGTCTCTATCAGTTCTTGCCGTTACAATTGCGCAGATTAGTATAAGCCTTTCAGTATCTCCGGCAATCATTCGTTCCATGTACGCACCCTTTGGAAATCATAATAGACCGTTATAAATGTTAAAAATTGCTAGCCTCATACATAAAAATGGAGGATTGGATGGTTAAATAAGGACTTGACTATGCTTCACGTTGCTCCAGTGCTCCTACGAGTTACTCGTTCCATGTACTACACCCTTCGGGAATCATGGCCGTTCTAAATGTTAAAATTCGCTAGTCTCATAAATTAAAATTAAGGATTAGATAGTTGAATAAGGACGTGATGCACCTCGTTGCCCTTACGAGTTACATGTCGTTATATGTACGGCACCCTTGCACTTGACTTTTTCTTGTTTACACACCAACAAACAGTTGATATTAGTAAACGAATAGAGCAGAGAATGTAAAAATAGCAATAAAAAAAGGATTATCAATATATTCGTCTGATTCTCTGTATGATATTTACTTAACGAAAAATAATTCAACTACAACAACAACTCTATTTTTCAGCATCTGACGGTCTAGCAAGACAAGTGTAAAGACAAGATATTCAGGAATTTAAAAATACGAAAAAATGATTATTCTATTCTTTAGACTCAACAACTTTAAATCGCATTAAAAAGAGAAAACAATTTCCAAGTCAACAACTGTATTAAAAGAAAATCGGAGACAAATAAAATTGTTTCAATGTTTAAAAACGGTAGCATAAAGTTTCCTGAGCCTTTCTGGCTCTCTCTATAATCGTGTGTTGTACCGCTGCCAAAAACAGTTTTGAGTTTTATTCCTCCAAGAAACTAAAGGCTGGACACCGTTCTCTTGGTCCAGGTCGGTGGAAGAAATGGACCATCTTCCGGTCCCGCATGCTTCCTCTCCCAAATACCCAAGGGTGTCTCCTTTTCCAAATTAACTTGGCCAGGGTCAGCTCCAAATTCCAAAAGAAGATCGGCTAATGGTGATTCCATCTCATCTCCCATCCAGTAAGCTATGAGGTGGAGAGGACTGTTTCCATCTTTATTTACAGCTTTAGGATTGGCTCCTACATCCAGGAGCAATCGAACCATCGGTAGAATGCTTGGGATAGCCGTTCGATTGCATGCATTTAGCAGAAGATTGTTACCAAGACTGTAACGAAGTAAATATCTATAAAAATGATGTCATATAAAACATATAATGAAAAAATAGTTTCTTACTGATTCCGCCCATCCTGTCGAACATATTGTCCCAAGCAGAACTTGATCTCGGGAGTGATCATCTCCGGCAATTCACTTATCAAAGTAACTAGATGGTACACAACAGACATTTCTTCTCTACACTTTCCACTGTGTATAACCGAATCGGAGAATTGTGCTGATATTTCGGGTGCGTCCGTGTCAGTAATGAGTTCCAATGAAAGACACAACGTTTCCGAGTTCAAAATTGGGTTCCGATCCCTTTTTAGATCCTCCAAAGCTTTTAAAAGATCTTTTTTGATCTCTTTAAGCCGAAGCCAAAGAAAGCCTTTCCGTGGGTCATGTAAACGTGCTCCTTCCAACAAGACCCAACAAAGATCTAATATCTCAGCGTACCGATTACCAGTACATAGAGCTTCGGAATAATCGGCAGCTAATCCATACCATAAGTAGTTTAAGAACGCCTCGGAGCTGATGCGTGAAAGAATCCTCTGAGCTACAAGGATCGCCTGCATTTTAATCTTGTCAACTGATGGTTGGATTTGTAGCTCTATTAGTTGGTCCCTAGTAGTCCATTCAACAGCTCGCCAATGAACGATGTTATTTCGATTCAATGGGACCTTCGGGATCGATCCTTCAGCACTGTCACGAAGGTCCTGGGCTTCATTCCAGTATTGGAAACCTTTAGAGACAGAGCTCTCGTCTCTTTTGTAATAAAGTAGCTTCGCTCCAGCCAGTTCAAGGGTGTCGATCTTCTCCGATAAACTATATTCGCCTCTCTGTAGCAGGAGTATTAAAACAGTATCGTTGGGAATTTGTTTTAATGACTCGATGGAAGACTCTTCGTTAGTTAAGCCAACGACAGTCGTATAGAGAGGAGAGATTCCATGTTCATTAAGAGCCTTTACGTCGGCACCTTTTGACAATATGAGTTGAATGATAGAAGCAGCAGCTGGATCAGCAGAAGCAGCCCAGCGATGCAGCATTGTGATGCCTGAAACAGGAGACTTTTGTGTCACGTTCATTCCTAGTTCGATGAGGAGGAGCGTTACATCAGGTTCGTCTTCTCGGCAGAGCTCCCACATTGGACTTCCCTTAGCATTCAAAGCGGAGGGATCAGCTCCGTTTGAAACCAGCAGCTCTACAGCGGCTCTTCTTTGTAAAGAATCGATATTTTGACGTAAAGAAACTGCTGCTTGAAGAGGAGACATTCCGTCGAATTTCCCTTCCTCTTTGCCAATGTGTGTGTTAACATTCGCTCCTTTACCAATCAGGTATTTGATGAGTTTAAGATTGCAGTTCCCAGCTGCTGCAAGTAACGGAGTGTCTCCTCGGAAAAGTGACGAGTCACGATAAGTAGGTTCATCAGCGGCCGTAGAGTTAACATCGATTCCAGTTACCTCTATCATCCTTTTGACTGCGCCCAACTCTTCATTTCTACAGGCTCGTATTAGAGAGTTGATTTCTCGTTGCTGAATCTTCATAACTACGCTAAAAAAATACAATTTAAAGGCTATGTAATAAAGTTTTAGGACATCATAAAGCTCTATATGTATTAAATAAAAGTATCTTAACGCTTACCCAAAAAGAAATCGATGATTGGAGTAGAAAGCAAATCTTCGTCTACAGTTTCGGTACAGTTAAAAAAGAGAGAGAGAGTATAGAAGACTTACTTAAAGTTAACTTTGATTTGGACAACGATCACTTTTTGTGTCGGTATATATCTCAAGAGCAACTGTAAGCTACTGCACATGGTTGAAACGAAAGAAGAAGAAACTCCAATACAAACGTGAACACGTCGTTATCGTCATTCTAAGAACTTTATCCCTGAGGGAAGTTAAATTAACTCAGAAATTGATAAATTTCTGAGTTAGTTTACTAACGAAGGTCTATGGCCGATTAAGTCGACTCGGAAAAATAGCTACACTGGCCCAGTTTTTGGTTTTGCTGAAATCCTCGGAACTCGGAGGTTCCTTTTCACTGGAATAGGTCGAAATTCTCAGGAGCCAGAGGTCCGATGTTTCCCTGTTTGAATCGATCTGGGTCGCTCATTTCGCGTGTAAACGAAATTTCGACCACCCATTGTGTAAAAATCTGCACGGGCAACGGTGTTGGGTGAAAGAATTTTTACGAAATTCGGGAATATGCGGTACACAATTTATCGATCAATTAAGGCCTTTTTTAAAGTTTTCAGCGTTAAGGTAGATTTTTAAAAATAGTATGAGTGGATAGAAGGAAAAATTCTAAGGCTTTCACCCAAAGGAAATTTTGCTGCGATCAACGCTGAATTAGTTATCGAATTAAAAGCGGAAGCAAATCTTAGATCGAGAGCCCAAGGGATCAACTCGGCCTAGATTTCGCGGAAGTTATATTCCGAGAAAAAAGAGTATAAAAATTGGTTTTCAATTAATTGTAGCTCAACAGAACGTCATAAAATTACGAAAATAGATGTAAAATGATGGCATGAATCTCAGCTACAAGCCTATATATTAATAAAAATTTAATAATAAAATTTGTCGGGAAATTAAAAAGGTCAATTCAGAGAATTGAAGTTTCGAAGAAATAGTTCGACGAGTCGTCAATCAGTCCCCAGAGTCCACCGCTCTCGATTCTTGATTAGAAAAAAAAAGTGTGACGTCATTACCGTCATAACTCAAACGTATTTATTTAATAAATGATTCAAACGAATTCAAATATTCACGGATATTCAATTCAATTGAATCATATAATTCGTTTTATAATTTGAAAAAAATTAAACTTAAATAATGACTAACCCCTAATAAAAAAAACTTTTCCCGAAGGGCTGAAGCACGGAACGTGCACACTTGTATTGCCATTTATTTTAAAGATTCTAAGAAGGAGAGAAAGCGTAAAAACGCAAAGCCATTAAATCCCCGCAAACCTCAAACGTTTCTATGTAGCTTATTTCATTTCATTTCCCTTTATTTATTTTTGTTTACTCCGATTTACTGTATCGTGCACAAAATATATTAACAGAAATACAATAAATAAATAGAATCGACAACAACATTTTTTATCGCCGTAAATTTTAACTTTCCTTATAGATATAAATCTGAAGTTTTGTTTTAAAAAAAGAATGGTGAATTATGCAGCTAAATCACTCGAAAGGGTCTGTCATCATTTAAACTCACATGTATACGATTTTTAAAAAAATTAGTTCTCTTTTTTCTTGAATACGCTAATAATAACCTCTATACTCTCCCATTAAAAAAAAATAAAACAAAAGAATAAATTAGAGATTATTAATTAAGAATATCGTGAATTCATCTGTGCTACGATAACTTTAAACAATCACGTAACTACAAAGTATATCGTATACGATACATATTAATAAGGAAATTTTGTTCAATTTTCACCGTTATATATTTTCAGAAAACATTTTCATTCTCCCATTTGTTTATAATTTTTTTAAATATTAGTCACTATATTTAATGTATATCGACAAAATGGTGCAGCGTCACTGGTAAAGCTTCTCGATCGAAAGACTTTCCGCTCTGTCTCTCGTAACGACGTAAGGTGCTGGCGCTTAAACAAGCCAAGAGTGGCACATTCCTCCAGCTCCACGAAGGCGGCGAGAGTGTTGATTTGTTATTCTTCTTCCAAATATCCAGTGGTGTTTCACCGTATTTATTCACTCGATCCAAGTGGGCTCCACGATCTACAAGCTTCGTCATTAGTTCATTCAATTTCGCTTTTGAAGCATTTGTTTTAATAGACCGATTCGCTGCTAGGACATGGAGCGCATTGTTTCCATATTTATCAGTGGCGTTAGGATCAGCTCCTGCATCCAGAAGCAAAAGAACAGTCCTTAGCATATTTTTATCGATTCGATTCCTATACGTCCACATTGAGCATATATCAACCAACAAATCCTCCAGCATACTATCGGCTCTTCTACCAATTTTGCATCCGTCTCGCTGCTGGACCAATTGGTGTAAGTAGCACATGATTTCGTGAGTGATCATCTCAGGTATTCCGGCGAGGAAAGATACCAAGTAGTACTCATAACCTGTAAAGTGCGAGTATGAGTGGTTATTGCCACCAACGACCTCTTTTTCCCAGACAACGTCTCCAAGGTTTAACTTGCAAGCGAGTTTCAAAGACGTTCTAAGGGTTTCTGGGTTCAGGATGGATGGAAGTTCCTTTTTTATTTTTGTCAATGTCTCAATAAGGCAGCAGATGGTGTCACTATAATCTGACGCCAAATCAAAATTTACTCGTAGATCTTGCTGACTGGCTGCTTCTAATGTGATCCAGCAGTATTCTAACATTCTAGTTAACTGATGGTTCTCTTCCAGTTCTATCCAATAAGCGAAACTGATCTTCGATCCATATTTCAAAAGTGCACCAGAGCTGATTCTCGATAGGATTCTTTGCGCGACCAAGAGTCCCTGGATTTTGTAATCGGATGGTCGGTGTTGTAGCTCTCTTAACTGGTTTTTCGTAGTCCATTCGACAGCCCTCCAATGAACGATGCTATTGTCATTCAGTAGGACTTTTGGGATCGATCCGACGCCATCAGCATCACGGAGATCTATTGCTCTGTTCCAGAATTCGAATGCCTGGGTGATGGAAGCGACATCATTTCTTTGTAGGAGGATAGTTGCTCCAGCCAGTTCTAAAGCATCGATCTTCTGTATCGAACTGATATCATCTCTCTCTAGGAAACTTTTTAAGACAGGAATATTTGGCCCGTTTTTGCCTGTGGCCGCCAAAAGAAGTGGAGTCATACCGGCCTTACCGCCAACAGTTAGATAGTCTAATCCTTTTGAGTTGGTGTTGCTAAGTGCTAAGTGATTTGGATTCATTGTTACGTTAAAGATGTGTTTTGGTAAGATATCTGAGTTGTATAAGTAAGCCGTGCGTAAAGAAAAGTGATTTGCAATGGCTTTGTTTCAAAGCTCTTAGTTTTTAGAAGAAAAAAAGTTTTTATTATTTGGAATACACCTCAATTTTGAACAAAATCATCATGTAAAAAATGTCGATTGTTCTGATATTTAGTGGCACTTAGTGACACTACTGACACAGAGAGCCTTATATTTCAGCAACTATCTGCCACCAAGTTCAGATTAGTAAGCTCAAATAGAACAATGTTGATGATCTAAGTAGCGGATTAAGCCATTTCTACTTCGCGAATCGCGATGCTTCTCCGAACCATCTCAATTTACATAGTACGCCCCCTTAGAATTACTACAACACGCGCCTTACCTCGTTTTACACGTATAGGCATATTCTGTCCTCTCGTTTACGAAAGCGTCGGGCCGTCGGGGTCGTTAATTGCGAGCCAGCGGAGCAGAGGTGATGAAGTCGTGCGAAAGCGTGAATAAACAAGGAAGCCAGCATTTAAGTACGAATGATAAAAAGTAAAAACTGAATGCACAATTAGAATGAAATGATAATATGAATGCACATTTTGGAATACCGTAGAAATTTTTGTCAGATGAACACCTATGCACAACTTTTGGTTGGTGAGGAATGACACCACAGTAAACTAGTAAAGAAAATCTGTTAACAACCTGAGGATGATAGATGATGGTATATTTGATCAGATGATTTTTTTTAACCATACCGTGTATTTTTTTCCTAGCTAACGTTATCTCCTTACTAGAAAAAACAAAAATAAACATATTTTTTAAATTCTGGATATTATTTGTATCAGCACTTTTTTTTACAGAATTTCCACTTATCTTTAGGGATTTTTCTATAAATATATATATTTTTTATATTTCACAAAAGCAAATAATCGTTCGTTACAGCATCAATTAACAATCGAACAGTAATAAATATTAATGCATTCCAACAACAGAGTGAAGGGTTAGTGGCAAACTCTTTCCATCATATGACATTTCGGCACGACGAACGACCGTGGCGCTCAAACAAGCCAAAGGAGGCACTTCAGTCTCTGCTTGGCTCAAAGCGGACGGCAAGATTCTTTCGATCTCATCATTGTTCTGCTTCCTCCAGACATCCGACGGCGTTTCTTTGTTTGCATTAACTTGATACAAGTTCACTTTGCAGCAATCCTTGCACCGTAGTATAACCTCAGCTAACAGCTCATTCAAATCCGCCTCTTGCTCTGCCACTTCAAGCCACGTCCCTGCCAAGAGGTGCAGCGCATTGTTACCGAGCTCATCGCTTACCTTGGGATCAGCTCCTGCTTCCAGAAGCAAGCGGACAGTCGCAGAAAGCACATATACGTTGGGAAACCGCGTACAGATGGTAAGGAGCAAACTACTATCTTGGACCAACCGGTGCAAGCAGCACATGACTTCGTGAGTGATCATATCAGGAGATTGAGCGATGAGGAAAACTAATTCGCTCATCCACATCGAAATGCTAGATTGAGTTATCACGGGATCATCAGCAGCATCAGTTGGGTCAAAGTCCATCTGAGAAACGAGTTGTAAAGAAGTTCTCAAAGTCTCCCAAGTTAGGATCGGATTGAACTGCTCTTTCAGAGCTACTAAAATTTCAATGAGATCGTTTACGCTCGCACCTTTCTCAACCAGATACTTGGCTATATTGATGTTACCGTTCCTTAGAGCTACTAACAGAGGGTAATTGTCTTGTAACAAGATGTCATAGGGATGCTGGTTAGTAGCCCTCGAGTTATCGTGATCAACGCCCCACTCTTCGATGATAATTTTTACAGCTACTAAATCATCAGCACCACTACAGGCCTGTGCAAGAGGGGTACTCCCTTCAAGTGGGCCGTGCAGGAGCACTTCATTCAAGGGTAGATGTTGGAAACTGCACTCGTCTTCTTTGATGTGTCGTTCGACCTCACGAAGCTCTTGAGGTGACCTCCAATCGATGAAACCTGTCTTATGCAGCGGGCACAATTCTTGCAATAGGTTGGTTGATGAATTAGCAATCATTTGGATAAGTTTAAGAAGTGATTATTATTGGGTTTGGCACTGTGTTATGTGCTTTACGACTAATCTAACTTTAATTGCAATGGCTCATTTTAAAACTTTAAAACTGGAAATGTATAGTTTCTCTAAATAAAAATTGTCCTTTTTTATTTTTAGTTCAATAATAATAATAATACGATAATAAAAAATATCACTATTAGCTCCAGACCAGTTTTCCGCACTTGTTTACTTTATCTGCCACAAAAAAGTATTTTTTCATTTTTACAAGAATCGTTCTCTGTTTTTATAGAGAATCAAAATGTGAGTATTAACGGCAGTCTTGATACTACTTTTGAAATCATGACGGTAGCGGGTAGCCTCTGCGACTCTGTAGAGGCATATATGGTTGCGCTTGCGCATCTGTATATATTTGAGTCATGATTGAGATGGACCACAGTAGATATTTGGGGCCTTTGCACAAGCAGTTTAAGTACGTAAACTTTTCATTAAACGCGCTTGTGGCACTTACGAAAGAAAACACTATGGGTACCGAACCCTTGGGAAGCGCTTGAAATCGATAATGACTACCGTCTCTGAGCTCCTTTAGAGCAGTAATGGGGAAATCAGTCGCACTTCGGTGCTTGTACCGCCTGCATCCCTGACTTAGTCATTGTCGATCATCAATTCCGTTGATCGAAAACTTTCGATTAGAATAGTTTCTTTGGTTTGCAGTCACAGTTTACAAATAAGAGAGCATTGGAAGGATTTCTTTTTATGAAATTGATCAGCAATAGCCACTCGGCTGTTTTACTATTTAACCATAAGGTTTGCTCTCAAATTTGGGAGTTACTTCTTCCATTAAACTCTAAAATGAGACTTTTTTTTAATTAATAGGTCAAATAATTGTTTTGTATTGCAAAATAAAAATTATACTTAAGCACAACACAAAAGCTTTTTTTTTTTACAACTTCTTCCGTTACACTTAATTGATTATTTATTTAAAAGATTCCTCATTGCAGTAGGAGGTCTCTTTCGATAACTTTTCGGTCGATTTCAAATGTATTGTTTTTCTTCCCAATCATAGAAAATGTATTTTACGCCAATACTTTTATTTAACTTATATTCACGATCGTTAGATTTAGCTAGCTACACGTATCGTCAAGGTTCGTTGCCTCAGACTTAAAAAAAAAATGATGGCCCAGTCTTAATCTTGAATTCCTTGCCAATTTATTGTAACCAACAAATGTTAAAGAATTCATACATCACATAATAGTGGTTATCACTGATCATCAATGTCATAACTAAGACAGTCAATAGTGATTCGATACAAATTTTTGAAGATTTAGAGGGAGAAGTTTATAGGGAGTCCGGTTCCGCCGTATGGATCGGGCAGACCACCACATCAATGGCATGACATCTGTGAACATCCATGTTGGTGGATATAAAAGGCTTCTCCCCGGTCTCGTATTCTGCCTCGTCCAAAGATCCAATGGCGTATCTTTTGAATAGTTGCGTTTGTTAGGCAGACCTCCGTACTCCAAAAGTAGACTGGCCATGGGGGAATCGCTCTCCGTTGCTTTAATCATCCTGAATACAACATGGTGAAGAGGAGTATTCCCTCGATCGTCGACCGTATTAGGATCGGCTCCAACTTCCAGGAGCAATCGAACGGTTGCTAGTGTACCGGCGTCAGGTTGTCGATTGCAGGCTACTAGGAGCAGGTTGTATCCAAAGCTATATAAAAACATAAATCCATTTAAATAGTGAAGGAAAAATAAATTAATTAATAAAAGAGGGAAAATCTTACTGATCGCGTCTATCTCGTTTGACGAATTGGTTCAAGCAACACTTGATTCCGGGAGTGACCATTTCTGGGTTGTCGGAGAGGATGGTAAGTACATCATAGATCAGAGGTTGAATACGGTGTTTCCACTGGACGAACCAAGCAGTTGATAGATTACCATCGACTTCAGCATGGAAATGAGATTGGTCAATGTCGGAAATGAGTTCCAATGAAAGCTGCATCGTATCAGAGTTCAGAATCGGGTTTCGCTCTTCTTTCAATTTCTTCAAACAGGACACTAGGTAGTCGATGATTTCGATAAAAATCTTGCAGAAGTCGTGGTCGCGTTGAGAAATAACCCGGCCTCCTTCCAACACGATCCAATAGATATCCAACAGTTCCGTAATACGATTGGCTTGGTACAAACGCGAGCAATAAGTGGAGGCAAATCTATCCCAAAGATGATACACGAATCCTTTTGATTTCATGCGGGAAAGAATCCTCCTCGTAACAAGAATTGCTTGCATCATCATATGAGAAAATAATTTGCGTTGCTGAAGCTCTCGCAACTCATCTCGAGTGGTCCACTCTGGTGTCCGCCAACAGACGTTGTTGATGACTTCCAATGGGACTTTCGGGATCGCTCCTTGGACACTTTCACGAATGTCTTGGGCTTCATTCCAATATTTAAAAACTTGCGAAATTGAGGTGCCTTCTTCTTTGTAAAAGATGATCATTGCTCCAGCAAGTTCGAGAGCGTCAATCTTCTCCGATAGGGTGATGTTATCTTGCTGAAGAAGGTACCTCAGAAGGGTATCATTCGGGCTGCGATGCGATGTATTATGAGGGAAACCCATGGCAGCAACGTTGAGAGGGGTAAGACCACATTCATCACGAGCCTGAGGGTTGGCACCATGCGCTAAAAGGAGCTCGATCATGGCTCTCCTCTTGGGAAAATCTATGTCTCGGCGTAAACTGACAGCTGCGTGAAGAGGAGACATTCCACCGCACCCAAAAAGCTCTTTGACATCAGTCTGGGAATTGACGTTTGCACCTTTTTCAATGAGATATTTGGCGATTTCAAGATTTCCATTAGCAGCAGCGACATATAGTGGTGAAGCTCCTTGTACTGTAATGGGTAAGTTTGTCGGTAGATAGGTAGATCTGGCGTTGACGTTGATGCCCCGTTTTTCGACGATGGTTTTAATGAGTTGAATGTTATTGTCATTACCCATACAGGCATGGAGTAGATAAGAAGCACTATTCATTTCTGTTTAGTAAAAACATATATTAAACATATTACAATAGGTAAAAAAATATAAAATTCACACTATAACAATTTACTTGATGACTGTTTAAAGCCAGACAATCCCCCAAAGAACTAGTTGTGACTGGCCACACTCTGAAACAGAGATGGCGAGAGATTCGGAAGTAAAGTGGAACAGTGCTGGCTAAAAACGCCACTACAACTGCAAAGCATGAGAGAAAGTCATTAATAAAAAACTCAAGTTATATCTGATGCACACAAAGAAGGCATTCAATATATTACCTCACAGCAGTAAGCACACTCTAGTCTTGACAGTCCTTCAGATCTACTTTCTAAGCAACACACAAAAAAGTGAATTGTAGCTGAAATTTTTTAATAGCCTGTATAGTAAGAAAAAGTATCATATAAAAATTTATAATTTAAGAGTGATAATAATGTTTCAGATTAAATTAAAACCTTACCAAGAAGATAGGCAATTTTGTCAAGTAAAATAAAATATAAAACGAACTAAAGTAAAATTCTTGCCGTTGCCTCCAATGGCCGGATCTCAAAAGTCAAAACAAACAGCCGCTACCCTGATACCACCTAGCGGTCGAATGCGGATATATTTAGCCATTCAAGCTAATATTCACGATCGCTAGATGTCGCTAGCTACACAAATCGTCGTAAGTTCATCGCGCCTCAGGATTCAAATAGAAAGGATGGTGGAAGCACGGGGCGGGAAGCCTTTACTTTTATTCATCTCTTTATTTTAACCAGCAATGAAAAGACATCACATATTAATAGTTATAACTGATCATCAATGAAGGAATGGCATGACTGAATAACCGACTGTCAATAATGATTCGAAACAAAATCCTGAAGACTTTCAGGGAGATGTTTGTAAGGAGTCTTGTTCCGCCGGATGGATCGGGCACACCACCACATCAATGGCGTGACAACTGTGAACCTCCAGGCTGGTGGATAAAGGATTCTTCCCGGTCTTTCATTCTGCCTCGTCCAAATATCCAGTGGTGTCTCATTTGAATAGTTACTTTGGTTAGGGAGAGCTCCGTGCTCCAAAAGAAGATCGGCTGTAGGTGAATCGCTCTCTGCTTCTCTCATCCAGGATGCAACATGGTGAAGAGGACTATTCCCTTTTTCATCGACGGCGTTAGGATCCGCTCCTGCTTGTAGGAGCAAACGAACGGCCGATATAGTGTCGGTGGTAGCCAGTTGATTGCAAGCAAAGAGCAGCAGATTACATCCCAACCTATTTTTTATTTTTATAAGGTTACATATGAATGCTGATAGAATTTTATATTTAATTGTGAGGGAAGAAATATTCTTACTTGTCGCGTTGATCTCGACGGACAAATTGATGTAAGCAAAGCTTGATCTCGTTGGTCAACATTTCAGTACTTCCGGAGAGGATGGTGACTAGATCGTACATCATATGCGTCGGACGAATAATCTGAAAAGGCTCAAAGTCAACTGCATAATGGTCCGCTACATTAATATGTGATACGACCGTGTCGGAAATGAGCTCCAATGAAAGCTTCAAAGTCTCAGAGTTCAGAATCGGACTGGTCTCAAATTTCAGTTTCTTTAAAAAGGAAACAAGGTCTTTGACAATCTTAATAATCATGCCCGATGAATGGTTATCGCATTGGGGCACTACTCTGACCCCTTCTAACATGATCCAATAGATATCCAATAGTTCCGTAATACGATTGACTTGGTACAAACGTGAGCGATAGTTGAAAACGAATCTATTCCAAAAGTGGTGAACGAGTCCTCTCAAGCTGATTCGGGACATAATTCTCTTCGTGACCAGGATTGCTTGCATCATCAAACCAGGAAATGAATTACGTTGCTGGAGCTCTCGCAACTCATCTCGAGTGGTCCATTCAGTTGACCGCCAATGGACGTTATTGATGACTTCCAAAGGGACTTTCGGGATCGCTCCTTGGGATGTTTCACGCAAATCTAGGGCTTCGTTCCAGTATTTGAAAACTTGAGAGACTGGGATGCTTTCTTCTTTGTAAAAGATGATGATCGCTCCAGCAAGATCGAGAGCGTCGATCTTCTCTAAAAGGCTGAAGTCATCCATCTCTAGAAGGTACCTTAAAACGGCATCATTCGGGCTGCAGTGCGATTCATCACGAGGATAACCCATGGCCGCAACATTGAGAGGAGTAAGACCATAATCATCACGAGCCTGAAGGTTGGCACCATTGGCTAAGATGAGTTCGATCATTGCTCTCCTCTTAGGAAACTCAATTTCACGTCGTAAACTGATAGCTGCGTGCAGCGGAGACATTCCGGCATAGATGTCAGGAAGTGTACTCACTGTACGGTAATTTACATTGGCCCCCTTTTCAATCAGATATTTGGAGATTTCAAGATTGCCGTTACCAGCAGCTACAAAGAGTGGTGAGGCTCCCTCTATTGGAAAGGGTCGACTTGCTGGAAATTGTCTGAAAATATAGGCAGATGTGGCGTTGACGTCGATAGCCCGTTTTTCGACGATGGTTGAGATTTTCTTAATTTTGTCATTTACACCACAGATATGCATAATATATGCGGCGTAATTGAAATTATTCATGACTACTACGAAGAAAACATAAAAAAATTACATAATATAAAAAGTTTTAATAAATTATTCCACACTTATTTACCTAGTTGCCTGATGACAGTTTTGGGCCCCAAAGAATTATGACTCCACTCTGAAAGTGAGATAATAGAGGGTAAGAAAACCACTGTGTAAACAGGAGACAAAGTAATTTAACTTGAGTTTGCACAAAAAAAAAATCACCAGTACCTACCCCCGCACTTCGAAGGGTTTCAAAAACAGACTGTAGCTACAGATGAGATGGGAATACGAATCAAGATATTAAATATACGAATATACTACGAAAACATTGCAGCCGACACTCGGATGTTTAGCCGATCTTGATTCTTGGAATTTGAGAGTTACTATGACAACTTGACATCGACATTTTTTTAATATTCATCCAAAAGTAAAATTAATTAATATTGTAAATTAGAAACAACATTACATTTTACAATTTAAATTAAAAATAACATTTAGCTCATCATAAATTTTTTTTATAACTTCTTTCATTATTAAGTAATCAATATTTCAAGATTCTCTACAGAAATAGGTTCTCCGTTTAAGAGATTTAAAAAATAAGATCATTTCCTTTTTTCCCGAATCACGAAACCAAAAATATGTTTCCCGCCAACACTTTTTATTGAGTTTATATTCACGAACGCTAGATGTCACTAGCCACAGAAATCGTCAAGGTTCACCGCCTCAGGATTTGAAAAAAAAATGATGATGATGCACAGCGCGGGAGGTCTTTACCTTATTTATTTTTTCCTCTTTCCCTCCTCCCATCTTTTTTTACAGCAGCAGCACAGGTCATCAAGCGAAAGATATCTAATTATACGAAGCTCTAGAAAAAAAAAACTGTTAAAAGCCACCTTTAAAAAAAAACCTTTGTCGTCCAACTTTTTAGATTGCATGCGGGTAGTACATTTCACGTACAGAGGCCATTTTAACAGCGTATGGACACCCCTCTTTTTTTCTTCTTCTTCCTCTCTCTCCTCATTCTTCTTTTTCTTGGAGTTGTTATCTCATTGTGTCCCCCTCTCTCTTCTCTCTTTTCGGTCTTTGATACGCCCGCTGGCTAACGCCACATTCCTCTTCTTCCTCTCTTTTTCTGACCCTTACCAGTTGACCTCAACCGTACTTGTGGCGCCATCTGGAAGAAAACGAGACATCCCTTTGTGAAAGAAGATAGCCTTTTTCTTCTGTCGCTAATTTATGCAACAAAGTTTGATGATGAAATCAGAACATGAAGTTTTTGTGTGCGGTAAAAGTTGAGGGTCGAACCGGAATTGGTGATTGCGTCTGACCGCAAAATGAGGTTGGGGGGAGAACCGAGGATTTCCCACGGTAGAGGGCGAAACGCTATTATCTAGTAGCTTTCCTAATCAACTGCTTAAAAAGGGCAGGTGTGCAGCAAAAACCAGAAAACAATCCTGATTGATTCTCTTACACTTTCAAGTTTTTGTTTTTATGCAACTTTCCAACAATTATTAATGAGTGGAGGGGATTATCATGTCGTAAACAAAACGTGTCGCACGTCTTTGAGATGGATGTCCCATCTGCTAGAGACCCAGTTATATATGCTATGCACGCGTCAAGCTCAACTGCAAGTCATTTGTTTTCTAAAAAGATAGCAGTCTTATCTCTTATACAGAGAGGTCAATCGTCGTCCACGATTTTTCTATAGTTCTCTTTTACAAATTTGTTATATTCCGAGTTAGATAGCGGATATATATTATATATTCTCTCCTTTTTTTCGAGTGTTCCCACGATGCTTTTTTTTTTGTTGTTACCGTTTGATTCACTTGGTCGTCGATTGAGGCTTCACAGTTGGCTTAACTTGTATTCACCCCACCTCTGAACAGGCAACAGTTGTTACCGATCCCTAGTCACATTTGAATACAACGTGAATAAAAAAAGGGTGAGGCTCACTTTGGGGAGTACTCTCGACACGCGACCATGAATTGATTATTGGCACTCTATATATTTTGGGGCCTTATGTAATAATAATCCGCCCCCATCATTGATGTTACGCAATATAATCTACTTTTGGAAATATGGTTAGAAATGAATTATTATAAAAGTTTGTCATCGCTAGAATAATAGAGTGTTTTAAAAAGAGACACAACGATTAGGTAAAACGATTCACGCTTGACTGCTACTCGTTTTCTTTTTCGGTGCGTGAAGCATGACTTTAAAAAATAAGAAAAAAAACCTCTGCTTCAGTTCCGCTTTAGCTCCCGCGTGATTGCGGCGGCCCACCTTGAAAATCTTTTTTTTATCAATTTTTGAAAAAGACAAATCGAAACTGTCTTTCTTTTCAAAAAGTGCGTGAGCATTGAATATAATCTCTACTTAATGATCCCGATGCGTCACAGTAGATTACGCCAGTTTTAAAAAGATGTGATTACGTAAATTGCCCATCATATTTCTAGCCGACGACGACGACACGTCACGCCAGATTTCTAATTAAGTAAATAAACATCAAACCTGTTTCATTTTACATATTCTTCGTGAGAATATAAACCAGTTTAAATAGAAATTCCTACAAACTCAGGGAGCTGATAAAAACTTGTTTTTTCCTTAAGATTATTGGCATGGCAACATATTTCTGTCGATCACGACATGTAAAGTTAATGGCCTTCTAGAATATATACAAGGAAAAGAGCCTTTTTGATGAGTGTATCTGATTCTAATTAATTAACTAATAAAACCTTATTTAGGAGGATGGAAATAATTGGCTCTCTTATCAGAGAGAAAGTTTAAAGAAAAACCCGTTGAATTAGTATCTGTGTCAGAAAACGACTTGTTTGCAGTTAATCAAGAAGACGAGTTCTCAACTCATTTGTTTGAAATCAAGTTACGCCTAATCAGCAGTCTGTTATTTCTCAAACAAATTAGCTTGTCCGGTGGTTGAGTTAACACTACACACAAAGGAATATATAGGTGTCCAGTGTCGGCGCCATCTTTCAAAGTGTATTATAATCATCAAACAAAAGAATTATCAAGTCAGTTTGTAATTTAAATTAATCATCATACTTTCTCTACTTTTTCATTGTTACCTACTTATACACTCTTTGAAAGTTTCAAGTCAGTTTGCAATGGAAGTAAATCAATCATCTTTTTAAATATTTAAAGGTCTGATATCAATTGTTATGATCTGTTTACGCAGGAAAAAGGAAATGGGCTACACTCGATACTATATTGATGATGATAATCCTTCAGTGTGTATAATGTTGCAGCTGCTCCTGGAATTGCATATAGTAGGCACGCCCCTTACATACAGAGGCGCCAGATGGTCCTATACAACTCTCGAGATTTTTTTCTTTACAAGAAAACTGATCCACTTTTAGGATCAACCACGTGCACTTCGATTCCATTACGTGTTGTTGAATAAATATATTTTTTCCAAACTTTTTTTTAAAATTTTATATTGTATTTATATCGTCCAATTTCCGTTGATCCGTGGGAAGTTTTTTGTATTGTAAAAACCTGTTGCGTGGGATTGCCTTGTTGACATGTCAAAAAGGAAGTGAACGACAAGTGAACGACCCTGATTATTATTTAAATAAATCAATTAAATTTAAGTTTGGAAATTTCTTTAGAATTCAAGGATTAGCATTCCAGGTATGAACTATTAAAAGATAATTCGTTCCAGAGAAAAACCTTTGGACTTATAGTCAATAATATCAGGTGATGTGCGTTAATAGCCAAAGTTCACTTAACGGATTATCTTCTTTATTTTCCAAAACACTCTTTTTGTGGCATCACGCCAACGTCACATCACGTAGCATAATCGAGATCCACCATCTTTGTCCTATTACGACGAAGAAGAGAATCTATTCTGTTGTTGTTCCAGACTCCCGCGGCGGCAATGTCGTGCATCAATCACCCGCCCATAGTTGAAGGGGCTTCCTCGTCAAAAAGAGAATTCCTATGATAATGATTGTCGGTCATTTTCTTTTTTTTCAAGTGGCAATGCTGCTAGGATCGTCTAATCTTTAGCCGAAATCTGGCAAAGTGTTGATAAAAACGTTTAATGTAACGGCATGTAATCTCTACAACAGAGTATAAGGAAATAAAACTATTCATGTCATAAAAAAGCGAAAGTTTTCTTTTTTTAAAAACGTGTAAAATCAGAGCTGCTAGACAGAGTATAGTAGTCATGGCGACAGAGTATAGTCTGCTTCTGAGATGAGCATCAGCCAACTCTAGGATTGGTCCGTCAGTGGTTATTCTCCCCGAGGCGCCAAATGGGATAGGGGGCGAGACTGGGCCGCGACCCTAACGCCATCATCATTCGAGTGGCAACCGTCCTACGGATAACATGTGCTCCGTCATTTGACATTTTCTCAAACATTTTTTTTTCTACTCGTGGTGTGTTGTTTTCTCGAATTAAAAACGTTACACGAGTGATTTCTCATCATCATCATTTTTCTTAAATGTGTTTAGTGCACTGAAAGCGACATTGCCATATTTTTTCAAAAATGGGCTGGAGGCCCGACTGTGGATTAATAATGGCCGTCTTATTCCTCTTGTTGGCCATCTTCTCCCAGTCTGCTCAAGGTTTGTGTTTTCTTATTACCTTTTTTTATCAAAGTAATGCAACAATTGAAATGCCGACGGACGTCCCAACAAGAACGACGGTTACGTCGGCGTTGCATCTGCTGTCTACCCCCCTAAGGGCTTGTGTCTCTTTTATTTCCCACGCATTTAAATCTCCCCCCTCTCTGTGAGCTCCAACCGACGCGCGCGTTCACCCATTGTAGAAAGGGCGTCCTTTTTCCTCCCCTTTCCAATGTCAAACCTGTTGATTATTAGCCCTAACGTAAAAGAAGAAGTTTTCTTTTTAAATAAAAATGGCGTGCCGGACATTTGTTTTTTCATTATTCGGTGGAAGCGGAAGTGGGATTTCCGTTACTAATTTGTCATATTTTTCCGTTGCAGGATTCATCTCGTGCTCACCGAATCCTTGTAAAAATGGAGCATCCTGCATCTCTAATCAACGTGGAGAAACATATTGCAGGTAAAAATAATTTTGTGTTTTTTCAATTAATTGAAAGTGGAAGTTGAAGAAAGAAGGGGGCGCTGTGAGCGTGGGAAACGGGTGCCCAGCGCGCTTCTGGGCTCTCTCAGCATTCTCCTCTATTCAATCCTCCCCCTTATCCGGCCACCCGCTCTTTTCTTTTCTACTCTCCCACCACCACCTTGTCCACTTTTTTTCTTTTTTGTTCCATCCGGTTCTTTTGCCTTTGGCTCCTACTGCTCACGTACTGCCTCCAGCATCAGCTTCTTCTTTGTGTTTTGTTAGATTCAAGATTCTCTCTCTTTTGTTTTTCTCGGGAATAATAGAAATGCAACCTTTTTTTTTATCAAGAGGGATTTTTAAAATAAAAAAAATATTTTTATGAATTTATGAGTTTTAAAAAAAATGTGTTTAGGGATATGACTAAGATTTTTTTTCACGGATTGATTTGTTTTAAAGAAAATATGGTTTTATGACTTTTTTGAAAAATAAAATAATGTATATTTATATGGCTTTGAAATTTGATACGCATCCCTCTCCTAAAAAAAAAAAAAATCAGACCTGAGAAAAACAAGTAGAAAATGTTGTCAAGATGGTGAGTGCACCCCCCTAAAAAATAAAAATTGGGGTACAACAACCACCAGCTGCTTTTTTTCCTTCTCCCCTCGCATCATCTCCAGGGTATATCCCTACCGTCCTGCACCAATCTGTGCGGCTATTTTCACCCTTTTAATCTCTTCTTCTTATATTCACTCAACATCCAACACACTTTTTCACTTACTTATTTAGTCAATCCCTAAACACACTTTTTTTCAAATTTCTAATTAATTTTTATTTTTAAATAGTTGCCCTCCACAATATGTCGGAGAATACTGTCAATTCGCCAATCCGTGCTACACCGGACCAGGACCACGATGCCAAAACGGCGGTACATGCGCCGTTAAGATGTCAACCAACGCCGTGCCAAGTTTCTCCTGTTCCTGTCCGTTAGGATTTACGGCCTCCCTCTGCGAGATCCCCGTAGCCAACGCTTGTGACACTCAACCATGTCAACACGGAGGATCCTGCTTACTCAAGACATTAGATAACTACACATGCGCCTGTCCTGCAGGATTCCGTGGACCCAAATGTGAATCAGTGGACCACTGTTCACTCCATCCCTGCAAGAATGGAGCTCAATGTACTTCACTATCTGATAGTTATCGGTGTACCTGCGCACCTGGATTTAGTGGGCTCACCTGCGCTTCGGATATTGACGAATGTCGGTCCAGGAATCCTTGCATCCACGGCCGTTGTGTCAACACTCACGGATCATACAAGTCAGTATTGTTTTCCTTTCATTTATATATTTATTTAGAATCCTTCTATGATTGTCAAATGATTACTAAAGTGACTTGACAAAGTTTTCTGTCCAGTCATTATAATTTGCCTCTTTTTTCAAAAGCGTGAGAAAGCATTGGAAACTCTGGTCACGTGTCTTTCTCTTCTTATATGAATATTTCATGTCACGATGGCATCTCTCTCTTAAATGATTTATTATTTACAGGTGCAACTGCAATACGGGCTATACTGGACAGAATTGCGAGAGCCAGTACGTGCCGTGCAATCCATCTCCATGCCAGAATGGTGGCTCGTGTAAAGCCATCGATTCTCTTAGCTACGAATGCCGCTGTCCTCCTGGTAAATATATATTTTTCTTTAAGGGTGGGAACATTCCCACACATCTCAGGCAGGAAAAGAAGTATAACTTTGTGCCTCGAGGGGCATCCCATCTCTCCCCTCTTCTTCTCTCCTTTCGTATTTTTTGTCGTCCCTTCAAGCAATAACAATCTCTCTCTCCCCTACCTTGAAACACCTGGATGACCAACAAAGAAAAAAAAATCTAACCGGAACCTTTTCTTCTAGGATTTACTGGAATCAATTGCCAAGAGAATATCAACGATTGCCCGGGACATTTATGTCAAAATGGAGCTACTTGTGTTGATGGAGTCAATTCGTACACGTGTCAATGCCCACCTTCATTCACCGGACCCTACTGCAATCAAGATGTTGACGAATGCGCTCTTAGGCCTAGCGTATGTAAGAATGGAGCCACTTGTACGAATACTCATGGAGGCTACTCTTGCATCTGCGTTAATGGATGGACTGGACCGGATTGTTCTGAAAATATCGACGATTGCGCTGGCGCTGCTTGTTTCAATGGAGCTACCTGTCACGATCGTGTTGGATCCTTCTTCTGCCAATGCGCTCCAGGTAATTAAAAAAAAAATCCTTGCGATCCTGAAAAGATCCTAATTTTGAATTTTCATTAGGTAAAACTGGGCTATTGTGTCATTTGGATGACGCTTGCGCTTCCAATCCTTGCCACACTGGCGCCATCTGCGATACGAGTCCCATCGATGGAACCTACATGTGCTCCTGTCCCAATGGATACAAAGGAGTAGATTGTACGGATGACATCGATGAATGCGAAGCTGGCTCCCCCTGCGAACACGACGGCCTATGTGTCAACACTCCTGGATCCTTCCGGTGCAACTGCACCCGCGGATTCACAGGTCCTCGCTGCGAGATAAACATCAACGAATGTGATTCCAATCCTTGCCAAAATGATGGAACTTGTCTGGATGAACGCGGAGCATTCCGTTGCGTCTGCATGCCTGGTAAGAAGACCAATTCTCATTTCCGGGCTAAAGGGTGTGGGATTATTTTTTCCTTCTGGGAAAGTGAAGGTTAGCTGACCTCTGCGTGGGAACTAACCACCATATGGGGGGAAAAGATATGTTTTTTAAGTGTAGTAATTTGAGAAAAACCATCCCCCCTTTAAAAAAGATCCTATTTCATCATTTTTGTTTCAACAGGATACACTGGAGTTCATTGCGAAGTGGATATCGACGAGTGCGCCTCTAATCCATGCCTCAACAGCGGCCTCTGCACTGATATGATCAACGGCTACAAGTGCGTCTGTCCACCGGGATTCTCTGGAAAGAAGTGCCACATCAATATCGACGATTGCGTCAGCGCTCCCTGCCAGAACGGCGGCGTTTGCCGTGATTCCGTTGCCGGATACACTTGCGATTGCCCACAAGGATTCACTGGACTCAACTGCGAGGTCAACATCAATGATTGTCAGTCATCTCCTTGTCATCATGGAGATTGCGTCGACGGAATCAACTCTTTCGCCTGCCAATGTCATCCAGGATACAACGGCCTACTCTGTCAGACTCAGATCAACGAGTGCGAATCCAATCCTTGCCAATACGGCGGACACTGTGAAGATCTCATTGGAGGCTATCAGTGCAGATGTCAACCTGGAACATCCGGCCGGAATTGCGAGTACAACGTGAACGAATGTTTCAGCAATCCTTGCAGGAACGGAGCCACTTGTATCGACGGCATCAACCGCTACTCTTGCGACTGTGTTCCAGGATTCACTGGACAGCATTGCGAGACGAATATCAACGAGTGCGCTTCCAATCCTTGCTCTAATGGAGGGAAGTGTACGGATCTCGTCAATGGATTCAAATGCGATTGTCCTAGAGGCTACTTTGACGCTCGATGCCTCAGCGATGTCAACGAATGCGAGTCAAATCCTTGTCTCAACGGTGGATCCTGCGAGGATGGCGTGTCCCAGTTTATCTGCAACTGTCCCAAAGGTTACGGAGGCCGACGTTGCGAGCTCAACATTGACGAATGTCAATCCAATCCTTGCCAGCACGGTGGATCCTGCAAAGATGCTCTCAACAACTACACTTGCAGCTGCACTAAAGGCTATTCCGGCCGGAATTGCGAGCTCAATGTAGACGATTGTGCCTCTACTCCTTGCCGTCACGGAGGATCCTGCATAGATCTCGTTCACGATTACCAGTGTGTCTGTGAGCTCCCTTACACCGGTCGCAATTGCGACGCTGAACTCGATCCTTGCGCTCCCAACAAGTGCCGCAATGGCGCTAAATGCACTCCATCCAGCAATTTCTTGGATTTCGCTTGCACCTGCGAGTTGGGCTACACTGGCCGGCTCTGCGACGAAGACATTGACGAATGCGCCATCTCCTCACCTTGCCGCAATGGCGCCACCTGTCAGAACACCAACGGCTCTTACACTTGCCTCTGCGCTAAAGGTTACGAAGGTCGAGATTGCTTGACCAACACCGACGACTGCGCCACCTACCCGTGTAAAAATGGAGGAACTTGTTTGGATGGCATCGGAGAGTACACCTGCCTCTGCGTCGACGGTTTCGGCGGAAAGCATTGCCAGCTCGACATGGATGAATGCGCTTCGAGTCCTTGCCGCAATGGCGCCACTTGTAGGGACTATGTCAACTCCTATACCTGCACCTGCCCATTGGGATTCTCTGGAACCAACTGCCAGACGAACGATGAGGATTGCACGACTAGTTCCTGCATGAACAACGGCACCTGCGTCGATGGGATCAACACTTATTCCTGCGTCTGTCCACCCGGTTACACCGGCTCAAACTGCCAATTCAGGATCAACGAATGCGATTCCAATCCTTGCCTCAATGGAGCCACTTGTAGTGACCGTCTTGGATCCTACCTCTGCCACTGCCCATACGGATTCACTGGGTCACGCTGCGAGAGCTTCGTCGATTGGTGCTCTATGGGAGGAATCTCTCATAAATCCAAACAGCTTCTTCCTGGACAACCTGGACAGGGACCTTGTTTCAATGGAGCTACCTGCAAGCAGATCAATCAGACCTATCAGTGTACTTGCGCTCCTGGATGGACAGGATTGTTGTGCGACGTTGAGATGGTCTCTTGTAAAGATGCAGCACTCCGTAAAAAATCGGCTCTTCCGGAACTCTGTCGCCATGGAGGAAAATGTGAAGATATCGGTAACAGCCATCGATGCATTTGTGCCGAAGGTTACACAGGATCCTACTGCCAACATGAGATCAACGAATGCGAATCTGCTCCATGCCAGAACGGAGCTACCTGCAAGGATCTCATTGGATCTCATTCGTGCACCTGTCCTCCAGGATTCCAGGGTCCCAACTGCGAGTACAACATCAACGACTGCTTCAGCAATCCTTGCCAGAATGGAGGTGTCTGTCACGATCTTGTGAACGCCTTTTCCTGCTCCTGCCCTCATGGAACGCTCGGCATTCTTTGCGAGATCAACGTGAACGAATGTTTCGAAGGAGCTTGTCATCACGGAGGCGTCTGCATCGACAGGATCGGTACGTTCGAATGCCAATGTCCACCTGGATTCGTCGGTCCTCGATGTGAAGGAGATGTCAACGAGTGTCTATCCGATCCTTGCAATCCTACTGGAACTCTCAACTGCGTCCAGCTCGTGAATAACTACAGATGCCACTGCAAACCTGGCTTTATGGGAAGACACTGCGAGCACAAGATCAACTTTTGCGAGAAATCACCTTGCAACAACGGAGGGATCTGCGTTAATGGTGAAGAAGGTCACAGCTGTATGTGTCCACCAGGATTCTCTGGAAAGAACTGCGATTCCAATTCCGAATGTGACTCTACGCCCTGTCAGAATGGAGGCACTTGTAGGCCTTATCCTCAAGGCTTCCGCTGTGAATGTCCTTCCGGCGTATCCGGTGCTAGATGTGAACTGGATTCTTTGGATGAATGTCAATCGAATCCTTGCAAAAACAACGGAGTCTGTCGGGTAAGTTTCAATTAATGCCTACTTAATTAAATCTGTTAATAATTTTTTTATTATCTTCAACTCAGAATCGAATGGGGAAATTCGAGTGTAACTGCCCAGCCACTTGGAACGGCCTTCAGTGCGAGTCTTACGATCCGCGTTTTACCGGCGGAATAGGCCGCAAAACCGGATGGACGAGTGAGATTTCGGATGAACTCTTGCGTGAAAAGATCCAGTGCGCCAGTCAACGTTGTCACGAGAAATCTGGCAACGGAATTTGCGACGATGAATGCAATACTCTCGGTATGAATTATTATCTTTGAATCTAATAATTTCTTAGATCAATCTAATTATATTATAAATATTTAGGTTGCGACTTTGATGGAGGTGATTGCTCTCTCGGCGTCCTTGGACCTTGGGCTAATTGCACTTCCTCACTCCGCTGCTGGGAACTATTCAAGAACAACGAATGTAACGAAGAGTGCAACACAGCCGAATGCCTTTTCGACGGTTACGATTGCGACCGAGAGGTGAAGCCCTGCAATCCCATCTACGATGCTTACTGCCAGACCCACTACGCCAACGGTCACTGTGATTACGGATGCAACACTGCTGAGTGCAACTGGGACGGTCTCGATTGCGAGATGGAAGTGCCTAACTTAGCCATGGGAACCGTAACGTTCGTCCTACAGATGGATCTGTCAACTTTCCGGAACTCCAGCGTTGCCTTCGTACGATCTATTGGCCGCCAATTGAGAACAACTGTGCGGATCAAGTTGGATTCGCAAGGAAATGAGATGGTCTACCCGTGGAATCCAACTGACGATCCTTCCAAAGCTTTTGGTTCCGGATTCTCCAACATGTACCCACTTGGCGCTAAAGGTGTTATCGTCTTTATCGAAATCGACAACCGGAAATGCAATCAGGTACAATCTTAATTCATTTAAAGTTAATAAATGAAACTCTTAATTGATTTTTATTTGTTCTAACAGGAGATTGGTGACGAGTGTTTCGCTCGCGCTAGTCAAGTCGCTCAGTTCTTGGCCGCTTCAGCATCCGGCCACTCACTTGACGCAGATTTCCCGATCCATCGAGTCCTAGGACTGGATGCCGGGCCTCCTGAAATCACTGTCGATTCTACCTACGCTAAACTGACTTACGTTATCGTTGGAGCTCTTTGTCTACTCGTCTGCGCTCTTGTCGTCGGTGTCCTGGTCACTACCAACCGGAAGAGAGCTCGAGGTATTACTTGGTTCCCCGATGGATTCCTCGGCAACAGCGTTGGAGTCCAAAGGAGGACTTCTAGACGTCGTGGACCCGACGGCCAAGAGATGCGTAACCTCCATAAACAGCCATCCACCAACCGGCTGGATATCGACGCATCTATGGGCATGGGAATGGGTCAAGGAATGCCCAACGACATGATGAACGGCTACATGGATCACGGCAACATGGGAATGGATGGATCCCGCTGGTCTGACGACGAAGACTCGATGGATCGCCCTCCTATGAAACGCATCCGCTCTTCCGAAGGAGGCTACTCTAGTGACCAAACAGCCATGACCGAATATGATGAAAACGATCCTCGCCCATGGACTCAACAGCATCTGGATGCAGCGGATGTTGTGCCCGGTATGACTGGAAGTATGGCTTTCACTCCACCCAACCAGTACGGCTCTCCTGATGTCGACGTTCAGGGACCTTTTGGATTCACTCCTTTGATGATCGCTTCTTACCGTGGAAACGGACTTGATAACGGAGAAGATGATGAAGAAGACGGATCAGCTGCCATCATTCAGGATCTCTTGATGCAAGGAGCTAAACCGAACGCAACTATGGACAAGACTGGCGAGACTTCCCTTCATCTGGCCGCCAGATACGCTCGTGCTGATGCCGCTAAACGTCTGCTGGAAGCCGGAGCAGATGCCAACGCTCAGGACAACACTGGCCGCACCCCACTTCACGCCGCCGTAGCTTCCGATGCCCAAGGAGTCTTCCAGATCCTTCTCAGGAACCGAGCCACTAACTTGAACTCTCGAATGCACGACGGAACGACCCCATTGATCCTTGCTGCCCGTTTAGCCATCGAAGGAATGGTTGAAGATCTGATCAACGCAGATGTAGACATCAACTCTGCCGATGATCAGGGAAAGACTGCTCTTCATTGGGCTGCCGCTGTGAACAACATCGATGCTGTCAACATCCTCCTCTCTCACGGTGCCAACAAAGACGCTCAAGATAACAAGGACGAGACACCCCTTTTCCTCGCTGCTCGTGAAGGATCCTTTGAAGCTGTCCGAGCTATGCTGGATCATCACGCTAATAGGGACATTCCGGATCACATGGATCGTCTTCCAAGGGATGTTGCTCAAGAGCGACTTCATCACGACATTGTCCGGCTCTTGGATGAACACATTCCGAGAAGCAGTCATCACGTAATGCCCATTTCACAGAACACCATCAGCCGGAGTAACAACGATTCCAACGGCCTCAACGCCCTCAGCGAAGCTGGAATGACTGGAACAGCTGGCCGTCCACCGAAACCCAAGAAGAGGCCAAAGTCCGCTGTAGCTGCCGCTCGTCAACTCGGATCCAGTGTTGCCAATCTCGATCAAGATGTTCCACCCGCTCCAGCTCCTACAAATACTGGAAGCAAGAGGAGGACCAATACCAACAGCCGGAAGAAGAAGACTGAGAATGCGGGCAGTACCAATACTGTCCAGAGCGTTGATAGCGTCTCTACAATGTCTCTCACTCTTTCACCTGCCAATTCTCATTCTCTCGAGTCCCCTCCTACTGGTAATTTAATTGTAATTAGCTTAATTATTTCTTCAATTACTAATATTTATTTTTTATAATTTTAGTTGAAATGGGAGCTACACCGAGCCCTTACAGCGTCATGTCTTACGGCGGAAGTCATCCGCAGATGAGCAACAATCCACCTCAACCACCACCTTACGACGAGTGTATCAAAACGGCCGCATCCATGCAAGCCATCCACATGTCCAACATGGATCCTTCCGCCGGATACGGCTACGTCCATTACGACTACCGAGCTCATCTACCTCCTCAACAGCAGCTCCAGCAGCAGCAACAACAACAACAGATCCACCAGAGACAAGTTTCTCTACCGGCTTCCACAGTCTCTTCATCCATGAACGGAAGCCTCCAGCAGCAGGCCATGTCGTACAACGCCCTTGCGGTCAATACGGCCTATCAGTCTTCACTCTCACCTCCGCAATTCGCTCTTTCACCTCCGGCTAGTTACGCTGGATCACCTCCTCAACAGACTCTGGTCCAGAACGGGGTGACTTCACCATCGAAGAGTGGAAGCCGGCCGAATCTGCCCACTTCACCAACTCATATTGCGGCTATGAGGGCTGCCGCTCAGCAGAGATCTGGATTCGATTTCCCGGATACCATGATGAGCTACAATCGAGGTAGCAATGCTAACGTGCCTCAGTACTACCAGCAGCAGTATCCGACACCTCCGCACTCGAACTTAGATCCATCGCCTTCTCAGCATCATCATGGATTACATCCGCCGGAAGCGTACCTCACTCCTTCTCCGGAATCACCCGGACAGTGGAGCTCTGCTTCGCCTCATTCAACATCAGATTGGTCGGAGGGCATGTCGAGTCCGCCGAATCCGAATAGCGGAATGTCATTTATTCCACCTTCGCACGCGAAACACACGGAAGGCGTCTACATTTAAAGCCATCTAGCGGAGTGCGTTAGAGTGATCTCTTTGAAAATGATGCGTGTTTTCTATTATTATATTTTGTTTGTTTTATGCATGTAAATAGTTTTTTTCCTCAATTTTTTTTTTTGAAATCAGGTGAAATCGATTGAATGAGACCTTTTTAAATTATGTATCTGTTCCTGTTAAATCGCCAACCATTTTAATTCCTGCGTATTAATATCCAAGAATTTTGGGGCCAAAAGAAAACCCAACTTAATCCTTCTACTCTCGTCTCTTACGGTCACGATTCTTATTTTGTTGTAAATATGGAACTTTTTCTAATGTGTGCTCCCATGACAGTGTAATATTGTGTGTGTTGCGTAAGACGGCATCGACTTTTGAAAACAGGAAACAAGATGATAGATCCAGATGCGACAATTTTCTCTGCTCGTCAAAACAAGAAAAAACAAACCTACTCGAACAAGTGTTTTTAACCTGCCTTTCAGTGTTTTTTATCTTGGAGTTGTATCCAATGTGTTTTATCTGGTGAAAATACAATTTCAGTAAACAAGAATTTAGGATTGCTTTTTATTTAGATTCAAGTTATCTTTATGAAAACGAAGCAGACAGTTCTAAAACAAAGCAAACAGAAAAGTTTTCTACTCTTCAGCACGTACTGCTCATACTTGAGTGCTCATATATCGCGATTAAATTTTTAACGCCATAAGATTCTACTGCCCTGTTCTAACCTGATAGTCGAAGTTCAAGATGGCTTACGAATAGAGCAACACGCACAACACGTTTATCAAACCTTGGTTAATTGTCGTGTATTTAAGAAATGAAGAGCAAAAAGTACCGTATCTTAGTATCTGAATTAACCCATGGAACATTGTCTATTATATCTGAAAAGCGACATTTAGGCCCGAAAATGTAATAAATGATTAGTGAATGGCTACAAACGAATTGAGGGTAACTGGCAACACATCCTTGTAAGGGATTCTACGAGAACGAATGATCCTAGCGCTGAGGCACTGCAACTTGGGTACGTCTTCTCGCAGCCAATCGGGGAGATCGCGCCATCCACCGGGTTGCTGATGCTCTCTCCGTCGCCTTTTGTTTTCTCGCTTCCTCTTTTCCATCCAGATATCAGCGGCCGTCGATCCCTCCTTGTTGGCCCGATCCAAGTGGGCTCCCGCATCTAGGAATACACGAGCAATGGAATCGGTGAACTCTCCGTTGGATTTAGCAAGGATGTGAAGTGGCCCGTTGCCAGCGGAGTCGACTGCATCGGCAAAAGCACCAAATTTCAGTAGAAATCGGACGATGTCCACGGTGCTCCCTGTTTGTTCCATGCAAGCAATATGAATGAGCTTTTCCTGATTGGAAGCTTCATTATTTTGGCCCACAATTTCGCTCAGGTATTCAGCGATGGGCTGAATCATGGTATCCGGCAGGTCAAACAGAATAGAGATCATTCTCCGCAAGATTGAGATGTCGCAACCTATTTCACTGGAGGCAGAGCGAAAGATTAGGCTGTGAAAAGTGGAAGATATGAGCTGGAACGACGTTTTGAGGGTCTCATCGTTGAATAGAGGGTCGCCGTTTTCTTTCAGATACGCCAAAGTGTTGACGAGGTTTATGAAGGCGTGGTTTGTAACGTTCTGAATCTCTAATTTATCGGCAGTGGGAGCAAAACGACGAATGGTTTCAAGCATAATCCACGAAATGTCTAGGAGCTGAGCGCATTGGCGCAGAAGGGGAATCTTGCGGCAGTAGCTTTTAGCGATGTAAGGGTACAGGTAGCGGTAGACGGCTCCCCAGCTCATGGCCGAAAAGATCCTTAAACGGATGAGGATCGACTGTATTCCTAGCTCCAGGGGTCGTAGCAGGATCTGCTCGATACTAGATGACGTAGCCCATTCAACCGTTCGTCCGTTCACCGGAATCTTTGGAGTGAAGACGATGCCTTCAATGTTGCGGAGATCTTGAGCTCGGGACAAACAGTATTTAATGTCGCGAGTGGGTTGCGAGCTCACATTAATATGGCGATCAAAGCTGATGAGAACTGCAAGGGCCACTTCTAAAGCCTCGATCTTGTCCGTGTTAGGGATGTCGTCTCTTCCCATGAAGAATTTCAAGATGGACATGTTTGGATACAGGTTCGTTCCAATGGCTGCTGTCGTGATGGACGTAAGACCGTGCTTGTCCCGAACATTGGGATCTGCGCCCCTCTCCAGAAGCAACTCGATAATAGTTTCGTTATCATCATGATTAGCTGGACCAGCCATGTGGTGGAGTAGATTTTTGCCAAGTTTTGAACATCGCTGTTCGATGCTCATTCCATGCTCAACAAGGAGAGTGATGGCTTCGATATTGCAGAAACCCTTGATGAAAAAGTTGATATGGTTTGTGTAGAAGGATAGACAGCCAAACATCCAGGTGGGAGTTCCGTCTGAAGAAAGAGCGGATGGGTCGGCTCCCGACTCCAGTAAGATGCGGATGACATCGAGTTGATCCGAGCGCTTGCTTACTGCATGATGGTGCAGTAAGGCTCCATGAAGAGGGGTGAGCCCTCCAAACTGGTCTGGGTTTCTTGTGGATGTTCTTGCCGATACGTTGGCTCCTTTCCCGACCAGGTAACGGACGAATTCAGTTCGGTTGCTCGAAGCTGCAGCAAATAGAGGAGTCACGTCGATGAGACCCGTGCTTTCGTTGTTTAGCCCCATCCATATTGCAGAAAATCGCGGGATAGAAAGGAAAGCTGTTGCTTCTAGGTCGGCCCCCCAAACATCGACCATTCGTTTGACAACTGAGAGATCTCCCATGTGACAGGCCATGACCAATGGGCTGGTATTGTTGGAATCCACTTGGGTTGCCAGGTCTTTCAATGGAGGATGAGCTTTGGGACATAATCCAACTGCAATGTGATTTTCTATTTGAATCATTTCAGCCACCGAAAATTCGTGTGAATACATGCTGTATTGCAGTATGGGATGTATAAAGCATGATTGCATTGATTGCTGGGCTCCCATGGTGAAAGATTGATCTCTTGTTCTGAATAAATGAAAATCAATTAAAATTTATTAGTTGACAAAGCATGCTCAATGAATGTGTTTTAAAATAATAAGTCTTATTTAGTAGTAATTATGATGGCTTATTTAGTACCTGGAATAAAATAGATTTGTTTGTTTTATCACAAACTTGACAAGTAAACAGGCTGATGATGAAGGGATGGTATAGATGTACAGCTCTTTTTGCTGGAGGCTCTAGCTACCTGATAACCTGACAATGCCAAAGAAATATAAGTTGGTCAAATTATAAAATAAGGTGGTAAAAACTGTGACATTACTATATAAAAGAGGAGAAGAATGGTTTGAGACTTTGTAGAAATTTTAGTGTCTCTTAGTAATCTCTGGTTCTGAATAATTTTAAGCAACAAAGTAGGGAAAAGTTATCCCTGAGGGTTATATTTACTTTAGTAAATACCGAAAGGTGATTATTATTATTGAGATTTTAGATCTACTAACGGGTCTTTTGCAACCCTTTCGAGATCCGTATGTGTTCGGGTTTGAAATTTAGCCTTTAACTGATTCATGTGAACCAGCGGGCAAGGATTGAACCTAGGCCTCCAAAGTGGCTTTGTCACTAAAGGAGCGACGTGCTAGACCACACACCCACGGAGAGCCCATACCGAAAGGTGATTAATAAACGAAGTGCAATTGTAGTCTGCTAGACCCTGACCAGGGACTCTGGACTGTTTATTACACTAGTGATTGCCAGTTCAGATATTATAAAAGTAATTTTTATTATTTTACTAAGTTGTAAGTATTTAAAATGGACAGCCATATTGAAAAAATACTAGTTAACTTATTTATTTGCATTGGGAATACCCTTGGGTAATTAAAATTTCGATTTGAATGAACACATTTCAATCCTTTGAAGGCTTCAACTAAGGATCTATAGAAATCGTGAGTTCGATACAGATTTTACTGAAACTGTGTGTAACTAAAGAAGACTTAGGGCCCCTCAGATTTTTGCATTTTGGGCCATATCTGTGATATTAAAATATATTAATGTCAATAAGTCAACTGTGTTGTGATCTGTCAAGTTTGACTTCAAAACACAGCTGATCGTCTGTCATCCCTCAAAGATTTATTTTTCTGTTATTTACTCTAATACTACACTGTCACAACAAGTGAGCCACAGCGTAGATGGCTAAAGCGTCGCTCACAAGTTCTTTGGTTTACCGGGTGTTAGGTTCAAATCTTTAAAAACAATAGTTTTTTTTCAAATTCCATTTTTATTTTAACAAAGAGGAACCCCCCTTGTTGTGCTTTGCGCCAAACTGCAATTTGTTTTTATATCTTTTTGACTTTTTTTCTTTAATGTATCTAAATTATTATCAAAAATATTGATTGCAACTTGCAAGACCGAAGCCCGGCAAGCGACTACGACCTTGGCGAGGGGGGAACCCGCTAGGCGGGTCCCTCGACAGGCGGAGTGGGAGTTTGCCGGGTGGACTTGGCGTAATAGTCATTTAATTGGTTATACAATTTTAATCACATTAAGCACACAAATATATTTTTTCCTTTATCAATTTTGAGAAAATATAGAAATTGATAGATTTAAATTTCTTTAAAATTGATATTGGATTATGAGATGCCAGTCAAGAGACTAAATTTAACTTTTTACTATTTAGACAAGTATATAAGAGTTAACACTGAGATTAACATTCAACATCTAAAAACTGAGATTCACTAACATGAAACTTCTAAGGTTTAGGATCTAATGATAGTAATAAATAAATAATAAATGTATTATTAAAATTTATTAAAATAAATAAAACACTGGCTTTTTAAAAAACCCTGAATTGGTTAAAAAAAAGTTCTAATGTTGAATAAATTCAGTCCATAATAGCTCCCCCGATCTCCCTTTTTTAATCGCAATAAAATTAGTGTAAAAATGAGTCGGTTGCATCCCGCAAAAAATTATTTATACAATTTATCTGCCAAAATTGTACAAATTAAAAGTTATATTGGAAAACAAATATTTCAAAAAATCAAACCCGAGGGATGATAATTAAAAGATCTTGTTTAACCAAGAATAAAAATTTTAAAAAATAAAAAAAAATAGGGCACCTGTGATGAAAAATATTCGTTCGTTTCTCAAAGCAGTTGGCTTTACGAGAGCAAACAAAAAGCAGGCTACTCGAGAATGTACGTCTCTTCCTTAGACACACCTGACAAGTGACAACTAATAATAATTGAAACAAGGTCAGCATATAAGAACCATGGAATATATAAATAATTACAAAGCATTTTACCAATTAGAAGGGAGGAATCTTATTTAAGAAATATCGTACTTCGGTAGAAACAAAAAATAGGAAGCGTTGAAAAGTTCAAGATCATACCGGATCAAGCAGACGAAATGATGCATTTGAAATGACGAAAAGTAAACAGCATGAGACTTTTTTTTAACAGCAATGCCGCTTAATAAGCCTGTGATTCAAAATTATTCTTTAAAAAAAATGATTCAAAGTTATTCATAACTATTTGTCAAAAGTAAAAAAAAAAAGAAAGAAATGCATTTAATTGCCAACTTTAAAGGTGTTGGTTGTTGCCTATTTCGAATAATTCTTCATATATAGTAATACCAGCTCTAATTTCTTCTTCTATTACGTATAAATAGTTAATAGGCAATTACGTGCTCCATATACGATGGTTAGACTGCTTACCGATTGATCGATTTAGATTACCATCAGATTTAAACTCCTGTTGACCAAATCTTAACGGCCTTAGGCCTAGCCAAATGCTCGTCTAATGCTCTAATACCAATTTAGCTACCGAATGTATGGAGCAATATTTACTTAACAATGTAATAAGATTTTACCTTGGTTAACTTTTCTGTATTGATAAAAAGAAGCAAACACAGCAAGAATATAGTTCAAAGGAAATTGAAATTATTTAGGGAATGAAAAACACAAGAAGTATCTGAATTAACACGACATAAAAGAAATTATCAATCGAATAATGACGATGCCCCTCTGAAAAACGACACTTTGGCTAGAAAACTCGATAAATGATTAGTGCATGGCTACAAAAGGATGAAGAGTTGTTGGCAACACATCCTTGTAAAAGATTCTACTAGAACGAATGATCCTAGCGCTGAGGCACTGCAACTTGGGTACGTCCTCTCGAAGCCAGTCGGGGAGATCGCGCCATCCGTGGGATTGCTGATCCTCTCTCCGTCGCCTTTTATTTTCTTGCTCTCTTTCCTCCATCCAGACATCGGCGGCCGTCGATCCCTTTTTATTAGCGCGGTCCAAGTGAGCCCCAGCATAAAGGAGCACACGAGCAATCGAATCGGTGAACTCTCCGTTGGTTCTGGCGAGGAAGTGAAGAGGCCCGTTGCCTTCGTAGTCGACTGGGTCGGCAACGGCTCCAAATTTCAGGAGAAAGCGGACGATGTCCACGGTGTTCTCTGTTTGCTCCATGCAAGCAACTGGAATGAGCTTTACCTGATTAGAAGCTTCATTATTTCGACCAACAATTTCGCTCAGGTAATCAGCGATTGGCTGAATCGTAACATCGGGTAGGCCAGCCAGAATAGAGATCATTTTTCGCAAGGTCTTTTGACTGCACACCATACTTCCAGAATCATAGCGAAAGAATAAATTTAGGAAGGTGAACGATGTGAGTTTGAAGGATGCTTTGAGGGTCTCGACGTTGAAGAGAGAGTCATTGGTCCTTTTAAGATTCGCCAAAGTGTTGACGAGCGTTTCGACAATATTGGTCATTAGATTGTAGAACTGTTGTTTATCGACGGTGGGAGCGAAACGGTGGATGATTTCCAACACGGTCCACGAGATGTCAAGAAGCTGGGCGAATTGGTGCTGCTGAGTCATTTTCTGAAAGTACTCTTGGATGACGTAAGGACACAGATATTGACTGACGGTCAACCAACTCATGGCCGAAAAGATTCTTAAACGGATGAGGATCGACTGCATTCCAAGCTCTAGGGGCCGTAGGAGGATTTGCTCGATATTAGAGGATGTGGCCCATTCGACAGCTCGTCCGTTCACCGGAATCTTTGGAGTGAAGACGATGCCTTCGATGTTGCGGAGACTTTGAGCTCGGGACAAACAGTAGTCGACGTCGTGAGTGTGAGCCAAGTTCTGATGGTAGCTGAGGAGGACTGCAAGAGCCACTTCGACAGCTTCGATCTTGTCCATGTTTGGGATGTCGTCTCTCTCCATTAAGAATTTCAGGATGAACATGTTTGGGAGCAGGTTGGTTCCGATGGCTGCTAACATGATGGGTGTAAGGCCGTGTATGTCCCGAATATTAGGATCTGCGCCCTTCTCCAGAATCAGTTTGACAATCTTTTCGTCATCAACACTATTGGCAGGACCAGCCATGTGATGAAGAAGGGTTCTGCCCAGTCTCGGACATAGTTGGTCAATGCTCATACCGTGCTCAACTAGAAGAGTGATAGCTTTGACATTGCAGTGGCCTTTATGAAGGAAGTGGACAGTATTTCGGAAGCCGTAGTAGGATAGGCAGCCACACATCCAGGTTGGGGTGCCATTTGAAGAAAGAGCGGATGGGTCAGCTCCCGCTTCCAATAGGATGCGAACGATATCGGTTTGATCTGAAAGTTTGTATACCAATCTGCCGTGCAACAATGCACCATGAAGAGGTGTAAGTCCTGCAAAAGGGCCTCTGTTGATGGCTGATGTCCTCGCTGACACGTCGGCTCCTTTCTCGACCAGGTAACGGATGAATGCAGTGTTGTTATTCAGCGCTGCGGCAAATAGAGGAGTTACGTCCTTTAGGTTAGAGTTTAAGGTTAAATTAAGTCCCATCCAAACTGCAATCTCTCCATCGATATCAAGGGAAGACCGAGACTCAATATCGGCCTCCCAAACTTCGATCATTCGTTTGACAACTGCGAGTCGATCTCCCATGTAACAGTGCGAAAGCAATGGGCTGGTGTTGATGTAACTCAGACCCACTTGAGTTGCCAGATCTTTCAAGGGAGGATGGACTTTGGGGCAGTCTCCAGTGGAAATGTGATCTTCAATCTGAACCATTTCAGCCACGGTAAACTGTCTTGAACCAATGGATTTAATTAGGTGATCTAAGGAGCACAACTGCTGGACTGCCATGGTGAAAAGTTGTGGAGTCTCTTGTTCTGATGTTCTGAATAATTTTAAATTTAAAATGGAAAAGTTAGTTGACAATGTGCTTTTGTGCTTAATGAATGTGCTGTATTTAAATATAAATTATATATAAATAGGATAGTTTATAATATGGTACCTGAATTGAAATAGATCCGTTCGTTTTTCAACGTGAACTCGAAGAAAAAACAGCCAGTGAGAGGGAGCACTGAGCAGGCTAAGGATGGCGGACGTATGGCTCTTTAGCCTACCTGATAACCGGACGACATTTGAAGAAAAAAAGGTCAAAGCATGATTTATCACTTTTATTGAAAAAGTCAACATGGTAAATAAATTACTGTTAAACTCTATTACCAAGTAGAAGAGGAGAAGATTGTTGTTTGAAAATTGAACTTTATGATAGAAAAACAAATTGCTAATAAGAACAGCGTAAAATGAAACACACTCTACAAGTTTCGTAAACCAGGTAAAACGTTGAAGCTCGTCGCGCAGTAAGCAGACGAAATGATGACGATCAAAAAAAAAAAAAAAAGATGACAGCAATGCCACATCAAGTTATTCATTAGGTATTTCTTTCAATTTTATTTTATTACACATTAACATTTTTATTTCTTATTAAAAGCCCACCATTAACTGATACTATCAAAAAATATTTATTTAATACAGACCCAAGAACTCCGACTTGGTCTACGTACTACAGCAACGTCGTCCAGCATTATCGCCACTGACTTGATTTTCTGTTTGTAATTTGGCCACAAATTGGTCCTTAAGGTCCTTAAGGAGAAAGCGGACGATGTCTACGGTGCTCTCAGTTTGTTCCATGCAAGCAACTAGAATGAGCTTTTCCTGATTAGATGCTCCATTGTTTTGACCCACTATGTCACTCAGGTAGCCCGCGATGGGGTGAATTATGACGTCGGGTAGGCCAGTCAGCGTTAAGAACATTTTCCGCAAGGTGGTCTTTTGACGAAATATTCCATCATCAATATATTCTACCGGGCCGTAGAAAAAGTTTCCAAAGGAAGATGATATCAGTTTGAACGACGTTTTGAGGGTCTCCACATTGAGGAGAGGATCACTGATCCTTTTCAGGTCCGCTAACGTGTTGACGAGCGTTTCGGCAGCTTTGACTGTTACGAAGAAGACTTCCAATTTATCGCTAGTTGGAGCAAAATAGCGGGTGGTTTCTAGCAGAGTCCACGAAATGTCTAGCAGCTGAGCGTATCTGTTTTCCTTGGTTAGTCTGCGGCAGTATTCTTTAATGATGTAAGGGCATAATAGATAGCGGAAGACAGTTCCCCAGCTCATGACCGAAAAATCTTTAAACGGATAAGGATCGACTGCATTCCATGTTCCAAAGACCACTGCTGGATGTCCTGAAAGTCTGATGACGTGATCCACTCAACCGCTCGTCCGATGGAAGGAGTCTTTGGAATTGTGGTGATGCCTTCGAGGTTTCGGAGGGTTTGAGCTCGGGACAAACAGTAGTTTATGTCACGAATGGGATCGATGCTCATTTGAAAATTGCGATCATAGCCGAGAAGAACTGCAAGAGCCACTTCGATAGTCTTGAACTTGTCCATGTTGGGGATGTCGTCTCTCTCCATAAAGAATTTCAAGATGGACATATTTGGATACACATTTGATCCGATGGCTGCTGTCATGATGGGTGTAAGGCCGTGTTTATCCCGAACATGAGGATCTGCACCTTTTCCCTAAAGCAGCTTGACAATCTTTTCATCATCACTATGATTAGCTGGACCAGCCATGTGGTGGAGTAGAGTTCTGCCTAGCTTTGCACACCGCTGCTCAATGTTCATTCCATGCTCAATCAGAAGAGCGATACTTCGATATTGCGGAAACCCTGGACGAGGAAGGTGACATTATTTTTGTAGAAGGATAGACAGCCAAACATCCAGGTGGGGGGTGCCAGCCGAAGAAAGAGCGGACGGGTCAGCTCCTAATTCCAATAAGATTCGAACGATATCGAGTTGATTCGAGCGCTTGTGTACTGCATTGTACAATAAGGCTCCATGAAGAGGTGTGAACCCTCCAAACTGGTCAGAGTTACTCGTGGATGCTGTTTTGGCTGATACGTCGGCTCCTTTCCCGACCAGGTAACGGACGAATTCGGAGCGGTTGTTCAAAGCTGCAGCAAACAGAGGAGTCACGCCCATGAGACCCATGCTTTCGTTATTTAGCCCCATTCTTCTTGCAATCTCTTCAGACGACGAGCGATGTCACCAACGTATTTTACCGGGCCGTAAAAAAGGTGTTGAAAGGATGATGATACGAGTTCGAACGATGTTTTAAGGGTCTCCACGTTGAAGAGAGGATCGCCGTTCCTCTTCAGATCCGACAATGTGTCGACGAGTGTTACGAAAGCTTTGACTGATACGAAGAAGACCTCCATTTTATCGGCTGTGGGAGCAAAATAGCGAATGGTTTCAAGCATAATCCACGAAGCGTCTAGCAGCTGAGCGTATTGTTGATGCTGAGTAAGTTTGCTGTAGAGCTCTTTAGTTATGTAAGGGAACAGATAGCGGTAAAGGCTCCCCCAGCCCATGGCTGAAAAGATCCTTAAAGATCCTCCGAAACAGATGAAGACCGACTGCTTTCCAAACTCCAGGGGTCGCTGCTTGATGTGCTGGAAGTCAGAAGACGTAGCCCATTCTACAGCTCTTCCTTTCACCAGCGGCAACCTTTTTTACTTTTTACCTTTTTACCAGTTTTAAAATGAGACCAAAAACTTTGAATTCTGTAAACTATCAGAGACGCCAGCAGTAAAAGAGAAAAAAACTGACCTAAGATAGCCAGCATCACGTATTCCCATTTAAAACGGATTGTCCGAAGTTACCCTCCTTGTCCGAAATTACCCGGTTTGTCAGTACCTGATTTACCGTTATAGATAGCATTCACATTTGCAAACGGTGCTATTTTACACTTAGAACCATGTTTTCAAGGGAATATTTTAAAGTCAAAGTGCTTATATGAGATTTATAAGGATTTTGGTGAATTTTGATCGCAAGTGTGTATTTAGCTTGAGTATTTCTGCGAAAAAAAAAAAATTAAAAAAAAACTCAAGTGCGAAGTGAACTTCTTTGGCAAATAATTCGATTCAAGAATTAGGCTTATTATTATTAGAATAATTGAACAATGATTTCGCCCACTTAAAAAAATTAAATCAATTTTGGTATATTTGTGATTGAACCTTAGTTCTATACCGTGATCGTCCTCAACTCTGAAACCGATACATAAGTGCATAAAATAATAAAGGTCTATTACATCAGAGGGGGAAATTTATTACGTTTCATGTAGTCATTTCTTTGGATCAGTAATTTTATCGGATTACTAAAGGGTGCACTTATTTAACCTGTTCAAATTCAAACGTTACTTCTTTTCATTTATCTGGTTCCTAAAATACCGATCAAAAATACCGTCTGACATTCGTAAAGCCAATTGTGAACGGCCTCTCAATTGCAACAGGGAGTTAGGGACTATATGCATTTATAATGATTTCACTTAAAGGTTAATGGTACCAATTAGAATTGGCAATGATTTTGTTTTTATTGTTATTTTATTATCATTCTCTACTCTGAAACCAATACATAACGACATATATAGGTCTATTAAATCAGAGGAGGTAATAGGTAACCTTAGTCACTTCTTTGGATTTTTACCAGAGAACACACTTATTAGCCCGATTCATGGGACTTCCAACCGGACATTTAAATTGGCTTACGAAGTCGGCGTTGTTTGAAAGTGAACCGAGGACACGGAAGTTGTTCGGGCTGTGAAAGTCGGTTAGGATCTGGTTCTGCAGATACTGAGGCTTTGCACTGCCGCAATAGCTATTGGCAAAACTAAGGAAGAAAAGTTGCTCGGACGTGAACTTTTCCAAGCCGGGTAACTTGGGCTCAGCTCCGTTGGCCGCCACATAGAGCTTGTAGGCTTGAAAAGCCTCACGTAGACCACCATTATCGGCGATATTCTCACCTTGGGTATTCACCCCATTAAGCTGTTATAATAGTATAACGCATAAAACATTAACTGTTATTTCAGGCTACCAAATAGAGTAGGTAAAAAAGATTAATGTGAAAATAGATTGAAAACAAGTTAAAAACTAACGTGGTTTCCATTGGGGATAGTGTAGTTGCCGTATTGATTAATGAAACACTGGGCTCTGTTTAGGTAATTGGTCGTGGTGTTTTTGGTCCACCAATTGGCAATCATACCATACTTGTTAAACTGACGTCCTAACGAAGATAATCAATAATTTCAACTTGCAAAGTAAATTTGCTTTATTTTAACTGCGAATAGCATTTATTATATACTGTACCTACGTCATCGAAGCCATGAGTGATTTCATGACCAATAATGCTACCAATGCCACCGTAATTCAATGCCCTTTTGACAAAGAAATAAAAAAAAATAAATAAGTTAAATGTACCGTAGGTAATTCGTACTTACAATTCTCGAACGCTAATGCTGTATATAGTATTATGTACTTACGCCAATCGACCACGAATGAAGAAGGGAAGCTGAAGAATAGCAGCAGGGAAGACTATTTAAAAAAAATTAACACGACAAAGTTGAATTAGACAAAGACGACCTTTAACTTGTTTTCTGAATAAAGGCTAAATACCAATAAGATTGTAAGTTTGATCGTAATATGCGTTAACGACATCTGGGAACATATCCCAAGTGCTACGGTCTGTTTTTCCTCGAAGCATCTTAAAATATACGGCATTTAAAAAAGCGCTGGCGTTTTTATAACTTCCGAAATAGTCCGTTCTAGACGTCGATAACTTTATACACGCCACAGTTACCATGGATTATTTTTTAATTACCGCTTACAAATTTAATGTGAAATTTCCTACCGATCCATAATAGTTTTGCAACGCAGTTTTATTCATCATCCAATCGGGATAGCCAACATTTGCGACCATATAATTTACCTTATCTTTAGCGATTGTTTTAGTGGCGGAATCCATCCACGAAGCATTGTCTACTAGAGATTTAAATGCTGTTTGCAAATTTTTAACCATCGTTACAATCTATATCATGAAAAGTCAACGATCTCAAAAATAGGAAATATGCAATTTTATTACAACGCAACTATGCCTACCTCATTTTTGGCTGATGGGTCGAAATTGGAAGCAACGTATTTGTAGCTAACTGCGAAGCCCAAGAATTTATTAGCTGCATTAGCACAAGTGATGTTCAAAGGTGTCGGCTGCGATACTCCCTGAGTCACATTGTTGAATTGGAAAAGCAAGTCCTTCATTTTCTGATTAGTAGTTCTAGCGAGTTGGTAAACAAGATTCCAGTGCACGTAATTAGCTACTCAAATAAAATATGATTACTTAAGAAAAAGTCAAAATATTATTTACATGCTTACCGATCGTCCTTGGTGGTGTTCTGTTGAGTAGAGCAACAAGTTTCTAAATTCAGTAATAGTACATGTAATAAGTCTTTACTTTGAAATGACTTTGTAATAGGCCTACCTTTAGATAACCGGTCTCAACCACTATGACAGTTTCAGTGTTTGGAATGTTAATTCCAGCCCCCAAGTTGTAGATGTTGTTCAGCATTTGGAACCAATTGATCTATAATATATTTTTAAAACACAAATTATTTGTAAAAGAAAATTACATACGTAAGTATTGTTTTATTCGAGCTAGATAATGCTTACGTTAGCGTAAGTTTCAGTAGTTTTGACACTGTCTGTCCAATTCTGAAGCTGAGTCACCGTCAAAGGATTGTACATCCGAGTGGCGTTCCTACGATCTTCATCAGCCGTTGTGATCTACCTCAAACCATTTTTAAACGACTCATTAGGAAACAGAATGAATTCATTTAAAAAAACGTTTTACAAAAATACATACATTAGCCAATGCGTATTCAAATTTCAACATAGCGGCAACATCGGTATTGATTTGATCATTCTTTGCGGATGAATTCATGGCATTCCTAACTGCTTTAGCGGCCCCTGTGATAAAAGCAGTATAGGCAGCAATGTCATCTTTCGCATTTTTCGGATCTAAGAGCTCGCTTCTCGGCAGAATAAATGTGGCTTGATCAACCTAATGATTGAAGGATTCACTAAGTTATTATATTATACGACTATTGTGATTAAATGAGAGGTATTACATAGATCCGGTTCTGAGAGCTATTCTTTAGGTCGAGATAGTTGTTAACGGTCAGTAGCACTCCTGTATTGTAAAGCCTCGTGATGGCAGCTGTTGCTGTTTGCCTAGTATTCAGAGAGTATGGTCAGAAATATGAAATAACAAACTTCAAATATACATGTACACGTATTAGGTTCAAGCAAAAAGAGTTTCTATAAACTAGCTCTACCAAGAAAACGCCTTTGCATTCCAGTACTTAAGGGTCATTGGCCATCCTATATTATTGTGAATATAATAAAAGTAACTTTTTTATTATTACGCGTAAGAAGCCTAGCCACTTATAGCTTTACAAGAAACACTTACCTCCGAACGAACTCAAAATGTCCAACAAAGGTTGAATTCCAACAGTTTCCAGTTGAGCTATTTTTCAAACATAAATAAGTATTTGAATTAAATACACGAGAAAACACATTAGACCATATTTATAAAATGAAGAATCGATTGAACAGTGGAGCACCTGTATTCATGCAAGCAGCATAAAAATCTCGTGCCTGGTTAACCGGGATGGGATCTTTTGGATCATTCTTGGCCATCAGAATATCTGATAAAGGAAAATACCATTATGTTTAATGCAGCAATTTATTAAATGGTACCATAGAAATTAATTACATGTTACATACTTGAAATGTTAGAAGCAACCTGCCGAGTGAGAGCATTGGCCACGCTCCAGGAAGCTCGGCTAGATGGGAGAGGATTTTTAGCAATCCATCCGCCACAAGCGTATTGGTAGAAATCTTTGCAAGGATCCACCGAAGTGTTCATTGCGCTAATAAGTGCAGCAGCTATGTGGGAATTAAGTTAAATGATTTAGTTCTTGTTTGCTTGTTTCCAAGTACTATACAATTAATATATATTTTTACACTTATACATTTACATTTACATACATATATATATTTTAAGTACCACTTACCAGCAGCTTTGCATGCCGGGGTGGTACAGGTTGCTGGAGTGGCACCGGTGCTACGAACATCTAATAAATATAGCGCACCAACCTTCGCTGTAATTCTATTTCTCAAATATGCAACATAAATTTGAAGTATACACCACCTTCATTATTAGTAGAAAGCACATAGGAGTTGCTGTTGCTCACGAAAAGGAGGAGACAAGCAAACAGAAACATACACCTACTGGTTAATAATAATCGGACATTAAATAAATTCTAGTATACATTGAGTCTATACAAATTTTGAGTATTGTGTTAAAAAGAAGCGTGCACAGTTTTACCTGGACATGTTGCGTTCGCAGATGACGATATATAGAGGTCACCAATAGCCTAATTATACGATAGAGTGAAAAGAACTTTCACTACAGTCGCAAAGACCAAAATGATTTAAGTAAAGTTCTTACCAAAGTATATTGCAAAGAAGACTATGCAATTTGACAATCTCACCGCTGACAGTTGTAGAAATGATTTACTTCTCACGGCTGTACTTCACTTGTAAATATACAGCGCGGCGTTCAAGTGCAGCTGCACTTCCTGATTATCGTTTTCAGTTTTGAAAACCTTGGAATCGTTTCAGTAGTCCAGCGCATAGTAGTCGATCGTTTTAATCAGCAAACGCTAAGCAACGCAATTCCAGATATTGATGAAGCTGTATACTGATATGCGCATTTCATCAATTGTTTATATCGCTTTTGGAGCGTTAATATGAATAGAAATAATTTGTTTTCCATATCCTTTGAGAATTGTCTCGTTCCTAATATTCGAAAAAAAGAGTTCTACGCCATTTAATGAAAGTTTTTTTCTCTTTCTCATTTATCTTCATAGTCTTTTATTATGTATTCGAATGAAATTGAAATAATGGGAGCGGAGGGAGATTATTATTAGTGCATACTGCCAGGCGGTGAGACGAATAAAAACAAAAAGACGAAAATGTTATTGTTTATATGAAAAAATATGAATCATATGGCAACCTAAGGCCACAGCAAAATCTATGTCGTATTACCATGTAGATGAACATTAAGCTGGTTTCAATTTTTTGTAAACTAAACATTTTTTACTTAAGATTTAAATATCGCCTGTTGATTTTAAGAAATCAGGAATCGATTATGAGCAATGATACAGTTTTTTAAAAAAGCAGATATATGGCACACGTTTCCTTCGTTGTCGAATGTTACCAATATCTGCAGATTTTTTCAACGTCCATAATTTCTGATGGAATGATTTTATTGATGACGGTAGTAGTTCTCTACATTTCACTGGCGAATCCGTTTGATAACCATTAGGTTAATTTAAATGAATGAATCATTCTTTTTTTTTTTTTAAGTATGTTTTATAATATAGTACCGGAACGGAACTTTGATGTTTCCGAAAAAGTGTGATTTTACTCGAAACGGATAATCTCATAAATAAAAAAATTAATGAATTAAACTTATAAGAACTCGTGCTAAAGTAGACAGTGTTGAGGAATTCGCCTAACGCCTAAGTCCGGTATATTAATCTTGCTCCCACTTCCTAGCAGCTGCGTATAAAATATAAATACTGTATGTTGCTCTTAAATGATTTATACGGTATACTTGTTTCCTGTTACGTACGGCATTCAATTCCACATGCAGTACACATACATAATTTTCAAATATATTTGATAAATTAAATTTTAGGCTAAGCTGCCGCGAAGCAATGTAGATATGCGTCGTTATTATTGTCGTCCGTCGTTATTGTACATCCGTCTTTATTCCGTTCGTTATGGTATAGATGACAATTATTATAATTTTTTATGTCGTCTTTAAAGGTGGGTTGAGACTATAACCTTTTTCTAAATCCTTACACAATTCGCTTTAGACTGTAAATCACTATTGTACAGTACATTTGCCTTGATCATCGATGGCATGAGTTATTTCATGAAAAAAGGTTAAAGGATAATGGAGATAATTTTGTTTTTACTGGAATCATTCTCAACTCTGAAACCAGTACATAACGACGTATATAAGTCTATTATATCAGAGGAGATAGGTAACCAAGTAAAATTAGTCACTTTAGATTTTTACCAGAGGACACACTTAATAGCTCCAATATCTGGAATGGGTCTGCTTAGCACTAGCTTCCCACGATTTCAAAGTTTTAAGAGCTAAACACAAGCAAGTGGTGCATACATTCAGTTTATACGCAAACGTTTTGCTGTATATTAACGATTATCATCCGCTAACACAAATCTAGATGGGCACCATTTAACGATAGTACCTACGCACTGACACGGACGATTTTAAGAACTGTTGCAAAAATGTACTTATTTACTAATTTACCTTTGGAAAAAAAACTACTAGAACATATTTTAAAACATAATTTTAGGTAATAACAATGAAATTTCAAAATTTTAAAAACTTAGATAGCTGTAGAAAAGATCTGCTGCTCCTGGCGACTATGTTTGCGGTTTATATCTGCCTTACTAGCTCCTCCCATACATATTCCCGCAGTATTAAGCTCACAAAACCAATTATAACAACACCATTAAAAATTAAAATTAAAAAGCACAATTCCATACGTTGATGAAGCAGTTTTAAGATTCGTATTTCATCAATAATTGCTATTAGAGCATGAACAATATAGATAACTAGAAGTTATTTTCTATTGCTGTTGTTCTTTTCTTCATATCCCGTAGAGAACTACCATGAACCTATAATTCGAAAACATTTATAGAATAGTTCTGCACCAATTAATTTTCTTTCTATCTTTACGTATAAAAGAAATTGAAATAATGAGGGTGGAGGAAGGTTATCATCATTAACGTTTACTTCTATGCAGTGAATTGAAAAAAATACTGCACCGCTCTTGTCTACTTGTTGCAATAAGTTTAAGTTACCGCTTTATGTTCCTGAACAGTTTCAAACTATTATCATTAAATCCCAAGGATGTGAGCTGTAGTGTCCATCTGATAAATAAGGGAAGCAATCGGGCTTTCTAAATATCGTTTAGCAATCAAATGACTGGACGGTGGCCCCGGTGAAGGCCGGGGATTGAACCCCTCTTATCGTGCTACTGCGCTACGGCTCCAACAATAGGCTCCTTTGAAGGCTGGCGCCGTTGATTGCGCTCAATTTATGAAAATTGTGAAAAAATCAAACTGGGCATGAAAAAGCCTTAGTCTTCAACATGTTTAGCCCCAATTAACCTATCTTACATGTATACAGTATCCTGCACGGAAATGTGCCACTCCGACATAATTGGCGGAAAGTCTTCAGTTCCATTTATTATTATTCCACCATCTGTTTCTATATCGTTACTGGATAGAGAATGCAACGCACTGGATAGCAAATATTAAGGCCAATAAAATATGAAGCTGCGTAGGCGTAGAGTTCTCGTTTTCTCGGAGGCGACTCTCCGTATATCTCTAGCTAGTATTGGTAATGATTTGTTTTTATTGAATTCATTCTCTCCTCTGAAACCAGTACATAACGACATATATAGGTCTATTAAATCAGAGGAGGTAATAGGTAACCTTAGTTACTTCTTTTTCTGATTTTTACCAGAGAACACACTTATTAGCCCGATTCATGGGGCTTCCAACCGGACACTTGAACTCTCTTACGAAGTCGGCGTTGTTTGAAAGTGGGCCGATAACACGAAAGTTGTACGGGCTGTGAACATTCGTTTGGATCATGTTCTGCAGAAACTGAGGCGTTACACTGGCGCACCAGTTGTTGGCCCAGCTAAGGAAGAAAAGTTGCTCGGACGTGAACTTCTCCAAGCCGGGCAACTTGGGCTCAACTCCATTGGCAGCCACGTAGAGCTTGTAAGCTTGGAAAGCCTCACGAACGCCGCCGTTGTCGGCAATATTCTCACCTTGAGTGTTCACTCCATTGAGCTGCAATAGTAAAGGACATAAAACATAAAACATTATTTTAGGCTACTTAGTTTACTATGTAATTATTTGTTTGGTATTGAGCTAACGTGATTTCCATTGGGGATAGTGTAGTTGCCGTATTGATTAATGAAACACTGGGCTCTGTTTAGGTAATTGGTTGTGGTGGTTTTGGTCCACCAATCAGCGATATTACCATACTTGTCGTATTGTCGTCCTAATGAAAAAAATATCAAGGTTAATTCGCTTTAGACTGTTAATAATCATTTAACAAATTTATCTACCTTCGTCATCGAAACCATGAGTGATCTCATGACCAATGAAAGCACCAATTCCACCATAATTCAATGCCCTTTTGATAAAGAAAAGATAAGTAAACTGGTATCGTATGATGTGAATGTGGGAATGACAACAATTATGTACTCTGTATGCAGTGTTATATACTTACGCCAATCGACCACGAATAAAGAAAGGAAGCTGAAGAATAGCGGCAGGGAAAACTATATTTGAATATACGACAAGAATTTACGGGACGGGAATATACGTGCGTATGAAACAAGGTTTATACCGATTGCATTTCTATTGGGGTCATTATAGGCATTTATAATGTCTGGGAACATTTGCCACGTGCTACGATCTGTTTTTCCTCGGAGCATTTTAAAAGACACGGCGTTTAAGAATGCGCTGGCGTTTTGATAACTTCCAAAATAGTCCATTCTAGACGTCGATAACTTTAAACACCATTATCAGCAACATCGATCATATATAGATTCCAGCTAAATAAAAAAAAATATATTTCGATTTCTTACCGTTTTGTAATAGATTTGCAATGCTGTTTTATTCATCATCCAATCGGGATAGCCAACATTTGCGACAATGTAATTCACCTTATCTTTAGCAATTGCTTTAGTAGCTGAATCCATCCACGTAGCCTTATCTACTAGAGATTTGAATGCTGTTTCCAAATTTTTAACCATCGCCATAATCTATATCATGAAAAGTTCAGGATCAAATCAAGAGAAGAAAATATGCAATTTTATTGGAACTCGATTAGGCCTACCTCATTTTTGGCTGTTGGATCGAAATAGGAAGCGACGTATTTGTAGCTAACGGCGAAGCCCAGAAAATTATTAGCTGCATTAGCGCAAGTGATGTTCAAAGGAGTTGGTTCCGATACTCCCTGAGTCACATTGTTGAATTGGAAAAGCAAGTCCTTCATTTTCTGATTAGTCGTACTAGCAAGTTGGTAAACGAGATTCCAGTGGACGTAATTAGCTAATAAAATAAAATATATATTACTTAAGCAAAAGTTAAAATATAATTTACAGGTATACCGATAGTCCTCGGTGGTGTTCTGTTGAGTAGAGCAACAAGTTTCTACATATTCATTGATAATAGATAAAAATAAGTCTTTGCTTTAAATTTTTAAAATCAGTCATCAATCATCAACTATTTATACCTTTAGGTAAACTGTCTCAACCACGATGACCGTCTCAGAGTTCGGAATGTTGATGCCCGCTCCCAAATTGTAGATGTTGTTCAACAATTGCAACCAATTGATCTTTAATATGGTATAGTATAAAAACACGACGATTAGTTCAAATATAATCAAAATGTAAAATATTGTTTAAATATATGATAAATAATGATTACACTAGCATAAGTTTCAGTAGTTTTGACACTGTCCGTCCAATTTTGAAGCTGAGTAACCGTCAAAGGATTGTACATTCGAGTCGCGTTCCTACGATCTTCATCAGCCGTTGTGATCTAACTCAATGGCATTTTTAATACGACTTATTAAGAATCAAACGGTAAATAATTTCATTCAAATGCAAAAATGGATACATTGGCTAATGCGAATTCAAATTTTAACATAGCTGCAACATCGGTGCTGATTTGAGCATTTGTGGCGGATGAATTCATAGCATTCCTAACTGCTTTAGCGGCTCCTGTGATGAAAGCAGTATAGGCGGCAATGTCAGCTTTCGCACTTTTCGGATCTACGAGCTCACTTCTAGGCAGAATAAATGTGGCTTGATCAACCTAGCATAGAAATATTTACCGAATTATATTCCTGGATGACTGTTGTTAACAGCGAAATATTACGTAGATTCGGTTCAGAGAGCTATTTTTTTGGTCGAGGTTGTTATTAACGGTCAGTAGCACTCCTGTGTTGTAAAGCCTCGTGATTGCAGCTGTTGCTGTTTGCCTATTTCACAGATTGAATGGTCAGAAATAATGAGGTTTAAGCTGAGATGAATTTCTAATATTTTTTTTACCAAGAAAAAGCCTTTGTATTCCAGTACTTTAGAGTCATCGGCCATCCTGTATTTTTAATGTTCAAAATAAATTATTTATAATTCCACACGTAGGATCATATTTCGTTTCACAAGGAACTGGTACCTCCGAATGAACTTAAAATATTCAACAAAGGTTGAAGTCCGATAGTTTCCAATTGAGCTATATTTTAAATCGTAGATTTTAGGCGTTTCAACAAATGCAAAAGCAAAAAAATTAAACTCTTTCGAATGAATCGATTGAACTATGGAGCACCTGTATTCATGCAAGAAGAAAAAAAATGTCGAACCTGGTTAACCGGGGTGGGGTCTTTCGGATCATTCTTGGCCATCAGAATATCTGATTATAAAACATATTATGTATGTTACATCTTGTGTATTCAATGGAACTCAAGAACTAAATTGTAAAAATCATACTTGAAATATTAGAAGAAACCTGTTGGTCGAGGATATCAAACCTGCCCCAGGAAGATTGGCTTGGTGGTAGCGGATTTTTAGCAATCCATCCGCCACAAGCGTATTGGTAGAAATCTTTGCAAGGATCCACCGAAGTGTTCATTGCGCTAATAAGTGCAGCAGCTATATGAGAATTAAGTTAAATGCTATAAGTTCTTCTTATTGCTTCTTCCAAGTACTAAACAAGCAATATACGGTACCAGCAGCTTTGCATGCCGGAGTGGTACAGGTTGGAGTGGCGCCGCTGCTGCGAACATCTAATGAATAGCACAGCAACCTTAATTGTAATTTTGCTTCTGAAATTGACAACATAAAAATGTGTACACATCACCTTTAGTATTAGGAGAAACGACATAGGTGTGGCTGTTGATCACGAAGAGAAGTTGGAGACAGGCAGATAGAATAATACACCTATCGGTTGATAAAAGTTAGACGATTGCACTTTAAAGAACCTTGCGTAGTTATACCTCGACATATTATTGTAAGATGACGGTAAAATGATCACCAATAAGCTATATGATAGATTTTAAATTTACGTGATTATAAGTTTACTTGTATAACCAGGAGCGGTTCCGAATCATCAATATCTATAAGCAACCAAAATGGTCCAAGAAGTTCTTACCAAAAAAAATTGCAAGGGAGACAATTAAATTCGACGATGTTATACCGAGTAGCTGTAGAAAAGATCTGCTGCTCACGGCGATAGCTCGTAAATATATGGGATAAAGTTAACGTATCAAGTGCATATGCCCTTCCTGAAAGTTGTTTTCTGTTTTAAAAACCTGGAATTCGTGGGAAGCTAGCGCTTAGCAGCACTATTCCAGATATTGATGATGATGCTGTATCCAGATGCGCAATTTACCTATTGTTTACATCTCTTTTCTATGGATGCGTTAATCTGACTAAAAAATATTGTTTTTCATTTTTTCATATCTCGTTTAGAATTATCTCGCTCCTATTATTCGAAATTTTTTTAACAATACCGAGTTCTGCACCATTTCATATATTTTCTTTTTTCAAAAGGTGATCGAAGGCCACAGCAAAATTGGTGTCGTATCACTTTTCAGATGAACAAGCTGCTCTTATTTTTTATATGAAATGAGAACTTGAACGGCACATCTTCTACTTAAGGTTTAAATATCGCCTGTTGAATTAAAAAATCAGAAATCGAATATGGACAATATAAAATAGCTATCGAATACAAATATCTATATCATTGGTTGATTGCAAATAACGCACCTCCGTTCGATATTGTGATTTTTAAAAAATGTATTTTATGGGTAACGTAAACACTTAATTAACTTTTTTGATTTTAAAAAAAGGGAGAGAAAAAAATCTGCCGGATTCGCATAGTTTTTTAGGACCCCGTATCTGCCGCATAATGTCTGCCTTTTAGATATGGGTTTCTGCTTCTACCGTTATTGCTTTTTTGGCAGTATTCGGCAATACCTCGATATACATGGCCTGAAATCGATAACTTTGATCATGAACCTTATTTTCCCGAAATAATTAAGATGCGAAGGCCGAAGGACAACTGCTGTTAGAAAGTCAAGTACCGGTAATGTAGAATCGGATTATGTGTACAACGTGACTGCTTCAGTAGCTGGACGGCACAACTTCATCAGGGTCTCTACTCAATATTTATCCGCAATCGTGAAGAGGTCCTTATCCAAGGAAGATGGTACGAACGTCCCAGTATAAAGAAACTTGAGAAAATGTTGAAATGAAGTTGGGTCGATATCTTCCATGTGGACTTGTCCGGTTTCAGCCTCCTTCATCCCACTTGCGAGCATTTTGCGATGCTTCTGCCGTTTCTGCTTTTTAAACCCTACCCAAAGTGGGCGTTGTTTGAAAGTGAACCGATGACACAGAAGTTGTTCGGGCTGTGAACAATACGCTGACAGGGCACAAGTCCGACACGGTTTCGATCGACCCAACACCAACTGTCGGTAGACATAATGCCGACATTAAATGTCAACTGTACACCGCCCATAAGATCCAGCAAAATCCCGACTTCCCGATCCAGCAGGATCCGAAAAATCTACGACGTCGGATAACAAGACCGGTAACGAAAGGGTTTGCTTGCTGGGAATTCATCCGATTGAGGGCGCTTTATAATCATCGCATTTCATAATTACTTGAAATAGAATAATTTTTGCAGGATTTTGTGAAATACAATACAAACGGGTACCAAACAGGACGAGTAATTCCATTTAAATAATAATGTTGCCTATTGCAATGGTGATGATTTGGTTTTTAATATTGAATTTATTCTCAACTCTGAAACCAAATATACATAAAGACATATTTCGGTCTGATAGATCAGAGGAGGTGGATAACCTTAGTCACTTCTTAATATTGTTACCAGAGAACACACTTATTTGCTCGATTCATGGGGCTTCCAACCGGACACTTGAACTGGCTTACGAAGTCAGCATTGGTTGAAAGTGGACCGATGACACGGAAGTTGTACGGGCTGTGATCATCCGTTTGGATCTGGTTCTGTAGAAACTTGGGTGTTACGCTCGCGCACCAGTTGTTGGCCCAGCCAAGGAAGAAAAGTTGTTCGGACGTGAACTTCTCCAAGCCGGGCAACTTGGGCTCAACTCCATTAGCCGCCACGTAGAGTTTGTAAGCTTGGAACGCCTCACGAACGCCACCGTTATCGGCAATATTCTCACCTTGAGTGTTCACTCCGTTGAGCTGTTATAGTAAGGGGACATGAAATGCTATTTCAAGCTATACGGTACCTAATGAAACAGGTTATAATCAATTTGGTAATGAGCTAACGTGATTTCCGTTGGGGATAGTGTAGTTGCCGTATTGATCAATGAAACACTGAGCTCTGGTTAGGTAATTGGTTGTGGTGGTTTTGGTCCACCAATCAGCAATATTGCCATACTTGTCGTATTGTCGCCCTAATGAAGATAGTGAACATCAATGTTAATTCGCTTTAGACTGTAGATCTATTTTTATATTAATGTACCTTGGTCATCGAAGCCATGAGTGATCTCATGACCAATGAAAGCACCAATTCCACCATAATTCAATGCCCTTTTCATAAAAACAAAGATAAAGTAATATGTTTTTACATTGATAGGATATAAATCTAATAAGATGTGCGCAGTATTATATGTACTTACGCCAATCGACCACGGGTAAAGAAGGGAGGCTGAAGAATACCAGCAGGGAAAACTATATATTTAAAATATACCAAAAAAGGGGGGAGAAATTACTTTACTGTTTATTTAAATGTACATATATTTGTGCATTGAATAAGGGAAAAGCATATACCGATTACATTTCCATTGAGGTCATTATAGGCATTTACATCATCTGGGAACGTTTGCCACATGCTACGGTCTGTTGCTCCTCGAAGCATCTTAAAATATACGGTGTTTAAGAATGCTCTGGCGTTTTGATAACTTCCAAAATAGTCCGTTCTAGACGTCGATAACTTTACACACCATTATCAGCAACATCGGTCATTTATAGTTTTCAGTTAAATTAAAAAAAAAAAAATTTTCTTACCGTTTTATAAAAGTTTTGCAGTGCAGTTTTATTCGTCATCCAATCGGGATAGCCAATGTTTGCGACCATATAATTCACCTTATCTTTAGCGATTGCTTTAGTAGCTGAATCCATCCATGTAGCCTTGTCTACTAAAGATTTAAATGCTGCTTGCAAATTTTTAACCATCGTCATAGTCTATATGATGACAAATTAACATAGTTAAATAAAAAAAATTTAAATTTTATTGCAATAACGCAACTATCTCATTTTTAGCTGCAGGGTCGAAATAAGAGCCGACGTATTTGTAACTGACGGCGTAGCCTAGAAAATTATTAGCTGCATTCGCGCAAGTGATGTTCAAAGGAGTCGGTTCCGATACTCCCCGAGTTACTTTTTTGAATTGGAAAATCAAGTCCTTCATTCTCTGATTAGTTTTACTAGCGAGATGGAAAACGAGATTCCAGTGCACGTAATTGGCTACTCAAATAAAATATACAGTACAAGTATAAATTAAAATAATATTTACATGTATACCGATCGTCCTCGGTGGTGTTCTGTTGAGTAGAGCAACAAGTTTCTACATATTTATTGATTATAGATTTTTTTAAAAAGTCTTTATTTTAAATTGAAATTGATAAAACCAGCCAACTGTTATATTACTTTTAGGTAAACTGTCTCAATCACGATGACCGTCTCAGTGTTTGGAATTTTGATACCAGCTCCCAAATTGTAGATGTTGTTCAACAGTTGCAGCCAATCGATCTTTAATATAATTTAGAATTATGGTTAGTTAATTTTAGTCAAATGAAAATATTGTTTAAATATGGTAAATAATAATTACTTTAGCGCAAGTTTCAGTAGTTTTGACACTGTCTGTCCATTTCTGAAGCTGAGTGACCGTCAAAGGATTGTACATCCGAGTCGCATTCCTACGATCTTCATCAGCCGTTGTGATCTATTTCAGATACATTTTAAAAAAGACTCATTAAGAATCAAACGGTAAAGAATTCATTCAAATGCAAAAATGGATACATTGGCTAATGCGAATTCAAATTTTAACATAGCTGTAACATCGGTGTTGATTTGAGCATTCGTGGCGGGCGAATTCATAGCATCCCTAACTGCTTTAGCGGCCCCTGTAATGAAAGCAGTATAGGCGGCAATGTTATCTTTTCCACTTTTCGGATCTACGAGTTCGCTTCTCGGCAGAATAAATGTGGCTTGATCAATCTGGTGATTGAAGGATTCACCAAATTATTATATTATTATAAGATTATTTCATGAAAGGTGAGATATTACGTAGATCCGGTTCTGAGAGCTGTTCTTTTGATCGAGATAGTTGAAACGGTCAGTAGCACTCCTGTATTGTAAAGCCTCGTGATGGCAGCTGTTGCTGTTTGCCTAGAATTCACACATTGTATAATATCGGAAATAATTAAATACCGTTGCCCAATAAGTAATAACAATCATAAATAGATGTAGATATTCGTATATTTAGCTGAAATTAATTTCTAAGCTGGTTTTACCAAGAAAACGCCTTCGTATTCCAGTACTTCAGAGTCATCGGCCATCCTGTATTATTAAATGTGAAAAAGATATTGTTTTTACTAACACGCGTAGGACCATGTATAGTTTCATGAGCAACTCATACCTCCGAATGAACTTAAAACGTTCAACAAAGGTTGAAGTCCGATAGTTTCCAATTGAGCTATATTTTGAATCATAGATTTTAAGTATTTCAAACAAATGCATAAGCATAAAAGATTAGGCTCTAGATTTAATTATATATAGCTTTCTCAAATGAATCGATTGAACTATGGAGCACCTGTATTTATGCAAGCAGCGTAAAAATCTCGAGCCTGATTCACCGGGATGGGATCTTTTGGATCATTCTTGGCCATCAGGATTTCTGATGAAGAAAAATATGATGTATGTTATATGCTGTGTATTCAATGGTAGAACTAAATTGTATAAAACATACTTGAAATATTAGAAGAAACCTGTTAGTCGAGGATATCAAGCGCACCCCAAGAAGATTGGCTTGGTGGTAGCGGATTTTTAGCAATCCATCCGCCACAAGCGTATTGGTAGAAATCTTTGCAAGGGTCCACCGAGGTGTTCATTGCTCCAAGTATTGCAGCAGCTATATGTGAATAAAATGTAATGCTCAATTTAAAGTTCTATTTTACTTCTTTACAAGTACTGAACAAGCAATATATATTTATACGGTACCAGCAGCTTTGCATGTCGGAGTTGTACAGGTTGGAGTGGCGCCGGTGCTACGAACATCTATAATGAATAACGCATCGACCGCCTTCATTGTAATTTTGGTTCAGAAGTTTAAAACATAAAAAATGTGTCCACGTCACCTTCATTATTAGGAGAAACGACATAGGAATGGCTACTGATCAGGAAGAGAAGTTGGATACAAGCAGATAAAATAATAGACCTATCGGTTGACAAAAGTTAGACGATTGTGCTTTAAAGAAACATGCATAGTTATACTTCGGCATATTATTGCGGGATGACGGTAGAATGGTCGCGATAGATTTGAAACAAGTTTAACTGTATAAACAGGAACGGTTCCGAATCACCAATTTCTACGCAAGCAAAATGGTTAAGGAAGTTCTTACCAAAAACTATAGCAAGGAAGACGATTAAATTCGATGATCTTATTGCTGTTAGCTGTGGAAAAGATTTGCTGCTCACGGTGATACTTCACTCGTTAATATACAGCATAACGTTTACAAATTAAGCGCATATTTGCTTCCTGGTTATAGAAGTTGAAATCGTGGGAAGCTAACGCTAAGCCAGATCTTACAGACTTCCAGACGTTTATGAAGCTGGATCTAGAGCTAAGCCAGATGTTACAGACTTCCAGATGTTTATGAAGCTGGATCTAGATGCACATTTCATAAATTGTTTTTATCGCTATTGGGGCGCTAACATGAATATAACTTTTTAATTTTTTTCATAACGCTCTGAAAATATATCTCGCTCTTACTATTCGAAAAAATAATAATAATAATAAAAGCGAAATAATAAAAAGAGTTCTGCACCATTTAGTAAAATTGATTTTTTTCTTTCATATCCCGTTTTCAAATTATCTCGCTCCTATTATTCGAAAAAATTGAACAATACTGAGTTCTGACTTTTGCACCACCATTTATTTATTTTATTTTTTCTATTCTTTTTTCACTTTTCTTTGTTTAATAACTTTTTATAATGTGTTCGAAAAGAATTTAGATTATGGGAGCGGAGGAAGATTATCACCAACAGCATACTGCTAGGTGGAACTGCTGTACTCTCTCCATCTTTGGTTATTACCTTGTAATCTGTTCCATTTTCGTTTGATAACGAAAGTTGTTGGCTCAGCAGGCCGTCTATCTGGTGAACTCGCCGGTAGTCCTCAACAATTTCACTAAGGTAAAACCATAAACGTGAATGTACAAGGACCACCAGTTGCCTGCTATGTAGCAGTAAATAGCTGGATGGCTCCATTTTCATCCCTGCCCAAATCCAACTTCATTTGTTTCAACTTTGTTGTGTTGCCATAGCAAAAGCTTACACCGGTAGCCATAAGTCCGATCTTATTTAAATTACTGGTCAGAAAGAGAAGGGTAGAATTTTTCAGTCCGATGCGAAATGAATCGTTTCCCTTGTACTTGATCTTCTTTGAAAGAATGGCTTCATCAATTTTTACATCTTTCAGCTTCCATTTGTATTGAATTGTATCAATACTAGGATATTTTACCACTTCTATCATCTGTTTTACAAATAAAAAGATACTGCCAGCTAGGTTATTTAATTATTTTTACTATTAAGAAAGAAACTTGCGTTGAACTTTTCGGTTTTTACCAATAATAGCAATAATGAAAATCTTAAATCGTCTGGACTCGGACACTCGCTCGTGTTGAGTGATGAGTAATAATACGCAATCAACAAAAATACCACTCCTGCGTCGTTGACGTCACAGGTAAGATGTTAGAGGTCTACAATCTGCGTGACGATTTTACCTGTCATGATGACTCATTACAACGGGACGGGAACTGACTCCCAATTTGCGGACGTAGGAAATTGATGGGAGGAGTTTCAACAATAAAAGGGAACCCACCGGCCACGGAACTTATACGTTTCTTTTAGTTTACATGGTTCTAAAAATAACTGCAAGAGAATTTGAACCTGCTGAACATATATCGCATTATAGATTTCGTAGAGCCTCACTTAAATTTGAACTAGTGAAAATGTAATTTGAAATTAGTAGTCTTTCAAGTAAATCCTCGCCGAAAATGTGTTTTTTCCGCTGCGCATCCGTTTTGAACTTTAATTATCGGGCAAATTAAACTTTTTTTTACAGGAATGTGACAGAGAAAGTTTCTTAAATTTGAAAGTTTAAAATGTATACATTCTAATATACATTCTATACATTCTAAACGAGAGAGTTATTTTAAAATTTTAGGAGGAAACTCACTTAATTGAAGATTGATTTTTATTAAATTCTTCCTCAACTCTGAAACCAATAATGTACATTACATAAAGGTCTATTACATCAGAGGAGGTAATGCTGTAGTTGCATCTCTTGGAGTTTTACCAAATAATGCACTTATTTTTAGGGTTCATAGGACTTCCAACTGGGCACTTGAACTGGCGGGCGAAATTTTCATCATTCGAAACTGGACCGTTGACACGGAAGTTGTACGGGCTGTGAGGATCCGTCAGAATCATATTATTCAAATACTGTGGTGTTACGGTCCCACACCAACTATACGCGTAGCTAAGGTAGAAAAGTTGCTCGGAGGTAAACTTCTCGAAGCCAGGCAAGCTGGCCTCAACTCCATTGGCTGCTACCCATAGTTTGTAAGCAAGGAACCCTTCACGAAGGCCACCGTTATCGGCTATATTCTCACCTTGAGTGTTGATTCCGTTGACCTGTTTAAAATTACATTAAATACAGGTAACTAATTATTTAGGGTTTATCTAATTATTTGATCAAAAATGAAGTTATGTACTTACGTGAGCTCCGCCGGGAATAGTATAGTTGCCGTATTGATCAATGAAACACTGAGCTCTTTTTTGATAATTCTTATACGTGGCATTGCTCCACCAATTAACGATATTGCCGTACTTATCAAATTGACTTCCTATGTAGAGCATATCAAGCATGAAAACATATTACAGTCTATGATAAATGTATTCTTTTTTTTTAACTTAAGAGAGAGAAAATATACCTTGATCATCGAAACCATGGGTTATTTCATGACCGATTGTGCTTGCTCCAGTTCCTCCATAGTTCAATGCACTAAAAAGACAAGAAAACATTTTTTTAGAAATTCTTTTATTATTAAGATATAACTCAATTAACTCACGCCAATAGGTCACGTTTATAGAAAGGAAATTGTAGAATAGCGGCAGGTAAACCTGTTATTTGAGATTAGATATAAAACATATACTAACTTAATAAGTTATAATAATGTTTACTTATAGCATTGTAAGTCGGGTCGTAAAACGCATTGACAGCATCAGGAAACATAAAGGTTTGCCAATAGCTGCGGTCCGTGGGGCCTCGCAACATCTTGAAATTCTGGGCGTTGAAGAATGCACTCGAGTTTTGATAAGTTCCGAAATAACTCTTTCTAGATGTTGATAACTTTTCAAAGACCATAATGTTAAGCTGGTTAGTAATTTTCCATTGAAAGAAAGTGTGAATTCTTACCGTGTTGTAATAGATTTGCAATGCAGTTTTATTCATCATCCAGTCTGGATAGCCAACATTTGAGACCATGTAATCTACCTTATCCATAGCGACTTTTTTAGTAGCCGAATCCATCCAAGTAGCATTGGTAACGAGAGATTTGAATGATTTTTTCAAATTAGCAACCATTGCCATGACCTTGATTAGACATAAAAAAACCCATCAAATACAAGTTTAGGATTCTTAATAAAAAAAATTTATACATCTTTTCTTGAAGCATCATCGAAGTTAGAAAGGACATATTTGTAGCTTACAGCGAAGCCCAACAAATCGTTAGCCTTATTGGCACAAGTCTCGTTTAAGGGAGTCTGTTGCGTTACACCTTGCGTTACTTTTCTAAATTGGAAAAGCAAGTCCTTCATTCTCTGATTGGTTGTGCTCGAAAGTTTGTACACAAGATTCCAGAGCACGTAATTAGCTGTAAAATATTAGAGATTTTGACTGAATATTATTAAAATATTGATTAACACAACACTTATATTACCGATCGTCCTTGGTGGCGTTCTGTTGAGGAGAGCAACAAGTTTCTACGTCATTTAAAAGGGTTTTTTTCAATGTTTTTTCAAAATATCAATATTTATTAGACTCTAAACCTTAAGGTAGCTTGTCTCAGCTACAACGACTTTCTCGCTATTTGGGATGTTGATTCCAGCTCCCACTTTGTAGATGTCGTTCAACAATTCCAACCAATCGATCTAGATTTAATATTTATGTGAATAGAATTCATGATACAGATGATAATAAGCCGACACTAGAATATGTAAGCTAATAAATCTCTAAATTATGCTACTGTAATTTTAGGCCTACCTCCGCGTAAGGTTCAGTGGTGTTGACACTATCAGTCCAATTCTGAAGCTGGGTGACAGACAGTTTGTTGTACATCCGACTCATGTCTCTGCGATCCTCATCAGGAGTCGTGATCTATACAAATAATTATCAACTCTTTTACGAAAAGACGTTATGAATAATACGCCGATAATTTATGCAAACCCTAGCCAAGGCGTATTCAAATTTAAGCATGTCTGCAACATCAGTGGTGATTTGAGCATTCGTGGCGGACGATTTTTGGGCGTTCCTAACCGCTTTAGCGGCTCCTGTGATGAAAGCGGTGTAGGCATTAATGTCGTCTTTTGCACTGCTTGCATTTACAAGCTCTGCTCTTGGAAGTATGAATGTGGCCTGATCAATCTGGTTACAATAGAATAAAACGTTATTTCTTTTGAAAACAGAAGCGTTCAAAATAAATTAATATTAAACATTGAGATTGGTAATTACGTATATAACATTCCTAGAGCTGTTCTTTGCATCAAGGCCGTTGTAAACGTTCAGCAGCACGCCTGAGCTGTAAATCCTTGTTATGGCAGCTGCTGCTTCTTGCCTTTTCGTGTTTCATATTTATAGTGAGTATATGTATAATTCATGTATTAATAGAGCAAAATGTAATCTTAAATGACTTTATACCAAGAAAACACCTTGGCATTCCAGTACTTCAGAGTCATGGGCCATCCTGTAAAATATATTTTAAAAAGCGCCAGTGTAAATAAGCATTTATGATAACTTAATTTTATAAATCAGATATATTGACCCCCAAATGAACTTAAGATATCCAACAAAGGTTGCAATCCAATTTTTTCTTGTGCGGCTATTTGTTTAGTGTGAAAGAAAAAAATATGAATTAGTACTGTAAAAGACACATTTTAACTTCAACATAGTTAGCTAAGTACTTGTATCCATGCAAGCAGCATAAAAATCTCGGGCTTGGTTAACCGGGAGTGGGTCTTTGGTATCTCTCGGAGCTTTCAGGACGTCTTAAAAGAGAATGAGATAAAAAAAATTTATTTAAATAAAATGTTTTGTTTGAAAAAAAATACTCGAAATGGCTGTCGAAATTTGTTGGGTCAAAACATCAGATGTGCCCCAGGATGATTTGCTAGCTGGGATTGGGTTTTTAGAAATCCATCCACCACAAGAGTACTGGAAGAAGTCTTTGCAAGGATCAGCCGAGGTGTTCATGGAGATTTTTAACAACGCAGCTAACATTTTCAACAAATAAACCAAACTCATTAAAGGCTATATAATTGTATCCAGGATAATATGAAATAACCTACCAAAATCTTTGCACGCAGCAGTGTTGCAAACTTTTGGAGCGGCACTGACGCCGCGAAAATCTAATGGATAAATACAAATTTGCCTTTAATTATATTACAACGAAGCCTTTTAAAAGTCATTCGGATCTAATAAATTAAACTTAAATCATACACTTTAAAGAAAACATAAATACCTTCATCATTGGACGATTCTTTTGGAGATAAGACGTAAGCGTAGCTGCTGCTCGCTAAGATGCCAAGCAGCAGTAAGAGACACTCACTCGCCAAAAACATAGACCTGTAAACAAGTTATTTTTTTTTTGTAGGTATAATATCAGCTTATTACCAGGTACATATATAGCTCAATTTATGTATATAAAGACCTTTGCATGTTGTCGGCGTCAAGAAGATGGATCAAAATTCAAGGAGACTTCAAAAGCTGGTAAATAATTAACACTGTTCATTAATTTATCAGATTCGATTAATATGATTAGATTCGTTCGAATCATTCGATGCATTTACAAACTTAGTAAAAAGCTTGACCAATTTTAAAGGGTTAAAAATGAACTAAAATAAAATAACAAGAAGTTTTGCATTGTTACCAAGGCAAAAGTAAACCAATACTAAATTTAGAAGTGGATTTTTTAACGCAAATATTTACGTTTAAAATGGAGTTCGTTTTTTTAATGTTGAAAAAACCTATAATCAAAACACAAGTGACCTACTGATAGGGATGAACCGGGATGAACGAGGATGGTGCAAAAAGAAAGTTTTTCATGCAAATAATGGAAATGAATGTTTTCCTAGTCTATCTATTTACGAAGTAGATGTACCAACAAACAGGTATGGCTACTTACCAAACGAGATATAGTGTAATTAGGAAACCCTTTCTCCTCGTAGCTGTACAGAAGATCTGCTGCTCTTGGTAATTTCGCCTATGGTTTATATGTTATCATTGCTCCTATACCATTAGATACATAAAACTTTAAAACAACAGGCAGGACTAAACTGCGTGTTGCCAGGTGTACATACGTAGTAGGAAATGTAATCCATATTTTTCATTTAAATTGTTTTTGTTTATCTATTCAAGCGTCATTTTCGATAGAAAATATTTGTTTGTTGTTTGTGTTTTTGTTATCCATATTTTATATAATATTATTAATTATTTCGCTCCTATAAATTTTTTAAATTTAAAAAATGAGAGTAGAAGTTCTGCACCATTTAACATTTTTTTAAAACAACATTAAAATTGAAGCTCTAGAAACTCAAAATTATTTTCTCTGCATCGCTTGTATTTCTTCCTTTTAAAAAAATTATTAGACCAAGTCTCTTTCTCCGTTTCAAAGTGTTACTCGATTGAACCATTCATCATTTATGAAACAAAATATTCATGGGTATGGTATTTCGTATAATGTTGGTTGAAGCGTTAGAAGAACGGAAATAAAAATAAAGTGGAAGTCGACGCGCCAAAGTTAGAATTATTGTTTATTTCTTAACTATGGGGCGGGAACATACTGCGCATCTCATTTCTAGCAGAAATCGTGATATATAATTAATTGTACAATCACGCCTTTTTTTTGGATTCAAAGTTTAAAAAAAAATTAAAACAGAAAGAGGAATAACTGATTGACCACCTATTTTTAAAGAAGCGAGTTAATGGATTAATTTCAAAACATTAACAAATCCAAATCCCAATAAAAAAACTTCCAAATAAAATTTGCTTTGACAGAGCCATAACTGAAGAGGTCCTTTATTTCACGACCAATAGCCTAATTAATTATTTTATCATGTCATGATTACCAACATGATTATGATGTTCCGACAATCAATAATTTATAAACTTTTAACATTCGGCATCTCTTTTCACTTATTTTTAGGTTTAGGTATTTAGACTTATTTAAATATTCAATTCGGGTGGGTGAAAACCGATTATATATTTCGTTTTATTACATACCGAGGTTACATGCCATACACACGAAACTAAACGTTATATTATTATACTTAATCAATTAAAAATTAATATATGGAAATATTAAGCCTATATTATGAACTCCTATAATCTATATAATACTATCATACTACCCATTAAGAATCCCGAGGCATCATGAGGAGAGGCTAAAACTAAAATTAATAACCTTTTTTTATTATGTGACGAAAGTTGGTATGCTAATAATTAGATGCGGTTGCTAGTTGCAGTAGTATACAACACATTATGTAGAAACCCCTTTCATTTAGGCGGTTTGGACCGTGTGGTCCCAGGGGAATAGATCGCCGAACCGACCTACCTGGATCGGGGAGACCCTTAGCCCGGGGGGTCCCAGGGGATGGCGACATCGCCGGGACCTTGGAAATTATTATATTATAGATAGATATCACTCGCCCTCATTATGTGAAAAAATTCTGATGGTGTGGGAAATTTTCAGCTCCGTTTAATATTGCATTGTTTCTATTTCTTTGTGTCATCACGCGCTCTCATTCTACAAAAAATTATGGTGAAATAAATTTTCAGCTCCATTTAATATTGTGTTGTATCTATGTCGTCGCAGGAAACAGAATGCTGTGCGCTGGAAAGAGAGGCCACAGAAATATGGAACTGCTGCACAGCTGCAATTATTATTTCCACGAAATAAGAACGTGATCAGGGCATATACTGAAAGACGAAAAAATAATACTGAACAAAATGACAATGGAATGGAACTTTCAAAGATGCGTTGCAATTAGAGCATTATTAAAAATTGAAGATAGAAATTGCTTTCTATTGATGATGACGTCTTGTTTTTCACATCCCGTTGAGAACTATCTCGATCCGTTATTCGAAAACGTTAAAAAAAATACAGAGTTCTGCACTGTTTAAAATTGTTTTTCTCTTTCTCATCTTTCTTCCTACTTTTTTATGATATGTTTTAAAAGAAATTGAAATAATGAGAGCGGAGGAAGGTTACCATAGCCACCAACAATAAAAAAAAGTTATAGAATTGCTTATTTCAAATTTATGGCTTTAAAAGCCACTGAATGTCTTGATCTTGAAAATCCTGAGGAACTTGATTCTTGATGGATTTCTTCTTTTGATAGAGATACCTTTAATCGATGAACTGATGAAGAATTGTTAGTCAGCATTTGCTAATGGCAACAGCCACTCTCTTTTCAACTCCATATTTTTCAGTTTTAGAAAAATGCTGTTTATTTGTTCTTTCGTCCTTCTGCGCGTTATTAAACGAACAATATGAAAGTCCTTCAACAAAAATTACACGGTAGAACAATTATTTTAGACGTATCGTCTCTGTGTATATGGCTTACCGCCGATGTATAGTTTACAATTGCCGAAAAACCTTGTGGATTGTAATGCAAACAATATGAAAGTCCTTCAATTTTTATCACAAAAAGACTAATCATTAAATCGAATCGTCTCTGCATATGGTTTACCACTGATGAATACTGTTTACAATTAATGAAAAATAACCAACTATGAGAACCAGGAAGAAAAATATAGATGCAAAGAGCGATGAAAAACAATAACATATGTGCTACACAGGAAATGGTAGGAGTTGTCACGTACTTCAGGTGATCAATATTCGGGCTATATATTGGCAACTAATTTATCCAACCGGAGCACAGTTTAGCTTCTACACTAAACGGAGCGCACAACTCAATTCATCGTCGGCTCTTGGTAAGAAGTGTATTTCTATTTTATGTTATATTGTACATTTATGTTTCAGTAACATACTTATCTTATATTTTGAATTACACTTGTAATAGGTAAACACCACGAACTTAAAGATGAAGCTTCTCTCTATCGTGTTACTCGTTCTTCTTCATCTGGTATCTTCGCAAGCATCGACAATCAATAAGTTGAGTCCCCATGCAACTGCCCATTTTCAGCGTTTGATGGTAATAATATAAACTTTGAGAGAAATGCCTAGATAATGTGCTCAATACATCTCAATTCTGTGTTAGGTTACATTCCCAGAGTTGTTCACGAGCGAAGAAGAAAAGCAAGAACGTCTCCAATATTTCGTTGCCTCTAATACCAAAATTGACGAGCACAACAACGGACCTGACGGACGTTATTTCAAACTGGCACACAATAGGATGAGTATCCTGGTACAATACGGCTTTTAAAAATAATAAATTAGTACTTGTATTGATATTGTTAATTTTTTAAAATTGAATATTATAATAGTCTTCCGAGGAGAAGAGCAGCATGCGCGGAAAAATCTCGCAAACAACTTCTTCACGGGACTCTAATGTCTCAGTGAAACCCGGAGCAACTGTTGCTGCTCCAAAGCAGCCTACTACTTCTACTACCACTACTACTACAAAAAAACCAACCACCACCACAAAAAAGCCAACAACAACTACCAAAAAGCCAACTACCACTACTAGAAAACCTACTCCTCCACCCCGACTAAAAGCGGTAATAATGTTTGTAAATGTTTTTCATCTTACGGTGCGTTTTTTTAATGATAAATCCGCACCCATTATAGTTTGATCTCCGCAATACGACATGTGGCAAGCAAATTCCAGTTAAAGATCAAGGAGGGGTATTACCTTACTTTAAAAATAGCAGTAGCTCACGGTAAAACTTTAATTTTTTTGTCTGTTGTTAAGTGTGGATCCTGCTGGGCTTTCTCTACCATCGCTCCAATCGAATGGGCCCTTTGCAACAAAACTGGCACTTACACTCGATTGAGGTAAATATCCAATAAGATCTAGAATACTATTTAAAATATAAAGACAATTATTTTCTTATTATTGTAATATAAATTAAGTGAGGAACAACTGGTAGCCTGCGATGACGAAGATTACGGATGTAACGGAGGAGATGTTATAGCAGCTATGTCTTGGATTCTGAACAGTCAGAATAATGGAGTTGTTGCAACTGAGGAGAGCTATCCTTATGTTTCTGGTGTAATTGTTTAAAAAAATTAAGCCCATAAACTCATCAAAATTCAAAATCAATTTTATTCATATATAACAGGATGACGGGGGCAACTCAACTAATGCAACCAATTCAACCACTTGCAATATGGAAAATGCTGATATTGTGATCGGCGCAACCCTGACCAACTGGACTATGCTCCCGTGTGGTTCTGACAGCGGATCAACCACCATCAACACGGCCGTTACGATCGCTATTGAGAATGCTATTTTGAAGTATGGTGTTGTCGCAGCCTGCATCCTCGATAACAGCGCCACTGGATTATTTGACTACTAGTACATTATTATCACTATTTTACCTATACTTGGAATATATTATTAACAACCTTTAACTATTAACATCCAGTGAAAGCGGCGTGTTTAGGGATGCCAGTTGCCAAAGTGGTGTTGCAAAATTCCAAGGTTGTGGTCCGAGTGCTAACACAAACCACTGCATTTCTCTTGTCGGTTGGGGCTTAGATAAAGCCACGAATTTGCCGTACTGGATCTTGCGCAACCAGGTCTTCAATCTATAAGTTTTGTTTGCCACGTGTGTAAAGCCAATAATTGTATTTTAATTGCAGTGGGGCACCGAATGGGGTATGGGTGGCTATATGCACATCCAGAAAGGAGTCAACATGTGCGGAATAGAGAGCGAAGTCGTCTATGCCAAAGTAGCCTAATGATCTGCAGTAAATGAGAATGTAGCTAATCAATATTAGCTGTATACTCCCGAGAAAAATAGTACACGGAAAACGGATTAGATATGATTTTGGTCCATTAGTAGTTTTTAAAATACAAAAAGCTAACATGAATAGTTTTCAACCAATGCCATAATTGTTTATTTTCCCGTTTTTTGTACACCATGTTTCTAAGAGTACACATCTTACATTCATTTTATCAATTTATTTTTGTTATTTTTAATGAGGTGTCGGTCTGTAAAATTCAAATATATAATATTTAAAAAACCAAGAGAATTAATTATTGGTCTTCTCGTTGCTCAGTATTTAGATGGTTTATTTTAGGAAGTACTTTATATTTTAATAGATGTATTAATGTTTAAAAGAGTGGGGGGGGGGGGGGGGGAAATACCTTCCATATTAGTAAAAGACTTATAAGGTGATTAGCTCCTCGTACAGCTCTTAATAGTGCGAACAACAACAAAGTGGATGTTACAATAAAAGTCTTAATCCATCATAATAAGTTAGTTATATTTCTAATAATTCTACATTTGAACAACGCTGCTCTCTTATAGTCTCTTCCGTGCTTTCTGACGGCGGAAATGCGTTGGTGAAGATTTATTATACATTTTTTTTAAGCTGGTGCGTTTTTAATACAAATAATTTCGTCAATGGTGATATGGAACCGAATAGTATAGAAAAAATCGTAGCATATATTTTGTGATGATAGAGCTGACCAGCATCCCGCCTTGCTGTAAATTCTATGGCACGAAGATCAATTAGGCTATACACTTTGAATTAAATGTTATAATTATGTTAATATGTAATGGCGTTAAAGAGTTTAAATTTAACATTCTTAAAGAATCGTTAGTGGGTTTCAAATGAGAATATTTTCTTTCGTCAATTGCTTAATTTCGATGAAATATGGAAGCATTTGACAACGATGTAGCCTACACTATTCAAAACGAAATCCTCGTTTGGATTTGATAGGAAACCTATGGCACGGTAGCGGTTTGGGCTATGAGGAACCCTTAAGATCAAGTTAGAAGAAGAATTCGAGATAAATAATTATCTCAAATCTACACTGGATACTATAAATTTCAGTTTCATATATTAAGATGCTTACTTTGGCCAATTCGGATTCAAACTTATTCCATAAAACTTCAGCTTCTTCCTCGATTTAAGCGTAGCTTGCTTGATGACGAGCAGCAGCTGCGCGTTTTTATTTTTATATGTTATTTTGCTAATAACACTTGGACGAAGTGGGCAAATATGGCTTTCTATTTCGAATATTTCAGTATCTTACTTTCTGATTACAAAATCCTTGGGCTCATTAAAAAAATATATATATATATATATATATATACTAACTTTATTTACACGATTCTTCTTTGGAATATAGATTTGATATTTAGGCCTATTTTTAAATGGCTCTGGAACAGTGTGACAGATGTAGCAGCACTTTATGACAATCCGATTCAATAAATGCTTCCGTTAAGTTCCGTTTCTACTTTCTACGTTGCTTCACATATTTGAATTTTTTACAGCACCGCAACTTTCCAATTTAGCTATCGGGCATTTAAACTCGCTCACTATTGCATCTTATGATCTTACACCTCTTTTACACTTAAAAAAGCCCAAATGGATAGGAGCGCTAGATGGCGTACATGTGCGCGTCTGTTATTTTAAAAAATCAGATATAAATGGGTCAAAAGACGGCGTGTTAGATACAACATGTTGGCGAAATATGTGTTATAAAACAGGTTAAAGTAAGACAGCATCCAGTTATAATGGAACTGTCCCGTTTGAACTCTGTGAACAGGTTGGTGAACACTTTGTCCCATATATCTTTACAAGCCAGCACAATATTATATTTTCCCATGTAATGCGTTTATATACTTATTCAATAAGGTGTGTAATTCAGATTGCTGCTTTCCTCCTCTTTTTATTCGTGAGCACCAGCAATACTTACGTCGTTTCTCTTTTAAATAATGAAGGTGATAACTGAAACAAAAATATTTTGTCCTTAAGTTTGGAAAAAAAAAACTTTCAGTATATTTGTTATAATTAGATAGTAACAGCGTTCCCGGCGCTGTCAATTCAACTTGTACCACTGATACATGCAAAAATGCTGGTAAAGGCTGGGTTTTAAAAATGTTATATTGCGACTTTATACTTATTACGTTTAATTTGAATATTACATATACAAGCCGCTTTGCTAATTAGCGCTATGAACACTTCAGTAGACCCTTGTGAAGATTTTTACCAATATGCCTGTGGCGGTTGGATCGCCAAAAACGAGATCCCGTCAAGTCAGTCTTCGTGGGCCACGTTCAATGTTCTTGCTCAACAGGTTTCTTTTAGCATTTCGAGTATGTATCTAATCACTACCTAAAAAATAAAATCATATTATAGCTGTCTATAACATTTTGGTTTGTTTTGTTTCCCTTTGTCTTTGCGCAGATATACTAAGCGACAAGAATGACCTAGATGATCCAAATCCAGTTAGCCAGGCTCGAGATTTCTATGCTGCTTGCATGAATTCAAGTACAAACAAAAATAAAAATATTATTCAATAAAATATTATTCGCTTTTCCTTTTTTTATATTGAACATAGCGCTACTAGAAACTATTGGACTTCAGCCTTTGGTAGAACTCATAACTTCATTTGGGGGTATAGTTTCCTTTCGCTTCCTGTTAATCGACTTTTTTTCAATAGTCGAAATATTATACACTCTCATAGACATATAAAATAGACATAAGAAATATAAACCTTATAATACACATTAGGATGGCCGATGACTATAAAGGACTGGAAGGAAAATTCGTTTTCTTGGTAAAATTAATATGAATTATTAAATAGATTTCATGTTATTGGTTATTTTAATACGGTTCATATTTTTGGTGGGGTTAATAAGCAGTCAACATAGTTTTTTCTAATACATTCAAATAATAGGCAAAAAGTAACAGCCAGCATTACAAGGCTATACAGCACAGGAGTTTTACTGAACGTTAAGAACAGTCTTGATGGAAAGAACAGCTCCCGAAACGTCATTCAAGTAATATCTCAGTTGATGACCATACGTATCCATTCACATTCTTTCTAATGAATCATATATAACATATAACCAGATCGATCAAGCTAATTTTATTTTATCAACAACCGAGCTTGTTAATGCGAGCAGCGCCAAAAATAACATTGCCGCATACACAGATTTCATCACAGGGGCTGCTAGAGCGATTAGGGATGTCCTAAAATCGGAAGTCGTTTATAGTCAAATTGATATAGATGTTCGAGATATGTTGGAATTCGAATACTCATTGGCCAATGTAAGTATACATCTTTAAAATAAAGTTATTTATGATTATGTGTTATGGATTGATATTATACAAATACGACAGATAACGACTCCTAAAGAGGATCGCAGGAATAGCACTCGGATGTACAATCCTTTGTCGCTCACTGAGCTTCAGATGTTGACTGACATGGTTAATACTACTACAAACCACGCCAAAGTATACTAAAATTAATACAACTTTGTTTCATATGAAGAGAAAAAGCATTTAATTTGCAATAAAGGTCAACTGGTTGCAATATTTAAACAATATCTACAAATTGGGAGCTGGTATAACCATTACGAGCAGCGAAAGAGTTGTTGTGGTTGAGATAGACTACCTTAAAGTGTGTATGCAGGCAAATGTTTTAATTTTAATAATATTCTCCACTTTTAACGTTAATAGCCTACTGTATATATATTTTTTAAGAGACTGGTTGGACTACTGGATAAAACACCGTTGAGAACGATTGGTACGTTATGAATCAAATTAGGTCAAAGTTTGCGATATTTAATGTGATGGATCTACCGTAATTCATAGCAAACTATGTACACTGGAATCTCGTCTACAAACTTGCAAGCGCGACTGACCAAAGAATGAAGGACTTGCTATTCCAGTTCAAGAAAGTGACTAGGGGAACGAAGGAACCAACTCCATTGAACATTACTTGCGCGAATGCGGCCAACAATTATTTAGGCTTTGCAATTAGCTACAAATACGTAGCGTCCAAATTTGATGAAAAGGCTAAAAATGATGTAATAAAGGCAAATGATGCATTAGATAATAATTATTATGTTTTTAATTATTTCTTGAATTAGACAATGGTAATGATCACCAATTTGAAAACAGCATTCAAATCTCTAGTAGATGATGCTACATGGATGGATTCAGCTACTAAATCCATTGCCAAAAGCAAGGCGGACTTCATGGCCTCAAATATTGGATATCCCGATTGGATGACGAACAAAACTGCACTGAAAAGCTATTATACCTCAGTAATAAAAAAAAATATTTTCTAGTTTTCAAATATGAAACAAATGACTTTTTTAAAATGGTGCATACATATTATATTTAGTTGTCAACATCTAGAACCGATTATTTTGGAAGTTTTCAAAACGCCAGTTCCTTCCTTAATGCTCAGAGTTTTAAGATGCTGCGAGGACTGACAGACCGCAACTTTTGGCAAATGTTTCCAAACGTTGTAAATGCGATGTACGATCCCACCTATAATGCAATTAGTAAGTATTTAAACTCATTATCATCATGTGGAAAAGCATAAAATCACTTCAACTAACGCCTTATCTCACGATTGAAAGCTTTTCCTGCCGCTGTCCTACAACTGCCATTCTATGAACGTGGCCGACTGGCGTGAGTATTGCTTTGAAGGTAACATTTTTCCGTAAATATATCTTATAGTTTTATTTCTAAAAAGCGCATTAAATTATGGTGGAATCGGTGCCATCATCGGTCATGAAATCACCCACGGCTTCGATGATCACGGTATGTAGTAAATGTATATACACACAAAAGTAAATCAAAGAAAAAATTCTGGTAATTGTCCTCTTTTGCGTTAAACTATAAAATATGAATTTCTGAAGGCCGTCAGTCCGACCAGTATGGTAATGTTGCTGATTGGTGGACCAATAATACCGTAACCAATTACCTAAGCAGAGCTAAGTGTTTCATTGATCAATACAGCAACTACACTACTCCAAGTGGAGCTCACGTCAGTACATCATTTAATTATTATTTATAAATGAGTATAAACCTGTTCGTGTTTCTCATTATGTAGTTGAATGCCGTAAACACTCAAGGTGAGAATATCGCAGATAACGGTGGAGTTCGTGAAGCTTTCCGTGCTTACAAGCTCTACGTGGCGGCCAACGGAATTGAGCCCAAGTTACCCGGTTTGGAGGAGTTCACCTCTGAGCAACTTTTCTTCCTTAGCTACGCCAATAATTGGTGTAGTAACCAGACACCTCAGTACTTGCAGAACCTGGTATTGGCGGATTCTCACAGCCCGAACAACTTTCGTGTCCTCGGCCCACTTTCAAACAACGAGGATTTTGTTAACCAGTTCAAGTGCCCTGCTAGTAGTGTCATGAATCGTAGTAACAAGTGCATTCTGTGGTAACAATTCACGGTATAAATTACCAAGAAACAATATAACTTCCTCTTATGATGAAATAAAGTACTATAATGTTATTACCGTTTTCCTAGTTACTATACCGATAGTTAAGAAGAATTCTTTAAAAATCTCTTTATATTAACCTAATAAATACTAGGGCTCGAATTCGAATTGAAAATATTCGAATCAAATTCAAATTCATACTCATTTGAATGCAGTAAAATTATTTTGTTGTTACCCTATTTGACAGTAGCATGTTGAGATAATAGAGGTAATTGCATTATAATTTAATAAGCTTGTATTGTTTATTGATTATTCTTCAACTTTTAAAACATAAAGGTTCATTTGGTTTTCAGATTTATCTGGACACGTGACAGCTTACTACCAAAGAGTGCACTTGTTAACACGGTTCATGGGGCCTCCAGCTGGGCATTTAAATTCACGAACGAAATCTTCGTTGTTTGAAAGGGGGCCTATGACACGGAAGCGGTTCGGGCTATGAGGAGCCCCTAAGATCAGATTTTCCTGCATCTCGGGTTTTATGCTTCCACAAAAAATGTTGGCATAAGAAAGGAAGAAAAGTTGCTCGGACGTGAACTTCTCCAAGCCAGGCAACTTAGTCTCGGCTCCGTTGGCATTCACGTAGCGTTTGTAGGCGAGAAAAGCTTCGCGGAGACCGCCGTTGTCGGCGATGTTCTCACCCTGAGTGGTCACTCCGTTTACCTAAATGTGAGATGAGTAAATAAGAACATTGGTATTTAAACTTTGATACTTTAGAGATAAAACTGACATGAGAACCACTGGGAACTGTGTAGTTTCCATATTGGTCGATGAAGCATTTGGCTCGATCCAAATAGTTTTTCTCGGTAAATGTTGTCCACCAGTTTGCTGTGTTTCCATTTTTGTCACGCTGACGACCTGTACTTAGATTGTATATTTCAAACTTAGTTTAAAAAGTGTTATTCTAGTAAAGGTTTGTACCTCTATCATCGAAGCCGTGCGTAAGTTCGTGACCAATAACGATACCTATGCTGGCGTAATTTTGTGCACTGCAAATTAAGAGTCAAGTTTGACCATATTATATTAATACTATTATTATGAGAATGACTCACGCTAAACGGCCATAACCGAAGAAGGGAACTTGAAGAAAAGCAGCTGGGAAAACTAAGTAATTTTTATTATTTAAGATTCTCGATCTATATTGGTAACAAACAGTTCGATAAATATTTTTGGTTTACTTAAAGAGTTTAATTTAGGTGCGTAGAAAGCATTGACAACAGTAGGATAAATGTTTTCCCAACGGGTGCGATCTGTAGGACCTCGAAGGGCCTTAAAATCTTCAGAATTGAGGAAAGCGCTTGCACTTCGCAAATTGTTGAAATGATCCGTATTGGTAACAATAATCTGTTCAATTATATTCATTTCAAATTTATAAGCTATTTTTTTTTTACTTAAGAATTAATATATTATACTCCTTTATAGTAGTTTTCGAGTGCAGTTTTATTTATAACCCAGTCAGGATAAGCTACATTTTCGACCATGACATCTGCCTTTTCTTGAGCGATAATTTTGGTGTCTCTGTCCATCCAGGTAGCATCATCAACGATCGTTTTAAACGCTTTTTTCAAGTTGGTAATTAGCGATTGCATCTAAAATAAAAGAGCTATAATACATCTTCTCTATCAAATATTTTTATATTTCAATCTACTAGATTTCACCTCAGTTTTGGCTTCCTTGTTGAAGTTTTTTTCGATGTACTTATTGCTGACGGCATAGCCAAGCAAACTGTTGACTGTTTCGGCACAACTAGTGGACAATACAACTGGAGCCGTCGCCCCATACATCGCTTTGTTAAATTCAAATTGTAGATCTCTCATCTGCTTGGTAGTTGCGCTGGAAAGGCGGAATACTAAACGCCAATGAACGAAATTCGCTGCGTTCATTAAAAAAAAATTACAAATATGCGACGACAATTTATAAGAATCATGTTATGAATGTACCAATCGTTCTCAATGGTGTAGCATCAAGTAAAGAAACAAGTTTCTGGAAACATTCAAAGCCAAGATTTTGTATAAAACAACCACACTAAAGAAAGCCAAATGCTAGTATTTATAGTGGTGCAAGTATATTACCTTTAAGTATTCTCGTTCAGCAACAATAAGCCTTTCGTTGCTTGGAATCGCGATCCCAGCTCCCACTTGGTAAATATCGTTCAAGTATTTAGACCATTTAATCTATAATTGTATTAGATGTTGCGTATATATTAAGTTGCTGACGATTGTATGTTGAAATAAGAATATTTCATTATTATACTTTTGCATGATTCGAGGTTGTTCGCACACTATCAGTCAAGGTCTGGACATCAGTAAGAGACATCGGATTGTATAGCCGAGTACTGTTTCTTCGATCTTCTTTACGGCTTGTGATCTCATTTTTCAAATACAAATCATAATCTAAAACACCAATCTTGTATCATATAAGGATTCTATTTAATAGTCACCTTGGCCAATTCGGATTCAAATTTCCATACAGCTTCAGCTTCTCGCTCGATTTGACCATCAGTGGCACCCGATTTTAAGAAGTCTCTCATGGCCTTTGCGGTTCCTGTGATGTAGGCAGCATAGGCGTTAATCGTATTGGGGGAGGTACCTGGTTCTACCAGCGTGGTTCTCGGTAAGATAAAAGAACCTTGGTCAATCTGTTGAAATAAATCAGTTTAATTATTATGCCTGAAACGATCAAGGAATATCTGGTAGTATACGTAAATAGAGCTCATCGAAGTGTTTTTGCTGTCTAAACTGTGATGGATATCGATCAGAATGTATAAATATTTCATTGTACCATCCTGTGGAAGGTACCCGGGATACCCACTGATATCGGCTGCAGCTGCTGCTTGCCTTAACAATCAAAATAATTCAAGATAAACTAATTAGAATTCTACACTACTAAACAATAAATGAATGGTACAGTCAAATTATTGATTTTCTTTCCTTTTTTCTGCTACACCAAATAAAACTCACCAGTCAAAAGAAGAATTTACCCAGGAATTCCCCATAGCCATTGGCCACCCTAGTAAATATTATTGAAAAATATGTTTGTATCTGTATTAATAGGTATTAAATTATGAATATTTTTATCTAATAAATAATTGTGTTCTTACCTCCGTGTTGGTTCAAATAACCAGCAAGAGGTCTTAGTCCAATCGTTTCCAGCAGTGCTGTAATATCATTACCAAATAATTAATATGCATTTAATACTGTTTAACTATAATGAATAAGTACCTGTATTCATGCAAGCGGCGTACATATTCCGAGCCTTATTAACCGGAGCAGGATCGCCAGGGTTTGTTGGGGCGGTTAAAATTTCTGATTTAACAAAAAATATATTTCTTTACAGACAAACTGTGTATTTTAGGTTTATTATATTAATAGTTGTGCATAAGTGTACTTGCAATTTCAGTAGAAAGATCATCATTTAGGAAGTCCATCTGGTCCCAACTGGATTTACTAGCTGGGATTGGATTCTTCTTAATCCAACCACCACAAGCGTATTGGAAAAAATCCTCACAAGGATTTGCTGTTGGATCCATCGACTCTTTTAATTTTGAAGCTACAAAAACGGATTACATATTTCTTTGAAGCAAATCAAGTTAGAGTATAGTTTAGGTTACCAGCAGCGGTGCATTCGGGAGTGCTGCAAATCCCATTCGATTTTTGATACGATATCCTCAACGATGCATCATTTTCTCCTACTTAATGTCCACAATATTGTTGAGTTAGTAAGTTATAAAGTAACAGAACTCCTACAATATGCATGGCGTGCCGCAAAATACCTTTTTTATTCGCAATGTCGTCAATAGAGATAATATAGGCGTTGCCGATGCTCACAATAAGGCCTGCCAAAAATATACTCAAAATATTTACGAACCTGCTTAAAACGAGAAAATTAACTATTACTAAATGCAGTATTCAATTTTGGTGGTTGACATTATGCAATGGATATTAAATATGTTTAAAAATTAATTTAAAAAATATAACAAAACCGATCGACTACCTCATCGTGTGAGTTGGAAGAGGGAAAAAAAGCAGCAAGGGTTTCTTAAAAATCGGATGTTGAGTGTGAGCCGTCCAGAGCCAACTTCCAAATATCCGTATTCACAGTCTTTTATGAAACAAATATATAGTAAAATGCGCGTGATGACGAGCTATGGCAGCGTTTTTTTTTGCATTCTTGCACAATTTATGAACGTCTGCATTTCTCTTTCCAAAGCGCGTTAACGCTGATTTGTTTTCCTATTTATTTAAGAGCGGATATCAAGTTTGAAATTTACTTGCACGATATAATCTTGAGATACGCGTCTGTTTTCAAATTCTTAAACGTCCCTGATTTTGTGAACAGATGTCTTTAAAATTTATAGCCAGTTAATACAGCTGCTTTGTTTTCAACTTAGTCTACTCTTATTCAGCTTACTTTAACAGCGTGGCTGCTGGCCGTGCGTTGTTTGTGTCTTATTCAAAAGGAATTTCAGACTATATTCCGACTTCTAAGAGCAGTTTCAAAGTTTAAGCGTTGACTTAAAGTAGAAAATTTATTACGATGTTAGCATGTTACCTTGAAATATATGTATTTTTCATGTCATTCAAGGTCTTATGGAACAGATGCAGTAGAATTTTATCAAACACCAAGCTGATTTTGGTTTCTATGCGGTTCACCTTGCTGCTAAAAATTTATACTTGGAATAGGCGGAATTTATCAATCTCTATATAGTACATAGAAACGATAATAATTTGAATTAAATTATATTAGACTTACGCATAGCAGTTCAATACTACTCAATTGCGCGCACATCGTTTAACAATTATTTCGGCGTGGCAACCATGCTTCAAGTCCAACGTCTACACTTTTGAGTTTTGACAGCTGATAGTCGAACAGCTCTCTTGTTTACAAACGTTGGTGTTTTGCACAATGAAATTATGAAAGATGGAAATGAAAATAATTCTTACTGAAAAGAAAGGAGAAGACGGCCGACAACTCCAATATGTCAAAACAGTCGAAGGTAATTCATTTCTCTTCTTTAACAAGCCCGCATTATCTGTAATTTATATAATTGAATCAGGCAAAAGAATTGTGCAAGTAGAAGCTCTTGGAGACAACAATCAAGCTAGCAGCAGTATCAGAGAACTTCTCAGTTCAATTTTTCTTCCCCAAGGCTACCCTTATTCTGTGAGTGAAGATTACCTCCCCTACCAGATCTGGGATACCATTCAGGTATACAAAATCTATTTTAAGTCTTCAATAAATATTACCTTTACAATTATTTTCCAGGCTTTCGCCAGCAGCCTCTCAGGTTCATTAGCAACCAGAGCTGTACTCGAAGGAGTGGGTGTTGGCAGCAGCACTTCTACCCCTCTGGCGGCCACCCTCATGTGGCTCATCAAGGATGGAACAGGAATGGTGGGCAGAATCCTCTTTGCCTGGCTCAATGGGTATCTAATAGTTTTCTAACCATTTCAAGATCATCTTTAAATATTCATTTATATTTAGAACTAATTTAGATGCAGACAGTAAGAAGTGGAGGTTCTTTGCTGATGTCCTCAATGATTTGGCTATGACACTAGAGCTTTGTGCACCCTATGCTCTGGCCCTCATTGGTGGCTCTACAAAAGCAATGACAGGCATTTTGTGCTTGGCAGGAACTGCCAAATCCATAGTTGGAGTTGCAGGTGGAGCTACCAGAGCTGCTCTAACTCAACATCAGGTTAGGAAAAAAAGTGGATTTAATTATTAATTACAAATTCAATTTAGTTTTGACTAATTTTACAAATTGAGAATGTTAGTTAATATTTGTAATATAACCTGCTTGATTTTATTTCACCGCGTTTTAATATTAACTTAGTATTATTTTAATTCATTTTTTATTAATGTAATTGATTCGATTTGTGATTTAATAGGCCCGGCAAGGGAATTTGGCTGATGTTGCAGCTAAGGATGGAAGCCAAGAGACTTTAGTGAACTTAGCAGCTTTGATAACTAGTCTTTGGTTATTGCCTTTTCTCGATGGCTCCACTCGGTATACAACAGTTTACTTTTTTACTTTTGTCGTACTAGTTATTTAATATTTTTTTTGCTTATTGTTAAAATAGATTGACTTGGGTATTCTTTTGCATTTTCACTGCCCTCCACATTTTTGCCAATTTCCGGGCAGTCAAATCCGTCCAAATGCGAACGTTGAATAGGACGAGATTTTTAATCATTTTAAAAGAATATTTATTGAGCGGAAAGTTACTCACTGTAGAAGAAACGAATAGGCTTGAACCGGTCATTTTCGGTTTTATACCTTCAGGTAATCATCAGGTTTTTTCTTTACAAATTTAATACATGAAACATCACAATAAGAAATAAAATTTATAAAAAAATATATTTCTTAAGTTGAATTCAATTGATTTTTTATAGTCACTAAAAACTACTCGAAAAATAGTTCCAAATTATGCCTCAACATATTTAAATAATTGACCATTCAATTTTAATTAATTTTGTTTTCCTTTTTTAGAAAAAGATGTTTGCACATACGAAATCCAGCTTGGAGAATCCCTAAAAGACATAGCTGTTAATATACCGAAATTCGACGAAATAATTTCCAAGTCTTCCCATTGCAAATTCTCTATCATTCCGAATGATCCCGATCGGATATTGCACGTCATTTTACGGGAAGATTGTGTACCTGAAGAAGTGCTGGAAGCATATGCCGAAGCCTTTTTCTACGCTTCAAAAACTAGCGGCAAAGTAAATTTAAATTATATAATTTTCAAAATTTCATTACATAATTACTTTTTTAAAATTATTTAAAGAAAATGTCGGCTGCCAGTGAAATGAACTGGAGTAAACTTCGAAATGGCCTCTTAAGCCTAGGTAGATAAAATTATTTAAATTCAATAAAATTATTTCAATTCAATTTTTATTTTATTTTTTAAACTACGACTTAAATATTTTAGGATGGAACTTGAACGTCTGCGCGTTGTTAACACCGGGTGAATGGAGAGCTTCGTGGTGATGTGATGAAAGTCATAATTCCTAAGCCATGATCATGCAAATTTTATTACATAAATACATTACATAATAATGGATGTTGTTGATACGGGTCAATTTCTCTTGTTTTTCGTATTTACAATCTGATTTTAAAATATTCACTGATGATAAACAGCGTTAAATCTATATTTTCGTAGCAATCAAATCTATCATGACATTATAACATTAAAAAATTGTAATAAATTTTTGTTTATTGTAGTAAATTCAGTTGATAGAGGACACGGGATTTATCCTGATTAGAAGGATCCGTCTGCTGGATCAGCCAAAAAAAAGAAGAGCTTCATTGATCAAGCACATTTTAAACCTGGTTTTAAAAAAAATGTGAGACGCATTGGCTACTGTTTCCTGATCGTCGTTTTTTCCTCTAATACAGTAGTGCAGTGAGGAGAGATCTGAAGGTGTCCTGACCACCTTTGTCATCATCCTTTGCACAGGAGTCACATCACTTGTAATGTCTCCTTCCAACGTTGCGCACATTCATAATTGCAGGTGCTCTTGCTGCCTTACTATTGTTGAGTTATGCTTCCACATTTATACCCCATCAGAACAGATCAAAAGCAAAAAAAAAAAAATGCTTCATAGTTCAAGCGCATTTTAAACCTGGTTTAAAAAAAATGTGAGGCGCATGGGCTACTGTTTCCTAATCGTCGGTGTTATTTCTCTAATACAGCAGTGCAGTGAGGAGAGATCTGAAGGTGTCCTGACCACCTTTGTCATCATCCTTTGCACAGGAGTCCATCACTTGTAATGTCTCCTCCCATCGTCACGTTACGCACATTCACAAAAGTGTGTTTTAGGTATCGATTGATCTTCTATATATAAACTATAGTTTACAAAGTTGAATAGCAAAGGCTATTTCAAAAAAAGTATAATTAAATAATCCCGTTCCCAGAATGTTCACAATTGGAAATTTTAATTATTTATAAACAAACGCATTCTGGAGAGATTTTCAACCATCCTCTCTATACTCCTAATAAAGAAAGTTTATGCGATCGCTCTCACAGATATGTAATACAAATCCGCTTAAATTGAGAAATAAAAAAGCTCCTCAACTGTAGAACTGCGTGATAAACGCGCATATATTCGGTCCAAGAAGATTATTACATCCGTTTGGGAGGAGAGTTTTACCAGAGAATGCACTTATTATTACGATTCATGGGGCTCCCAACCGGGCAGTTGAATTCACGAACGAAATCGTCGTTGTTTGAAAGTGGGCCGAGGACTCGGAAGTTACCCGGACTGTGAGGGTTCGTCTTGATCTGATACTCGAGATTTTCGGGTGTTTGGGTGCCGCACCAGTTGTTAGCGTAACCAAGGAAGAAAAGCTGCTCAGGAGTGAAAGCCTCTAAGCCGGGCAACTTAGGCTCTGCACCATGGGCCGCCACGTAGAGTTTGTAAGCACGGAAGGCTTCACGCACCCCACCGTTATCCGCAATGTTCTCACCTTGAGTGGTCACTCCATTCACCTAAAAAGAAAGCGTCAAAAATTAGGAAACATTTGAAGTTATAATTAAACTGAATGAAATAAATTATACTGACGTGGGATCCGCTGGGAACAGTGAAATTGTTGTATTGGTCAATGAAACATTGAGATCGAACCAAATAATTAGACAGAGTGGCATTCGTCCACCAATCAACAGTGTTTCCGAACTTATCGCTTTGTCGTCCTATTGAGACAAGAAATGTAAGATTTTGTTGCATTTAATATTTTTTTTTAAAATACAGTTTAGATTTTAGGGTATTTTTCTTTATATGTACCTTGATCATCGAAGCCGTGGGTAATTTCATGACCGATAACAGCACCAATACCACCATAATTCAAAGCCCTATTCAAAAAATCAAATGAATAGGGCGTTTTCCGATATATCTTAAAAGTAAAAGTCAGTGTTATCTAATATACTCACGACAATCGACCGTGTCCAAAGAAAGGAATTTGGAGAATGCCGGCAGGAAATGCTAGTTTGCGAAAAATGTAATTCGACAAGTTCCATAAAACTCATCAATAATGAAATTTAAGTTAAAACTTACTGATTGAATTCAATTGGGGTTCGTACATAGCATTCACTATGGTCGGAAACATTTCCCAAAAGTGGCGATCAGTTGGTCCCCTCAGATTTTTGAAACTTTGAGCATTTGAGAACGCTTTGGCATTTTTTAAATTACCAAAAGGGTCCATTGGGGAAATCGAAACCTTATAATAGATAGTCATAAGCATATTAATTCATTTTAAGTATATAGCTCGTAATTTATTGCTTACTCCACTGTAATAGTTCTCCAATGCAGTTCTATTATTAATCCAATCGGGAAATCCGATATTTTCGACCATAAAATCCGCCTTATCTTTAGCGATGACTTTGGTATCGGAATCCATCCACGTAGCTTCATCGACCAGCGATTTGAACGCTTCTCTCAAATTTTCAATCATCACCATGGTCTATATTATTTTGTGATAAAATAAACCTTTATATTCAAACAATTTAGATTAGATAACAAGATCATTATCACCTCATTTTTGGCTTGATCGCTAAAAGTAGATGCGACATATTTGTAAGTAATAGCGTAGCCCAGTAGACTGTTGGCCGTTTCGGCACAGGTGGTGGACAATGGAGTCGGTTCCGCCGTTCCTTGGATCACTTTGTTGAACTCGAATTCTAAATCCTTCATTTGTTGAGTGGTCTCGCTCCCGATTTGGTTCACGAAATTCCAGTGCACATAATTAGCTGTATAATTTAATATTCATATTTTAAATGTAAACAATTCAAATCTCTAATTAGCATACCAATGGTCCTCAATGGGGTTTTGTCCAACAAGGAAATAAGCTTCTACAAGTTTCATGACAATTTATTTTTCATCTAAGATAGTTTTATGATGATTAATTAATACCTTTAGGTAATCGGTTTCTACGACAACAACCCTTTCGCTATTCGGAATTTTGATAGACGCCCCCAAATAGTAGATTTCGTTCAAGTATGGCAACCAGTTGACCTATTTAAATCAATTATACATTACTTAATGAATCTAGTAAATGAATTTAATTTATTTAATCACCTTTGCGTGAGTCGAAGTGGTGCTGACGCTATCGGTCCACTTTTGAATCTCAGTGAGGGACATTGGGTTGTACATTCGTGTGTTGTTTCTACGATTCTCATCAGATGTCGTAATCTAATTACAAAATACATTTATAGAGCTATTCTTGAACAATGAAATAATGATTCCAATATATTACTTTAGCCAATTCAGATTCAAAATTCCACAAATCTTTAACATCTTGTTCGATTTGGGCATCCGTGGCGTCCGATTTCAACGAGTCCCTAATGGCTTTAGCGGTCCCAGTTATGTAAGCAATGTATGCAGCCATGTCCTGTTTTGCGCTGCTTGGATCTACGAGCTCTTCTCTCGGTAGAAGAAAACCGGCTTGATCAATCTGTTGAGATAATAGAAATTTTAATATTATGATGGTCAAAATCTGTTTAATATTGTCTTCTGTGGTAAAATGAGATATGTTACGTAAATAGTGTTCCGAGAAGTGTTCTTTTGATCAACCCCATTTGAAACGCTGAGGAGAGTACCCGTGTTGTAGAGTCTCGTAGCGGCAGCTGTTGCTTTTTGCCTATAGAAAAACAATTTTGAATATCCAAGCTTTTATTCAATTATTTAGTTACGGTACCAAGAAAATGCCTTTTCATTCCACTGACTCAAAGTCATTGGCCATCCTAAAGCATAATAATAGTTTAATATAGATTTAATTATATAATTAGTCAGTTATAGTTTTGTTATACCTCCAAATGAACCCAGAAAGTCGGTCAAAGGCTTCAGTCCAATATTCTCCAATAGTTCTGTACATGAAATTAAGGAATTGTTTAGAGAAAATTACCTTAACATTTTTCAATAGACCTACTAGTATCCATGCAAGCAGCAAAGTAATCTCGAGCCTGATTCACAGGAATGGGATCCTCGGGGTCCGTTGATGCGCTCAGGATTTCTAATAAAAAATAAGCATTCAGGATATACCATAGTTAATTTTAAATGAATGCCAAATATTACTCGAAATTTCAGAAGAGAGCTGCTGGTCCAAGATATCGAACTGAGTCCATCTCGACTTGCTTTTCGGGATCTTGTGCTTAGCTACCCATCCGCCGCAAGCATACTGGTAAAAATCTTGACAAGGATCCGCCGAAGTGTTCATAGACTCAATCAGCACAGTGGCTATATTTAGCAAGATTTTTTTGTAAATAATTTGTTCAAAAGTCTTTAAAATAAAGAAATGAATTTTACCAGCAGCGACGCATTCGGGAGTGGTACAAACTGGATCATCAGCAAGATTTATAATTTCTGGTTTGCTATCATCTAAAGGATCCTTACTTAATTTCTTTTTTTTTTTTTTTAAACGAGGATAATTTTATAGCTAAATCTTACCTTGACTACTATAAGTATAAGATGATGTATCAATAATCGGAGAATCAATGACGTAAGTGCTGCTGTCGCTCACGAATAAAAGAGGAATCAGCAATAATTGAATCAAATAAAATCCCATTTTTTTGACAAATGGAAAAGAGGTGCTGACTGCTCGTAGACTCTGACCAGAGTGCTGTAAGTGCGCACAAAGACGAGTAGGGTCTTTTATAGCTAGCCAGTCCAAAGGAAATAATAAATCGCAGTTTTGTTATCAAGAAAGAGGATCTAAAATAAGCGGTCAGCAAGGGGTCTAGAATAACATATGACCCCTTTGCTATCGCAGAGTCCGAACAGCTGCGTTGGGAATAATAAAGAGTAGCAGCAAAAACTTTTTCTCTATCAGAGGTTAACACTCTCTCTTTGCGCTACATACCATATCGTTATAATACTTCCATCTGCTGTTTTCGTATTTTTTTCTAAAAAAAAAATACCTCTCAAGGGAGATCCTTCAGCAAAATAGTAGGACAATGAGCATAAAGTATTTAAAGAACCATTTTATGCTTTAATAATGGCATTATATTCGAATTAGGCTGTTTTTTTCTCCACTTTTTTGTCAATAGTTTGTTCAAAAACTTAAATCTCGTTCAGTTCCTTGCTGCCCTTTGCCCTATAGGGATCCTGATCATCGTTAGTTTATGTTCGTGTAGCCTAGCTATTGTTTTGAATGGTGATTCTCTATTGCTTAGTTTGGAATGAAATGAAGAAAAAATATAAACCATTATAAAACTTCTCTTTTTATCTATTGTGTAATACATAGTTATGATAGCATAATGCGATTATATTAAATAATAACAGTTTATAGTGGTGTCAACTTTACGTTGCTGTCAATGATTTCTTCTAAATTCTTCAAAGATCCATCCGATTCTGAAACTATATGATGCATAAAAATGTATAAGAGATTCAGCAGGAATTAATTATTTTAAATTATTATACCACTGTCTGGGATTTCTTCATTTATTTCCCTCTGAAGACGTGCAAATCGAACAAACACATCATCTAGTGTCGTCTGGGTGATTGAATAGTCCACCTGCAAATTTATTATTTAAACAAATTTTAAATACCCTCATTAGGACGATTTTAAATATATTAAGCAAACCATGCTAGAAGTAGATCTGGCAATTTCCATTCTACTAAATATGGCCGATATCGGTAATAGGTTAGGTTTGATGTGCCAAATCAGTTGACGAGGTCTCTGCTCTCGTAATGTGGCTTCCGGAATTGCGGATTGAACACTCCTCAGAACCTCTCCCACCGTTTCAACTTCACATCGAACGTTGATCATGTAACCATCGCCAAATCTAAAGATTTTGAAAGAAGTTCGAAAAGAAGTTCGAAAAATGTTCTTTAAAATAAAAACGCAAACCGATTTTTGAGATGCTGAGCGGATCCTAGACACCGAAGAGTTCCGTTCACCATGATAGCTAAACGAGTGCATAGAACTTGACATTCTTCCATCGAATGAGATGTTAATAAGACGGAGCGTTCATCTTTGACAGCATCGATGATGGCCTGCCACAAAGATCTCCTAGCTCTGGGATCCATTCCACTGGAAGGTTCATCCTAATTTATTTTGGAAAAGTTTATTTCATATGCCCTCTAAAGAAGAGATCATTTTTAAAAACTTTATACCAAGAAGATGACAGAGGGATTGCCAATTAACGCAATGGCTGTTGCAAGTTTCCGCTTATTACCACCTGAGTAAGTTCCAGCATTACGATTCTTGTACGGTAAAAGACTCAACTTTTTCAGGTTATCGTTCACAATCTATTATAATCACAAAGATCATTAATACTTATTAGATTTTTTAAAATTATTTGTCGTATGTCTTACTGATTTTATGTAACGACTGGGTACTCCACGTAGTCTAGCAAACAGTTCCAAGTGCTCCTTTCCAGTTAGAAGTGGTAGAAGAGCATCCTCTTGTGGACAGTATCCTTCAAGTTCAATTTAGGTTAATTTAGAGCGGTTATATTAAAATATTTTGAGTTTAAATTACCAAGATTTTGTTGCGCTTCACTTAAATTTGAAAGGATGCTGTATCCGCCCACAAAAGCATTTCCAGCTGTAACTGTCTCATCTCCAGTCAACATCTATGTAAAAGAGAGATTTTATAGTGTATCAAATCATCTTCCTAAGAAATTGGGATAATATTTACCTTGAAAGTGGTGGATTTTCCCGCGCCGTTGACTCCAAGAAGACCAAAACATTCGCCTTTCCTCAAACCGAAAGATAGGCGATCAGTGGCCGGTTTTTTGTTCCTACCGTAAACCTTTGGAACAAGAAATCGAAGTTATAAAAATTATATTTATACTAATGTAATGAGCTAGTACTTTTGTTAATCCTAAGAGTCTTAATTCGTCCGTGGTATCCTGGCCTTCTTCGACTCGGTTACGTTCCTTAGCAACGTCTTCATCTTCGGCTTCCAGCGGAGCTGCTCCTTGTTGCTAGAAATATTTGTAAAGATTATCATTACCACTTGTAAAAACAGAAATAGTTAAATTAATTTACTTGGTAATATCTCTTTCCGCTCTCAGGGAACACTTGATAATGGAGGAGTAAATTAAAAGTGTAGAAAACAACAGCCTGACTTATAAGAGAGACGTAATAACGACCGAGGTAATCCCAATCGAAAATGTTTTTCGTATAATCCAGTCCTACAAATGAAAATATATTAGCATTATCACAATGTCTTTATTCCACAAAGGAATCTATAAATTACCAATGGTCTGATAATTTTGAGCGATGTAGTAGACTTGCGCCATATCGATCATTCCTCTACCGAGACAGAAATGTGGGAAAATGAGGAAAACTTGATTCAAAACTGCTCCAATTGCATTGAGGCCCTATAATACAAATATTGAAATATATGTATAACTTTCATTATTAATTGAGCTATATTACTGGATCGTCAAAGAGTTGTAGAATGAAAGAAGCGATTGTTGTCACAGTTCCGATGAACAAATTGGCACAAGCGAGTCCGACGAAAGCTGTACTAGGAACGGAGAACAGGAAGCTTGCAGGATACATTAGAGGGATCGCTGAAACCCTGTATTTAATAATCCAATATAGCTATTATAAAACAAGAAATGATGATCGAATGATCGAACCCAAAGAGTAAGAGAAGAAGGATCATTCCTCCGATGCTCCTGGCACCGACATATTCCCATTGACCGAAGGCAACGAAGATCAAAATGAGGATCATGCTAGGAATGGCGTAGTTCAGCTAAAAATTCAAAATTATGATAGGTAAAAATATTTAGAATACGAATTTTAAGATTTACTAAATCCCAGGTATAGGCTGCTGTCCAGAATGTGATGGGTTTCACGCCAGAGACAAACTGCAAATGCTTCGCTTTGGAAGTGCGCTCCTCCACCAAAAAGATGACGAAGGAAGCTGGAACGAAGCTCAAGGCGAAGATGACTGTGATGGCAAAAGCTGCACTCACTCCGACTTGCAATCTGTAATAAAAGTGAAATTAAAAATTTAGAGGAAATGAAATATTTAAAATGAATTTACTCACAAATTCTGGGACTGTTCGTTAGTGAAATCTAAAGGATGATTAATTGCTGTGATTCCGTACTGTTGGGAGTTCGATGTATTCGTTGGCAAAGATGTGCGTAAAATGACGTTGTTTATTGCGTTTAGGTAGGCGGCGGGGGTGGCCCAACCTTTGTTTTCAAACCAAACCTGTACATATAATATTTACATGCTATGAGTTTAATTATTTCGATCATACATGATGCATTAAAATTACTTTAACGTTGCTGTCAAGAGTTCCTATCGAATCATTATGAACCCCGAATTCATAGCCACCAAATCTATTTTAAGTTTTTTAAAAATTCAATTTCTACAGATGTAATTATAACAATATTTAAGAGATCTCACCTTTTTTCTCTGAACATTTCGTAAGTTCTTACGATCCAAACTGAGATGTTATCTTTCGATAGGTCGTAAAACTCATCATTGGACACGGATCCATATTTCCATAACTCGTCTCCTCGACCTACATTCTCCGGGCAAACCGGTTCACCTAATTTACAATCGCACAGGGTATCTTCGTAATCGTTGGGATTAGATTCAGGATTCAATAGACCTAACTGGGCAGTTGAGCAGTTCATTCCCAAACTAAAATACAATTTATTTTTGTTATTTTTTATTTTCTTTTAATGAAATAGATATTACCCAAGAGGATCGTCTGCTAAACACATCACACCCAGTCCAGTACCGTTCAGCATGTCACTGATGTACTGATTAGTGTAGGCTCCTGCAGGATTGCGATTAGCGTAGAAAGTGGTGCTCTCGTTGCCGTACAACCAAGGTGACAGGACCAAAGGAGGTGGTTGCGCATTCAGATCAAGGGTCATCGCAAATAGTTCACCGATAATTAACAGAACGGCAGGTAAAATGATCTAATAAATTAGTAACGTTATTATAGACCATTAGTCGTTTAAAAAATGTATTACCTCGCAGAAGAATCCTTTCAAGTTTCTTTTTGAATTGCAGAATCGCTTGACATATAAAGCTATTATCTGATTAAAAACCAACAACGGCCCCGTGATTTTCTCCTTGGAGAAGAGATCGAAAGACACATCTGAGCTGCTTCTTCCACTTTCAGCTTCCGACGTCGAACTGACATCACCTAATTTTTAATATAAATTAGCAACTAAATCCTTCGACGATAACGTTGTTTCTAAAACTACTTTGAGCAGAATCAGCAGGAGGGGCAGCAATCGCGTCATCTGCTGAAGGATCGTCAGCTACTTTGAGGAAAATCTGTATAGAAAATAGATTTAAATACACTCAACTTTTAATATTGAATCTTCAATATACTTCTTCTAAAGTTGTATCAGAGACACCATAGCTGTCAAGATTCATCTGGGACATGTTCGTTTCGAGTTCTTCAAAGAGCTGGGGGAATTTACTCCGCTGAGGACGTCCATCGGAATCGAATTCAGGAAGGCAAATGACCAAATCCGTTCCAACATCTTGGACGATGAAGTGGTTGGGAATATGTCTACTTAGAATGGTTTTCATCTTTAATTCAACTTCTCTATTAAAAGAACTGATTGTTTCTTCATTTGGATGGCGGGGATCATTCTCGACCATCGTCTCTTCGGAGTTTTCGATTGATTCACTCCCATCTTTCCGTACTAGAGTGAGGTAATAGCCGGATCCTAATTTTCTCTTGAGGAACAAAGTGGTGCCGCAGCATTTCAGTTGACCTTGTGAGATAATTGCTATTCGATCTCCGAGTAAATCGGCTTCGTCCATAAAGTGAGTGGTTAAAATTATGGTTCTCCCTTCTTTGTATTTCAAAAGAATTTCCCAGATGGATCGGCGGGAATAAGGATCCACTCCGGCAGTCGGTTCATCCAAAATCACAGTTCTGATGGAACGAAACATAATTAGTTAAATTTTTGTTTAAATTCAATGACTAATTACTTTGAGTTTCCGATGAAAGCTGCTCCGATGGATAGTTTTCTTTTCATTCCACCGGATAAATATTGAGACATTTCATCTCTTTTATGAGACAGGCCCAAATCAGCGATCATCTTATCGATCTCTTTCTTAGACTCAATTTTTTTTCCTGTTTTCAAACTGGCGTAGAAAATCAAATGCTCCAAAACGGTAAGCCTAGATGAAAGAAATTTTATTTAGCATTCTATTTTACTAGTAAAAGTAAAAATTAAGCGCTTACTGATCAAAGAGAACATTGAACTGTGGACAGAGTCCGAGCTGTTCCCGGATGTCATCCATTTGATAGCGAATATCGAATCCGTTGATAGTCGCTGTTCCAGTTGAGGGAGTATACAGGCCAGTAAGAATAGAGCTGCAAAAAAAAAAATTCTTTATATGATAGATTTTTTTATTTGATTATATGTACTGACATGGTAGTTGTCTTTCCCGCACCATTATGACCCAAAAATGAGGTAATCTGGTTTTGGTAGAAGTCAAGGTTCAGGTTTTTCACAGCTTGCTTTCCATTAGAAAATGTTTTGCCTAAATTGCGGATGCTCACTCCGACAGGTAGATTGCTTGATTCTTCCTCAATTAGATCTGTTAACGATTATAAAGTTGCATAGCTCAATAATAAATAGATATTTAGCGCTTAATACCTGAAGCAATTTGAGGCGTAAAATCTTCATTTGCAAAATGTCGATCCCTTTTACTGGAACACCAAAAAGATGGCTGGAATGGGAAATACCAAGGCTTTGGCACACCATACATCCCTTAATACATTAACATTTTCATTTTCAATTCAAAATATGATGCTATAAACTCTTATAAACCTGGGAATACAGTTTCGATGTATAAAGCTATCAACATGTATATAACCGTATCAGCCAGTTGCATCAGGATACACCCTAAAAGGGAGAATGGATCGCCTTCCAGTGGACTGACAGCAATATTATTCCATTGAGCTCCGATCCCGAGTTCTTCATAACGAATAATGTAAGTGTTGCCCATTCCGAACACGATATTAGCTAATAAACTCTAAAAGACAGAGTATACCAGTACGATTAATATCTGTTAAAGAGATTAGACAAGACTAGTAATGCCATACGGCTACGATGTTGAGCTCGAGGGACAAGGCGGCATCGGTAGAATAGATCAATGCGTAGGGCTGATACGCGATAAAGTAGATAAAGGCTCCACAAGCCGCTGCCAAATTAGCTCTGCTGAACAGTGTTGAAATGAGGAAACTAAAGGTGACGTTTGCTAGGCAGAATGTAAATAGGAACACGAAGAGCACTGTGGGATCCGAGTTCTCCAACACTTTTCCAAACTAAAAATTAAAGTTAATTAGATTCGAGCTAATAATGTCCATATCAAAGGAAATTACATAAAGAATGATGGGGAGGAGAATGCAAACGACAGTCATGATGGCCATACTGTCGATGAACCAGGCAACCCAATGGACAGCGTTTCCAAGACCCATGGTCCTCATGGTCTCCTTCAATCTCTTCTCCTTCTCGTAGACGATAGATTTGACGATCATGGCGCAAGCGAAAACGAACGCCAGGTTCATAAAGAGAGGGAAACTCGGTCCCAACCCGAACAGAAATTGGTCAAAGACGCTACAGGGAAACGGAATCTGTTCCATGTACATCTGGGGTAGATCTAGTCGGTTCGATTGCAGTTCGATGATGGCCCTTTCGATCTTATCCTGTAGGAAGATGAATCCGGAAGAAAAATATTTCAAACTTTCTTTGGGTTCTGTTCGTGGGATGGGTACGTAATTGTAATCTTCGACTCTTGAAGTGTCGTCCACTTTGTACTTATCCATTCTATTAAAATTTAGAACATGTTACCCAATTACCATTTGAAGGGCAGGATAGTAAATTTTTTAATGAATCTAACCTGATTTTGTAGACAACGTGTTCTGGTAGCTGATCTGTTATTGTGCTATTATCATCTTCAAAGACGATCACTGCCCAAAGTTTATCTTCGCTTAGTAGTTTGATCCCGTTTACGACGGCTTCCTCCTCGCTATCGAATCCCAAAAATTTGTCGAACTCGTAGCACTAAAACGCGATGAAATGTTGATAATTAGCGGAAATATTTATTTTATATGTTTAAAAGATAATAACCTACGTCGACAAAGTTGGTTGTAAAATTGGCTACATAATCGATCCCCATGGTCAAATTCTGGATCCTGTCATATTCAACATTCATTTAAAACCAACAAGATTATGTGTGTGACACAAACTTAAATTACCTGTACACTTGAATAAGTGCTTGTTCAAGTCTGTCACAAACACTCCCAATAAGACAGGTTGGACAATTTTTAATCAGAATATTTAGAGAATTTTCTAACACATTCAAAATTTTGGTGATTTGAGGAGACATAACGTTCAACCAGTTATCGGCAGCATCTTGGGCTATTTTAAGATCTTGGAAAGTCTCGTTGACATTTTGAATTACTCTTTCAAAAGCAGGAGTTGATGGAGAATAAACCAGTTTCCCTCTATTTCATCAATTACAATAGTTTTGAAAACTTTTATAGACGATGTTAATATATTAATTAGGTCAATCACCTTATAAAAGGGTAGAAAACGGTGAAAATTGTTCGCAAATATGGACTATCTTGCCACTTGTTGAACAATGCACTGCATTTCTCTGATAGTCCAGAAGCCTCTGGTGATAAGTCAATTAGATTGGGTTCGATGCTCATCTTTTTCCCAGAAGTGTCGATTGATCTGCAAGATAAGATACATATAGTCACTTATTACTAAATCACATATTTAAATATGGAAAATGAAGAATGCCTTGAATGATGAGAAGACTTTGGCATAGAAAAACTCTCTGGGATAATGATAGGCTTGCCACAAAAAGCCCCCAAGACTTGAAGGATTGTCGAGCTATTTGTTTCTTGTTCGTCACTAGCAGGATTAAGCAATATCGCCGTTTTACCGATAGGTGTATCGGCAAGTTGTCTGAAACATAATTAAGTTGTTAACATGAAACATAGCTGTAAAAAAAAACTATTATACTGGAAAATGTTCGAGATGGCATCGATATCGGCAATCTCTTTAAAATTAGCCAACTGATTTCCAATTGCTAACTGACCGCCTTGAGGGCACGGCAAAGCCTTTAACTCCTGAAAATTAATACTTACAATAATTAGCTTTTAGTTCACTGGATCAAATGTTATTTTTAAAAATAAACCTCCATCCCCCATAATGTGGGTTGCTGGAACACTTTTTGATTCATGATCGAAGAATAATTCAAAAGTTTGAATAAAGGATTCCCCTCTTTCATATCGATGTTTTCATATGAAAATCCCTGATTTCCACCACCATCCACCTGTTGAATCATATTATAAAATAGTATGCCGGGTTTTTTTTCATATATTTGTTGTGTAACAATATATACCTCATATTCGTGTGTTGATATGACCTTTTGAAGCTGAGCCAATATACTTGGAATCGAATCAATTTTCAATGTATCAATAAGGATATTTCTTTAATAAGGTCACGTGTACTAAATTAAATGTCATACTTCTCGTATTCTAAGTTTTCTGCGAAAGGGAGAGGAGTGGTCGGTGAATCATGGCAGGTATTAGTTATTGTGCAAAGAAGATTTCTATAAAACGTTGTAGAACCGGCCGAAGGTAAAGCTTTTTCTTCTAGGAAACCTTATGGTAGACAAATCAGCTTTTATCTTTCTGTGTGAATCTATTTGTATTGATTTTACATACAATTTGGTTGGTAGAGTTTTAGGCCTCTGGTGCGCACCAAAGCCAAAATGATAAAAAGCGTCAATGGCCATAATATTTCAACAATTAAACGAAACTGTACGAAGCAAACAGAAAACTATAATTATAATACCATTATAATGAGAGAAGATTTAAATGTTTACCTTCGATCTGGATCGGATCAAAAAGTTTTTCCACATCAACTGACGGAGTTGAAGGAAAAACATGATGATGGCGAATAATTTATCAACACTGCAATCCTTACTTGAATGTTTATCAATTCACAAAAGAACTTTGAAAAAAAAATAATAAAGTATTTCACGACAGCTTATGTTAGAACAATCCGATATCCATCGATTGGAAATCGTGACTTGTATGTTTTTCCTTTCCTTTTTTTCTATTTTCAAGTTTGTTAGTGATATGAGCTATACGAGACCAAAGGGAGCTATTGGCCAATAAGGGACAGGATAGTTCGATAAGGTCTTTAGTACTCATAACTGCACTAGCTGGTGCAAAAGGCCAGCTGTTTTTGTGGTCAGACGGATGATGATGTATCGACATGGTGCAATAACTACAACTCAGTTCCGAGGTTCAAATAGGCAGTATCTTAGTCACACGTCTCTTACTTGTGTACATGTATACTGCTCAGTCTAGGAAAAGAGGGAGAGACACTGATAAAGATTTTTTTGAATGTAAGAATTACGAAGCTGTAGAATTTTCTTCACGAGGGCACGATAGGACATAAGTTTGTTTGAATGGTAGGTACACTTTTTTTATCATTAGAATAATCTAGTGTATCCTGCACTTGTTATCTTATTGAAATGACATATGGTCTTTTCAGATTTTTTTTATCAGTTCAACTTGTTTGAAACAGTGCATATTATTTATGTAAAAAGGAAATGAGTGAACTTTTTCCGCTTCCAAATTTGAATAGTATTTTTTTAATGAGTAAATAATTAAATTAATCTATAACGTTTATGTAATTTATAATGATGTTGATATTATATATTTGAATAAATCATTGTCGACAAAAAAGGTTTTATCCATTTGCGTGTTTTATTGCCGACAATTTAATGTCGCTCGAGGTTACGCATATACCGTAACATTATCGCCGCAATATTAATTTCACTAGGGCAGAGGAATTTTTATGTTGAAGCCGAATGCAATGCTTTTATGAGGATACTTATAACTTTTAAAAGCGGCACAGTATGTAAAAAATAGTTTGAGTGCTCATCAACAAGTAATAGCATTAGATTTTCATTTTCATACACTGATTTCTTTATTCTCCTTCACCGCCCGGCTTGAGGTACAAATTGTCATCTTTTCATCGTCCTATTGTTTAAGGCCGGCACAAAGCGCCAATTACACAAATCATGACGGTCGAGCTGATGTACACGATATGATATATAACCAACATAAAACTACTACCTTAATTCTGAAAAGTATATTCATAAACAACATAAGCCAATTTTGGTAATACTCTGTATAGTGATACAGTATGTTGTATCGATGTTGATTAATAAAATTTGTCTCAAGTTAATCTTATTTGACAGTAAGTGGCTAAGACATATGTTTTCTGATAGGCGGACTCTAATTAAACTATCGTGAGCAGGTACTTTATTTATGCAACAAAATAGCTTAATAGTCCATCGATGATACACATTGTATTTAACACCGCAATAAAGGCTGCAGTTAGAAAATGATTCTACTTCCTCGGCTAGGTAGAGAAGCCAGCAAATATGATACAAGAGTTGAGAGACTGCCGCCTTCGTCGAAGAACTGTTCTGTTTAAGGATCGACAGTCACGAGCCAGAAATTCGTCATAAGCTTATAACTAAATAGATATAGGAAATAACTATTTAAAAAATGATCTACTGCTGTAGCTAAATGGGGCACACATAAGCCCAGCAGTTGTGCTCACCCATGAGCATATATCTGTGGCATGCTTATGGAACAATGGTTAATGCGGTAAAATAAGAGAGAAAGAGAAAGTACGGGTACGGGATACCTTATGTAAATAAAAACAAAATGTGTATTAACAGATGTCGACCGAAGACCGACTGGCTAATAGTAAATTCTATCTGGGTTTATCTTGTACCTACAAGGCTACAAGTAGTGAATAAATAACCATTGAATGGAATAATTGCAGTCTAATATAAAAGATGGTAAACAAAAATTTCAGTCTTACAACTATTTTTATTTAATAGGTGATATACCAATGAAAAGTATTACAGTTAAAAAATAAACTATGCATGCAGAGGTGTCCTATTATTTGTTATTATTTTTTCGACAGTTTCCGCATAAAAAAAGGAATTATGCGATTTAACTTTCCGAGAAAAGTGATGAATCGTGTGATAAGGAACCATACATCGTGAAAATTAACAATTACGAATGCAATTTGACCAGGGCCGGATTATCCACTAGGCACACTAGGCACGTGCCTAGGGCCCCAGACGGATAGGGGCCTCCCCGCGGAGGCCTCTGAAACCCAATTTTTTCAAAATTTTAATCATAAAATTAAGAAAATAAATAAGTTGGTAAATGTCATGAAAGAGTCGTTAAAACTGCTTATATCGAATTGGGTTTTAAAAAATAGGCCTGCGGCCACCAATTATTTTTCCTGTGCGCTAAAACTTTATTTATTTTTTACATGGTGATGAGGCTTCATTCTTAAAAACATGAAATAGTATACACACTTACACAGCATTTGATCTCAGTGGCGTCAGATAGCAATAAATAGTTGTATAAGTAAAGGGTGAACTAGTTAGTTAAATAATTGAGTGACCGTTCAAGCGCAAATTCGTATGTGTATTCATACAGCGCAGAATCTAAAAACAGTACCCGATTGATTCTTCTCGTAAGCTTATAGAGAGAATTAAGAGTAAAAGGGTTTGAAGAAATCGGTATTTTAAAGTCTTCTGAATCAAATAATGGTCTTAAAATGGACGTTTTAAAATTGAATAAAATACAAACTTGAATTATAAAAAAAATTTTAAGGTGGAATTATTGAAAAAATCCAGTTGAAGCACCCAATCGTCTGTTGGCATATCGCACAGTGCTGCCTCGCATATACCACAATGGTTCGATGGTCTTATATCTTATTAAATGGGATGGCTCTGTAACTAGCCGAGTGCCAAACCATGCAGCATGATGCCTAATGCAGTGTGAACTGACTGTGCCTCTTAAAGAAAACTGATTGTAAGACGGTGACTGCATTGTAAGACTTCTTTTAAAGAAAGGTCGATAAAAAATATTCACAATTACCTACTGAATTTTGAAATATTGAGAAAACTAAATTGGTCAAGCAAAAAAAATGTCCAACCTATAACTGATGGACTAATTTTCACGAATATTTCTTATTATTATTTAGCATTTGTGGTATATAACTAGGCGCACTTTAATCAAATAATAAACGTAAAACACCTTTTCTAATGGTTATCTTATAACTGTTATTTTCTATTGCATGGTTTTCAGTTTTTTACTTTGAAAAAAAATACACCATACCATAAATCGTCCTATTGAAATTTATTTTTAAAATCAGTATATTAATAATAAATATTAAGGAATCTTGGTATTTCACACTTATAGAAAATTTTAGTCCATACTTGGATACTTTTAACTTACTGAATAGCTTATATTAAATTTCCGTTTAGAATGATGAACTTATTTAACTCTTTGCTCATACTAATCGCTATGCAAATCAAATGTATTACACTGTATTATATCATACTATGAAACTTTCATCATAATGTTTTATTGGGGTATATTCCTAAGTCGGAAACATAAGATCAATATTTTTCTACTTCGTATCTTATTACGAGACTAAAGATAAGAGATTCGATCCGGTTGACCAAAAAGCGAAAAAACTTATATTTTCCGTAAGATGAGAAACCACAAGGATTAAGGAGTAAGCACAGAGCGCTGATCGGATGATTTTGGTTTGGGTAATGGCTAATGGGTATATACTATTTAGTTATACTTTCGTCGTGTTTGAATAGTGATAATTTTTACGGATGCACTGAACTTGAATCTGCTATAGTAAAAACTATTATTCTACCTGCAGACCGCCTTATGTAAAATGTCATCTCCTTTCGATTGATTTTATTAATTTGATGGATTTTATGGTGAATCATCGGAGTTATTGATCAAATAGCCAAGTAATGAGTTACTTTCACTGTTGTATATGCAGCATACAACTTACGATAATGCAATGGGGGCCCCGAAAGTAGGCTGTGCCTAGGGCCTCCAAATGTCTTAATCCGGCCCTGAATTTGACATAAAGCCCAGCTTTTAGGTAATAAATTTATTATCAGATTAGCATAAAGTAATAATTTAAAAAATTGAAAGACGTGCGATCTTATTATAATGAATTATGCTGGATCGTTCCAAGCAGAAGTAATAAAGCCTTCATTATCAAAACCTTGTAAATTTGTCCGTTTCAAACCTTTATAAAATTATAATAATTTTTTTTTTCAAAGCTAAGTTGTTTTCAAACAATATATACCTTCATCGTCCTCCTGAACTTCCCGTTGAAGCCGTGCAAAGCGTACGAATACGTCATCCAACGTAGTTTGACTTATGGAATAATCCATCTACATGATAAAATAAAAAATCAGGATCGCATCAATAATCAAATTTGTAAATAGAAAAATCAAGAAGTTGACCAGTATTACTTTATCGTTATTCATTCGAATAGTTTCCATCCTTTTAAACAACTCTGAAATGGGCAAAATATTCAGTTTAATGTTCAAGATGAGCTGGCGAGGACGTCGTTCCTGCAGAGCGGCTTCCGGAATGGCGGATTGAACGCTTTGCAAGACCTCTACCGCACTTTCCACTTCACACCGAACGTTGATCATGTAACCCTCTCCAAAACTGCGAGTTAAAAACCACACATTGTAATGTGTTCAACTAGTTAGTTGTTTTAAAATAGCAAACCGATTTTTAAGGTGCTGTGGAGATCCCAAACAACGAAGAGTCCCGTTCACCATAATTGCTAATCGTGTACAAAGAACTTGACATTCTTCCATCGAATGGGATGTTAATAAGACGGAGCGCTCCTCTTTAACTGCATCGATGATGACCTGCCATAAGGATCGCCTTGCTTTGGGATCCATCCCGCTCGATGGTTCATCCTGTAAATATAAAATGTTATCTAGGGCCGCTACTTAATTGTTATTAATAGAATAAGGAAATAGATAATTTACCAAAAAGACGACTGCAGGATCGCCGATTAAAGCGATGGCCGTAGCCAATTTCCGTTTATTTCCACCTGAGTAGGTGCCAGCTTTACGAGCTCCGTAAGGTTGGAGACTTAATTTTTTAAGGCTTTCTTGAACCACCTTAGAAATTAAAATCATATCGATTATCGACATGTTTTAAGCGCTCTAAATTATAATGGCAAACCTTCTTCAAATTTGATTTAGGGATTCCACGCAAACTTGCGAATAGCTCCAAGTGTTCCAGCCCTGTTAAGAGTGGCAAAAGGGCGTCCTCTTGTGGACAATATCCTACATAGATGTTCTTATTTTAGATTCATACACATTTTGATTATCTAGAAACGTTCATAAAGTACCCAAGTTCATTCGTGCCTCTTCCAAATGCGACGTGATGTCATGTCCATCGACAAAAGCTCTACCATCTGTTACACTGACCTCACCCGTCAACATCTAAAAAATGGGCAAGAAAGCTCTTGAGAAGTTAAATTGATATTCGGATTGATTCATTGAATAAAATACCTTAAAAGTAGTCGTTTTCCCTGCTCCGTTAACTCCAAGGAGCCCGAAACATTCAGCTTTCCTTACTCCGAATGATAGTCGATCAGTCGCTGCCTTTCTATGCCTTCCATACACCTTCAAAAGCAACCATTGTTAAAACTTTAAAAGCTTAAATAGTGAATTGCAAATTAAATTACTTTGGTTAGCTGGCAAAGGCGCAGTTTATCTATATTAGATGAGTTGAGGTCGTCTCTCTCGACACGATGTCGTTCACGGGCAACATCTTCGTCCTCCCCTTCTAGTGGCGGCATCGTCGAACCCTTTTTCAGCATTTAAACCGATTTAAACCTCAAATCCAAACACTTATTATCAATAAATTAGTATTATACTTGTTTACAGCACTTTGCCCTTCTAAAAAAGGACGGATAGTGCAGCGCCAAGTTGAAAGTGAAGAAAATAACAGCTTGGATTATTAAACTGGTGAAAAATCGTCCCAAATAGTTCCAATCCCATATGTTTGTCTCATATTCCATTCCTTAATTTTAATTTATGTAGGATTTATTAACTCATTCAAAATATCCAGGTAATAAGCCTACTGTATACCAATAATCTTATAGTTTAAGCCCGTATAATAGACTTGAGACATGTTAATCATTCCTCGACCAAGACAAAAATGAGGGAAAATGAGGAACACTTGGTTGAGAATGTCTCCGACAGCAACCAAAACCTATTACAGTTTTTAAAACAAATATTGAAATTTATTTTTTCGAAAAACTATTCAAAGATCTTTCTATACTGGATCGTCAAAGAGTTGGAGAACGAAAGAAGTGATGGTGGTGACCGTTCCTAAGAAAAGGTTCGCACATGCCAGACAGACGAACGCAGTGCTTGGAACTGTGAATAGGAAACTAGCAGGATACATAAGAGGAATCGATGATAACCTATTGATATTATTAAAATAAAAACTGCTTATAATATGATGTGAAACTTTAAAGAAATGATAATTTAACCCGAAGAGTAGCAACAGTAAGATCATTCCTCCGATGTTTCGGGAGCCGACATATTCCCACTGACCAAATGCGACGAAAATCATTATCACGATGAAACTCGGAATGGCATAATTAATCTGAATGATTCAATGATTTAATTATCATGTCAATTTATTAAAATTATGTATTAATAATAGAAATGTTATTACCAGAGCCCAAGAATAGGAAGCGATCCAGAATGTAATAGGCTTCACACCGGATACGAATTGCAAGTGCTTCACTTTGGAAACGCGCTCTTCTACCAGAAAGAGTACGGAAGAAGCTGGAATGAAGCTCATGGAGAAGATGACTAGAATGGCGAATGAAGCACTTAGGACAGCTTGGTCACTAAAGGTATAAGTAACAATATAACTAATAGATTTCAAAACAATTTCTTCAAATAATAACAAATTACGTATTTTGGGTTTCCTCGTTAGAAAAGTCCAGCGGGTGATTGATAGCTGTGATCCCGTATTGGTCAGAGTGAATCTCGGAATAGGGTAGAGAAGAGCGCAAAACGACATTATTGATGGCATTCAAATAGGAGACAGAGGATGCCCATGCTTTATTATCGTACCAAATCTAATAAATTTTAAAGTAGGTCTAAATGGTAAGTTATGGTTTTAAGATTTTTGTCCAATCATTTTACCTTGATGTTGCTGTCAGATTCGTTAGTAGTATTGTTACTTGGAAGATGCACTCCAAATTCAAATCCACCATACCTATTACGACATTATCAATATTAAATTATTGTAGGATTGACAAACAATGTATTACCTGGAATATTTGAATGTGTCATGGGTTCGAAGAGTCCAGTTGTAGATGTCGTTATCAGAAATCTCATAGAATTCATCAGAAGTTACTGATCCGTATTTCCAAAGCTCCCCATCGCTGAGGTTAGCTGGGCAGGTGGGCAATCCTAATTCACAAGGACATCGAGCATCTTCGAAATCGTGAGGATTGGCATTAGGATTCAGCAATCCCAGTAGAGATTCTGAACAATTCGTTCCAAAACTGTGAAAAACAGTTGTTGAATAATTTGATTTAAATTGATATAAATGTGTAACAAATACTGTAATGGATCATCTGCTAGACACCGAACGCCCATTCCAGTTTCATTCAACATGTTGGTTAAGCAATCCTCGGAGAAGGATCCATTGAGATTTCGATTAGCATAGAAGGATACAACGGAATTTCCATAGAGCCATGGTGTTAGCACTAAGGCCGGTGGAGGAGAACTTTGACCAGAAATAAATAATTCTGCTATAATGATTAAAACAGCTGGAAGAATGATCTGTAAGAAAATAGCGTTATTTAAGAGTTGGGTACATTTAAAAATAAAAATACCTCGCAGAAAAATCCTTTAAAATTTCTTTTGGAATTCCAGTAGCGCTTCTTGTACAACGCCATGATTTGTTGAAGTATCAGAGGTAATCCTTTTAGTTTTCTATCTGGTGAGATTAAATCAGATCTGTCCGATGATTCAGTCTGCTGACTAGCCTGATCCACTCTTTCTATTAATAGTAAATTAATATAATCAATAAATAATAGTGGGTTAATATTTTTTTTTAATTACCAAACGACTGATTATTTACAATGTTAAGATTGCCATTAGGATCAGAGCTACTAGAATCGTCGACAATTTTCAGAAATATCTAAGAAAAATGATGTATAATGTACAGTGTTTGTCTTATAAATGAAACGAAAAATATATTTTTTAATACCTCTTCCAATGTTGTGTTGGATACTCCATAACTATCCAATCCGAAGTGATCCATTTTAGATTCAATCTCTTGAAGGAGCGCCGGAAATTTGCTCCTCTGGTCTAGACCCTCTTGACTAAATTCCGGAAGGCAAACGACAAGATCGGATCCAACATCCTCCACAAATGCGTGATTAGGAATGTGCTGTTCCAGTAAATGGTGAATCGTTTGAGTCGTTCCAATATTTATCGATGAAGATAAAGTCCCATCCAACTATACCAAAATATTTTTAATTTAATTAGTATTATACTTTTATACATCTTTATTTTAATTACTGCTTGATTTAAAGAGATTTTGGAGTCGGTATTATTAGATTGATCTTCTTCGGCAGAGGTATTATATCGATCCTTCCGTACAAGGGTTAAGAAGTATCCACTTCCAAACTTGCGCTTCAAGAACAGAGAAGAACCGCAACATTTCAGTTGGCCTTGTGAGATGATTGCTATTCGATCTCCGAGTAAATCGGCTTCGTCCATAAAGTGAGTGGTTAAAATTATAGTTCTCCCTTCTTTGTATTTCAAAAGAATTTCCCAGATGGATCGGCGGGAATAAGGATCTACTCCTGCAGTCGGTTCATCCAAAATCACAGTTCTGTTGAAGAGCGGACAAAGATAATTTAACTGAATATTTGATTACATTTACAAGCGACTAATTACTTTGAGTTTCCGATGAAAGCTGCTCCGATGGATAGTTTTCTTTTCATTCCACCGGATAAATATCGAGACATTTCATCTCTTTTATGAGATAGGCCCAAATCATCGATCATCTTATCGATCTCTTTTTTAGACTCAATCTTCTTCCCCGTTTTCAAATTAGCGTAGAAAATCAAATGCTCCAAAACAGTAAGCCTGAATTTCAAATTCATTTAATTGATGTTCCCTATTAAAAAGTTTTATTTTGAGCTCTTACTGTTCAAAGAGAACATTGAACTGAGGACAGAGTCCGAGCTGTTGCCGGATGTCGTCCATTTGATAGCGAATATCGAATCCGTTGATGGTTGCAGTTCCAGTTGTTGCAGTATATAGACCAGTTAGAATAGAGCTGCGGATAAAAATAACGAACTATTAAAACAAAAGATCGGAATTTTCGATTTTTACTGACATGGTAGTAGTCTTTCCAGCACCATTATGTCCTAAAAATGAAGTGATTTGGTTCTGATAGAAATTCAAGTTCAAGTTTTTCACAGCTTCTTTCCCATTGGAGAAAGTTTTGCCCAGATTACGGATGCTCACTCCCACAGGCAAGCTCTCCACTTCCTCCTCAATCCATCCTGATAAACCAAATCGAATGAAGCAACAATCGGATTTGAGATTTTATAATTTAATTAAACTAAATATCAAACCTGAGTTTTCTTGTGACCCTTCAATTTCTTGATAGTTTCTTTCCGCAGCTTTTACGAAGAGGAAATACCATGGCTTAGGCACACCATACATACCTGTAGTAAACCTCATAAATATTTATCCCAATATTTTACGGCCTATCAAATTTGGTAATTCAATGACCTGGAAATACTGCTTCGATATACAAGGCAACTAACATGTAAAGAACTGCATCTGCTAGTAGCATAGATATGCAAGCAAGAAGGGAATAGTTGTCCCCTTCGACAGGACTACTAGCAATATTACTCCATTGTGCACCAATCCTGTTCGCCTCAAATTTAGTTATGTATGATGTTCCCAATCCAAATGCAACATTCCCAATCAAACTCTGTTAAAAACATAATATTATAATCCCAATTGTAAAGAGACTATGTACTATATGAATTGAACCAGGAGGATGTTGATGGACCAAGGATGAACTGATCCACCCAAAACCAGAAGATAGTAAGGCTGGAATGAGATGAAATAGATGAAAGCTCCACAGGCTGCTGCCAAATTAGCTCGGCTAAACAACGTTGAAATAAGAAAGCTGAACGTAACGTTGGCCAAACAGAAAGTGAAGAAGAAGACGAAGATGACTGAAGGATCCGAGTACTCGAAAACAGCTCCATACTGTATAAATTGGCCAGCTTAATAACATTATAGAACTATCCAAATTAAATGGAAAGTATAGCTATTTATTTTACGTAAAGTATAAGTGGAAGAATGACGCAAGCGATGGTTAACACCGATATGCTGTCGATGAACCAAGCGACCCAATGAACGATGTTGCCCAGCCCCATGGTTCTCATCGTTTCTTTGAGTCTCTTCTCCTTTTCATGAACGATGGATTTGACAATCATCGCACAGGAGAAGACGAAGGCCAAGTTAAGAAAGAGAGGCAAATTCGATCCGATGTTAAACATGAATCCGTCAAAGTAGACGCAAGGACCGGGGAGCTGCTCAACGTAGAGTTGAGGTAACTCGTCGGAGGTCTTGTTAGACTGAATTTGGATGATGGCTCGATCGATCATATCTTGCAAATAGATGAAGCCTGAGGTGAAATACTTGGTCATTCCATATCTTGGATCGTTCCTAGGTAATGAAGTTTCTACAGCATCTTTCAGAAGTCTTGTATCATCAACAACAAACTTGTCCATTCTATATGTTCGATATATATATATATATTTTTTTAAAGCTGCACAATCAATTAACTCTCATTACCTAATCTTGTATGTTGTATGTTTCGGAAGTTCATCATCGGAATCATTTTTTGCATCGTCAAAGATGATCACAGCCCATAGACGATTTTGGCTCAACAGTTTCATACCGTAATTGACAGCTTCATCTTCGTTAACGAACCCAATAAATTTATCGAAATCGTAACACTAAAAATATTAATTCCATTCAAAATTTATGCAAATAAATAGAGTATATAAAAGAGTGTTTTATACATCGATAAAAGTAGTTATCTTATTGGCCAGCTGATCCATTTCCATCACAGTTGCTTCCATTCTTCATCAATTAAGAATTTATTAGATTATTTCATCTAACATAATCTATACAAATGATTATTTAATACTTGGCTATCTGTTCTGCAACCTGTTTTAATGATTCTAACAGGTTTCTGCAGTAAGCAAATATTTGTGGGCAGTTTTTAGTAACGTTTTGAATAGCGTCATTCACTTCGATGCTAAGACGGTGTAACTCTGACGTAATTTGGGGAGATTTGGTATTCAACCACACGTCTGACATGTTTTGAACTTGTTTCAAATCTTGAAAAGTTTCGTTAACGATTTGAATCACATTATTGAAACCAGCTGTAGTATTTGGGGAATAAATCAACTTTCCTCTATTAAAATATTATTTAGTAATTTAATCAAATACAAATAACATGGTAATATAATTAACCTAATAAATGGGTAAGCCATTTTAAAAAGAAACCGTTCATTGGTTGAATTACTGTTCTGCCATTGAGAAAAGATTTGGGAACAATTTTCTGAAATTTCAGATTCCTTTGATGAAAAGTCGATTCGATCATTTTTATTGGAGCTCAATTCTTGGATGTAATCCATCCTTATTAATATTAAAACAATTAAAGAAATCGATTAAAAAACGAACAGTTAGTTCTTACATTCGTTGATTTATTCTGCTTTTTGATTTGAAAGAATATGGAGTCATTCTTGGTGCACCTTTATAGTGGGCATTGCAAATCAACGACTGAGGACTACGTTCACTCTTATTATTGGAACTGAGTCGTGATGCAACTTTCCCGACAGTCATATTCTTCAGCATTCTATTACCAAAATTGTCCAAGTTAACGACAATATTCTCAACAAAAATGTCTATTAAGTTTGGCAACCTGGTGGTTTTCGAGAGAGATTCTATGGCTTGAAAGTGATCACTTCTTAGAAAGATATTATCTTCAAATGATAGCATACTATTATTTCCTAATTTTAGAAATTGCTGTAGAAATAATGAGAAATATTGTATAAACTAAAAGATAATCTGCGCCAAAATTATTTATAGACCAAAAAGGCTTTACCTCACTACTTTTAAAATTTAAGTAAGGATCGTTTTTATTTCGAATATTAGTGAGATCGTTCATCAACCTATATGATATCAAATGAATAAGACAAATCATTGCTATTTAATTATTTAAAATACAAGGTAAGTATTCGAAAGTACTGATCATATCCAAGAATGTCATTGGAGTAATCTGGTACTGGCTGAGGCGTGTCAAAGCACCAGTTATAGGCTGTGCAAATAAAGCTCTGATAGAACCTTATCGAGCCGGCGGAGGGTAAAGCTTTTTCGTACGTAAAACCTATTATTAGAATCATGTGACTTAGATACGTTTCTATATATGATATTGACTAGTCATTCTTACATTCTTTCTGGTAATCTTTAAAGACTCTGGTTCTAACCAAGGCTAGAATGATGAAAAGGGTTAATGGCCAGATAATTTCTGTCAAGAGTCGAACCTGTATTTAAAAAAAAAATTAAAATTAATGTTCTTAAAAAGCAGCTAATATGATAGAATTTTACAGAATAATCTTATATCAAGGACAACTGGGAATGCCCAAAACATAATAAATTAAAGTAGCTGTACATAAATAATGGTAATAATAGAGCCCGCTGACGAGCGATAAGAGACATCAATAAATATTCATTAAGTTGATTGATGAGATTATTTTTAAAATATTTAAAGATTTATTTAATTTTGAAAAAGAGAATAAGATAATGAATAGGGTTTCCAAAGCGCGTAACATAAGCAAATGAATATGAGTGCACTTCGCTGATGATTATCTACTTAAGAAACAAGCTTAAAATATTAATAAGTCGAATTAAAACTCACTTTCGATCTGGATCTGATGAGAAAATTCTTCCACAACAATTGCCTCAACTGGTGAATAAACATCTTCGTGGTAATAAAGAAGTCTACAAATTATTATTTGAGATGATAACTTGAGAAAATTAAACTGAATGAAAAATTTAAGAATGAACTGATGAATCCGGAAAACACTGTTTTTCTGCACTAGAAGCATATAAATTGCCTTCTAGACATCATGCTTTGCTTTAGCAATGTGTGGTTAGGCCTGTGTAGTACTTTTCTCGGCGAGACAGGCTCATGAACGACAAACTATACTAACATATGGTCAAAGATAAAAGAGATATATATTTTTATTGAAGGTTACTGCTGCGCTTATGATTAATTAATATTCTACTGATTAGATATGGGAGTGCCCTTTCTTAACGGGTTGGTGATGCAATCCAAAGTGAAACTAGCAGTACAATTTTAATGACCACTCAAAAATAAATTAGCCTACCTCAAAATATGCCTTTTAGCACAATCAAAAACTGGCGTCATCTCATTTTTCTTGGTATTATTACAGTAATTTTACGATGTAATTATTTCGACAGCTTAGCTTAAGTAATCCTATCTCAATATCCTAAAGCACGTCATTTAAAAAAATAATTTAACCATCGTATGCAGCATTTATACTTAATTGATTCTTGCTCAACTCTAAGTTAGATATGAAATTCGAGAGGAACTAAAATAAAATCGTAAGATAAGTTATTTCTTTGGATTTTGTCAAACATATATTCACATATTGTTCAGGTCCATAGACGATAGACCCTCTGATAGACCTTTAATCGGACATTTGAACTCAAGTAGTAGTGCTGTAGTACTTTCAGCACTACAGAAAGCTACACGTGCGCCGCCGTTATCTGCTTTATTCTACCTTGGGTGACTGCTCAATGTTCCGTTTTCCTATTTTTTAAATAATATGAGATAAGCAGCAAATGAGAGGATTATCGGGTTCTCGTTATATCGGGCATTGCGACGATAAAACAGAGTTTCGACGGTTTTTCGACACAATTTCCTTGACGACTGTATGAAGGCCTACAAAAACGACATCATTTCTAATTTTCGACAAATAAAAAATAAAAGTCTTCGCCAAAAGTTAATTAAAACCGAGTTAAAACGAGTTAATGAAAACAAATAAGCCCATAAAGCCAATGTTGGCTTTCTGTTAATCTCGGGTTTTCGAGGATGTATTGGAAGAATCATAGTTGAAAGGTGATGGTTTGAAATAGGCTGGCAATTCAATTAAATTCAATAAATAAACAGCATTCGTTAACGGGAAAGGTTTCGCGAATGTAACCTTTGCGAAATGTTTCACGAATCTTAACTATTTCGATTGAATAGTTTCAGGGTTCCACGAAGTCCAAAAAAACAAACATTCATCAACCAAATAACCTTTACGTGATAAACTAACAATTACTTACCGATCATTCCAATGCACAATGATTAATGCACGAATATTAATTTTTTTTTATGAAATGGGAACGAAAACAAAAATAAAAAAGTGTTTTGGGAGTTAACGTAGTCTATTGAATCGTTCCTGTGTAGCTTAAGCACAGGTGCAATATCAAAACTACAGATGTGCAGCGCGCCGGGGAACAGTTTTGACTAATCGTTTCTAGTCTTCGTGGTCTATATAGATACTTTCAAAATCGCAAGCCAAAAACTATTATGTATTAGTCTAAGCGCCCAAAAACTGAGGAGAAAAATATGTTTACCTAATATAGGGCCAGCCACCGAGTTTGTCGTAAACAAACGTGTCGATTTAAGGAACGGATTTTACATTCGCAAGTAAGAACCCCCGAGGTCTTCTGGCTACTACTCAAAAGGTCTGTACCGACCTTTGAAAAAGTCGAAGAGTCGAGTCGACGTTTCTGACTTCGAATTTGGGCCTAAAGTCGATCCGAAAGTTGGAACTTAGTTTGACTTTTTTTCGTTTTTTACCGTTAAAAACCTGATTTTTAAAAATAAAATATTTCATGAAAACGCTTACTTTAAGGTACACAAGAAAGTCAACTTTAAAAGGACTACCAATTCTATATTTTAAGGCAAATATCCTTAAGAGAAGTTCTTAATTGTTCTCATTTGCCAATTTTGGAGGTAGGTTGCAAGGTGGTATAACGAAATAGGCAGGGTACCGTCGACTTGAACCGACTCTCCGACTTAAAAATAAAGAGTCGAAAAAGTCGGCTAAGTCAAACCAAAAGTCGCGACTTCGACTTGAACGGTACACCGTACACGCTTCTAAATTTTGCAAGGCCCGCCCCAGGAGTCCTTAAACCGTGCGAATAAAAGTGGGAGCGTCTTAATTGATTAGCACACTATAACGGCTATGGTAATTTTGATTTTAGAACCATTAAAATGCAAATATAAATGATGAGCAGAACATTCCCTATCGATTATCGCTTTTTTTGTTTTAGGGAATTCCCCATTGAATAAAATATAATTCAATCTCGCAGGGGGAAATAGTTTTAAACATATAAAATTCATCTGCCGAATGTTTCGCTAATGCAGAAGTTTTCATTCGCGGAATCTTCCTCTAAAGAATGTTGTCCAAAAATAAATTAAAATTATACAGAAATCGATTTGCGGAATGTTTCACTAATGGAATATTTTGGATTCATGAAGTCTTTCGCTAATGGAAAATCTGATCTGACATACGGATTTGGTTGGCCAAACATTTCGCTAACGGAATTAATTACATTCTCTAAATATTTTCTGAAACGAATGCTGTCAAAAATGAATGTATATCATAGGGATTTGATCTGTGAAAGCTTTCTTCAACGGAGTGGGTTTTATTAGCGATAGCTTTCACAATTCAGTCATTTCAATCACGGGAGATTTGGCTAATGGAAACCATTCCCTTCGCGAAAGAATCTGCGAATGCAATTTGGTTAGCGAAAGCTTTCGCAATTTCAATTCGATTAGCGAAACCCTTCGCTAACTTTAATACGGTATGTTCTTTTGTCCTTAATAAAACTTTTCTTTATCTCCATGACTTTGACCCTAATTATGCCCAATTAATTACGGTTGAAGGAAATTATGGAATATGGATTGATTGAACAAAAATGCAAAGCTCATCATTTACTTTACAGGTTTGAAAATATTGGCAAACATAAGACTTGGAACCAAAGACAATGTGAAAGGAAAGTTTCTGTTTTGTTCTTTGAAAAGTACTACTTATTCTATAATCACACATTTATAAGCATTTTGGGAGGAGAACGAAATGTTTATTACCAAAAAAAGGGTCACTTTATGGCCGACTGAAGAAGACTTTGGCTAATGCATGGAAGACGACGAAGGCTACTCTTCTCCGTCCATTCGATGAATATTCATATAGAGTGCTGATGCCAAAAATACCATCGATCTTAATATTATCAAAGTACTCAGGAGTTCCCTTAGGAGCTTAGAACCCTTTCGTAATAAAATACAGTAAGATGGAACCGACTTGAAAGTTCATATATAAGGATCTTTTGGAGTGCTATTATAGCAGGTTCTAATCCATAGAATTCGAAATTTTATAAATAATTAAACAAGATCCGCTCCTCGTATCGACCGGATGGGACGGATTTTTTTTTTTTTTACGATGACGAGTTGGAAATTTGAAAAAAAAAACTAACTTAAATAATCAAGATAGAAAAAAATAGGATAGGAAATTAAGAGACCATAAGAAAAATGACAACAAATTACTGACTGTTTGTGTTGTATACCTGCAGCTTACAATTGCCTTTGTAGTGTATAGGTATGTGTCTACCATTGTAAACTATATTGCAATGTAAATAAGAACTATTATAATTAGAAGAGGATTAACAGTTTAACACTCTGGCAGTATTGTATTACATTATATACCTAATGTTAGCATATCATTATGAGAGTAATAGAGTATGTATACTGCTAGCGATGACCAGCAAACATGCCCAGCAAAGATGTAGTTCACATGATCAACTTAATCAACCAACATGCATTGAGCTTCTAAAATAAAAGAAGGGCTTTATCTTGTAGGCCTATTAAAAATAATTTAATGTATAATAATTTTTTTAATGACATGTGGTAATCAAGAGTAAATAAACTTACGAGTGAAAACAACTAGTACACACTGCACATATAAAAGATGTGCCAAGAGAAAAAGTGTTTGAACATGATGAGATTCTGATTCTTTCCCTAAAAAATGTGTATGTGACACTCAAAATAAACTAAACGATTGCCACTGTTAACAATACTGGTTTCTAAAACAAAATCACTAAAATAAAAAAAAGAGACTACGGAGAAAAACAATAACAAAGATGCCATCTGTCAATAGTTTTATCGTCTGCTGTGCTACACGTAAAATACGTATGTTCCGTATAATACGTATGTTCCGTATAATACGTATGTTCCGTATAATACGTATGTTCCGTATAATGCGTATGTTCCGTATAATACGTATGTTCCGTATAATACGTATGTTCCGTATAATACGACCAATCAGAAGCGAGGAAAGGGGAGCGAAATAAAGGTTTTGAGACCCACTCCAGAAGGGGGGAGGGGGGGGGGGGGGGAAAGAGGGGGAATAAGACGATGAAGAACCTCCGGTATCGAATAAATTCGATCCCATCCGGGATAAAAATTTAAAATATTACATTATCACATCATCTATAGTATACGTTGGGAGAAATGACCGAGAAAGTCTTATTCGGCGTTAAATTGCATATGCTATGACCCGCTTATTGTTCCTCATAGGGAGCCTAATATTAATGTTAATTGAACTACGGGGAGGTGACCACCGGCCGAGTAACCACAGCGATGAAAAATCTTATGTAGCTTATAAAATGCATTCCAGCATCATCATATCCTTTAACTTACATTAAATTACTATATCTTCCTGATCTTACATTCTAGAGTTCACAAATAAATATGTATATGATTTAATTAGAGTTAAGGTTATTTATATAGCCTAAGAATAGTAGAAATGCTCATAAGACACTGAGACTTTATCTTGAAAAACAAAATATCAAATCATGTATGTTTGAAATAAATTTCGTTATTTGAGGATCGTCTTATAATCTATACGCCCTTCATGAATATAAAGAATAGATTACGTCGACCACGTTATTTACATATGTAAAAGGTACTTGGTAGTTGGTACAGCTTACAAGTATGGGTTTCTCACGCGAAACTTATATTAATGAGGCAATATTTTTTTTAAATTGTAAATATTATGATCATACTCAAGATCGTGCGATGATGATGAAAATACAAACTTACACAATAAAGTAGATAATAATAATTTTCAATCAAATGCAGGGACTTTTTCTTTAAAAATTATAGTTTTGGAACTTTAAAATTGATTGCCATTTTCTTTTTAAAATAATTTTTCTTCTACACCATATGGAGTGAGAAGGCGCTGTTCGAGTTTTTCGAGTTTGGACTTCGGAGTGAAAACGTGATTTTGTCTCACGTGAAAATAACATAATTACGCACTATAAGATCATCAACCTTTCTGTTTATTTCCCGATTCAGCGAGTTTACTGCCCTTTCAGTGTTTTTTTTTTTTTCAAAAGGAATAATATAGAAAAACAGGTATATTTGTATTTTCGTTAATGAGAATTCAATACCAAACCCTTAATGAATAACACATGAATAAAATGAGCCACGTTATCAACATAAAAATATCACATTGTATACGAGTTCATCACGCAGCTTCATTTATGAGGTGGTTAAAAAAAAATTGCCGAAAATTTTGCGATTATTAAACTTAAGTTGGTTCTCCTATTCTAGTTATTGATTTATATACGATAATTATGTTGTCCCTGCGCGCGAAAAATCCCCTTAATCATATGGTGACGTCAACCTACAACTTGTTGAGTTCCTGGTTCATCGGTTCAATGTGCGCATGTGTCCTTTCAGTTTCTTTCTTCTTTTTTTAAAGTTGTTTAGAAAAAAACTGGTATATTTCACTATTTTTAATCCCGTTACTGTATTTGAAATCTACCACACCCTTGTTGAATAACAAAAAAGGAAAGAATTTTTGGTCATCAGCCACGTATTTGAAATTTTCAAATGATTAAAACTTGACGATTGTAACTCTTACAATTGGAGAGTTAAGTTATGTAATATACTTGAAATATTGATACACTATTATACTTTTTTGCAAAACTGTAGATGAATGTGCTATATTTATGAAAATAGTTCAAAATCGATATGCTCAATAAGGCCGCATTAATAAATGACCTAAAAAGTCAAAGTAATAATTGTATTGCATACTATATACTAACATAGTCTTAATCAAGTATTCCATCTCGCTATAAGTTTGAATACATTTCTTTTTAAAAATGTTTTTAAAAAACCACATTTCGTTTCGTTCATTTTTGTTAACAAAAAACCCTCGGCTGAACGCTTATCGCGTGTACTGGATAACCCGGTATAATGTACTAGATTTCAGTCACGATTTCCTTGATTTCACCTCTAGATGGCGTTTTTGGAGAGAAAGTGCCGCATTTTTTTTTTTTCAAAACCCAATAGAAAAAAAATCATGACAATAATTAGATTCCCTCAGATCTTGTCCTATTGTTTCTTTATCCCTAAAAAAAGATATTCAGGTTAGATTACAATTACAATAGAATTCATTTTATTTTCTCTTTGTTTGCGAAAATTACTTGGCCTGTAGTAAAAATTAATAACTTGCGGGCCATATAATAAAGCTATTCTTTTTCTATTATTGTTTGATGTTGTAAAGACGACAAAAAGGATTATGTATAGTTCAGGTAATAACACGTGCGATGAGATGCCCTTGCAGAGGCAATAAAACACACATCTGACCATAACGAATTCTCTGATAATGTTGAGTAATAACAATTGGCCTATTCTTTCTCTCTCAGCTTTTCCCTTTTTATTATATTGCCAGCACAAGTCCAGCAGCATCTCTGATGGCATTCCAAACTAGGAGTTCCTTTTTTCTTCGTACGTGGACCCCTAATTTGCATATCACACAGGTGTGTTGGACTAGAAAAACTGAGAGCACCATCATCAGAAAAAAATTGTTTTCTTTTTTAATTGGGGAAGTTTTTTTTTTTGAGAATTCAAATAACGCGCGCTAAGGATGAGCTGACCTATTTATAACCAGCCCGCCTTTCACGTTTAATTGTTTCTAAATAAAAGTTGTTCTGCTGCACACCTTCCGCTTCCCAGAAAATACCTACATATATGGAATTTATATTTAAGCTGGCCCTATTCTGTATAATTTTCCTCCTACTTTTCACACGCGAAAAAAGGCAAAAAGTTATACGACCCACATGAAAACTGCGGGCTATATAATACACTAAACAATGGATATGTGCGATGTCTTTTCAAATCTAATTTGTATAATGATGCAAGATTTATGATTACGCGAGATAGCGAAGAATAAGATAGGTACTTTCATACATGGGCATACTAATATATATTATAATAGCTCAATTGCACGAAAACTATACACAGAAAGAAGAGAACCGCGGCGGCGGCGGCAACCGCCACTCTCGGCACAGGTGAATCCCGTGAGCAGGTGAAAGTACCTATCTTCTTTTAGACGACAAATGGAAAGTTCCCCCAAGGATTTCTGACGAATCGCACATCATTCGAGGCGACGAGTCTCTGCTGTTGTTGTTGTTGCTGTTGAGTATAGTATCTAGTTGATGATATTCCCACGAGTGGACGATGTAGCAGATGTCTTTTGCGTGATAGACACGGACTCACGAACCCCGGACTTTCACGTGTCGTCCCGGCTGACAAACGACACATGTATATCGTACTCGCTCAAAATTCAACAAGAAATTCTTTTTGAATAGTAATAAATATGTAAACAAAATATCTATAAAACTTTTTTGATTTACCAATAAGTATACATCGAGATTCTAATCTTTTATATATAAAGGAATCTTGACATATAATCAACGCCCGATTCACGCCTAGCAGTTATTACATCACGTTTTAAGCCCGTTTAGATGATGACTTCACAATAGTGACAACAAACTTTCGCGCCGGGATATGAAGATTTACGAGTATAATTTTTATTTAAAAAAAAAAGTAGTGAGAAAGTGCTCATCATATTGCTGCTGATAAACAAGTTTTTTGTGATCCTCCTCCGCATCCAGGTTTTTAACGTGCAATATTACAGCATATACTTTCATTTCTATATAGTTAGCAAGTTTGGACAATCACGCGTTAAGTATTTGGTAAAAAATATATGTATGTTTCCACACCGGGTATTGCTCTGTATATTGTTGTGAAGGCAAGCAAGCAAGCATGCTCACCACAATAAGGAGAGAGATTGAAAGTTATCTTAACAATAGCATATCGAAAACGTGGGAAATCTCGGTCGCAAGTTGCTTAGATATCCGTAAACTAACGTCGTGTACCTACACCACTTTCTCAAAAAAACAAAATTATAACAGATGTTGACCAACAAGTTTCGGAAAAAAAAGAAGATTCATGAAAGAAACAAAAGGTTTAAAATATAAAAAAAAAAGGTGAAAGCTGTTTCACGACTTTTGGAGGCTCATCTTCACAGGTATTGATTCTATAGATCGGTCTTTTTGGGGACCTACCCCCTGCTCGTTTCAAAGGGCTTTCTCTCTCACGATTCATTGAGTATGCAACAGGTGAACTCTTATGTTGTTGTTGTTAGAAAACATCTTCTCAAGTGCTGCCCTTGTTTGGCCAATAATATACTGAAGAAATATCCGAGAAAAAAAAAGTTCTTCCAGAGAGTTATTTTGCCATATATAATAATAAATACGAACGTGAAGTATGAGGGGCTCATTTGTTATGTTTCGTTTCTATTTTATTTATGAGGGCCAGTCACGTTGAACAAAGTGCTGCTAGGTGAAATCTTGATGTCAAGTATTCGATTATTTACGATATAGAGGTGGAAGTATAGAAGAAGACGTGCTTAGAATGCTCAGTAAAGTGCTGCTGAACTTAATAACCTTTATCTGGCCTATACAGTTAAATATATGTACAAATGATGGATTAAGACTTGTACATCAACGACCCAATTTTCAAAGATTGCGGTTTCTTTTAGATTTACGTGCGATGTACAACCACAAAAGAAGGAACATGTCGGTCATATAAATAAGATGATGGAGTACGCATGTTAAGAATATCCCGGTTTGCAGTATTACGCCCTGATTACTTTTGTCCAATACCGTTTCTTTCTTTCTTTTAAAGAAGAATCATCTTTAAAACAAACTTGAGAGAGAATCTCTGCTGGATACCTATAATATTGGAAAGCTGAATCGATTGATGGATCCGCGTAACGTAGAGAGAGAATCTCGATAGTCATCGCTCATCCGCCCTTCTCTCTCTTATGGGTATATATGAGAAATCTTACTGATTAGTTATATTTCTAGCAAAAAAAAAAAAAAAAACTTTTACTCCATTACCCACAAAGTCGTAAACATATCACCATCATCAGCTTTCGCTCCTTTCGACACGCCATGCGTACCATCTTCTTCTTCATCAAAGAGTAGGTCATACTTATATATATAACCTTATCGGTGAGAGGATATATTTGCTACTGAATCATAGTGCACGTCTAAAACTATTACACCACCTGTTGGCTGTTGCATCCATCTACATTTTTTTTTACAATGTAGTGACCCACAAAGAATAATACTAAAAGATGGATGGATATTCATTTAGAATTAGTTTCGGTTATTTTGCGTCCCTGTCCGTTTATGCATTGTTTAAGGCACACATAGCTCATGTAACATGTGTCATTTGTTAGCTAGGTATGTGGCACGCAAGAAAAAAAAAGACGTCATTCCATATGTCTTATAACGGATATTGAATTAAGTTAATTCTTGGACACGTCATCGTTAATCCAGCAGATGCTGGTTAGAGAGTGCGAGAGAAAATTTTTGAATTTTCACGTGTTATGTGTTTTACACGTTTATGGTGCAGAACCTTATTATTATGAGTAGATTTTTCCGCCGAAGAAAATTAGAGATAACCTAAAAAAAAAAGTAAGAACGTTGACGATGTGACGGAACTGAACGCGGGAATGAGTTCACATGCTTAACCCACATCATGCAGCGTCGTGATTCTCTTTCCCGCTCATTTGATTGTCCCAAATATTAGATGAATATCGTTTCTTTTTATTTCTACATAAAACAATAGGGACGTATCTTAACTATCCATCAGAACGTGATTAATCCTTCTAAATTCCAGAAGGTGTAATCCGGGTTTCCACCTGTGTCATGAAACTCTCTTTTTTTTTTAAATATAAATTTTAGAGATTTTCATGACGACAACTTTCTTCAGCTCGTTCATCTTTTTAATATTAATAGCGCTCCAGCTGTAATATTTCATTTGGCCGAGTGAAAATCCTCGCACGCCATTAAACTGTAGACAAACAGTAGAGTCTAATTAGCGACCGTTGCCGGTTGGGATTTACACTTCCTCAAAAAACGGTTCAACTTATCATAATTACAAAGAAAGGAAAAAAAAAGAGAAATCTTTGATGATGATTAGGTCGAAAGTTTCATCCTTTTAACCACAATAAAACTATTATATTACAGAAAGCTTTTTTTGATGATGAAGGGCACTTTTTAGCGTGATATTATTTATGATGCATCAGTTTTGCATTTCTGATTTCCTGTTTTGCGTGTGGGCGCCTTTTTTTCTATAGAAGGACGACGGTAGAAGAGCCGGTAGTAAAGTAGTCACGTTGTTGAGCTCATCAACTATATCTATTTGCATACACAACAAATCCCAAGGTTTTTCTTTCGTGTATTGCACGTCCTCAATTTTCCTTCGTAAGTCGCGGTCACGATGAAGCTTATATGACCGCCATTTTTCATTCCAATTGAAAATATGGCGATTCGTTCCAAATCTGTTATCCTTGAGAAAGACAGCAAAGTAAAGGTTTGTATTTTAAGTGATTATCAATTTATATTTTTGTTTTGTTTCTCATATAAATGAAAGTTGGCAATAAATTACTTTTTAATCGCTACCGGATTTGATAAAAATTCTCAGTGCGGTCAAGTCACGCCGAAAAAAAAAACTTTCCCGACATTAAGATGAATGTTTATCCAATAATACGTGACATTTACGTCAAGAAATCAGCGTGACTAGCAATGCTCGAGCTCCTGTTTTTTCACGAGAATCATCATTGAGAGAGGGACTCACGTTTGCATAACCTTGGGCCATCGGGAGCTATATTTAAAAGAAATATATATAAATGTGTTGACTCATTAAAGTAACATGAGAACTTAGCAGCAGCCCGAGATAAAGAATCTTTTCTTCAGCCGTTTTTTCCTCCCCTTTTGTTTCACGGCCGTTGGGGGTATTACTCACGCGCGTCTACACGTTTGTATAAGCTCTCGTCGGGAGGCGTAACCCTAAAAAGCACTGAGCACGATGGGGGCTATCATAATTCAGAATCTTAATTGCTTCTTCATGACCCTTATAAATATTAGGACTTGAAAACCTTGGTGAAATGTAAAACTTGTTATTCTTCTTTAACTAGCAGCGCAGCAGAGACAGGAAACGAGTGAAAGAGAAAATCAGAGGCCGCAATAATAACAAAAAACCACTAAATACAGCACGTAGTATAGAGCTTAAGACGGATATCGTTCAAACTTTCCATATTGAAAATGATAAGAGAAGCTCCAGTAGTTGGAGAAAACGCTTTCCCTTCTTTTTTTTTTACAGCCCCCTTCGTGTTGTTGTCTAAACTAAACAAAAAATCAAATTGGGAAAAAAAGTAGACTGCTATAAAACAAGGAAACTTCTTCTTTTTTGATAAATGATGCATAACAAGATTCCCCCGAGGTCATTCTAAACTGTAGATGTGATTGTTATCATAAGAGGAAGAAGGATCTGCTTTTTTTTTTGAACGACCTCCATACATCAAATTGGCACCAAAAAATATTTAGTGTTCTCTCTATGTTTGGAAAATTCTCGTGAATCCTGCAACCTTGTTGTTCAAGTTTAATGGCTGTAAAGGGTGGTATCAAAAAGGGTGTTGACGTCTATTTCTTCTTTTCTGAAAATATATTATGAAAAAAAGAAGAGATGAACGTCTTGGCTCATGATCAAATTTTGTTTCTTTTCATTCCAGCACACAAGAAGAACGCGAAGAAGTAACAGGAGAAATCGAGGTAGGTGCTTGCTGCGTTGCCGCTCCTCCCACCGCCACCACCTGTGAGATTGGAAGAGGGACGCACCTTCTTCTTCTTCTCTTCTTCTTCTTCAGTCTGTTCCTTTTAGGCCATCACGAAAGTCGTGCGTACAGTGCGCTCCTAAAATAAAAAAAAATACTTTAAAAGGAAGTTCTTGTTGAATAATAAACCTCAATCGCCACTCGGATTATTGATACCTATTTCCACGGTGAGTTCATTTCCACTTCAGCCGTTCAGGTCACTAGGTCGTTTGCAAATGTATTTGTCAACAAGCTACTTGTATATAACGGAACAGATGCATCAATGCCCTCAAAATGGGTCAAAAAGTCAATGGAATAACAGATCATTCCTTTTTCTCTCTCTTTCTAATTATAATCGTAGAAATGAAATCGATTATTGTTTTTCTATATATATATTTTTATAGAAAGTTGATGGGGTTCGTGCTAAAAGATTCCCGGGGCAAATGACCCGCGAGAGAGTGGCCGACGCCCTTTTCTCTTTTTCTGATAAAGAAGTGGACGCGTTCAAATTAGTTTGTTATCTGAGTGAAAGGCAGCAGCAGCAGCAACAGCTCTAGTGTTATGATGAGTGTTGCTCCCGGAGAAAATATCTTTAAAAAGCTTTCACTGTATGAACGCGTTCAGTAAAAAAGTAGTCCATACGTGATCCTCCAAAAAACACCGCATCGGGTTAACCTCATTTCTTCTTCTTATTTTTTTTCTCATCAAAAGCAGCAGGGTCAGCCAGCATGGAGTAAAGAAAGAGATACTCTTTTTTTTTTCTTTTTCAAAGTGATGCTTTGCATGATGATGCTGTAAGAAAAATGGCTCAGCATCTTATCATCATAGCCGCTGGGCTCTTCTTCTACACCATCAGCGCGGTCGTGACCATCCGTCCACCACCAGGTATGAGTTCATCCTATCATGTTATTCAACTCTTATTTCTATATAAGGATATACGTCACATATATAGAATCACCGGATGTGTCTATTGTAAATAATAAAAGAAGAAAAACTTTCTTATCTTTATCGGGAATTCGATATATCTTAATATTACCTTGACCAACAGGGTTCCATACTTTTTGTATAAAAACCACTGAATGGTTTTTTATCTATAAAAAACCTTGAAGCCTTGAGGGTTGGAGAAGAAATCTCATTTGCAATGCAAATCCGCTGCACCCACCATACGGACATCCTTTTTTTAATTTTTTAAAAAATCCCGAAGGACGTTTAAGGGATCTTTTTTGATGATGATTAGGGCCATCCTTGAAGTTTATACAGGCGGAACGTGTAGTAGTCTCTTTTTTTTTACGATGTCCCGCCGTGAAAATATTCCGCGCTTGCTCACGCCGGTTGGGTTCTACTTTAATCGTTTGGTAAAAAACAGTCGTAAAAAACATATTTTTTTTTTTAGGTTTTCGGAACAAAGTGACCTATTTAACAAAGAAAAGAAAGAAAAAAAAAGTGGTCATTGAACGTTTTTTTTAATGGCAGGAAACCATCTTGCGGGATGCCGCTTTCGCTAATGAAAGCTCACGGCGAAAACTATTATTATTGTAATAGCTTAAACAAATATAAAGTTTACTTCTAAATTAGCATACTGCGTAATAATCAGAGTGTTGAAAAAAAAAGTCCTCAATGTTCAACAGACCGATAGTCCGTGATGATGTGGTCAATCGATCAAAAAGTCCCGCGGGAGAAAGGAAGTGCTTCGCATGATAATTGCAGAAGCAAAGGGAAAGTTTTGTTATTTTTAAAATTGACAACCTTGGATTGATTGATATTAAGTAGATCGTGAGAGAGAGAGCATCTTCACGCGGGATTGAGCTGTTTGTCTTCGGGAAAGTTTTTTTTTTCTTTGGTGACAAATGCATCATGATGTCCTTCACCCACTAAAGAAAAGATTTCACTTTATCTCTACGAAGAAGAAGAAGTATTATATAATAATAAATTCTTATTCTTTTTTCCCATATTTATCAAATAATAACCGGTTCAGTGTATAACAATGGGAATATTTGAATATAATGGTCATCCATGGAAACCGGTTAAAGTTTTTTCGAACAATACCGATTTAGAATGAGGGAGTTTCGTGAGCGTTTGTTCGTTCGTGAGTTGCGGCGCTCGAGGGCATCCACCTAATGTCGCAAGAAGAAGAAGCAGCTATATACGTAACTTTCTCTCTCTTAGCTCTCGTTGTGTGTGTTAGAGAGTTAACAATAAAAAAAAAGAGGATGCTCATAGCGTGACTATTCGTGACGATATTCGGGAGGAAGATAGATGGCGCCCTAGTCGGATTATAACCAAAACTTTTATTTACTTTTGAAAGGTTCTACTGGTGCTTTGCATTGGGATAGTACACCGTGGCGCCGCCTTCAGGAGGACGATGCAGTTCCGGATGACTGGTCAGCCGGATTCGGTCAAAGGTTACCCACCGTTCAGAGACGTTCCGGTTCATCGTCGTCGTCTTCATCAACCACTTTACCAGTTATAGAAGCCAGTACAAAGTTGATGAGCGTAACTCGACATTTACGACCTAAAGAGGGCACTACCACCGCCGGAATAAGTTCAACAACTGCTCGATCCATCGTCAGGACCCGTTTAATTCCGTCAGAGAATAGGACCGCAACTCCTCTAATTATAACAGAGAATTCAATGGCTCCACCTGTTGAGCTGGATGTGATGGAGAGCGCAACGGTCCAGTCCATCCATCACCAACACAATCATCATCATCAGTCATTGGTTAGCAGCAGCAGAACTGATGACGTCACGCCTAGTCTGCTGGTTAATAATACCACAACGGCCTCACCTGAAGCAGTAATAACTAACAGGCCTCAATGGCGAATCAGGATGGAGCAGGCAGCCAAAAGGCAGCCATCCGTTACCAATGAAACGGTTGCGGTCAGCAACTATTCGGTGGAAGCTGTTTCAATCCGGCCAATCCAGCTCAATCGGGTGACCACATCGCCATCAACCAGTACCATCCGGACGACGACGACGACACCTACAACTACTACTTCGACTACTACTACCACTTCTACTACTACAACGCCATCTGTTATAGAAAATGATGTGAAAGAGAGTAGCACTACATCTACCACATCTTCGACGTCGACGACTACTACATCTACGACGAAGAAAGGGCCAGTTATGCACTCTTTAGAAGACATTTTGCAGAGATTAGTTCCGGCGAGAGAAGATGGATCCAATCCTTTCTTATCGGGAAGCAATGCGGCAACACCGCAAGTGGAAGAAAGATCCTATCCGCCTTCTGAAGAGGCCAGTAATGAGATCATGTCAGATAGTAGTACAGCCAGACCGGTTAGCTCAATCCTCAATCAAGTTTCTAATGGAACTGGAGGTAATTCTTCATCAACTTCTTCCGGAATTCCGGCGGAAGCGGCGCAAACTTCTACAACTACGATTTACATCGTTGGTGTGGTTGCTGTCGTCCCTCTGGCGGGAGTTATTTTATGGGCCGTTCGGGTCCAACTTCATAAAAGACGCGAAGTAATACTTAATTTAATTTTTAAATAAATGTCGATATTAATTTATAATTCAAATTACAGAGATTGAGCGAATCGGAAACTTCATCCGAAAGCGGATTCCGGAAAACTAGGCTTCCGCCAGTGGCGCTCTCTCCTTCTAAACACGCACGACTCTTTTATGGCGTAATACTTTTGCCTAAATTACATTCAGCATCAAAAATAAAATAAAAAAATTATTTAAAAATTCAGGGAAATGATAAAGAGGATTTGGTACCGTCCTCTACGACACCTAGCGGACGATCCTCACCGTGGGAATTTCACCGATCCCGTCTTCGGCTCCAAACGCTCATCGGCGAAGGAAACTTCGGCCAAGTTTGGAAGTCTGAAGCGGAAGATATCTGCGGCTGCCAGGGAACTCTTTTAGTTGCCGTCAAAACGGTCAAGGACGGCGCTTCTAATAAGGAGAAACAGGAGCTCCTTCGGGAGATGAGGATCATGCAGCAATTGGGACCGCATCCCAATGTTGTCTCTCTGCTCGGATGCTGCACAGATCAAGGTGTGTTTTATTATTGGCAACAGTGTACGACCTCGATTTAGACTCAATTTGCATATGTAATTTCAACAAGTAGTAGTAGTTATCAATTGGCCTTGGAAATGTATACTCCCCGTTGCTAATTCATAAATAATTTCTTACAGAACCGTTCCTACTCATCATGGAGTACGTAATGTACGGGAGACTGCTCACCTTTCTGCGGGATCACAGGACGGCACAGACCTATTACAATTATTCGACGGATAGCGAAGCGCTAACCTCGAGGGATCTGACCACATTTGCCTACTGCGTTGCCAAGGGCATGGAATTCATTTATAGCCACGGGGTATTACATATAATGATAATTCGAAATGAAACTTTTGTCAAAATTTATGCTTTTTTTAAGGTGGTTCACCGTGATTTGGCTGCCAGAAACGTTTTAGTAGACCACAACAAATTATGTAAAGTGGCAGATTTCGGTCTATCCCGATCCGTGCGTGACACGGCCGGTGAAATGTACGAACAGAGGGTCAAGGTACGTCACCTTTGTCTGCATTCTTTATTATATCATAAATTTAAAATTGTTTCTTTACAGGGTGCTTTACCCATCCGCTGGATGGCTCCCGAGTCGCTTTCGCAGAGCATTTTTACACAAAAATCGGACGTCTGGTCCTTCGGCGTTCTCGTCTGGGAAATAGTCACATTAGGTAATTTCCAATAATTAATTACATAAAATTATTATATAACTATAAATAATGATTTTAATAGGTTCAACACCTTATCCCGGTATGGAGGCACGAGAGGTGATGCGCCGAGTGAAAGACGGACACCGACTGGAACGACCGAATCACTGCCGACCCGAATTCTACCGGCTCATGTCCCGCTGCTGGCACTCTGATCCTCAGCGGAGGCCGGATTTTGGGGAGCTCAAATCCGAACTGGGTCGTCTCTTGGACGATGCGGATGGCTACATCGATTTGGACAATTTCCAAGACTCCATCTACGTCCCGCTAGAATCGCCTAGCGACGAGAGCGAGAAAGTCTGACGAGTCAATTTTATGTGACTGCTGCGCTGTGCTCATCATCGTATTTAATAAGATGTGAATTAATTTTTAACACGTTTCTGTTAGTTTTTTTTTTTTACGAAAATAGACATTTTGAACTGTTGAGCATATAAAAAAGATCTTATTACCTATATGAGAAAGTTTCACATTGTGTATATAAATCATACATTGCCGTGTGTTTGTGTATATCATCGTTAGATTGAGAATAAATACAAAAAAAAAGAAATAACTGTGTGACACTTGAAAGGAGTCGTAAAGATAGATGATGAGTTATTGCAATATTATTATTAGCCATTTAGGCCACAATATGATGGGGAAAAGAGGCCATTCAGATTTATCTAATCAATACATGCGTAGATAGTGATGTAATGAGAACGTGAGAACCGTCATGTTCTTTGTGGGAATTTCATGGTAATCAAACAAAATGTTCCTCATTGCTCAATAGACGGGCAGAAATAACTTGATTTATATCGGCTCAATATTTTAAAAGTAGGTTAATCCTACTTACAAGGACATTTTTTTTTGCTCTTTAGTGTCCCTCTTTTCAGTAAATATTAACTTACTAGACAATTTTTCTATCTAGTCTTTAAATTTGTATTTTCTGAATTAACTTCAAAGGATCTGCAATCCAGTATAATTTAAATTTTTAAATACTAAACAACAGCTAGGCTTCGAAACAAAGCAGTAAGCTTGCTACATGAATGTCTTGGTTTTTAGCAAATTACTAGATTACAAAGTGTTCTTCTCAAAATTGAGGTCAACTCAATCATCTTTAAAAGATACAAACTCGTATTATCCGTTTTTTTATTTAAATATTAAAATATGCTGCAAACAAGCTAAAGAAGAAGTAGTAAGTAGGCCTAGTGAAAAAAAAACCGAAAGACGAATAAACCTTCTGAAATACATCGCTAATCAAGCTCGCTAAATGAATGTCTCTTCGTTTTTAGCAATTTACCATGCTATAAAGTTTTCTTTGGTCATTATTAAAATTGTGGTTAACCCAGTCAGTTTTTAAAGATGTACAAAATAGTATAATCCGTTTCTCGATTGAAAAATTTATAAGATCTGGAATTCAATATATTTGAAACTTTGAAGCATTAAAAACAGCCCAAAGACGAATAAATTTTTTAGACTACACCGCTAATTTAGCTCTCTAAATGAATATCTTTGTTTTTAACAAATTACCATATTACCAAGTGTTCTTTAGTCATCACTCTAAAAGATCTACCAAGTCGTATAATGCGTTTCTCGATATAAAAATATATAAATGCTTCAAATTAGCCCAAAAACGGATGTAGGCCTATATCTTTTGCAGAAAAATCACAGGTGTCTTCCTTTTAATCAAATTATCACGGCACTGATAACTTTTTATGAATCAAAATTATATTTTTCGGAATCAACTTTAAGAGATCTATAAAACAGTATAATTCGTTTTGATTTTAAATTCATGTCGTACCTCATATTATCCAAAAACGAAGTAACACTTTGACGCACTATTACACATTTGTTTTTAGCAAATAACAAAGTAATATTCCGGCTCTACCGTCCACCGATCGGCCACAAAAGACACATTATCATCTATATGTATCCATTTCCTGCTTTCTTTCTTTCTATATTCCTCAAACAACAAATGGAAAACTGCTTATTGCAGGTTGACCGATACAACTACCTGGATATCCCCCCATTTTAATGAGAAAGAGAAACTTTTTCGCGGGGGAAAGAAGAATGGGGTCACATAGGCCTGCTATCATAATGCGAAACTATTACGGCATATGACCTACTTGAAGAATGAAGAGAGGGAAAATGGCGAAAAAGGGGAAGGCACCCCACGTGTGCGAAAAAATCAAGAGAGGGGAGAAGAAGAAGGAAGAAGAAGAAGGAGGGTCCAGCTGCCTGACGAGGGATCTAGGTCAAGTGTGTGTTGCATATAGCCGTTACGTCTATTATTCACCCTCTCCCCTTCTTTTTTCTTTTTTCTCCCCCCTTGCTGTAATAATACGGGGGGCACTCTCTTTTTCGCATTGCGCCATCTCAGTCTACGTGGGAACTTCGTGCCGAGTGTTACAGAAATGTAAGAATTCCAGCAGGATTCACCAAATTAGAGGCGTCGCTCTATTAGAGTCTCAGCGGCGCCTCCGTCACTATTTATAGTAAGTTTAAATAAATAAATAAAAATGTATTTGCGTCATATACCTTGATGGCTATTTGATGTGTTTGAGAGAAATTCTGTTGTTCTAGACGTGCGAAATGTTGAGCGTCACGTGCGAATCGAAACGCGTCACAACACGCGAAATGAAACGCGTCATTGAACTGAAAAATAAATTAAACATGTTGACTATTTGTCCGCTATTTTTGTATTTGCCGAATTTGCATTTCTAGTTAGCGAGTAGACGAAATTAAGGAAGCTTCCTTTTGATCACTATGTAATATTATGTAAGCGACTTTAAGAACTGAAATGGTTTAAGTGTAGAGTAGTTGAAATATATTGGGGGGGGGGACGTTGAGGTTATGGTGTACATCTTGACAAAATAGTTGATGAGCAAACATTGTAAAAGCGATTAGAATATCACTAGGGATATAGATTATAGCTCTCGAGGGACATTTTCTTTAACTTTCAAATTGAGAAATTACTCAACTGTTAAAGGTGCCCTTTGATTTCAGGAAATGAATTGCAGTTCAAGATTGGCTTTTACTATATGTATCTATAGACCTTGAATTCTGATCTTGGTTTCAATTCACGTGATGGGTAAACCAATTCATTGACCGAATAATAGGAAGAGAGTGGAATGTAATCAACATGATCAATGTTGTTTTCAATTCAGCTGGATTTTTTAATTGGGCCAGCCGTAAACCGCTATCGATTCGATTACGAAAAGTTTTCTCATTGGTTCTCTCCTTTTAATACTATTAGTTGACAACAACATATCACATATGACCACTTATTAAGTAGATCCGCTATTGCGTCCGACACTGGTTGAAAATAATATAAGAGAACCTTTGAAATTGTTATTTTTCATGTTGATAAGATCTTTGCTGAGAGCAAATAGTTGTTTTTCAGTATTTAACCGTTGGGATGTCGTTTGTTAAAAAACAAATTGCGACTCGCTGCGCGTGCTATTCAGCACCTATAAAAGAGCTGAGTAGAAGAAGCTAATATTCGCAGTCTTCATTCATCAGCTAAACCTTAAAATTAAAAAATGCCTGATAGTCTTTTATTCAAGCAATCAAATCCCGGAGAGATTAGGGTATTTAATTCTCTTTTAATTTCATTTAAAACAATTTTATTTATATTTATTTCTGATCAGTTGGCAGTTTGGGCTGCTTTACTCTTCTTATTCGATGGTGTACTAGGCGCACTAGTAACATCTTTGAAAGGCTTATCCGTTGAGGGATGGAGCCTAACTACTCATTTGATGGCCATTGCGGCCGCATTGATCACTGGATTGATGATTCAGAGCTACAATCATCGAAAAGAAACTTTTCAATTCTTTCGACGCTTAGGAATCCCTGGTCCTCGTCCTAACTTGATCAAAGGGAACGGAGATTTGTTGAGGAATCCTTCTTTGCTCACCATCGAAGTGATGGATGCCTGGCAGAACGAGTTTGGCGACCTCTACGGCTACTTTATGGGCTTGAGACCTTACTTGGTTGTACGGGATTTGGATATGGTACAACAGGTCCTGATTAGCGATTTTCACAAGTTCGTCAATCGTCCTCATATGGGGATCGAACTGAAACCGGTAGTTAACACTCTTGTGGGTCTACGAGGACAGCGCTGGAAGGAGGTGAGGTCGGTCATCTCTCCGACCTTCTCTCGCAAAAAGATGCGCAAGATTTCAATGTGCATTCAGCAGGCTGTCGACGTCTTGGTCGATGTGGTCGGACAGCAGTCCGCCAACAATTGCGACATCAACTTTTACGACGCATTTCAAGTGCGAATTTTCTGAATTATTTTTCTTTAGTTTCAAATTTTAATTCATTCGTTTTTACCTTTATTTATTAGGGTTTAACCTGCCAGGTTATAAGCGAATGTGCTCTCAACATGCCCGTCGATTGTCAACGGAATCCTGCCGATCCTTTCCTCAACAGTTTGCGCCAATTCATGAAATCGACGGCCAACAACCCAATCATCGATTTGGCCATTTATTTCCCACTCGTCAAAAAGATCTTAGCCATTATCTGCATGATCTTTTCACCCATCGGTCAGTTTACTCTTTCCATTATCGACAGCGTCCAGAAGGCGATCAACGATCGAAGATCCTGCTCTGCCGATGAGCAGAAACCCAACGATATCCTTCAACTTTTATTGAATGCGGCTGAAAATAAATCAGCTGAATCAGAATCACAGCGATAGTGACTGCAGTACTAGCTCATCAGATTCCGGGACTCACAGCCGTAAAAAGTATCTTTTAAGTGACGACGAGATCGTCGCAAATGCTTGGGTCTTCCTCCTAGGAGGATTTGAAACGACCGCCAATGCATTAGGGTACGCCGCCTTGCTCCTTAGCAAATCATCCGGACATCCAGGACAAAGTCTACGAAGAGATCATCACTCATTTTGGGGTAAATACTTATTTATTAATTCATTTGTAAATGAATTGCATATTAATTGAATTATTTATTATAATTAGGATGGAATTGGAGCAGACTATGATAAAGTCAATTCATTAGTTTATATGGATCAGGTGCTCTGCGAAACTCTACGGCTCTTCCCACCTGTCGTTCATCTAGTAACTCGAGAGGCTTCCGAACCAGTTCAACTTGGAAAGACGACCATTCCTGCCGGAACTAATATTCAAATCCCAGTTTGGCAGATCCATCACGACCCTAACTTGTGGCCTGATCCTTACTCTTTCGATCCCGACCGATTCGATCCTGAATTGAAGAAATCCCATCATCCAATGTCGTGGATTCCTTTCGGATCCGGACCGAGGGCTTGCATCGGCATTCGCTTCGCCATGTTGGAAGCCAAAATCACCTTGGCAAAGCTACTTATGAAATACAGGTAAATAATCCTATTTTTTGTGTGGGTTTTTCCCGATTTTATAATAACAATTTATTGCATTTCTTCGGTAGATTGGTCCCTTGTAGTCGAACGGAAGAGAAGCCTACTTTATCCGTCGTCGCCGTCACTCTCAACCCGAAGGATGGAGTTTGGCTCCGTGCCGAAGCCAGGCCTCCTATCGATAGATCTTTATACTAAAATATATAGGTCGTAACTCGTAACTTTTCTCATTCCTATGCTTTTATTTCGTTTTATATTTGTTTTCTCTCAAACTCAAAAGAGTTATTTTTGAATAAATAACCATATACGATGATGACGCACCGGTGATTAGCTTCTATCCTCAATTAATGACGGGATTCAACTGATTCCCGCTCTAATTAAAAGGGAGAATGCTCTTGACTTGACCGTACGTCAGTGTCAACTAATTTAAAATAATGTGTGTAGATATATTGAGTGCTTGTTTTTTTTATTGTTGTATCGCACCTTCCAGTATTTGTGTTTTACTCTTCCTTTCTTCACATTACATAGACATACAATAAAATTGAAATACAAATAGAAAATGAGGAGAAAACACACGAGTATATGTATAAAACATCAATGTTGATATATTTGGGATACATCACTTGGAGTGCCGTCCAGCTCTTCCATGAAAATGAGTAGGAATATTTTTTTCTTCAATAAAATGAGGTTTTGTGTTGGTGTGAGTTGATAAATACTGATAAAATATTTTCAGTTGAGATTCAGATGTATCTATTTAAAATATAGGATAAAAGAGATTGACCAGAAAAAGGGGGTACTAGACGAACATTATTTAGTTTAAAATTCCTTTTTTTTGCGCTTCTCGTTGTTTCTTAAAATAAATGTAGGAAAGCTTCATTAGACGCAAGTTTCGTAGCCAATGGAAGCGACAGAGACATCCTAGAATGTCGTATAAATTGTTGCTTTGAGATGGCTCCATTTCAGTTTTGATGATGGGCCTAGGATAGGATCCTGACCAGCAGGTCGAAGGATCGTTCATGTAAATAGGAGTTTCAGGTCTAGGTAAGCTCGACCAGTGACGTGTCAACAGTACGTGACGCTGACAGCCGGCTGTTTTGTGAGGTACGACGGCGGCAGCTTGATGAGATGACTCGCAAGCAGTCACGCTCACTCCCGAATCAGTAGAGTCGGACGAATCTCTGTTGCCCTACAATAATAAAAAAAAGAGGTCATTTAGAATGATAGATTGCCTAAACTCAGAGTCAAGTAGTTTACAAATACTCGGTCGACCTCGTTCATTGAACCCCAAAAGAGGGAAGCGGCCAAACATTTGTAAACATAAACAACTATTTTAAAACGTACTTGACGACAAGAGGATTCGGCCGGCATGCTAGCAGAGCGGCGCAGGCGGAGGCTGACGGGTGAGTTCCGTAAGAGTGGCAACGTTCCGTGCACAACCGGTTTAGGGTGGAGGCACCGGAAGGCGGATTCTGCTTGAAGTTGAAGCCAAACAGAATTCTGGTACAGCTCTTCCGGTTTCGCATTACTACGTCCGGAAGCGGCAATAGCAGCAGCATCTCTTTGAAGTAGAGTAGCGGGACTACAAGGTAGGGCTTGCATCCGGACGTACTCTTGAGCCTCAGCCCACTGGCCCTGGGTGCGCTGCATAACGAGGTATCCTTGGACTTCCATCGGTTTGTTCAGTTCCTCTTCTTCTTGTTCCACAGGCTTCACCACTCTCTTCGGCTGCTTAGAGACGGTAGCGTAAACTACAGCTTTATCCGGCGGTTGTAGTTGACTAGACCGATTCAAATTCTCAGTATCCAGGCGCTGTAGAACCCGACGAGGAGTATCGTAGTGACTGTAGGGCGGCTGAGTTGAGCACGGTCGGGATTCTTCGCTGGGTCCTCCGGGTGTCTCGTAAATGGCTTGAGTCGTTGTAGCATTGAGCGACCTCGGTTTATCGTAGAGTATCTCGGGATCGGATTGATGCAGCTGATTGAGACCCATCGAACTGCCTCCTACTCTTGTTCCACTAGAGATGCTGCTATTCCTGCTGTTGGAACGAGCGTGACGGGCGCAAGGAGGGCTCAAACAGAATTCGGCAACACGGCGGTGATTACCGAGCATTGGTGTACTGGGTTTGCTCATTGACTGGGATCTAGAAGTGGCTGTGAGGCGGTGACGTGTCATCGGTGTTAATAAACCTGTGAAATAAAAATATTATTGAAATTTGTAGTAATAAATGAATGAGTCTCAGGTTCTCACCACTAGAGGATGATGTAGGGGGATGAACACGTCGCTCTGAATCGCAAAGTCTTCCTCGACCGGCGTAGTCGAATTTATTGGCAATTTCATGACTCTCTGAAGATGCTATGACAAACATTCCCCCAATGCCTCTTGCCAAGCAACGGGATCCGCCTTCAAAACAGAATCTCCGGTCGTCCACGGCTCCAAAACGTCTGTAAAAGAGTCAGATGTTTACATAACCCATTTTCCAAAGTATTGCAAGGTGCACTATACTGTTTTTAAAAAGATCTAAACAAATACTATTTTGAATTTTAAAAATTCAGTTATAATGGACTTGGTTTTCTTTTCCAGTTCAAGTGGGAATGAAATGTTAAATATACCTCAAGTCTGCTATGTTCCAGAAACCAATCACTTTTGGTGGCACTGACTGAAGTAGGCAAAACTGCCAATCTCTAATGTGCAGCACAGCAGAGTTGCTAGTAACTTCAATTTTGGCTGGCAAATTTAAAAGTTGAACTTCATATCTGTCACCTGGTTAATACATAAAACAATTTAATATGAAGCTCTTTTAGTATTTTTTGGTTTATCTGCCTTACTGTGTCCAAGAACTTCAGCTATCTGGGCCTGCCACTCCAGCAGCATCTCCCGGCTCTCAAAAGCCATGACAGCTGTCGTCGTCTTGCAGACAACTGCCAGGGTTTGAGACTCCTTCTGCAGCTGGAAACAGCTCTCGATCCCAAGGAGGTGTTCCAAGTTGAGTGAGGCCTTCATCTGAGCTCCACCTTTGGCCTTATTGAATGACTTTTTGTAGAGCTGGACAATAAGGGAGTTGGCCACAGGGGAAAGCCTTCGCAAGACGCAGAACCTCCTTTTCCACTGTTGAAAATACATTGAAATGATGAGACGCTTTTCATTATAAATGAATCTGTCACGCGTGACTGCCAATGGACCTAAGAACCTAGCATGTGTTCCACATCCCGGTAATTGAACCGACAATATTGGTATCGGGATTTGAATTTTCACGAAATTTGGTAACAAGTAATGTATTTAAAAAAAGCTTACTGTTTTCTTTTCCCGGAATTTGATATATCCTTCCAGGATGGAGCTGTCAAAGTTTGCGTTCATCTTGGCCTGCTGGAGGCTACCCTGCTCTACACACTAAAGGGCACCAGTGCAGCTGTAAACGTCTCACAAATGGGAAATCCTGATTTGTCGCCTCTTTTGTGCTAGCCACCTAGCGGTAACATTTAAAACCTCGATTAAAAACAACAGCTGTCTCTTCCAAGGATGCTGGTTGCTGGTTTGTGGCTTTCGAGAATCGGCACCTTGCCGAAGGGTCTACCCCGGGTCTACGTGCGTCCAAGGACGTCGTCTGCTTGGGCGCTGCTGCTCCGGCCATTACAAAAAGAAATACTCCTCCTGTTCTGCTCTGTCGATCCACTTTCTCCGTTTTCCTCGAGCAGTTTGTTTGCGTTTTTGTCTTTTGTCGTAGAGCTTCCAGTAATCATGTGTCAATTATTGCCATTTTAATCAAGTGTCTTGCCATATTTCAATATATTTGCTCTTGTCATCATGGCTCTCATCAACAAGTTCTTCCCAGTGAAGAAGCTTCGCTCTAGTCCGTCGCTCAACTCGAAATCTGATTCCTGTTTATTAGAGAGCAACAAGAGATATGTGAAACAGCGCGGGATCTTGTCACAAACGCAAAACAATCAGCCGAGGAACACTTCAGAGAGGCTTTACTTCTAATGGAGACTCTTCCAGGTGACATTTATATTTACTGGAATCATACTGGATATATCTGGTTATTGTTAACATGATTTTGCAAAAAAAAAAACCAGTCTTCAGTTTTAGGGCACTTGCCAATCAACAGTTTCTACTTCACTTAATTCTTTTAACAGAAATTGGTTGAATGTAAATCACACAAAAAGTGGCAATTCACGTGTCTGTTGATTTTAAAGCGGCGCCAAAACTTTAATTTTATTTTTCAAAACACGACGCTGCTCCAGGAATAACCTTTAGCTCCGGCTTCCCTGCATTTCAATGGTCATGCGGTCTCTCGCTCCCATTTTTTTTTTTTTACTCCCGGAAAATCACGTGGAAATTTTTTAAGGGTACTCACGAGTTTCTTCTCATGCCAATGTTTATTATAGGAGCGTTGTAACCTTCGATCGACGAATGAAATTCCCACAACAATGTTGTTTTCTCTAATAATAATAACAATGTATCATTATTTGTTTCAGCGTGTCTAATCGGAACGGAAGTGGTGGTCAAGTCCGAATGTTGCTCTTCCGCGAGTGCGAAGTTCGGGGTCGACGTACTGCTATTTGATTCTGGGGGAGGACTTGGATCGTGTGATGAGGTTTCTGGTGGACAGCAACAGAAATTCAAAGATGAATTTCAAGAGATACAGCTGATGAAGGACATGGTCTTTGGTTCAGCAACTCTGAAATATTCTGGAGAAAATGTTCGGGTCCACGATTTCTCATCAGATCCTTGGAAAGGTCAGTTTTTATTCCATCCTATAATGTAAACTTAAATAATCTTTTTTAAATTCTAGGCTACGAAATGATGGTGAGCAAAGTTTTCCTCGTTCCTTCACCATCGGCCGTTCATAATGCAAGAGGATCAGCAGACAATAGGTATATTATGTAATACATTTACTAATAATTATAAAGACTATCTTGATTATCTTATTTATTTAGGAGTAACTTGTTGGTTCCACCAATCGATAAAGTGGCGAGTGCAACAACAGCTGACAGTGGTTATACAGAGGCATCCGAAGCCGGCACGAGGGAGAGCCAGAGTAGCGAACTGAGTGGTTTCTGGAACAGTGGTAAGTAGTTTGGTTCCATCTGCTAATTCTCAGCTCAATTCAGCCTCCACTTCGAGGACCAGTTTCGGTTCCATGACGTTAAACATTCCTCGTATTCCAGCCACAACTCGAAACGCCGTTTCAGACTCGCTACTTACCGAATAGCAACAATAATAAATCAAATCCTTTGAATCATAGTAAAAAAATCCGTTTAGCGGTAGCTCTTCTCTTCCTAAAGGAACAGCCTTCCAAGCAAGAAATGTAAATAATTTCATATTTAAAAAAAAAATCCAATGATTTAAATTTTAAATTGTTACAGATCCTTGCGAGATATTCGTATTCCATCATTTTTCATTACTGGAACACTTCGTCCAGCGACTTCAGCACAATGTTTTGAGAGCTTACTTCAGTAGAACCCGATTCCAAGGCCTCATTCAAGAAGCTATTCGTCAATTTGAATCTGATGTACAACACGTCTCTTCTTCTTCTTCCAGTAGCAGCCTTGAATTCTGATCTTCCCGTTTATGTTGCAGTTGATATCTTCTTTGAAATCTGCATCGCAACAAGTGGCACAGAGATTCATGGCCACTTGGGAAACGGTCATCACTGAAACGGACACCAAGTTGACCCACTTGTAAGATTTATTTTTAGTATAGACACATACAGAAACTTTCATTTATTATTGTTTATTCTTAGCTTTTGGAGTTCCTTGCTCTCGGCCGTTCTGACGTATCACGTCAATTGGCTCCATTCCTTTGTTCAACAACCGGTGGATTTCATCGATTGCGGGACACGAGTACTCGTCCTAAGCAAGGACGCGCTTTTGGTGAGAGATAACAAATGAAATATTCAATGCCTTCTCCTTCATTAACTATTATCGATTATTTTTAGGCCCGACGTCTGTTGCACATTCTCAGCTACTTTGTCCGCACTGGTGCGCCCGTCAATGGAATAGAAGCGAGTATTGAACCAACCAATTCATCGGGAAATAATAACAAAACGACATCAACCAGCGTCGTGAAAGATTCTTCCAGTGATTCCCAGAAATCCAATGCCGTTTTGAATAAGGCGTCCTCTGCAATAGTGACCTGTTGCTCAGCTGATGGATGTATAGGAGGGACGACACCCATGGTCCGCAGGAATAGCCAGCAGATGGATAACAATACTCGTTATCTTAGGAATTACTATGACGTCCGCTTCCAGCTCTCGCCGGATACCTTAATAGCTAAAAGGGACGGCTCCGCCTTCGCCAGCCGCCTCATCTCTTCCATTGCCAAGAATGATTTCCAAGATTTCCATGACAACAGTTTTGAACAAGCATCTGTCGGGAATAATAGCCATTCATGCGGCTTCTTTGTCGGTAGTATTCCGGATCGGGTCAATCCTCCTCGTATAGAATCACCTTCAGAGATGGAATCATCAAAGAAAGCTTCACCAGTTTCAATTCAAATACCGAGGTAATTATTTCTTATTATTAAGATGTTTCCAATTGATTTTAAAAAAAAAAACATTTTACCTAGCTTAAATGGTACTTTATCGAGCTTCAAACCGAGTCCAAGATTAAACCGTTGGGTGTATGGAAGTGAGCTAAACGCTGAATATCACGCCGGGAAAGCACTCCAGTCCTGCGATCCTAGTCTATGTGATTGGCTCCATGAGCTCCAACTGGACCTTAGGGCCGCTACGGCTCGTAATAAGACAGTATCTTGCATCGTTGCCAATACAGAGACATGGTAAATTTATATTTTTTAAATTATTTAAAGATTTATTTAAAATAAATTAAACTATCAGGGAGATCCAGGTGCTTACGTGCACGGAAGATGCAGAGAGCAATCCGCCGCGAATCAAACAATGTTGGAGTCCTGTAACCATGTCTGGTCAAGTGGCATCTTTGGTTGAATCTACTCAACTACTCTGGCTCATGATGCGTGATTCTTGGCAATGCCTCGATCACATGGAGAATCGTTTACGTTTTTTGTGCCAAAAGAGCGAAGATCTGGGTGAATTGCTCTCCACTTCGATTGGGTCGTGGAACGTGGATCGTGTCACGAACCTGCTGGATATTGAAACTGGAGATCTACCATTATTAATGGCCGCCTGCTCGGTCCATACTCCCTCTGTAGCAAGCATGGGAGGAGTTACCATGTTGTGATGTTGAGCTTTTTCTTTTTTATTATATTTCTCAGTCCTCATACTCGTTACAAATGGAGCATCATATACAAAGGAACTATATTTTTCTTTATTATGAGTCGTTTATGAAAAATATATACACACATGTTACATTATGTCCATTTAGCGTGTGCATGATGAAATGGCAGTTTGATGAACATGGGTACCGGGGGGGTTTATTGTTACGTTCATAGCCATATAATATTCAAACATGTTGGGTAATGTGTTTAATACACGCGTTTCGTTTTGCATTTTCCTTTCTTTCTTTTAAGGAAGGTGTTTTCAATTCGGAAACTCTAGAAAAAAGAAGAAAATAAATGAATCAACAGGTTACAAAATGACTGCTAGATGGCGGAAGTGTTCGCTCCCGTATGTTTACCGTGAGCAAAATACGGGCTCCTTCAATGGAGTCTAGCAGTCGTCGTTAGTCCGAGCAGGGAGAGGACGTTGGATTAACCATCGGTCCCGCTCGATCTTGTATTTTGCATCGGGTGATATCAGTGTGTTAAAAAAGACATCGGTGGATGTATTATACATAATAAAATTTATTGGATAACTCATCATGTCGTCCAACAATCAGAAAATCTCCACCACGGAGCGTGTGATTAAAAGTAAGTTTGTTTTTATTTCAAAAACCGTCCTCAGGTATTTTTTTTATTTATTTTTCTCATCGGATCAATACTGGATTCATTTTTTAAATCCTTATCGGGCATTGTTGTTATTATTAATTGAGTATCTGATTTCTCTCTCTTTTATACTGTTATCTAATCGATGTATATCGATTGTTTACATCTCTCTATTTTGAAAATTCAAAATAGAAACTCATTTGTTTACCTCTCTTTTTAAGAGGTACCATACTTTCCCTCAAAACAAAATTTTTTTTGAATCATCTATTTACGTCACGTTTTCTATTCTTTTCATAATCAATACAAACTGACATGATGGATTTGTGCCTAATAAGGCCACTAGTTGAATACATTTAAGATAAACACAAGAAAATATTTTTTTTTGTTTTTGCTTGATGATTCCATGTTGTTGTCCTGTTCTTTACGGTCCGGGTGGGCGAGATCGAGTGTAGAGAGGAAGCGTTTGTATTGATCGAGCCCGGCTCTGCTCGACCCCTAGTGAGAACGGAACGAAGAAGAGAGAGATGATGATGAAAGGGGAAGAAGAAGAAGGTACCTTACCCATTGGTAAGGTTAAAGAGATTCCCGCACCTTGGTTTCAATTGATGAATTATTCCGAGTTGTTGAGTTTTCCCGCTCACTTATTATTTCAATTTCATTTGTTTTCCTCTATACCACCTGTGTGACTCCCGCGGGTCACGTTTGAGGCTGCTCTAGTCCCGAGGATTCAATAATAGTATACAGCCCCGCAAGGTTTATTTCCGTCTATATTCTTTCTGGGAGCCTCTATAGTTACTTTTTTCCCGGGTTGTTGCTGCTTGACGAATCGATTAAAAAAAAAAAAGAAACTTTTTTAAGGACTGAATTGCGTGGCATTCGTCCAGTGCCCACCTGTGCTGAAGCACTTTACCTAATTTGAAAAAAACAAAACTTAAAAGGTAAAGTTTGATCGATTTAAGATGATTGAAAAGAGTTATCACCCAACTTTAGGATCGTAAAATCGATCAAATAAACTTTCTTGGACCGTAACTGTTGATTTCCCGGGGACCAAGGCGACATTATGTGTGAGATAATCATCATGTCCGGCTCTACCCGAAGTTTTAAAAATAGAGCAGCTCTCTCTCCCGCTCGATATGTAGTGTGTGTATTATAAGATCCTTCCCGAAAGGAGAGCACCACACGCAATTCCTGTTTGAAAAAAAATCTTGTTATTTCTCGATCCTTGTAAGGAGAGTCAAATGTCATCCAAAACTCGTGATTGTATCTCATGTGATTCCCAAACTCGGTATTTTCTTTTTAAAAAGAAGCCCGGCTTTGCTATCCATCAAAAACGAAAATGGCGTGCACGCAAGTGAGAGGACCTTTCAGTGCGATAAAAGCCCCCCATGTAATGTTGAGTAACGTTTTTATTCACCGGATGGACCGAGTTTTTTCGTAAGCTCACGCAAACCTGTCATGAAGGACTTTAAATGGAACTAAACTTTATTATTGTTGTACTTTTTTCATATATATATTTTTAAAAATACGTTGATCACGTACTTAATCAGAGAGAGAAGGCGGGATTATATAGAAAGGATCGATCGACACCACCGCAACACACTAGGTTTTCCTCTGCGTCGCAACGTGGAAAGTGACGTACAACGCGGATTTGAGAGCAGCAGCGCCGCCGCCGGATCGATGCTCTGCATTTTGGTTGGGGCGGGGCTGCTCCCAATAGAATAAGCTCCGGCTTCCATTTCAAATTCTATTCAGGAAAAAAAGTTAAAATCAATTTTTGTTGTTAAACTTGTTTATCAAGTCTCCTCCAGCGCAGGATGTCACAAAGACCTCATATCATATGATTATATATATTGCGGTCATCTGGACAGAAAGTTATAACCAAACATGGGTTTATGTCAGGAGTTATTATCATCATTTGGAGGATACCAAAATGTACTTTTATAGACATACATTACATATACAATAGTACTTTTTGACGGATTCATCAGGAGGATTTATTTATTACATTATTTCGGGAGGAAAAGTATTAGTTGTTAAGTTCGACCGCTAGATGGCGTAAGTGCGCGCTCCCGCATCCTTTTCCCGTGAGCAAAAGACGAGCCCGTTCAATGGAGTCGAGCAGTCGTCGTTAGTCCGGACAGGGAGAGGACGTTGGATATGCCATCGGTCCCTACTCGAATCCTTTTTTGCATCCGGTGATATCAGTGTGTTCAAATGAGCATCGGTGCTTGTATTATACATAAATAAATTCCTCGGATTATTCGCCATGTCGTCAAACGATCCAAAGATTTCCACAACGGATCGCGTTAGTAAAAGTAAGTCTTTTTAGAAGAACCCACTTTTCTCTATTTTTCTATTTTTCTTACGGGTTGGATACCCTTCAACTGCTGTTCTATTTTACAATTCTCGTTCCAAAGTTTATATAATTCTTATTCATAACGTTGAAATGTAATGAGATTTCCCTACATTTATCAAAACGTCAACAATCTTGTTTACATATCTTTAAATTAAGATGCAGACGTCACAAAGTCACCCCTCTTTTCTCAATCAATACTACTATGACAAGTTGAGCGATGGATTTGTACCATCGACCAAAAGCCAATCTACTGCTTAATCCTTAATGCACCAAAAATATATATATTCATATTTCTTTTATAAATGTCCTTTTTCCCATAATCCATCTCTCTTCATCAGATGCAGCCGGCGGCTCTCTCTCTTTTATATCTATAATAATAATATAGCCCTTTATGTGAGGATCTTCTTGATGTATTCGGACGTGGAATGAAGCCTTTAATCCTCGCGGAAGACAACGTCTCCGTCGTGTTATGAATGCCTAAAACTAAAAAAGAATTCTTCTTGTTTTTTAGGTGTACCGTTTCCGCCCAGTCGCAAGTTATCCGTTGCCGAAGTGTTTGACGCCAAGACGGGAAAACCGCGGCCGGATGTCCTCAAGCAGCACTTTGTCCTGGAGGGCCGGATCGAAGAAGCGGCAGCTCTCCGCATCATCAACGAGGGCGCAGCCCTTCTCCGACAAGAGAAGACGATGATAGACATTGAAGCCCCTGTTACAGGTGTGTATTTATTATACGTTTTCCGCCTTTTAGTCGCTTAGGAAACATTAACACAAAAGAGGACAAGACACAATAAATAATAAGAGTGATTATGATTGAGCCATATGTCCAGATGGTCCCACAGGTGTCTCAATCTAATCAAAATAATTCTACTTTTTTTTTCTTTTTAAACATGAGAGAGAGAGAGACGCAAGTGCATGTTGTGTCATTGTGACTCGGTATCGATTTTTTTTTCCGACCGAGGCTGGGCCGGCCCGCTTTGAGAGCCATCTGGTGTCTGGAGCTCTATCGATTATTTTTCTCTTCTTCTCTCAAGTCACCTTTTATATTCATGTTTTCTTTTTCAGTGTGCGGAGATATCCATGGCCAGTTTTACGATTTAATGAAACTGTTTGAAGTTGGAGGATCGCCGGCCAATACAAAGTATCTCTTCCTTGGTGACTACGTCGACCGGGGTTACTTCAGCATAGAGGTATTATATTTACTCAAATTTAAAATGAATTTAAACTAATCTTTTGATTATTTAAAGTGTGTGCTGTACTTGTGGGCGTTGAAGATCTGTCATCCGACTACCCTTTACCTGTTGCGAGGCAATCACGAATGCAGACATTTGACGGAATATTTTACATTTAAACAAGAATGTAAGTCGTATGGTCATTTTTTATATAGAGAATTCGTTTTAAAATGTAATATTCTGCAGGCAAGATCAAGTATTCCGAGCGAGTGTACGATGCCTGCATGGAGGCTTTCGATTGTCTCCCGCTCGCCGCCCTGATGAACCAGCAGTTCCTCTGCGTCCACGGCGGCCTCTCCCCAGAGATCCATTCGCTAGACGACGTGAGAAAGGTTCGTCTTTTTATTGCTCTTTCTTCTCTTTTATTCAATCGTAATAACACTATTCTTTTCTAGTTGGATCGGTTCAAGGAGCCACCGGCTTTCGGTCCCATGTGCGATTTGCTCTGGTCGGATCCGCTGGAAGATTTCGGAAATGAGAAGAATGCTGAACACTTTTCACACAACTCTGTTCGGGGTTGTTCCTACTTTTATAGGTATTAAAATAAATCCTGAAACATATCCGATTCTTGCTAATTTTTATATTTTTTCAGCTATGCAGCCTGTTGTGAATTCCTTCAACAAAACAACCTTCTTTCAATTATTCGAGCACACGAAGCTCAAGACGCTGGGTAATTTTTCAGTCGATCCTTACTTCAGAAAATCCTTATTCATTCTATTTATTTATAAAAGGTACCGAATGTATCGGAAAAGTCAAACGACCGGCTTCCCGTCGTTGATAACCATATTTAGCGCTCCCAATTATCTGGACGTGTACAATAATAAAGCGGCAGTGCTTAAGTACGAGAATAATGTGATGAACATTCGGCAGTTCAACTGCTCCCCTCACCCTTATTGGCTGCCCAATTTCATGGACGTCTTCACCTGGTCCCTGCCTTTCGTCGGGGAAAAAGGTTTCTTTTTAAATCCTACATTTCCTAACAGTTGATAAAAATAAAATTATCTAAAATAGTGACGGAAATGCTGGTCAATGTCTTGAACATTTGCTCCGACGACGAGCTAGTCTCCGAAGGCGAAGAGAGCATCGAAGACGGTGAGTCCTTTTTTTTAACTCTTTTTTGGCTTTTTTTTTTCATTTTATCGTCTCGTTCATTCCACTTTCAATTAATTGTTCTGTAGATTTTCTCTTTCCTTTGAGTATATAGTAGTTTTGTCTCGTCAAATTTTTATTTTTAATTTCATTTTCTCTTTTTCTTTTCTCTCTTTTTTTCCTCTCTATACCTAATAAAAAAAATAATACCACCACTCGTTCACGCACACACACGCACACTTACATCCGTGCCATCCTATTAGGGAAAAAATTGGTGGAGCTCAATGGTGAGTAGGATCGAACCGGTTCAAATTAGAGAACACGGAATTTTGGTCGTGATGGAGTGAAAAATAATAATACTCGGAACATATTAACTGTTATAAGAGAGCATGGCTTATATAACCACCATCTTGGATGGGTGTGTGTGTGTGAACTTCTTGCATCGATTGGTTGTCAACCTCCTTTGTTTGTTTGTTTGTTGTGTCTTTGTGATGAAAGAATAAAGAAAAAAATGTACTAATGTTGTTCTCTGGTAAGGGGAAGCAGCAGCTGTCCGGAAGGAAGTCATCCGGAACAAGATTCGTGCCATTGGCAAAATGGCTCGCGTCTTCTCCGTACTGAGGTATTATTGTTACCCTTAATTTAGTTTATATTGAAAAATCCTGAATGATCCTTGTGTTTAGGGAGGAGAGCGAGAGTGTGCTTCAACTCAAGGGTCTTACACCGACGGGATCTCTACCTTTAGGCGCACTATCCGGTGGCAAAGCAACGCTTAGGAACGGTAATATCGATCGATCCTGTTTGCACAAAGGATCAACAAGTCTTGCTAATGGATCTCTTTTTTTTTAATGGATAAAGCTTTGCAAGGATTCTCGCCGACCCATCAGATCAGATCTTTCGAGGAGGCTAAAGGGTTGGACGCCATTAACGAGCGCATGCCGCCGAGGAACGACGCTCCACCGCCCTTGCACGCATCCCCGCACCCGTCTGCAGCGGTGACGCCCACCACTTCCTCCGTGACACCGATCGGTAGTGAGGCCGGTGGCGCTAACGTTCCCAGCGTGAGCGTCAATAACAACAGCGCCGCTGGAGGTGCTACCGGAAGTAACAATGTCAACAGTCACTCGAAGAGTAACTCTCACGTCCCTAGCGGCGGACACGGCCACTCCTGAGGGATCGAGCGCGCCTCTCTCCTATTGTGTGTGCGCTCGTGCAGTTTGTGTGTGCTCCCTTCTTGTCCTTTTTTTTTCTTATTCACCCACCATTCAAACAGGGTGTTTTCCTTCTTCAATTCGACTGGTAAATGCACTTCTCTCCCCTTAAACTTGGCATTCTGCCCCGAATTAAATCGATCCTGAAATTCTCTTTGCGGTTATACAAGAGTCTTTGGATCATCACACAACCAAAATCTGCCCGGGTTGTGTTGTTTTTTTCGTTTGTTCTTTTACCTTTTTTTCTTTTCTTATCCCCAGTTATTAAAAAAATTTGTATTATTTGTTGATTCTTTTTTTTCATTATTCATTAAAGAAAATAATTGTCTCGCTCGAATTTTTTTTTTTTTTTTTTGCTTTTGGATCATGATTTGCTCTCTATAACAGTCCATGACGAAGAGGGTTCGGATTAAAGGGTTGTGGATTTTAAAAAATAACATAATAATAAATTTCGACCCAGTGGATTTGTTGCTGGACAACTAGTCACTGCATTTTAAAAATGCATGGAAGAGAGAAAAAATTCCCTCATTTTTTTTAAGAGCAACAATTTGAAGAATCCATGCCAGATTTTATGTTTTTTCTTCATCACTCCTTTTATACATATATGAATCATTTTTAATTTTTAAAAAGCAAAAAAGATATTTTCAATCCCCTTTTTCTTGGATGGTCTATCCCGAGTCTCTTGATTACATAAGAAACAATTCTTTTTTATTCAAAAAAAAAAAAATATTCTCTCTCTTTGCCGAGCTCTTTTTTTGCCTTTATGCGTGTACTTTTGTACTATACATATATTATAAATTGTGCTACACACATCTTAAGGATTTTGAAAGGAAAAAAAAACACCACACATGTAACACACACATTTGTATACTGTACCAAAAGTTAATTCTTCTCTTTATCGTATTTTCATCCCCCTTATTCTATCTTTCTCTCTCTCTTTTAAATAGAATTTTTTTTTATTATTCGGAATATTTTATAAATATTTAAAAAAGGGAAAAATTGTGCGTGAGTCCCCCTTTCTCCTTATATTCGTCGTATTTGTTTTACCTCGTTCACTTTTTTTTTTACCCTCCTCGCCGTGTACAAGAATTTTTTTCAGATATTTAAGAAAGAAAAAAAAATTGTTCTAGGTAAAAAAAAAAATAAGTTTGCTGTGTATAATTATTGATTTTCTTAAAAATCTCTCAACCGTGTCATCCCAATTATATTTTAGTGGAGGCATTTTATCTCTCCCTTTTATCATTTTTAAAAAACTGATATAGAAAGCTGCTGTGTGAGGCGTCTTAATTGAATGTGGAGCGGGATTTCAGTCATTACTGGAGCCTTCCTACTATAAACCTCCCTTGATATATTATTATATAGAAAGTTGCGTGTCTTTTCTCTCTCTCTCTCTCCCCAGACTTGCACTCGTTTTTATTTTTTATTACATAAAAAAATATATCATTTTTGTGGCGAATGTTGATGATTGAGATTGGGAATCCCTACATTTTTGAGCCAAAGCAGTCCTTTCATCGACTTCCCCTTTTTAATAAAAATATTATTTCAGCACACACTTCTATATCCTTCCTGTCTTATGATTGTGTTTGTTGCTATCCAGTTTTTTCCTTAAATAAAATCATCTTTTTTCTCTCTCTCTCTAATTGTAATCTTTTTTTTTGCTCCCCCCAGATGAATCACTTATTCCTTTACGCATCACTCTCTCTCCTTTTTATATCCCTTCTCTATGATGATATAAAACAAAAAACTATTAAAACAAACAAAAAGAGTTTTCTTTTTATTTGCCCGAAACAACAACAACAAAAGAAGACATTTTTTTTCGCAAATTTTTATTATGTGGATGTTTGTACTGTATTGTATAATGTTTTCCAGAGGCCATTACAATTACAGAATCCTTCCTATCCTATTTCATATAATCCAAGTATAACATTTCGTGAGAGTCTTCGTGAAGGAAATTGGTTTAGCGACTCTTGTCAACTAAAAAGTATATAAAGACTATTATTATCGTCGTGCAAGCGCGTCCTTTCGTGAGTTAAGTGCCCGGCCACTTTGGGAGCTCGGTTCATCCCTTTTCTAGCTTGCCCAATTTACTTCTTATCTAAAGGAAGTCCTTATGATTCATTCAAACTTATTCTACGAAAAAAAAAAACAGATTTTCATCTGCGCATACTTTGTTCGTGAATATCGATTCTACTTTTAAAATAGTTTCAATGAAACTTGATTATAGCTATCATTATGAATGGTTTCAGCTATAAATAGCTTTAAAGTTGGTCTTGTTCTCCCATGAAATTGATCACGATTATCTAATTACCTAATGTAAATTGCTTCTCAAAGTTATAAATGTGGGGGGCCCTGAATTGCAACATTTTATATGTTTTGAGCCTTATATTTGTTTTCTTCGAAACATATTGCTCATAATATGCAGTATCATATAAATTATGACTAACTTGCGCACCGTGAACAAGGTTCATTTATGTATTAATTACGCGTGCTGATCCGTAACAAGTTATGGATCTTGGAACGCTTATTGAATCATGAAGCATTACCTTTAATGTTTTTAGTAAATAAAAGTATACTTTTATAGCCTGGAAAGAATTTGAATAATTAACTTAAACAGGTATGACGCAGAAACATGGACGCGCAGCAGTTATATAATTTCTACATTTTAATCGCTAATATCTTGGGGAATTAGGATGCTTTTACAGTAACGACCGTCATAATGTGGACGATATTTTTGTTGTGTATATATATTTCCGGCACACATTACTATATATTTCAGTAGAGCGCAGGGGACTGGATGCAATCTTTATATATCTCAAGTCATAAATGAGTGCAGTATACTCAAGGCGTGAGTAATTTACGGTCGTGTATGCAACGAAGGACAAATATATGTAAGAAGTGCACAGTTGAACGTCCGTTTCTATTCGTTGACTACCGTTATTTTTCTGTTTCCAAAATTGCTAATAGGAAAAAAAATCGTTCATCTTTTCCTTGTCCCATTTTTAGCATCGGAAATGAATTTTTAATTAAATTAATGATTTCCCATATCTGTCAAGATCATGAGTGTGTATAAATTGCATCAAAACGGTTTAAGCTGGTACGGGCCGGTACCGATCCCGAATATAGTTAAAACGATACTCAAATGTCAAGGATGCTAGGTGTCGCTGGTGCATGGATACCGGCGGGAGGAAAACAAAATAGCAGACGACAAATATTCATATTGGGCGCTCCTGCAAGGACAGGCGTACCAGTGCTTGTTTCATACAGTCATTACGTCACGAGCCCAAAGGACATAAATTTTTACAACCGCGGGAAAATAGATCCCTCCCGCTCAAGTTTAATCAGTTCTACACACATTGCTATAATGATTTCGTCTCCTGGGGAAATGTATAGTCGAGAGTGTCATTGAATCTTTGCACAGTTCTAGAAAAGCTGTCGATCCGTGAACATAAATTCATCTCTGAATTATTAATTGTAATATAATAAAACGCAGTTTCCTGCCGGAAATCAATAACCAGTTTCGTGTCCGTTCTGTTGAGTCATCGTGCGGCTATAACGGTGCTGTACGTCGGGCACTTTCAATTATTTGATTGACAAGGGCCCATCATTTCCTTCTGCTGCCGGTCTCTGTAGAGAAGGCAACTTCTTGTGTTCCAATGTTTTTCCTGCAATTGAGGCAACTCTGCTGGAAGAACTATGTTGTTCGTACTAGATCAAAAGTGAGACTTCCTATTTTAACTCATTTTATGACTTGAATAATTCATAATCTCAAATTCTGTACAGTTTCGTGTCATCACAGAGCTTGTGTGGCCCCTGATTCTGTTCATCATTCTCGCTTGGGTTAGGACTAGAGGATTGAAAGAGTACAAGAATGAATGCAAGTTTTCACTTTTTATTATTATGTTTTCTCACATATTATTCATCACTTTTTCCTTTTCATTATTCAGGTTTCTTACAAGAGAAAGCTCTACCATCTGCCGGTTCAATCAACTTTCTCCAAAGCCTCCTCTGCACCTACTCTAACAATTGCAATGATGAGCCACTCCCTATGCAGTCCCTTTTAGGAGATCTCCAATACGAACAGTATTACACGTTCAGTAAAATTGCTTAAAAATATTTACATAATTATCTTAATTTTTTTAAAATCAGAGCTAGAGGATTTATATCGGATGTAGAAAGAATATTACTGGATCGAGTCAGCGATGATGTAGCGGCCAGTGGCTCTAAAGCATCTCTAGATATAGCTGCTGGATTAGCCTATGCATTTAAAAATTTCAAAAGCGGTTTCATTCCTCCCGCCGTATCTGTTCCCTTAAACACCATAATTAATCAGAGCGCACTAAATCAACTGGCTGATAAGCAAAACATCACGCAATTACTACTGCTGGATTTCAGTCTCAATAAGCTGCCGACAGTGGTAAACATCTAATAAAAATGTCAAATAATTCATATTGATTTATTTTATTATACTATTTAGGATGAAATTAGAATTTTACAACAAAATCCGAAAGAGATTTTCTGCAATTCCTCCGTCTTGCAATCATGGCTGACTCCAAATGCCTCATCTACATCGCTAGAGGATCTAAGCTATTTATTATGCAAATCTTCAACAGCAGAGATTCTAAGCATCTTGAACGGACCTGGAATTCTAAATCAAGTGCGATACCCCCAAAATTTATTCATCATTGTGCATAAATTGACCTTCTATCTTAATAGACCCGAACTATAGTGGAACAAAATTTAGGCCAACCTCTTCATTTAGATGACTGGTCGACTTTAGTTAAAACACTTGGGACTGTTCTTGTGGATGTACGTGATCTGGATTCTCTTTACGATTTGGCACAGTATGTAAATCGTTGCTTATTTTTTAATTAGCAATTTAAACGAAACTTAATTTGAATTTTAGGAGAGTAAGGAAAACGACTGCTGGTCAAATTGCAGAGAACTTGTGGAGCTCTCGGGCTGATTCAACATCGAACAATACTTCACTTGCGTCAACTTTCAATTTGCTTTGCGGAAGAGATGTTTCAGCGGACGGGAACGACACTTCGCTCATTAAAAAGCGTCAAGAGTATAAATCGCAATATTCTTTTTGAAAAATTGTATTAAAAAAAACGTTTAAAATTAAATTTTAGATCAAATCCTTTTCGTCGTCGATCGTTATTCAAGACGATTTTAATCAATTCAACTCGAACTGCTCTAACTCCGGCGTGCAATCGACTGTTCAACACTTTATATAGCAATCCTGCCACACGCTTCCTCTTCGAAGCCTTCTATCCATTTATTCGGTATAATAAAACTCAAATTTTACTATTTTCTTTAATACAATAATAATTTTAATTTAATATCAGAGGGAAAATTGTGTATGCTCCAAATAATTCGGCATCATTCAATCGAATCGTTCAAGAAGTGAATACAACTTTCCAAGATTTGAGAAGGTTGCAAAACGCTGCCAGGATTTGGCTCTTTCAGATTTCACCGATCCTCAAAAATATTACGGATAGAATCGATTTAGAGAATCTTAGTAACCTCACTCAAACGATCAACAGCACATTCTCGCCAGTTATCTCTGGGATTCTCATTTCATTTTTGGAAAATGCAACAAATCGCATTGAAACGTATTAAAAAAATAAATTTTCTACCTTTTGAAATTGTATAATAATTTCTGATTTTTGCATAGACTCAAAAGCACTATCGTTAAGATAGACTATGTCGCCAATCTTCTTTTTACCTACATTGACGTAATATCAATTTTAGAAAATAAAAAAAATTTTAGATTTAAAATGGATTTTCATTGCAGTGTTACGAGTTCGATAAGTTTGAAGGTTATGCCACTGAAGAAGAGGCCGTCGTGCGTGGAATGAAATTAATGGAATCTACCCTCCTCTGGGCTGCCATAGTGTTTAAAGACAATCCTGCAAACTCATCCGCTAATGGCACCGATTTACCTCCTCACATTACTTACAAAATCAGGTAAAAATAACCAGATTTCATACTTGAATGAAAATTCAACTTAATGTCGCACTTGAATACAGGATGGATAGTGGCAAAATTGACTCTACAAAGAGAATCAAGGATTTCTTTGAAACGCCGATCCCGCGTAATTCTCCTTCCGATATGAAGTACTTTACATCCGGCTTCATCTTCCTGCAGGATAAGATCGAACAAGCGATTATTAGGTTACAGACAAATCGCACTTCTCTACCTGGGATGGTGATGCAACAATTTCCATCGTAACTTTCATTACAAATCCTTTTTTCTTTAAATAAAAATAATAAAAGATCTCATTTCTAGCCCTTGTTACGTGTACGATACGTTTTTTTACGCGATCGCACAACTTTTCCCGCTCTTCATGATCCTGTCATTTGTCTACCCGTGCGCCATGATCGTCAAATCGATCGTTCACGAGAAGGAGCGCAGATTAAAAGAGACTATGAGGACTATGGGCCTCGGGAACGCGGTTCACTGGGTGGCCTGGTTCATCGATAGTATATCCTTCTTGCTCATCGCTTGCGTTCTATTGGCTCTGATCCTTGTCGTAAGTTTAATATTTATTTTTTTAAAATCATATCAATACATTTTACTGAATATTTTTATTTATAGTTTGGACAAGTCCTGGAGAAATCAAATTTCATCATCATTCTCATTTTCTTATTGAGTTTCACCGTCTCTACGATCAGTTTGTCGTTCTTAATTTCGACCTTTTTCAGCCGGGCGAATTTGGCGGCCGCTTGCGGTGGATTCATCTTCTTTATCTGCTTCCTTCCCTACAATTTTCTGAATTTAGATGGGCAGGATTACAGCCAGCCCATCCTGATCTCAGCGGTATTTTTAAATTTACCTTCTTAAAAATGAAAATTTAAAGTCAACTAAATTTGATTTTACAGAGTCTACTTTCGGATGTCGCATTCGGGATCGGATGTTGGTATTTCGCAACTTTCGAACAGGGTGGAACCGGCGCCCAGTGGAATAACATAGCAACGAGCCCCAAAGATGGAGATACGTATTCTTTATTGGGATGCATTCTTATGATGCTCTTAGATGCCGTCATCTATTTGATCCTTACTTGGTACATAGAAGCTGTTTTTCCAGGTAATATTTAAAATAAATTTATTTTTGTTTTATTTTAAAAAAATAAGCTTTGATTCTATACAGGTCAATATGGAATCCCGAGACGTTGGTACTTCATGTTCCAGCCGTCTTACTGGTTCGAATCGAATGACACTAGAAGAGATTTTAGTGGCGAAAATCACGAAGGAAATTCGAGAAATTCGGGTATTTTATTTCATTTTCAATTAAATTTTAAATCAAGTTTTGATAATTTTTTTCTCATCAGATTTATTGGAGGAGGAAGCGAGGGATTTGCGTGTTGGAGTCAGTTTACGTAATCTAGGAAAAACATACTCTAATGGGAAAGTGGCCGTCAAAAATTTGAATCTCGATTTCTACGAAGATCAAATCACTTCGTTTTTGGGGCATAACGGAGCTGGAAAGACCACCACAATGTACATATTCTATTTTTAAAATCATAAATTATTGCAAATTCATTTCTAAACCCATTCATAGCTCTATCTTGACCGGACTTTATCCACCAACAACCGGAACTGCTTTTGTTAATGGGCTGGATATCCGCACCCAAATAGGGAAAATCCGTCAGGAACTTGGCCTGTGTCCTCAACACAATGTTTTATTCGACAAGTAAATAACTAATTTTTGAAATTAGTATTTTGTAATATTTTCAAAATATATTACTACTTTAGGTTGACGGTGGAAGAGCATCTGCGGTTTTACGCCAGTTTGAAAACAGGAGAGGAAGTGGGAACGAGGAAAGAGATCGATAAGATGATTGAGGATTTGGGCCTTTCTCACAAGAAATACGAGTTATCGCTTCATCTCTCGGGCGGAATGAAGCGGAAGCTTTCCATCGGCGCCGCCTTCATTGGCAATTCAAAGTGCGTTTATCAATATTCAAAATCGACGTGTATATCCTTTCTATATATAGCACAAAAAAACTACTGCATAATTTAGGACGGTGATCCTGGATGAGCCTACGGCTGGCGTCGATCCTTATTCCCGGAGATCCATTTGGGATATTCTTCTCAAGTTAAAAGCTGGTATAATAACAAATCATTATTTTTTTTCTATAAACTTAAAAAAATATATATTTTTGAACGCTTTAGGGAGAACTATCATTTTGACAACGCATTTCATGGACGAAGCTGATTTGCTGGGGGATCGTATAGCAATTATCTCACAAGGCCAACTGAAATGCTGCGGATCTTCTTTGTTCCTGAAGAAGAAGTTAGGATCTGGCTATTACCTAACTCTGGTTCGGAAGGATGGAAGCAATCGTTCCAGCCCTATTATTCCGGCTGGATCTCCACTAGTCAGAGAGAATGGATCAATCCTGAATGTATCTCCAGTAAATCAGGACAGCGAATTGGTGAGCAGTAGTGATTCAACACTTGTTCCCATCAGTGAACCTCAACAGGTGAAATATTTAGAAAAATAAATAAAATTTTTCACTTTTTAAAAATCCTTTTTAAATTAATAGTCAGTCCTATTGGGAGCTGTTCCAGCCGTTGGCATGGAAGATATCGGAGATCTGGTGAGACGTTACATTCCAAACTGTTCCGTCGTCCAAGATGTTGGCTCGGATTTAGTCATTTGTTTACCCGAATTCGACTCAGCCGGACAGCAACAGCGAGACAAATTCCCTCAGCTATTTACAGAACTAGAATCCAACATGATCAATCTTGGATTAGATAGCTACGGAGTCTCTGATACTACCTTGGAAGAGGTGGATCTCATAAACATTTATTTGATATAACAGAATATAATTTTAAAACTTTATTCAGATTTTTCTTAAAGTTGCGGACGATCCTTCTGATCCAAACAATCCGAATCCTGTTCAAGAATCTGATGCACAAGGTATGATTCATTAATTTTTATTTTAAATGTGGAATTGGTAAAATGAATGCTTCACTGGATGGGATGAATATGTCTATGTCGAGTTCACAGGGGAAACATGAATTGTTTTGTTGATTGTCTTGATCATCGTTTTATTTTGTGTTGCTTGAACCCCTTCCAACAGATCTGTTACGATTGCCAACATTCCTCCTTGCTAATGGGAATTCCAGGAATTGTGCTTGTAAGTATAATAGCTTTTATTTGTGATCCCGATTGCTCAGCATCTTTTTAAAAATAAATTCTATTTTAAGCCAATTTTTAAGAATTACTTGAATTTTAGATGAAGAAGCTCCTCAAAGAGAAGAAAACGGATCAGACACGTTCACTCTAGTATCTTCAGATAAGTTAACTGGAATCTCCCTAATTGCTAATCAATTTGGCGCGCTGTATTTGAAAAGATTCTGGAACTCTAAAAGGAATTTGAAAGGCTTGTTTTGCGAGGTAATATATAAAAACCAGTTAGTTAATTAGCTGTGTACATAATCTCCCACTTCATTACAGGTTATTTTACCAGCCATCTTCATCATTATCAACCAATTATCTACGATGGCGTTTAATCTAACTAATCCTGAACCTGCGCTTACTCTATCCCCTTGGCTGTATGGGACATCTGCCACTGCCTTCTTCTCTCATAACAGCGATCCCGCGGGAATCTGGCAGCACTATTATGCAGATAGTTTACTAAATCAAACTGGAATGGGTGTGCGCTGCTTGAGAGGCGATCCTTTGGGGTAGATGCTTTTTATCTAATTAAATTTATATTTAATTCACTTAATTTTTTGTAATTAGCAGTTTGAAATGCTCCAATACCGATCTCGGTCTCATCAATCCTGAAGCTAATCCTGCCTACTACCAGGATTTGAGATGCCCCTGTGATCAGGGTATTCCTTATTGTCCAGCTAATATGAGTGAACCTGATAATGATTTGTGGCGATTCCGGGCCGTTACAACGGACCAGTTCTATGATATATCAGAAAAGAATATTAGTATTTGGATCGTCCGCACTTATAAGCAGCTAAAGAAATTTAGGTAAAATACTATTACATATTATGAGATGCATTTTAATTATATCATTTTTTTAAGGATCGGAGGTTTTGAATTTGGAGTGAAGAATCCTTTGAATCAGTTTAATCTGAGCATCTTATCACAAGATTTGCAAAATTTGGTATCAGCTGCTAGATTGGATCAAATATTCCAGCAGCTCATCGACCAGGATATTCCACTCGATAACGCAACCAGAATCTTAGGAACCACGGACAATATCAAAGTAATGATGTGATTAAAGTAATTAAAATCATGTAAGATTTAAATAATCTTTTAAAATAAACAGGTTTGGTTTGATAACAAAGCGTGGGCCTCCTCGGTCTCTTATCTAAACGCAATCAACAACGTAATCCTTCGCTCATCGCTAGCCAATTCCTCCAAAGATCCTAGCGAGTTTGGAATCACAGCCATTAATCACCCAATGAATTATTCATCCTCTGAATTACAAGATAAACTGACGTAATAAAAAATTAATCAAAAATAAAGAAATCAAAAGAAACTCATTTTTAAATCTTATTACAGGAGGCAAGTGGGTATTAGTGTCCTTCACGCTATATCCGTCATCTTCTCCATGAGCTTCGTTCCAGCTTCCTTTGTCATCTTTTTGGTAGAAGAACGAGCTTCGAAAGCTAAACATTTACAATTTATTTCTGGCGTTAAACCCATAACGTTTTGGACAGCATCCTACACTTGGGATTTGGTATTTTTTCCCTCTGATTTATTTCGTTTCTTCAATTTACTAATTTATATCTTGCTTTCTTTAGGTTAATTACTTCATTCCAAGTTTTATGGTCGTTTTTATATTTCTTGCTTTCGATCAGCAAGCTTATATTGGTTCTGACAACATCTTTGGCTTGATTCTACTCTTATTTTTCTACGGGTAATAACTTGATTTAATATTAAATAATCTATATTTTACGAAATTTTATTTACATTTAAATAGGTTGGCTTCAATTCCACTAATGTACCCATCCAGCTTAATTTTTTCGATACCGAGCTCTGCATTTGTGGGTCTTGCGTGCGCTAATCTCTTTTTAGGAGTGGTCACCACCATCGCATCATTCGTCCTTCAACTTTTTGACGATCAGGTTGATTCAATTAGATATTTTATGATATGCTTTTCTAATGGTGAATATTTTCATAGGAGCTGAAAGATATTGGAGATATCTTGAATAACGTCTTTCTAATTTTCCCGCATTACTGCCTCGGTCGAGGCATGATCGATATGGCCACAGTCTACTTTACTTCTCAAAGACTCGAGTTATTTGGTATAAACAAGCAATGATCTGTTTAGAAATTAATAATATTATGAATGATTTATTGCAGGAATTAAGTACGAAAGAAATATTTTCGAATGGGACTATTTAGGCCGCTATTTTGTGGCTATGACAATCCAAGCGATCATTTTCTTTACTTTTACCGTTTCGCTTCACTATCAAATCTTACCAAAATGTGTTACGCGCTATTTCCAAGTAAGCTAAATAGATTCTATTCAATTTTAAAAAGACTAAATTTAAATTATTTGAATCAATTTTAGAGAGTAGAAGTTGTCCCGCTGGATGATGAAGATGAAGATGTTGCTAGAGAGCGAGCTCGAGTCGAAACGGACGAAGCATCTACGGACGAATTGAGACTTCTGCAATTGACAAAAGTATCAATGTATTTACACAAGTAAATTTCTATGTTAATTAATTATTTTTGTATAATTTTAATACAGGTTTACGGTCGACGTAAAGTACCGGCAACTGATCGCCTTTCTTTCGGATTAAAAAGAGGCGAATGTTTTGGTCTCTTGGGTGTCAACGGTGCGGGTAAATCTACCACTTTCAAGGTAGATATACAGAATAATCATTCTCAAATTAGACAAGACTACATGATTTTTATTTACCAGATGCTGACTGGAGATGAATCCGTTACTAGTGGAGATGCTTTTATTGGAAAGTACAGCATTCTCTCACATTTGAGTGATGCGCAACAAAATTTGGGTATTTGTCGTCTAAAATTAAATAATGATTAAACATACTTCATGAATCATTCATTAATTTTTCAGGTTACTGCCCACAAGAAGATGCCCTTCTTTCTCTTTTAACCGGTGCTGAACATCTGAAACTCTTTGCCAGTCTCCGTGGAGTTCCCAAACGATATTTGAAAAAGGTTTTATCGTTGCCATTTCTACTCATCAGTAAATTAATTAATTGTAATAAAACATTTTAGGTGGTTAATGATAGTCTGGCTAAATTGAGCCTCGTTCCCTACAAGAACCGTTGCGCTGGAACTTACTCTGGTGGAAATAAGCGCAAACTCGCCACTGCAATCGCTCTTATTGGAAATCCCGCCGTCGTCTTCCTCGTAAAATTTTACAAATTACAACAATTTAAAAAACAAACCTTTTTCTAATTATATTGTGGAACACAGGATGAGCCTTCCAGTGGAATGGATCCCAGAGCAAGGCGATCCTTATGGCAGGCTATTATTGACGCTGTCAAAGACGATCGTTCCGTCTTATTAACATCTCATTCGATGGAAGAATGCCAAGTTCTTTGTACACGTTTAGCCATCATGGTGAACGGTACTCTTCGCTGTCTAGGATCCGCTCAGCATCTAAAAAATCGGTTTGATCCTTAAATTTTAAGAAAATAATTCAAGCTCTTAAAATAAAATTGTTATTTTTTTAGTTTTGGGGACGGTTACATGATCAACGTTCGGTGCGAGATAGAAACTAGGGCTCAAGTGATGCAGAGTGTTCAGGCTGCCATTCCTGGAGCTCGCCTTCGGGAGCAGCGCCCCCGCCAACTCATTTGGCACGTGAAACCCAACACTTTACCCATCTCTGTCTTGTTCAGCAAGATGGAAGAAGCTAGGACTACTTCGAATATGGTTAATCTTAATGAAATCTTTATGTATATTCCTTGTATATTAATTTTAAAACTCTTTCAGGTGGACTACTCCATCACCCAGACGACGTTAGACGACGTCTTTGTGAGATTCGCACGTCTCCAGCGAGAAGTGTACGAGGAGGACTCACCTGATCCGAGTAATATAATCGAAGAAGAGGTGGATGATTCACCACTACATGTGAACGTCGATCCTACTTCACCATCAGCTCCTTTATAGTGCTCTTCGTTGTGAACAAATTAGTATTATTAAAAATTTCAGTATTTTAATTCAATCGACTTTTGTCTTTCAAATTGCGATGCTATTCATAATACCATTTATATGACATTCATCATCTGATGTGATGTGTTTAGGAAATGTACGTAAACTCTCGAAAACTGAGATTGTTGTAATGATAACACGGAATCAAATGTGATTATTCCAGTTTTTTTTTTGTTTGGTTGTGCTTTTGAGAAATAAAATATATCCATAACCATAATTGTTTTATTCTATCCAATTTGGAATATTGGATAGCCAAAAAAGGCAGCAATATTAATTTTGTTACATAAACGCAAGTGCGATAGAGAGTGAAATTGTGAACATGGTATTGACAACGATTGAACCAATAGATAGGTTTTTCATTGTTTCTGATACCTCGCTATTTAGTCCCTTAATCCATTCTGTTTCATCACGATGTACGATCAAATAGTTTCCGATGACAAACCCCACCGTGATTGTCTTCAAAGTTAATAAAATTGGTAATATTTTATATAGTTCATAGTTCTCCCTATCAATTCATTGAATTTTCTTACCGATGGTATCAAGCTGGCCAATGCTATCAAATGCAATACGAAAATGATATCGGCTTGAACTGGAAGGAGATTACCATATTCAGTTTTTGGTGCGAGGACTATGTATTGTATTAGCTGAATGATGACGGCCACGAAAGACCCTAGAGCCCAACATCCTTCAAAATAATAATTATTTAAACAATTACACTTATAAAGGGGGGGGGGGAATAATGTTCTTGGTAGAATCGATGTGATTTACTAGATTTGATGAAAAATTCTCACAATAAATGCATTTAAATGTGATGTAATAAGATTTTTTACAAAACAAAGAACACTTATGCCTATGTAACAGTATTAATTACATCGATTTATTAGTATTAAAGTTAAAATTTACCGATAGATTGCGACAGCCGTTTGAAATTATGAAAAGATAAATTGTTATCTTCAGTCATCTCCGAAGTAGCTTTATAATTCATTTTTTGTTGGGTTATAAGCCTCTATAGTCTATCAAATAGTCTGAACGATTCAAGCTTGTGACAATGACTGGGTCACAATCCGTGATCCCTAATAAAATATTCGACGTAACGTTGTCGACGATAAACAAAGCAGATGTTATTTTGGTTTGTCAATACTCACTATGAGCTCAAGGGAGTTCACTCAAGGACAACACGTATCTCTTGATGTGCACCAATTTTCAAGAAAACACTTATCTATGAGAGATTAAGCGAAGTAACTCACACTAATTTATTTTTTAGTTAATTTACTTACGAAGATCTATTGCCGATTAACTCGACTTGGGCAAAGTTACACTGGCTCAGTATTTCATTTATCGGCTGAATTTCTAGGAACTCGAAAGTAATAATTAGAAATTACCATAACCAATAAAAATTTACCAGGCATCGCACTATTTTGAAGGGAAAATAATGTAAAAATTTTTTTTGTGTAGCTTCACTAGTTCGCTTATTCCATCAGCCCATTCAATAGGGCAATATTTAAAAGAATATTAATCAAAATTTCTTTTATTAAAGGAGATAAGATCAAATTAATATTGTTAACTATAGCCGTTCTACACAAAATATTGCCCTACATGCCATTTATATTTTTAAAAAATTGCATTCTTCATAAAAGAAAGGAAGTTATCGATCGGGTAACACATCCATCGTCCCAGATAAGTATCAAATGTCAGTAAGATATTCGCCTTCCCTTTCCTGAAATGGTGTTCATATACCGAGTTTGAGATCGCATTCGTGATCGAGAAGGCCTCGAAAATGGTGCTGTTTACAGTCCGACAATTATCGTCTCTGATTTTGATACAATTTGTGATATTCGTCGATCCAGCGAAAATACCTAAACAGGCACCCATCCTGTCTTGTCACGTTCCTCTCGAACAACTTTCGTTCAGTAAGACTCTATTTTTAAAAATTATATTAATTATATCGAATTTAAGTCTGAATAATAATGGGATATTTTTTCGATATTTTTTTTTAAGTGGAAATTAAACTTCTAGCTTTAAACTTTTTTTTCATTTAAATAGCCAACACTTCGTACCATTCGACTCCGATCGGATTAAAGCCATGCACCGAAATTTCTTTGAGCAGCATCAACCCACTCTTCTTGAATAATCAAATAAGAACTCCATTTGAAGAGACTGAAAAACGGAACATGGATCAATTGATAGCCCAGTTATCAAACAATCCGCTCTTTCGATTCAGTTTGCGAAATAACAACAAACATCTGAGGAACATCTTTGACAAAGAAAAAACATTCGCCGACCTAATCGGATTCTTGAAGAAGAATGGGATTAATAGCTTCGATATCTCTTGGGGAATTATCCAATCAGCACCCAATTACCTACCCATATTGAAGAAGTTAAAGAATCTACTGCACGCCGAAAAGTTTCTACTGACAACCACCATCGGAGTCGAAGTGGACAACATCACCGCTTCCCACGTTGCCAATATTTCATCAGTCGTTGATCGGATCCACCTTGTTCCTTCATCCAACACTCACTACAATTTAGGAAAGGATCAAACAACGGGAGATTCAGAAAAGGCTTTTGATAGTCTCGAACTCAACGAAGGAAAATTTATCGAGATCTACACTTCACTGAATTTGAACCCGAAGAAAATTGTCGTAGGCCTTTCATTGCAAACGATGAAATGGAAATCTATCGGATCTCAAACGATCACATCTTCAACTGGGATCAATGAAAGACAAGCAGTTCTAGAAATAGTTCCTTATCACCAATCTTGCATAAGATTCAATCGCACTTGGAAGCTGCTAGATGATCAACCGAGTCCTTTTTATCACCTAGCAGTTTCTCCTATCAAAGATCAATGGATGATTCACGTAGATCCATCAACTCTTGGTAAACGAATCAATCTAATCCTTCAGTATGGATTCGCTGGTGTCACCCTCTATGACTACTATCAGGTAATTAATAGTTTTTAACCCCCAAAATTCATATTATTTAAAATTACTTCAATTTTCTTTAGGATGATTTCGCTGGTGTCTGTAGGGGTTCCAGTAAATTTCCGCTGATCCAGGAAGCTGGGATCATCAGTGCGAAATTCGTAGAAAATGATGATCCCATCAAAACTGGACTTTGTATCCCGTTTCTTGGTCTCACTTCTAGCTGTCAGGGAGTTTTTAGTAATGGAACAAAGAGACCACAATTGAGTACGAATGCTGACTGGCCAACATCCTTGAATCCGAAACCGGATGATGAACGGTCTGTGACCGAAATAATCACCAGGACGACGGCAGCCTCGACTACAATAACCCTCGAATCTCGGATTGCAGATTCATCAGCTGATGATACAGTTTCATCCATCCGTCGCAAGACGAAATTATTTGATGATCCAAATAAAATTGGTAATTTTTAATGGTTAATTATATATAATGATTATTTCAATATTTATTTTATTTCTTTAGAAAACATGGGATCGTTGGTTTCATCTTTGGAACTTAATCAGGATGATAATGAATCTGCTAGTGTGTCTACAGAACTACCGAATTCAGGTACATGACGTTAGCTAGCTATTTTAGTTAATTGATAATTGAAATCGGCCGATAATCACTTCTATTATAGATGATTCTAAACTTGTTTTACCCGAAATTTCTTCCTCTTTGGGGGGTAATTATTGAAAGACTTCATAAATTCTTGAATAAGATCATTCAATCGAACTATTTTTTACATAGAATCTGCAAACGTGGAAAGCTTATCTATTAGTGAGCCAACGCACATAGAAGCTAAGAATCCTGAAATTCTATTAGCGACCGTTACTATCCCACCGTCATTATCAACTTCAACAAGTTCCAAATATTATATACCATTCCTTATGATTCTTAGTATAACACATTCAATTAAACGCTAGAGGTGGCAGTTACAGAAGATCCGATTAAAATTGAAGAAACATCGGTGGTGGATGAAACTACATACGAAACAACATTGCCGGATCATCCTTCTACAACAGGTATTTTTATATACATAAAATTAAAGAAAACTTGATAGCGAGTTTAACTTTTACGAAATTTTGATAAAGAAATACCCCAGGGTTCATCTGCAACAGATGAAGAGTTAATACCAAGCGAAATAACTGATCCTTCAACGGAAGATTCATCTTTATCGACATCCTCACAGGATCCTTCTTCAACTTCATCTAATTCTATTACCGAAATTAGTACCAGCAGTTCACCTTCCTCTTCATCAGACTCTTCTTCTACTACTGAATCCGAAGGTATTACGAACAAAGATGTCGAACCAACGGCAACTGAAGATATAACAGAAGATTCATCTTCATCAACGGAAATTTCTTCAACTTTATCTGATGATATTACCAACATTGATTCAAGCACTTCACTTTCCTCATCATTAGAATCTTCTTCTTTAACTGAATCTGAAGGTATTATTACGGAAAAAGTTACCGAATCAACGACCGATTTCATTACAGCTAAAGATGAGAATCTATGGCCCGATGTTACTGATGAAAACGAAGGATTCTCGGCATCAACAATTACTGAAAATGCCATTGAAGCGATGACATCATCATCATCATCTTCGGAGAATCCTCTTTCTAAAACATCGATTGAAGAAGAAACTACCATCAGCCCAGAAGAATCAACAAGTGAAGGTCCTCAAACGGATACAATTTCTACAACAGATGATGGTATTTCTATCGAACCGGCGACATCATCTTCAGAAGATCCTCAAACGCATGAATTTTCTACAACAGATGATGATATTGGACCAATGACATCATCTTCAGAAGATCCTCAAACGGATAAATTTTCTACAATAGATGAAGCTGTTTTTAGTGAACCGGCGATATCATCCACAGAAGATCCTTTTCTTACTTCAACATCATCATCATCTACGTTTGAAGTAGGGACAACTGAAATCATCACATCACCATTGGAAACAACGACGAGTGATCTTATTCCATCAGAGGAAACATCAACGATGTCATCCTCTTCGTCATCGACATGGCCATCTACGTTTACTGAATCTAGCAGCTATGATCCAGGATCTACAATAGATGATTATGCCACAACTTCAGACATCATCATTGAAGATCTGGCTACATCACCTTCGATAATCACCTGCAATCCGAATGATGGTCTATCTTATTACAGCATGTAATATATTTTACACATAAAACTTTCATTTAATAGAAAATTCAGTTTTTTGTTTCATTTATTAGACAACAAATTTTTAATAATGAGAAGAATTCTTCGATTGATTTTTCTGAAAACTGGCTTTTTTCAAAAGATCCGATGAGACTGGGATCATACGATAAAAAGGTGACATAAATCAGTCAGCATACTATTTGTATGATTTATAAATTTTGAATTATATTTAGACTATCCCGTTTGAATTTCCATTCTTCGGCCAAATGGTTAAGAACGTTACCATAACTCCCAACGGAATGTTGCTCTTGGATCATAATGATGAACAAAGCTTGTGGAATTACGATCCGGAGAAATTCATCGCTCCGCTCTTTAGCAAATATTCTTATGGCGAACAGTTTGGATCGACCGTCCAATATCTAGTCTTATTCGACGACTCCGTATTAGTTGTACACTGGAACGGTTTAATTTTGGGACATGATAGGATGGATAATCGCGTTTCTTTCACGGTGTGTATCTATTTTTTACTTCCATACTATTAAGCAGGATAAAAGTACATTATTCTGTAATTTCAGGTTGTCGTTTATAATTATGGTGAAATTTTCATCTTCTACAAACTAATACCAGATGACGTTGCGGTCATAAACCCCTATCCCATCAGAGCGGAACTGTCGAGTGTTCTTCCTTACAATAATAGTATTACATTACTTCATATAAATTGCCTAAATACTAAGGTTAGAAATGTTTCTTATCATACAAAGATGTCATCAGTATGACCACCACGAATGAAGAAATAGTGAGCGGATCATCTTTTCATTTCACACCGTTTCACAATAAACGAGGAAAGAATCAAATAAACCAAGGATGTAGTCCTCAGGATTTCGGTCGCTTCTACTACAGCAGGTATATTATGTTGCCTACAGTTATATTACGGTAACCGATTGTAAAATATTTATTATTTTCCACAGCGAACGATCCTTCAATCTGGAACAAGTTTGGGCCGATTTTGAACAAATGAGCCATTCATTCGATTCGAGACAATTTGGAGCTTTCTACTCTTGGGATTTACAAACAGTATTTAAAATCGAATTTGACATTTATATAAATATCATCTAAATAATATTATAGTTCCAGACTATAACATTGTCGTTCCCATTTCATTACTTTGGCCAAGTGGTTGAGAACGTCACAATATCTCCTTACGGAGCTTTGTTTCTCGACGCCAAAAACGCTTCCGAAATTCATAATTTAAATCAAGGTCCTTGGGGTCCCGCCAGAGGTGTCAAGTACATTACTTCATTCTTCTCGACCAATTATTTAGCCAGCGAAGAGTACGGCTCAAACGTGAGATATATGGATGACGGCAGATCCCTCACTGTTCAATGGAACAATTTAATGGGTTTCAAGGATTCAACAGAAGATTCGTCATTCTTCTTAGTGTCTTTTCAAGTATATTAATATAATTAATAATAAGTAATTAGGTGTACTCAACAAGTATTATTTTTAGATTATTCTTTCTCGATGTGGTGACATCATTTTTGCCTATAAAGAAGTACCAGATGATAATCCTTTTTCAACAAAATATGATCGACCTTTCTACAATAGGATAAATATATTGGATGGTATATATATTTGTATGCTGACTTATAGAGTTTGGTAAATTGATCGGTTATTTATTTATCAGGTTATATGACGAGAGAATTAGATGAAGAAATTGTCAAAGGATCCGTTTTCTTGGTAAGACCCACCTGGACTGATGACGACTGCTCTGTATTACCGATTATACCCAAACACACTTGGAATCATGATAACCCATACTACAGCAGGTATTATTTTTCTTCAGCATTGTGATTTTTTATTACTAAACGGCTTTCTAATTATAGTATCCAATCTTTTGATGTGATGCAAAATTTGTGGATAGATTTTGAACGAATAGAGACACAGAAAATACTTGATAACAAGGTTGAATAGTATTTAATTACAAACTTATTGAAAAATTATTTTTAAAATTAGTAGCTAATTTTATTTTTAGACTGTTCCGTTGTCATTTTCATTCGATTTTTTCGACCGTAAAATTGATCAAATTACCATCACTGAAAACGGAATTTTGTACGTGAATCCTGGAATGGAAAAATTCAGCAGATTCATCGCTCCATTGAGATCCTACTTTTCCACAAAATTAAGCGAGGAATCTAGTGTGAAATACATGGATAATGGATCAGCTTTCGTCGTACAGTGGAACAATCTTGTTTTAGAGGAACTACCAGAAGCTGGAACATTCTCTTTCCAAGTTAGCATTATATTTTTTTATAGAATTATTTCTCAATAAAATAATACACCCTATTATAGGTAATACTTTCGAATTCTGGTGTCATCATTTTCGTCTACAAACAAATTCCAGACATCCTCCAACTTTTAAATGATAGTCCGATTCAACTCTCTGTTGGAATATCAAATGTTAATCACATTGATTTGGGTATTCTAATTTCCTTTTTTTTATTTCTTTATTTAATTTAATTTTTATCATAGATAACCGCAAATTGATTATCTTTGATTCTCGTCTGTTCCCCGAATCTGGAGAAGTTCCAGTCAGCGGTTCCGTTTTCATTACGAAACCAGACTTTTCTCTTATCACCTGCGCGAGTTTCAGCAGTTGCGATACGTGCCTCTTTGAGAGCTTCTATGCAAACCTCTCTTGTACCTGGTACCCTGTAAGCGGACGTTGTGACTCTTACTTCCAGTTCAACTCAACTGAAATAAGAGAACCATTTAGGACTTCAGATTGCGTTGGAGTACCACCTACTCAGTAAATATATATTTTAAATCATTCAATAAAATTAAGTTATTTAACTTATATTTTATATTATATTAGGCCCACTATTGACCCCGTTGAAATTTCGACTGAGCTACCTTGTTCTAATAAAACCATTATTAATAACAACTTGATTATCCAAGTCAATATCAACGGCGATCAATTGACTCTTCCTCAATTCGATGTCGGGAAATGGATCGCTTGGCTTCAACATCAATCATCCACATCCTGCAATTCCAGCAGTATCCGTAACTCTCCGTTACTCAGCGCTCTGTTGTGCCCTGATAAAAAGCTAATTCACCGGATCCAGCAACTCTTACCCGACATCATTGCTAATCTAACGGAACTAGAAGATTCAATTGAGTCTACTTCTTTGAATCCTTTAATAACCGATGACGTGTCATCTACTCTGAATTTTTCGTCGGATAGTACCACAGAAATGAATTCGAATTTTAGTTTTAGCTCTTATTGGACCGACACATCCTACAATATTTCTTCTTTTTCCCCATTCCTGTTAAACACAACTGAATATCCTGTTGCTAACTTTACTTCAATCAGTTCAACTGATCTAGGTTGGGAAAGTTCTACCACTTTGGACTACTCTTCACTATTATCCTTGAATGCTACTAGCACAGAAACTCCAAGTTTGATCGATAATATTACCTCTATTAGCCCGTCGTTTAATCTCACTACTATCTATGATCAAAGCTTGCTGGGTTTTAGCTCCGACTGGACTTCTGGTTTCATCAATTCGACTGTGGACTTATCTTCATTTTTATTAAATGCCACAAGCACAGAAAATCCAGATTCGAACTTAAATTTCACCTCTACTACCCCATCAACTATTTTGAATACAACCTCTCCCGATGTATTCCATAATTCCACCACCAGCGCCCCCCTCGCCGAGCTCTTTAATAATATCACTTCAATCAACGACATTTCCAATCAAGTTGTAAACGAATCAGTTGATAACTTATTCAATTTCACGACGACTTCGGCAGCACCACCGCCAATTCACCCAACAGCAACCACTCCCGTTTTCTGGAAGGGCGATGTCAACGATTTTATTAAATCTCTCAAGCGTAAAGCAGGACCAGTAAATGTTAATAGGATCCCTTTGATTCGGGCTAAATGGTCTACACCAACTCCAATTAATTCCCGATGGATTCGAACTATTCGTCGCCGCCCTATTATTAGATCCTAAAAGTCTTATTATAATAATACTATTATAATGATATAATCCGATTAGATGAATTTGTTACATTGTATTGAATAATAAAATGTGCATAGTAGCGGATATAAAACCGTTGCGGTAAAAAAAAAAGAGTCCCAATTATTCAAAATAAGGTAGCAGATACCATAGATGATAGCGGACTCATCGAGCAAGGACTTCCTTGGTATATAAAGTCATACGTGCTCCACTCATCATTCATCAGTATTTCATCTACTTTGTTTGTGGTCGGACGTGGAGCACTTCTTCCCTCAAAAAAATAAATCAAGTCACTTTATTCAAAAACTAAAGGTAAGCTCATTCTTAAATATTACGTATAACATTATGTAACGGAAATATTCCGCGCATTTATGGTCATCTCGTGCGGAACGTTTTACGTATTCTTCTCAACAAAGTATCCGTTCCGCTTCTCTTGTGATAGGCATATGCCATATGCCACAATTTTTAGAATAAGGAAAAAAAGAGTTGAAGGAAGAATCCTTGTCGTTCGTTTCAATGGATGAACACCAATTGCGGATTTCCTTCCTGTCCAAAGAAGATTTATGGTTCTTTTTTACGAGGAAGTTATGTAAAATAACGGTGATCCTATAGGGGGTCACTCACTCCTCTGATGGTCAACAAGGAAATGAAAAATAGGCATACAAAAGCTCGATGAGTTGGACAGGTCTTCTTCAGTCGAGTTCAATCCATTGAATAGTTAAGATATGGCGCTCTATTGGTACACCTTGATGGTTCTAGTGCTGACAGCCTTTAGCTGGGCATCTGAACAGCAACCAGGGTCCCAAGCTCAACCTTTGCGATCATTTAACGATGGTCGTCAGGACAAGTTCAATGGGAACTTCGAGTCCATTGATTCTTCTGCAGCACTAGCTAATCATCAGAAAGGTCATCCAAGTGATTACGTTAATAATGAACGGCCTGCATCAAAGAACCGTCCGATAGCGCAACCGTATCATGGTATTCCTCAAAACCGTTATGGCGCTAGTTCTTCTTCTTCTTTTTACGAAGATGATTTGAGGATCGATCGTTTTGGAGATTCTCACGATAGTGCTGTCATTCCATCTAATAGTAAGTTGTTTAAATTATAGAATCCTGCAGGATCGAGTTAGATTATTTATTTTAAATTGATGTAGATCGAAGGACGGGCATCTTTTCTGGAGCTAAAGCGGGAAATTTGGCACTAGTCGTGTCACCCTTAGCCGGAATCGCCTTTCTAGCGGCAGCGGCCGCTGTGGCCGTCAGTCCCGTCTACTTGACCATCAGTTCATCGCTAACTGGGCGTAAGAAGAGGGATCTTTTGTCAACTTTAGATCCTTCTTTGTCGCAAAAGATTCCTCAAGATATGGTCAAAAAGATTCAAGAGCTTCAGGTATATAACCAGAAATTCTTTTAAGAAAATGTTGGTTCGATCGTTCATCATTCTTCATATTGATGTAGACTTTGGAGAAATTCTTAGCATCTGTTCCGAAAGAGACAGATTACCAGCAGCAGATTATGTCGATGTATCTGTCATGCTCGGGTTACACTGAAGAGAAGAATCAGTGTTTGGATCGCGTTTTCTGCGAATACGGCAACGGTCAATCGGCCATCTCTGAAGAGGAGAGAGACGTTCTTTCAATGTATTATCATTTAATTCAATTAAAGATTATGGTGAAGTTTTTAAAATTGGGTTTTTATATGTTAGCGTGTTGTACAACATCATGTCCAACACTTTTGTGCCGGAAGAGTATAAGAAACGTTTGAGAACGGCAGCAAGGATCGGTCGGGATTTCCAGCAGTGTGGGCGGTATCACTGCCCAGTTCTAGCCCAGCAGCCCAGCCTCATTTAATTTTTTTATCCTAATTTAAATTCTTATTTATATCCTTTATCATTATTAATCGAAAATACACTAATTACCAAACATATATCAACAACTGAGTTAAATTTCTTTAGAATTATCCAAATAATTAATGAAATTATTCAAATATATATTTTTTCTAATCGAATTTGCATTTATTTATTTTCAGAAAAATGGTTCCATTCCGTTTCATGGTAATTTTCACTCTACTTGTATCGGTTATCTCCGGGGATAATTGGTTCTCCCGTCGCCGCAATCAGCAATCCTTCCAGCGGCCCCTGAGCACCCATTTCCGCCAACGAATTGGATCTCAAGTATAAATAATAACATCTCCTCTTGGCTTCTAATTTAGAATTATTTAAAATAGGGACGGAATCCAAGCAGCTTTAGGGAGCAGCAGCGTGAACTTCAACCGGTCTCTACTGCCGCACTTGCCGATCGCGAAAGTGCTGCTTACCCGCAAACTGCTTACGGTACATACCGTAATTTAATCTGAATTGGCATACACTATCTTATTAATTGCAATTCAATTTTAGAGCCTACCAGTACCGGTTACGATAGCTACAGCAGTGGAGGTAGTTACGGTGGAGGTTACGGTGGTGGTGGCTACGGAGGCGCTTCAACTTCTTCCTCATCCATCAACCCTCTCTCGGCTCTAGTGGCTCCATTAGCCGCTCTGGCTCTCTTGGGTGCCGCGGCGGCTGTAGCGACTAACCCGGTTCTGCTCAGTATCGCAGTGCTCTCGAGTGGGCGCAAGCGTCGCTCTTTGACAACGGAAGATGGGAATGCTCTAACTCCGGAATTGGAGACTCAGCTGGAAGAGATGGAAGTGCTGGAAAAGTACATGGCTAAGATTCCTCATCAGGAAGAGGAGCAGGAGAAATTGATGGCTACTTACTTATCCTGTTCTGGATTTACTGAGAATAACAATAACTGCCTAGATCGTGTCGTCTGCGAGTATTCCATCGAATCCGGCGGAATGCCGGATCTGGAGAAAGAAGTCATTTCAATGTAAATTACAATTCATAATTTACTTTTTTCAAGTTTTTAAAATATATATATATATATATTTTTAATAGTGTGCTGTTTAACATAATGACCAACGGTTACGTCACCAAGGAGTTTAAGGAGCGTTTGCGGACTGCCGCCCAATTTGGACGGAACCGCAGACATTGCGACGTCTTTTATTGCAACCAGCTGACCCAGAAGCACTAAAATTTTTGACCTTATAATTAAAAAAATACCAATTAATTCAATTCAAGATTCCTATTTTGTACATAATATTGTACTCACCTCAGTATTCAAGCATTAAATTATCAATTAGTATTTTACTTTTATTGAGTATTACACGGTATTATTTGAAACTTTAAACAACACACAAATCGCGTTGGAAATCACGGTCTAATAACTGTTTGGTGCATAACAGACTAAAATGATTCATTTTCTATTTTTGTCGCTTTTAAAAAATATAGTTTTTTTTTAATAAATAGAAAAAGAGTAAAAATAGCCACATCTGGACAAAGTAGCATCGCAATAACAAAAGCAGAAGCTAAAAATAATTTTAAAGAATTGGTAGTTATGGCCTTTGGTCTACATCTGGATAGATAAGTCGAAGTGGAGAAATGAAGCTTCACAATGGCATTTTTAAAACAACGAAAGATGTGCGTCGATATTGCCATATCGGCCATAAACCCAAGTGCGATGAGCCGATGACACATGTCATTCTAATCGTTCATCTCTTAAAGTTCTATTAATATCCAATTCTCCTACAAACCTTTACTATGATACCTCTATCATGCTCCCGATTCTTTTGATAGCAATCTCCTTGCAGGGTATAAAAGGCACAATTTAAGCTAATTAGTACCACACAGAGAAGAAATAAGTCCGCTAGTGAAAAATGATAAGCATTCCGCTTACGATGCTGTTTTTATTCGCCTTTTCAGTAAGTTTATTGAATAAATTATTATATTGTAAATCTTATTTAATTTCGAGTTTCTATATTTTTCATGATAATAAAGATGGGTGCAGAAAATGATGATTCTGAAGGTAATATTTCTATAGCTATTCACATCCAGTTAAATTGAGATTATTGTCTAAAATTGTGTTTAATAGTTCGTTCTCTGACCGATAATGAACTGAGGATGGCCGAACAAGTGGGGTTCACCTACGTAGATCGTTTAACCCAACTGGAAGAGGAGCTCTACGCCGAGGGTATCTACGTCAAAGAGGGCTCGCATATGTCTCGAATGGCCAAATTTAAACAGCCATCTCAACAAGTTATCGAACTATCTAGGAGCAGCATGCGATTCACGGAAACCGTCCGCTTCCTCAAAAACGAGTATGTTATAATAACATTTAAGCATAATTGATTTACAATGATTAATTGTTTTAAATTACTATCGAAGACTCGGTTTGACTGACCAAGAAATGGAGTATAATTTAATGAGGTTCACCAATGAGGCTAACACGGGCTGTTTAAGTACTCCGACCTGTCCAGGATCGTCCAACCAATATCGAACTATTGACGGTTCGTGCAATAGCAATAACAGCACACTCTTGAATTTAGGCAGAGCTGCTAGCGGATATCGTCGTTTACTGAAACCGTCCTATGATGATGGTATATTCTGTTATCATAATTTTCAGATAATTAAATTGTACTTAAAAAATTATATAGGAATTTCAAATCCTCGAACGCTGGCCAAGGATGGGTCAGCTCTCCCTTATTCTCGAAATATTAGCGTGATCGTTTTCGATGACCAAGATGTGCCGTTACCCACAACCACTAATATGATGATGCAGTTTGGGCAGTTTATCAATCATGATTTGGAATCCACAACCCAATTCACTTTCGGTATAGACTACGCTTCTTATAAACTTGTTAATTGAAATTATATGATGCGTCAAATAACAGCTAATGGGACGGCTTATACGTGTTGCGCACCTGACAACTACCCACTGTCTCAAGCACTTTTGAAAAAGTTGGACTACTGCTTTCCTATCTACATTCTTCCGGGCGATAATGAGCTGAACGCCACCGCGCAGAGGTGCATGACGTTTTCGCGATCCAACACTGGGCCCAACAGGTTGAGTTGCAGTTTACCATTCGTGAGCTACGCAGAACAGGTAACCTCATCGTCCAATTAGATTTTAAAATTAAAGATTAATAACACAAATTTATTTAACAGGTTAATCAAAATACGCATTGGTTAGATGCTTCTACCGTCTACGGTTCTGACCTGAACACGACGATTTTGCTGCGCAATTCATCGAGCATTGGTTTATTGAAAACTTCCATCGATAAGTATGGTCGTCAACTTCTTCCCATAACTTCTGGTTGTACCACTGGTGCTTGTTTCTATGCAGGTATAATAATAGCCATTATATCGTTCTTTGAGCAATGAATAAAAAATTAATTGTAATAGGCGATTCGAGGGTGACCGAGCAACCTCAACTGACGGTGATGCACACCATTTGGCTCCGCGAACATAACAGGATTGCCCGAATTCTAGCCAGTCTGAATCCAAACTGGTCCAGTGACACTGTCTTCCAAGAAGCACGCCGAATCGTAATCGCCGAAATTCAGCACATCACCTACAACGAATTCCTATCAAAACTTCTTGGTAAATAATACCATCATATGGTACAATTTTAAAATTGAACCATATGATATCTCATATATATTTAATGTAAAGGTAATACTGCTATGGCAAAGTATCAACTAACTCCACTATCGGGAGGGAATACTTTTAATGGTTATACGACCAATGGTCTGACCAGCGGTCCGATCAGCAACGAATTTGCCACTGCGGCTTTTCGTATAGGCCACTCATTCGTTCAAGGATCGGTCCAAATGTTCGATGAGAAGGATGTGATGACGACTTACCAGATGGGTAACTATTTCAACAATCCAGCCGTTATCTACAAGAACAAGACCTTCTTTGACAGTGTTATTCGGGGCTTGATCAAACAACCCTCTCAAACTGTCGACATCGATGTTGAAGATGATCTCTGGCTTCTTCTTTTCCAGTAATATAACATTCGAAACTGTAATTTATTGATCTAATTTAATCTTTTTTTATTGAATCTACAGAAATATTTCTAACAAGGGTCCTCCGTTTGACGCTTTCGACCTGGTGGCCCTCAACACCCAACGTGGAAGAGATCACGGTCTACCAAGTTATAATAGCTATCGAAAGTTATGCGGCTTGCCCGTCTTTTCCGATCCCATTAGCAAATTGCCAACATTGAGTTCATCAAAACAAGTGGTGATTAATTTTTATACACTATTTACAAATGGTATAATCCTAATATATTTTGTGAAAATTTTATATAGAATGCCAGTCTTACGTATTTTGACCCTTCGGTAATTGCAAATCTGGCACAAGTTTACAAGAGCGTGGACGACATTGATCTGTACGTTGGTGGATTGGCCGAGTTGAGTACTCTTGGCGATGGACTCGTAGGGCCAACAATGACATGTTTACTTGCAGAAAACTTTAATAAACTAAAATACGGAGATCGCTTCTTTTACGAATCAGGAGCGAATCCTAATCCATTTGGCCCAAGTAAAAGTTTTGATTTTTAATAAAACTATTTTTAAAAGTTAATTTTATTTTTGCTCATGCATAGCTCTCTTAGCAGAAATCAAGAAAGCAAGTGAGTTCCCGTATATTTATAAATATGTAATTATAATAATGGCTAATGAATTTTAATTTTGTTAAAAAAAAGGCCTTGCTCGCATTCTGTGCGACAACAGTGATGGAACTATTGCCAGTGTGCAGGCAAAAGTTTTTGTCATAGCTAATAGTAAAAGGTAAGCTAATTTTGCTTCTTTACTCCGATGGTGTTCAAATTATTAATTTACGCATTGAATATTTTAATATAGCAATCCGCTTGTATCGTGCAAGAACACGACAGCCATTCCCAGCTTGAACCTGAATCTTTGGAAGGGACTGAAAATCTAAAAATTTAATAGCATCTAATACCCTGCTAATTTACGTTATACCAATTTATCTATTTTTATGATGGCATAATAATACGATTTTTTCTTGTTTTTATCCTACTATTTAATCAGTTTGATTGCGTGCTTTTATTTTTGTCGAGGGTTTATTTCTTTATTCTTTTTCACCTAAAATAAACGATTTATGAGCATCGATAATGTAACAAGTTGTATGATTCTAACGTAATAGATTTCCGAGAATTTACAGTTGATTCATTCATTTTAGATTGCGCTTAACTTAAAATAAAAGCGGAAAGTCACCATCAACGCACGTTGGATTTTAGATTAAAATGTAAAAAAATTAGTGTTATTTTTTTAGGTGTAGGTATAGTACACCCGTAGTGTGCATAATGCAACATCTTAAAATTAGGTGAAGATGTACTACATAACTGGAAATCACGGTTCATGATTATCAAGTCACGGTCTCAATCCATCACTATTTAGAAGAGGTTGCGCTCTATATTTCTTTTTATGCATAAGCAACTGTGGCGGAAAATTTAGTGATACATCCGCTACGAAAGCGCTGGACCGTACCCAGCTCTGTGTAAGGCAGAGAATATAAATAGATTTAGATGCCTCTCTTCCGCGCTCAGTTTTAGTCTTCCGGTTCGTACAAAATGATCCTCAAGAATCCGGTGAGAAATTCTAAATTGCTTATTATTAACCTATTATCTAACTTTACATTTATTTAGATGAGGTTTAGTAGACGTCGTAGGATAATACCTTGTTTATGGATTCTGTTTGCCCTTCTCCTGGTGGATGTGGAAGGATTGGGACTTTCCCGGAATCCTCTCTTTGCCGGAGTGATGTCAAACTATCGCCGTTACGGTAGTAATAAACAGGATTTTCATTTATGCCGATTGAATAAAAATCACGTCTTTTGTGCTCCTCCTACAACGGAAGTGAGGCCTTCTGCTTATGCCGTTAACCACTTGCAGCCTCAGCCCGTTTCAAGTTCCATGGCCCAGCCCGTTCAAGCCCAGCAGCAGCATCTCGATGCGGCCGCTTCAAACATCTCGCCTGCCGTCTCTACTAATTCAAATGCCGGTTAGATATTAATTCTCTTTGAAATAGTTTAATTGTAACCAGATTTATTGACTATATAGATCCATACGCCACTGGATCCAACTCAGTTACAGTCGAAAGTAAAGTTGTGACGGATGGAGCTGCGGATTTGAGCGCTTCCGTAGCATCCGCCAGCAACCTCTTAGCTGCTCCATCCTACAGTAGTGGTAGCTATTCCAGCGGAGGTGGAGGCAGCTACGGTGGAGGAGGTGGTTCAGGCGGCGGTTACGGCGGATCCGGCGGAGGAGCTGGAGGATACGGTGGCGGAGGAGCTGGAGGATACGGCGGAGGAGGTGCTGGTGGATACGGCGGAGGAGGCGCTGGTGGATACGGTGGAGGAGGAGCTGGTGGATACGGCGGAGGCGGACTTGGTGGTGGAGGCTATGGAGGAGGTGGCGCTGGTGGATACGGTGGAGCAGGTGGACTTGGTGGCGGTGGAGGTTACCATGGTCCCGAAGAATCATCTTACTCCATCAGTTATCCCTCAACGATGAGCAACAACAAAGCAGATACTGTTCACCTATTGTCGTCATTGGCTCCATCCTTGTTGCTAAGCTCTCTGCTGCTCCCGCTCGCTCTTGCGTTACTTAGCAACTTTACGGGGACCATAGGAACAGGAAGGAAGAAGAGAGATCTCTATGGAGACGAAGACTACGACGAAGATGTTCAATTTTCACTCAAATTAGACGAGCTGGATGCTGAAATCAAGGCTAATGATTTCCATTTCTTCTCCACATCGGATGCGCTCATTGATTTCTACAGTTTGAATGAGGGTGAACCGGAGAAACTGATGGATTTCGTTCGGGAAAGAGGACTGACAGACCCGCTCAATCCTTGTTTAGAGAAAATAGCATGTCTCTCTGCAACAAATGCTAAATTTAAAGGATCGGATAAACTGAAAAAGTATTATTTTTAAGTAAATGATTTGCATTTTTACTAATCTTCTTTTACTATTCTATTAGGGCTACAAAATCGTTAAGAAAGGCGAGCAATCTAGCTCTTGGAACGCGAGAGAGAATGAAAGTTGGATCGGATGTTGGTTCTGCAAATGAACGAGAATGCCTCACTAAATTTATATGTCAAAGCATGAAAATGCTCAAATCATCTTGAAATTGTTAAATTTAATTTTTTCCTATTTATTATTAAGATTAATATGTTAAAACTTGAGACCAGAATACACAACTTCACTTGAACCTGTTGACTTATTGATTTTAAATCGGACCTTATTAGTTGACTTCCTGTTTAGCTCGACCTGCGTTTCTTCATTCAGCGTTTGGCTACGTTAGTCAATGGAGCTGTCAAAAAAGCTTAAATAAAAAAGAGGTTTTTATTTAGATCATTTCTCTGTTCTAGAAATTATTTTTCTAGTGAATTAAGTGTTGAAAATCAATGCCAACGAGTTAAAGTTTTCAGTGGACATGATTCGAAATTTAAATTACTGTTGGAAAACAGCAATCTTAGTTGTGAATGAATCACATTAGGAAGAAGAAGCCAATTATGAGATATTACTCTTGATTATAGAAAGTAGTGCTCCTTCAGTGCAGCTATAAACTTCCAAAGATGACACCTTTTGATGATTTCATGTTTCTAATCAACTCTATTCTGCTTGGGGAAGAACCTGTAAGTTTCATTCATCAGTATTTTAATATTCTTCAAATAATATTTTAAAAAATATTTCAATTGCAGACTATTGAAGATTTTATCCTTCTGGTGGGAACTTTTGTAGCTTTCATTGCATTCATCCTCTGGTGCTGTTTCCCGATCGGTCCAAAGGAGATAGGCACACCTCCACCATTCTATGAGGATCGGCAGTACACCCACTACAGGAGAGCTGATGGCACTGACACTGATTGATGTATTTTACTAAGTCTTCAATGGAATCATCATTTCTACAATATTATCTCATGTGCTCATATTATTTTTCAGTTGAACTATGCTGTGTATTATCTGCTGGTATTGTGCCTTTCATATTATTCTCCCCAAAAAAACATTTGTGTCAAGTCCAAAAAATGTATTTTAAATTGGGTAAATTTAAAACAATACCCAAATTATTATCTGACAAGTCCCTCCTTTTTTTTAAGTGTTTAATGTCTCTACATATTTGATCTCTCTCCCGAGTATTGCTGTTTATTATTAGTCCGTATTTCTAGTCATCACATTTGTTATTATGAAATTGATGTGGAAACTTGGTTATCGCCATTAATGAGCAGGCCAATTTCTTTTTACTGTCTCCAATATTTTTACAAGCACATATTATTCGGTTTGTAATCGAAGCCAGCTAAAATACTTCCCGCCCCTCACTTGCTATAACTCGGAGAAATTACACGCACCAGCATTCGCTATAATAAACACATCTTCCATTCTATTTTCGTCTTCTTACAAAAGTGGTATAAGTAGAGACGACGGTAGCAGAAATCTTTTTTGGCTAGTGCAGTCGACAAAACTATCTGCTCAGAGTAGTCGTGTTTTTCCTCATTAAGAGCCAATCGAATAAAATCAGTCTAAAAATGCAGTCTGAAACGCCGTTAAAATCGGAAGAAGATCGCCAATTAGTGAAAATGCTTCCATGCCATGCTTTAGGACGTCGACTAACCCGACAGGAGACGATTAAACTGATGCATCGCACCGTCCCTGGAAGAGGTTAAAATGTTAACTCATATGTTTTCGTTAATTTCCCCATTTGTTGCATGTCTTTCGATTGATTTTCAGAGGAATTTCATTGTTACTACTAGTAAATCGATTGTTAAAGAATGAATCGATTGTTACAATTTTTTTCCTCATCGGCGCGCGCCGCGCATGCGCGCTGAAGCAAACGTCAAAAGGGCTTTAAAGGAAAAAAAGTTCACCCTTGTTTCATTCGTATTCCTTATTTTGTCAGCTCAGGAAGACAAGTGCTTGTGTGTGTCAGGATTATTTGATATTGCGTAACACTTGTGTATACAACGATGCCCAGTGGATTAGCTTTGTATGACGAGTGCAGCAGTCACTTTAGAAACACTTCAGTCGATCCCTGTTGGGAGCAACGGGATTCCCGACCGGAAAGTCCCGTCCAATGTGGTGGTGGTGGGTCTACTCCAGTCGAAACTGTTAATAATGAGCAATCAACAAATAATAATTCAGAAGCAAATAGTAATACGTCAGGAGCATCTGATGATGAATTAAATAAAATTCGATCTGGTTTTGACACTTGGTTAGCCGCCTTCCGGACTTCACGTCCTCATCGTGACGTCATTTGGCGAGTTGGTAAGATCAAAAAGGATGTGGCAGTGACCCAAAAATACTTTGTACTCTTAATGGGCTTTGTTTTTCTTGTCTTTGATCACGTGTTTGCCAAATGACTTGAAAGTGCAACGTCCAAACGTAGCCTTGAAAAAAGAAAATTGGCACTTTCCTTTCAGCATCTTTTTGAAAAGAAATTATGTAAATTGTAGGAAATTTGTGATGGATCACTACGCCCCTTTTCAGGTATGTGCCGACAGGTATACAAAGGCGGCGGAATGTTGTATCTAAAGTAATGTGATACTGAGAAAAGGGCGCCCTTTTCCCTTTAGAAGCCGACAATCACGTGATCGGATGCATGATAGTCACGTGCTCAAAATCCAAATTATAGTCTGCTAAAATTATATTATTTTTCTTTCTTTCAGGAGAGCGGGCTAATTATGTCAACACGCCTCATGTCATCGGTATATAAAATTTGAATAAATTATTTATAAAAGAATTATTTATTATTTTTTTAAAATAGCTATGTGCGGTCTTCCGGCTCGCGGTAAAACCTACATTGCGAAAAAGTTGTCACGCTATTTGAACTGGATTGGAATCAATACGAAAGGTATAATAAAAGGATCAATAACATGGTTTTGCGTAATATTTATATTTATTTTTCTATTACTCGACGGACTTGCGCAATAGTCTTCAATTTAGGCGAATATCGCAGAATTGCTACAGCCACAACAAACAATTTCAAAAACCATAACTTTTTCAAACAGGTTTCTATTTTAAAATTCATAATAATTCGATAGAAAACTAAAGGAAATTAAATTTCGAAATAGGACAATAAAGAGGCCATGGCCGTCCGTGCCCAGTGCGCACTGGATGCCCTAGAGGACGTATGTAAATGGTTGGAAGCCGGAGGTGAAGTGGGCGTAAGTTTATATACTTTCCCACCATTTCCTCTATCAACTTTAAAATATTTTTCAAAATAGGTATTTGATGCGACGAATACGACTTACGAAAGGCGTCAACTCATTCGAGAAATCATCGTAGATAAGATGGGCTACAAACTCTTTTTCGTCGAATCTCTCTGCGACGATCCGAATATTGTTGAATCCAACATCCGGCAGGTCAAGATTAATAGTCCAGACTATTCTGAAATGGACAAAGAGGCCGCTGTGGAGGACTTTCTTCAGCGGATCGATCACTATCACGATCAGTATCAATCCCTCTGTGAGGTCAAGGAGGACAGCCTCAGTTTTATGAAGATTTTCAATACGGGTATTACCTAAAATATTCCCATATTTGAATCAGTTTTAAAACTTTTTTAAAAATAGGTGAAAAGATTGTCGTTCACAAGCATGAAGGACACATTCAATCCCGAATTGTTTACTATTTAATGAATATCCACATCACTCCTAGAACCATCTATTTGACAAGGGTATTAGAATTATTAACATTTTTATTTTATTGAAATATAAATATTAAATTTTATAGCATGGAGAGAGCGAGCACAACGTTGCCGGTCGGATCGGTGGTGATACGGACCTCACTGCTCGCGGTCAACAGTACGCTTCAGAATTAGGCCATTTTATTAAGGAGCAAAACATACCGCATCTACGCGTTTGGACGTCATGGATGAAGAGAACTATCCAGACATCAAGAGATATCGATGCTCCTCAAGAAAGATGGCGAGCCCTAAATGAAATCGATGCGGTAAACCACACTATATTCTTTAATATTTAAATTTAAACTAATAAAAATTTAAAAAAAATAGGGAATCTGTGAAGAGATGACTTATGAAGAGATCTTTGAAAAGTTTCCCGATGATTTTGCTGCTCGAGATGCGAATAAATTTCAATATAGATATCCTAGAGGAGAGAGTTATGAAGATTTAGTGGCCCGATTAGAGCCGGTCATTATGGAATTGGAACGTCAAGAGAATGTCCTTGTCGTGGGTCACCAAGCGGTCATTCGATGTCTGCTAGCCTACTTTCTGGACCACAGCGCTGGTATTATTATTATTATTTTTCATGGAAATAACGGATTCTACATTTTTCTTTCTCTCTATAGAGGAATTGCCCTACATTCACGTTCCGCTTCACGCCGTTATTAAATTAACTCCGGTTGCCTACGGCTGCAAGATGGAAACGATCCCTATCGGAGTTGAAGCAGTGGATACTCACCGACCGAAACCTCCAGTATGATACATATATAAACAACCACACAATGGATATTTTAAAAGAAATTAATTTTGAAAATAGGTGCCTGGTTTCCTGGATGAGAAATTCCGTCGAGATCCGTCAAAGACGAGCACTGGATCACCCGTCCGTGATGAGGAGAACGTCGTATAAAATAAAACGTTTAATTTAAAAATTATTGCGTTGCCTTGTTAAACGGTTTTACTGTTGGCTATATTTATCACATTCACAATATTCACGATCGCAATTCTCCTTGGAAGAAATACATATTTTTAAATTTTTTAAAAACAATTGGCTTTTTACTGTTATTTCTATGATTTTACACGTAGCAGCTGCAACCGCTGAATTTCAAGTACAGAGAGCGTGATCCTTTTACGGGATTCGGGAAACGATGTAGACCGAGTGAGCGGTAGCAACGGGAGTCAACTGCTTTTGTTTAGATTCCCGCTTCCAGCTACCGGGTCTGCGCGCTTTTCTAAGGTCACCTTGACATAGAAGGTGACCGACTCGTCGTCGTCGTCTGCTCGAGAGTTTTGAGAGATTCAGTTGCAGTTCAACTTTTGATTCTGATCGCTTCAAGGGGTTTCTCCCCTCCTATTTAATTACTTTCTCTTGGTAAGACTTTGATCAACGTTATCTCAACGATCACTTTATCTCAAGGACATTAGTAATCAATCGTTGTATAGAACAAATATTTAAATATTCACATTAAAAAAATGAGTGAATCTGAACAGTCCAGTGATTATTATTGGGTTTGTTTTCTAAAATCCTTAGCAAATAATTTAACTTTAATCTATATTTTAAAAAGTTGGGTACCTACAATTCTTATTTTTATATTTAGAGAACTACTTGTGCAATCAAGTATTTCAGGATGGAAGGTGAAGTTGTGTCTAGCAACCAGACAGAGGCAGAGCACCGGGACAATGTGCACCGGGGTGTCTACAAGGATAAGGGTATTGCTGTATTCACCAGTGGAGGAGATGCTCAGGGTAAATATTTCCAAATTTAACATAAATGATTTTTAAAACACTATTTGAATTTATTCAGGTATGAATGCTGCCGTACGAGCTGTCGTTCGTATGGGCATCTATCTGGGCGCCAAAGTCTACTTTATTCGTGAAGGATATCAAGGAATGGTCGATGGTGGTGAAAATATCATCGAAGCCACTTGGTCATCCGTTTCCGGCATCATCCATAAAGTATTTTTGAACTTAATGAATCATTTTTTAAAATAAAAAATTCTAAACTTATTTAGGGAGGAACCGTTATTGGATCGGCTCGCTGTAAAGATTTCCGAGAACGCCCCGGCCGTCTCCGGTAGCTTATTTAAATATTTTATCCTTTTCTAAGAACATGAACTGATGGAATTTTGTACCCCCTCTAGCGCTGCCAAGAACCTCATAAATAAAGGAATTTCTAATTTAGTGGTGATCGGTGGTGATGGCTCTCTGACGGGTGCCAATCTATTTCGACAGGAATGGGCTGATCTTGTAGCCGATCTTTTGTCGAAAGGTACTTAAATTCTTTTTTAAAAATACCATATTCAAAATAGATTATCTAATTATTTTTTTCATAGGTGAAATTACACCTGAACAGGCTACCAAAAATAGCCATTTGAATATCGTCGGTATGGTTGGTTCCATCGATAACGACTTTTGCGGAACCGACATGACGGTATTGTATTTTAGATCTAATCTAAATTTCTGTAAATGCAAATTAAATTATTTTTTAGATTGGAACTGATTCCGCTCTCCATCGGATCATTGAAGCCGTAGATGCCATCGCTTCAACTGCCTATTCTCATCAGCGCACTTTTATCATGGAAGTTATGGGCCGTCATTGCGGGTATAGAAATAATCTTTTTTAGAATAGCTCCAAGCTTTTTTAAAAATAAGAAGAGAAGATAATCTTGCTACGTGCAACGTGTAGGTATTTAGCTATAGTGACAGCTTTAACAACAGAGGCGGATTACGTATTCTATCCTGAGAATCCGCCACCAGTGGATTGGCCAGATAAACTTTGCAAAAAACTCTCTCAGGTCTATCTTCTTCAAGATTTTAAACCTAGATGGAGCGCGCATGGATCACTATTTTAGCTTTAGCACAAACACCTAAATAGATTTCTGAGAATCGCATGTTGAATGTATTTTATGTTTTACACACACACACCAACCCATTATTTTCTGTTTAATTAGCTACCTGGCTTTAGTTGCTGCATTAGCCTGCGAAGCTGATTTCGTCTTTATACCTGAATGGCCGCCTGAGATCGACTGGCCCGTAGTATTGTGTAAGAAACTCTTACAGGCAAGAATTCCCCTCATTTTTTGTTGCTTTTATTTGTTGCTCGTCTCATATTCTAATAATTTTTTTAAATTTCTTGGCTAATATTTTATTAATTTCTTTAATTAGGAACGAGAATCTGGACAGAGATTGAATATCATTATCGTCTCAGAGGGCGCTATTGATCGTGAAGGAAACGCCATTACGGCCGAAATGATCCGAAAGGTGCGGTGCCTAATTTTTTAAATATTCTTTATTTAACTTTTTCTAACTCTTCTTAAAATTAGGTTGTAGTAGATAATTTGAAACAAGATACCCGTATCACCGTCTTGGGTCACGTCCAGCGCGGAGGAAGTCCATCCGCATTTGATCGCGTTCTGGTAATCGATATACCTAATTACTGAATCTATTCATGTTTCTAATTATAGACTTTAGGGTTGTCGTATGGGAGCTGAAGCTGTATTAGCCGTTCTGGAAGCTACTCCGGAAACGGAAGCTTGCGTAGTATCCCTGGATGGTAATCAAGCTGTCCGCTTACCTCTAATGGCCTGTGTGGAGAAAACCCAAGCGGTAGCTAAAGCTATGGCTGATAAGCAATGGGAATTGGCCGTCCAACTTCGTGGAAGGTATAAAACCAATTTAAATGTTTTTATTTTATTATTTCTAAAATTTAAATTTTTAGGAGTTTTGCCCGGAATGTGGAGACCTACAAGATGTTGACCCGTCTGAAGCCACCTAAGCTGCCCGATCATCTGGCTGCCCAAGTTGTGAGCATAATTTTATTAAATTAATGATTGAAATATCTACCGCTTTTTTTTCTGCTTTTACCCACCTGCATTCGTAGAGATGGCGTTTGATTAAGGTGAGTAATTATTACCTAATCCATTTTCAATCCTTGTACCCCACACAATTAACTCCTTTTCACGCTCTCTTAACGCTAAAACACAAATTTAGCAAGACACTTTGTGGATGCAGGTAAGAATTTTGCCTAATCGTGAATTGTAGTTGGTGTTTATTATTCATAGTTACTTCATAACTAACTTTTTTTTAACTATATAGAGCGGATATACTCTGGCCGTAGCTCATATTGGCGCCCCAGCCTGCGGTATGAACGCGGCCGTCCGCTCTTTCGTCCGCAATTGCATTTATCGAGGCGATACTGTTTACGGAATCCATGACGGAATTGAGGGGCTCGTTGAGGGCAATGTAAGAAATAATGATAAAAATAATTCCATGATTTAAAAAATAATAATGTACCTTCAAATATCTAGTTTAAACCACTTGGATGGGCGGATGTGACCGGATGGGTCTGCCAAGGTGGTGCTTTTATGGGTACCAAACGTACTCTGCCAGAGGGAAAATATGATCAAATTGCTGCCCGTCTCCGTGAATTTAAAATTCAAGCTCTCTTGATCATTGGTGGTTTTGAGGTACCCGTTTTATGAATAATTTATGATCGTTTCTAATTCTAAATAAAATATTCTAGGCTTACCAATCGATCCTCGCTCTTGCTGAGCATCGTGACAAGTATCCTGAATTCCGGATTCCTATGGCTGTTATTCCATCGACAATCAGTAACAATGTTCCTGGAACGGATTTCACTCTGGGCGCCGATACGGCCCTAAACGAAATCACAAATGTATATAAATCTCTCAATACAATTTATTAAAATTCAATTTAATTAATTAATATTTTTAAAGATTTGCGATCGCATCCGCCAATCTGCCCAAGGTACTAAACGACGCGTTTTCATTATCGAGACGATGGGAGGCTATTGCGGCTACTTGGCTACTTTGGCCGGTCTCGCTGGAGGTGCGGATGCAGCCTACATCTACGAAGAACCATTCGATATCAAGAATCTTGTTAGAGATGTCGATCATATGGGTTCTAAAATGGCTGAAGGCGTTCAACGTGGTCTAGTTCTCCGGTATAATTTTATAAATTCTATATTCATGCTTTTTATAAACATATTATTCTCTTTAGGAATGAAAAAGCTAACGAGAATTATACAACTGATTTCATAACTCGCTTGTATTGCGAGGAAGGCAAAGAGCTTTTCAGCGCTAGGAGTAACGTTCTCGGTACTAATTCGTTAAAAAGTTATTTTAAATTGAATTCAAAATTTATGAAAATGTATTTTTATAGGACACATGCAACAAGGTGGATCTCCTTCACCTTTCGATCGTAATTTAGGTACTAAATTAGCTGCCAAAGCTGCCGAATGGTTGGTGGATAAATTGGTCCAAACAACCCTTCCGGGCGGAAATATTTGCGCCGATCAGCCAGATTCGGCTGTAATGCTGGGAATAATTAAGCGCAACTATTCCTACACTCCCGTTCAAGAGCTTAAAGCTCAGACGGACTTTAAGCATCGTTTGCCGAAGCTCCAGTGGTGGCTCAAGATGCGTCCGCTGCTCCGCATTTTGGCTAAACACGACTCTACTTATGAAGAGGAAGGCCAGTTAATTGCCGTCGATGAAGAGAGTGAAAACCACATTATTAATTGAGGCTAAAGCTCTGCCGCATCCACCAGATTTCAAATTAGTTTAATTAATGCGCTGCTAATTATTGTAATTTTTATTTTCTTCAAACTACCCCAAGTTCAGTTGTAGTCAAAAACTTTGAATGTAGGGTCGTTACGATTTGTTTGTTCTGATTAGGTAGGAATTTTCTCGATATTACTAATACTTTTCCTTCTCAGTATGTCCACTTGGTTGTGAACTTTAAATCCTCTTTCTGGTTAATGTACTTATTACTATTATATTAACTCTGAATTACACTGTGGAGGAAGACGCGAATAACAAAAACATATTCAATCCAATTTATACAACATCTGCACTAATAAGAATAAGACACCATTGTTGTCCTTTAAAAGTAAACAAGTGGTTTTATATGTAAACGCAGCTGTTTTGACAGGTTCTATTGGGGACCTTGCGAGGCAAAATATACGTATCACGCCTTTTGCAGGTGATTTTGGACGCTTCACAAAACTTGGGTAGCAGATCTCGATTTCGTTCAGTTGAAATTGGACAACGTCTCGAGTGGTAATATCCCAGCGCGAAGTGTGCTGCACTTCAATATATCCTGCCGGTTATAAACGAGACAAGAATTTCTGGTATTTGGTCCTCATGTAGCAAAACTTTTCGTTTTCTTTTGATATTTGACATTTGAATATATTGAAAAAAGACAGCGAGATGTTGAATTAAGTTGATTGCTTCCGCATTCGGTAATATATTAATCGGCGCACCTGCGTCTCCTTCAAGCAGGGGGGCCATTCCAAGGCCAGCAACAAGAACCTGCAATATAATCGAATTTCTCGTCGCCGTCCGTCGCTTCAGTCAGTGCGCAGTTCCTGTTTCAGAGCCCTCTGTAGTAGTTCACGAGAAGCGGATGATGATTAGGCTTTTCTGTAAACATTCGTGAGAGAGCGTGAAGGAGTTGCTGCAACAACACAAGTGTGTGCCCACAGTGAGGGAAAAAAAACATACAGTTTTAAAAATGGCGACAAATCCACGTAAATTCAGTGAAAAGATTGCTCTGCACAATCAAAAGCAAGCAGAAGAAACGGCCGCCTTTGAGCAAATCATGAAAGAAGTTGGGAGCGCCAAACCCGTCTCACCTAGGGTATGTATTTGTGTCTGTACTGGGTTTCCCCCCTTTTTTTCTCCCGTACTTCTTCTTCCTGTGTGTATCGCCCGCCATAACACTGCAGAAATGGCTCGGTGAAATACGAGGAGCATTAGACTCATCAGTGTCCTTGGCTTCAACTGTGAAATTGCCAAGCCTATCTCAGACTCTGAATCGTGCAGTTTCTGATTCTGTTCCATCCTTCGGTGAACAGACTATCTGGTTCCCGAAAGCTGGTGAAACTGAAAGTAAACAAAACCCCAATCTCTGCACCTGTTGCCAAGAATTGATGAAACTAAATATAACTTTTTGTGTTTATTGAAGTTTTTGCAAGGATCTCTATCTTAATGGTTTATTGTTTTCTGGTGTGGGCTTTTGGTATACCCCAGAACATCTGGTTTCGTGCATATAACACACACACTCTTTCGCTTACTTCTGTTTTACTAACTCTCCTCCTGCTTTATTGTCTCAGAATGGAGAATGCCCTTCCACTCCTTCTCATTTGGCTATCACTCCAATATCTCCTTTCCGGGCAGGTTCCCTGCCCAATGTCAACTCACCTTCTGCCAATTCAACTTCAATTGATCTTCAGGTACACTAATGCATATAACCTTGACATTGTGTGGGAATTTCTTTCTTTGCTTTTTTCCCCTTCTTTTAAAATATTATAAATTAATTTTTTAAAAATTTATTTTCAGAGTGCATTGAGTAACCTGGAAGATATGCGTGCTGGGCGGGAAACCGGTTACCGTGACCGTCGATCAGCTGGGCCAGGAGGAGGTCCTTATAGTCCCGGTAATAGTTCAGGTTCAGTCCGCTCCCGCCGAAGTGAATCCACATCCAGCCAGCACGCTTATCAAATGCATCCAGGCGGAAGCAGTAGTATGCAGCAGCAGATGGCCGGATCGGTTGGATCTAATATGCCTGTCGCTGCTAATAATATGGGAGGAAGTCTGACGACCAATACTTCATACCTTTCACCGCCTCTGGATTCGTCGTGGAGAAGGACCCACTCGGATTCGGCCCTCCACCAAGCGGCCTTGACGTCAGGTGATCCCAACTCGTCCAGCCGGAGAGGTAGAAATGTTATATTTATTTTTTAAAATAATAAAATAAATACATTTTTCATTATTTCAAGGGCAAGATGGGAATCACTACCTTAGCGGAACGGATCCTAGCAATGCGTCTATCAATCACGGTTTAGGCGTCCAGGTGGATGGCCGGCCGAAATCCTGTTGCGATGTTTCTCGTGTTCCTGGAATAAAGTATAATTCATACTTAATTTATTTAGTTTCATTAATAATGTTTCCTTTTTTTTTATTTTAGCATATGTCCGGGACCTGAACCCAACGGTATCCAAATCCCGATCGGGAATAGTACAGGATCCTTGCCTGATTTGACCAATCTACAATTTGCCTCTCCCTTATCCAACCCTATTGATGGTGATGACGTCTCTTTACAAGCCAACTCGCTCTTTGACACTGTAATAATAATTTCATCTTTATTATAATTAATTTAAATGAAATAATAAAATTAATTTTTTTGGCGCAGAGTCACAACAATTTGGAAAACAGCCAACCGTTTAGCGGGAATAATGGATACTCGCTAAATCCCAGTGGTGGTGGTGGTGGTGGACCAAGCCGCGGTTCTTCTCCCGGACCGTCACCTAGTCAGCGGCGCCGGCCTCATCACGCATTACAAAACTTGCAGCTAAGATCCCATGGACATTCTTCTTCTTCTTCTTCTCAGAATCATTCACAACAACAAAGCCAATCCTCTGTAAGTGTAAACGTTTGAATTTTCAAATATTAATGTGCTAATAATAACCAATAAAAAGGTAAGTGGCTTTTTGTAGATTTTTTATTTTTATTTGCTTTGTGTTTTATGTTTTAACGCACTCGTAGTTTGCTATATTCGTCACTTTTTTTTTGTTTATACCGCTTGCCGTTATTGTTGTAGAAATTTTTAGCGGTGCCCCATTCTAGTGTCAACGGAAGGCTCCTTCATTCCTCAAAGGTAGGATTTTTGTGTTTAGAAAATTGGCATGGCAAGTAATAATAGTTGAATAAATGTTGATTTTTTATTTATTTATTTGTATGTCATTTTATTATGGGTATATATTATTATTAAAGGGAGTCGCCTTGGATCCAAGTGCCGGCATGTCGGTGCCTAGCTACCAGTCGTTTCTCTATCAGAACAATGGCAGCCTAGCGGACTATGTCAGTCCAGCTCATAGCCCTACTCATATGATGTCCCAGTCGCAGCCCATTCCTACGGTATCTTTTTTATTTCTAAATATTCAATTCATTTATGTTTGCATGATTATTTATTTATTATTTTGCACTGCACATTATTGATTACATTAGCATGATGGAAGTTTGCTAACAGCCTACAGAAATCCTCAGCCTATTCTAAGACCCAGTCCACTCAGTTCACCCACTCTGGTTGTACCCGTAAGTTTTTAATCCACTCACCGTGTTCCACTAAAAAATCCCGCGTGAAAATAATATTTATCACGACATATGATATTAATTCAACTATTTTTGTACAGGGTAACATGAATTATCGGAGTAGTAGTCCAGGTGATGGAACAAACTGCGTAAGCAGTGCGCCACCCAGTCCGGTTTCTCAGAGCCTATCACCGGCTAGCTCTCCGGGCCTCGCTCAGTCACCTTCATCCCCTTTTACGGACCCATCGGGAGCTACCACCAACTGTCAGAATAGGGTACAACCTAACTTATTTATTATATAATGTGATGGATGTTCTAACTTTCGTGTCATGCAGATGGTTTCGGGGAATGGAGGGAATCAGGTCAACTTTTATCACAATCAAGCCAACGTGCTCAATCACCAATTTGAGCAGTTTAGTATGGTAAGTTTCGTCCATCATTCCGCATGGATTTATTTCTTTTTCTCTCTTTTGCATGATTGGTTAGTTCTTTGTTTTGGTTTCTTTTTATATTATATATGTATACGTCTTCAGATGGATACGGAACAATCGGTTCAGCAAGGCCTTGGAAATCATTACCAACCCAATCATTACAGTGTTCAGCAGGTTGTTTTATTAGTTTCATTTTGCACGATGTCGTTTAGATTAGCTCCTTTGGCGCTATTTCTTTTTACAAAATTCTTAACTTTTTTATGTATTTCTTTTTTGAAGGCCAACTTGAGTCCAAATATGGATATATCCTTGGATCCCTACTACGGTCAATCATCATCCCAATTCATGTTTGGTCGGTCGGATTTGAATCATCAGACAACGCCGCAAACGCCGCAAACTCCTTCAAGTATTCCGGACATTGTCCTTCAAGGTATATAAACTTTTAAATTCTTTGTTAAAATTTTTAATTAATTTTTTTTTTATGGTCTATTTAGATTACTCCAGCACTGATCCGGTGGAAGAACTGGCTCGACAGGGTTTCGTCAAAGATCTCAGCTCCGCCATGGGTTCTTCATTTGACGGTCTGGATTTTTATCCATCCGATGAAGTACTCAGAGGTATAAAATCTATATTAAAAATCTAATCTTTATATTTTAATTTAAATTGAATTTACTCTTACAGCTGGATTGGATCCCATCGATTTTGATGGTTTTCAAATCTTGACAGACTCTACTCTAGTGACGGATCCATCCACAGAAGATCATTTCAGGCTGGATCGCATGTGAATGTCTTACACAACTCTTTTTATCATCACCTGACGTACTATATATTGTTGCTTTCACCATTTTAATACCCTCCTTTCCGGACGTTTTTTTTTTTAAATCCATTTAAGAGAGTGATCTCATCCACCATCATTTTATGTTTAAAAAAAAATTGTAAATGCTGACGCAATAACACCGTCAGAGAAATATGGGATCATACGTCCACATTTGTGACAAAAAAGTTAGGTCCTTCACATTTTTTTGCAGATATTATTTTGATTTTAGGTCAGATTGGATTTTGTATGTTTTGTGTTTAAAATTTGCACAAATTGTCTTTTTTGATGGAAAGCATCCCAAAAACTCTTTTTTTTTTTTAATTTTCGGTGTAAAACATCAGCACACAAGTTTGCTATTCAGTGCCCAAAAAAGTGGATTCCCGCCCAAAATTTTTCTGTTTTTTTAGTTACCATTTTTGTTTACAGATTCTACGCGATTTTTGAGAAAAATCAATCAGTCTTATATATACATAACCCCCAAAGTATTTTGTGATTCTGAATCGCAAAATTTTTTACCCAGATTGCTACATTATTTCTATATAAATGTATTGTGCCATCTTATTATAAACTTGATCGAATGTTTTTCTGTCATGGAGCTAAACACACTTATTGAATGCACTGCTCGTATTTTTTTTTAAATCATCATTTATTATTCCAGTTGAATGTTATTATCTTTATATATACACGACCTCTTTGTTTGTTTTTTATCCCAAAAATTCTCACCCTTGTGTTGAGTATTTGTGCTTCACTTATTGCTGCAGGTTCTTCCCGACCGCGATTATTATATAATTCTGTTTTACTTCAAAAGTATATATATATATCAGTTCACTATTCATTTCTTTATATTCAACAAACAAACAAAAAACTGGTGTAGTTTATAAATGTGCGCAAGTGATGATCAAGTTGGTTTCGAATTTCCGTTTCCTCTTGTTCGTGTTTTTCTGTTTTTAAAAACAAATGAGGTTCGTGTCATATATTGATATGAGTGTTGTGAATTCACACGAGGTTCGTTTAAATTTCCTTGTCCTTTCCTCGAAATATACCACTTTACAGCCATTTAGACAGTTCAAGTACTATAATTATTTATTACCCTGGAAAGAATCTTGGCGCCTGTTTTTATTACTATTTTAAATTGGGGTCGATCTTGTTACGGATATAGCGCTTCGGGCTACGAAGACCATCTATGTTCAAAAAAGGAAATTTCCATTGATAGTGTAAAATAATTTAAATATTACTTCACCTTTGAATCGATTATAATATATATTTTTTTTTTAGATTGTTTACTTTTACGAGTTTACGTCATTAACCCATGTAACACCCCTAGATGGAGTTGGTGTGTCGTCTGCTATAGCGTTATTGTGCTTGGCCGCCCCATCGGTTATTACAATAATCGGTCGGGAAATTGCTCTCTGTAGTTATTTCCTAGGGAATCTCTTTAAATCAGGAAATTATTAGTCTAATTTCCTGTTTTTCATGGCCGACATACAGTTTATAGGGACTCCAATAATATCAAAAGTAGGTTAACGGTGACGTACACTCGTCGACATCGTCCATTCTTTGCGTCATTCAGCAGCAACATGGATCCTCTCCAGGAAGTTTCTTCTACCATGACCGAGCTCGATACTGACGGCTCTAACGAAATCCAGCAAGTCTCCCAACAACCTCAGAATGGAATTTCTCTAGCTGAAGCAGCGAATGCTCTCATCACTCTTCAGGTTCCCCCGAAAGACTCTGCTGCTGCCACCCCCGTCACCATCCCGGTCTCAAGTTCCAGGAACGGTGGATCTGCCAGTAACAGCGTGGAGATCAAGCGGGAAGAAGTGGAGGAAGTGAATTCCAAAGATTTCCGGAAGAGGATTCTCGAAGGAATGAAATCCCAGTTCAACACCAACACTGAAGATGATGTTCTGCTACCTTGTGACCCATCCAACAGGAGAGTGCCTCCCCATCGCTCCAAATCCAAGTTCAAAAGGCATGATCTGGAGGCTGATGGAGAAGAGGTGGTCCAAGAAGAAACCAATGGCAGAAGGGGAAGAGGCAGACCTCCAAGTCCTCAGAAGAAACCTAAACTTCTTCTTCATCCTCCACTGAAATCTTCAGTTACCATCCCAGAAGTAAACGAACCAGCAGTTGTAACGAGAAGTGAGCGGGATTCGAGTAGCGAAGCAGGGTCTGAGAGGAGCGATTCCACTTCAGGATCGATGACTACGACGACCACTACTACTCGTAGATCTCAACGAACCAACATCAGCCGTACTTCCGCAACTGATCTTCTCAAAGGTCTCTCTCCAGAAGCTCGTAATAAGAAGAATAATGATCCTGAGATGTTGAAACCGACAGAATTACCGAGAAAAAGGGGTCGACCTTCCACTAAAACAACTCCAACTCCTTCCGAAAAAGAGTTATCTAAAGCTGTCGTTGAGGAAGAAGAAGAAGATGCAGTTTCCAAGGCTGAGCATATGGCTTCATTGGGTCTTTTAAGTAAATCCATCAGTGATCCAAGTATTCTTGATCAGTTTTCTATTTTTATTTCATATTATTTACTTATTTTTTACTTTACAGATCTTAGTCCGACAATCAAGAAGATTCGTACCACCGTGGAAGCCTCATCTACTGTAAAAGAACCTCAAAAGGAGCCACCTACGATCCAAGTAATGGACGTCTCTTTGGAGAAAGTCAACGATACCTCATTAGAAGAAGATGCTGTAGAAGTATCCATCGTTGAAGATGGAAAAGAGCGTAAAAGCACGATGAACGAAGTATCTTCCAGGAATGCAACTGTGCCCGTCTCTTATGCGTGCAGCTGCACGGAGGGTCGGCCTCCAGTTGCCATCGCACCTCCGGCCGCAACCCTCTACTGTCAAGCTGTGGATTCCGTTGGAGGAAAACAGGTCGGCTGCTGCCTCGTAGCTCAAAGAAAACGCTTTTACCGGCCGTCTAGGAGGATTGCTTTCATGATCCTCTGTGATTCGCATCGTGACCGCATCCGGAAGCACTTTTGCTGCCCTGGATGCGGCCTTTTCTGTACTCAGGTAATTTTTTCAAATAACTAATTTCTGAAATGAGTTTTAATTAACTTAAGTTTGATTTATAGGGAACATTTCTTCAATGTAAGAATGTCGATGGTGCCCACCATTTCTTCCACGCTGATTGCCAGCGTTCCGGCCAAAAAAGTTGCCTCCACTGCCAGGGAGAGAGTCACATCTCTGAAATCTGTTTGCAAATGAAAACTTGCGCTGTTCCAGTATTTTGCAACGACGCCAAACTTCTCAAGACTATGTAAATAACTTAATTATTTTTCTCCTTTTTTTATGCAATTTATATTTTTTTTTTTTGTATAGACCCACTGCAAAGATATCGCAGATGCCGGTGCGAGACTCTACTCTAAATGATCAGTCATCGACGGATCCAGCTTGTCCACGTTACCTCTCTTCCCAACTTGTGCTTCCTTCCGGTAGAGTTATTGATGCTAGTGGAATTCCGGCTTCACTTAGTAAAGAAATGTTGGAGCGTGTTATTAATATTGTCGACAACTGCAATGGCAAAGGGTAATCAATATAGCTTCCTTAGTTATCTTTATTACTATTATTAATTATTTTATTTTTTAGACCTTCCAATGGCGCCGGTTCTAAAAATATGTACTTGGCTGCTAAACACGGAGATATTGAGCGCGTCGTCGATTGTCTAAGTAATTAGATTTGTACATTTTTATGAAACATGAAAAGTAATTTAATTTGCATATTTCTAGGACTTGGCCATAATGTCAATACGGTGCATCAAGATACGCATGGGCAGACAGCTTTACATGCCGCCGCATCTGAGGGCCACTTGGCCGTCGTTCACATCTTAATCCAAAGTGGTGCTGCTTTGGATAAACAGGATCAAGGCCAGAATACACCACTCTCTCTTGCTCTGGTCCACGGTCATAATGAGACTGTTAAATATCTTGTACAAGCTGGATCATCTTCTTCACTCAAAGTATTATAACTTTATGCTAATTTGAAGGGAAGTACATAGCTAACATTTAAATTATTCAGGGGGAAGGTGGTATGACTCCTCTTCACTTAGCCTGCAAGTATGGCAACTTGGAAGGCTGCCATTACATCATGACAATGGGCAATGGTTCCAAATTTATCAATGCTCAAGATGATGGTGGTTGGACACCTTTAGTCTGGGGCTGTGAACATCAGCGAGTCCACATCGTCAAGTACATACATTTTTAATATTACAAAGTTATGATTTTTAATTTTTCAAATTTTGGTTTGATTAGGTATTTATTAAAGTGTAAAGCTGATCCAGGAGTTCGCGATGCGGAACAGAATGTAGCTCTACATTGGGCAGCTTATTCTGGATCAGTTGATATTGTAGCTCTCTTATTGGAGCACGGTTGCCAAGTGAACGCAGCCAACTTGCACGGCGATACGCCCCTGTAATTTTTATATAAAATTATTCACGAGGATAGTGCTGCTTATATAATATTTTCTTTTAGACATACGGCCGGTCGACGGGATAATTATGAATGCGTATTGCTCTTGATTACTCGCGGCGGACGTCTTGATTTACGGAACAAAGAAGGACAGCTGGCACTCGAAGTCTGTCCTGACAAACACTGCCATTCAGCGCTCCTATTAGCGCTAAATACTAAACTCCAGCAGTTTACTCAAACTCCTTGCGCTGAAGCTGAAAAGCTTCTTACAAAGTAAATAATTTTTTACATAGTTCTTAATAGATTATTAATCTTTTAAATTATTCAGTGATATCACCAAAGGGAAAGAGACCAATCCTATCCAATGCGTCAATGGATTCGACGACGAACAGCCTCCCAGTGATTACGTCTACGTCACAGAAAATTGTTTTACCAGTCCGCTTCATGTGGATCGTACCATTAACTCACTCCAAGTAAGAGTTCATTTATTTTAAGACTTGAATTCAACTAATTACTAATAATTTTTTTAATAGTTTTGCAAATGCTCTGGAGATTGCTCAAATAATTGCAAGTGTTCAAATCTAAGTTTTCGATGCTGGTACGACGAAGAAGGAAAATTGTCGGCCGATTTCAATTACGCAGATCCGCCCATGTTATTCGAATGTAATCGAGCTTGTCAGTGTCACAGGACGTCGTGCAACAACCGCTTGGTACAGCACGGCATCACTGCTCGCTTGATTCTATTCCGTATCGAGGGTAAGGGCTGGGGTGTACGAACTTCTCAGCCTATCCCAAAAGGCTCTTACGTCTGCGAGTGAGTTCTCTTTTTATTATTATAATTAATTGAACTATATTAATTGAATAATATTTAGATACATTGGTGAAGTCATAACGGATTTTGAAGCGGATCAGCGTGAAGATGATTCTTACCTCTTTGATCTGGACAACAGAGTAATAAAATATTTAACTTCAACTATATTTTGAAAGCTAATTCTATGAAAATATAAAGGACGGAGAAACTTATTGCATCGATGCTCGACGCTATGGAAATATTGCCCGCTTCGTCAATCATTCGTGTGATCCTAATCTCGTGCCCGTCAAAATGTTCATCGATCACCAAGATCTCAAATTTCCTCGAATCGCTTTCTTCGCTGTTCGAGACATCGATGCCAACGAAGAGCTTGCTTTCGATTACGGCGACAAGTTCTGGATCATCAAATACAAGTCGTTTACTTGCGCCTGCCGTTCTTCGAAATGCAAGTACTCGCAGCTGACAATCCACAGGACTGTGGAAGAGTATCATCGCTGTCTTCAACTGCAAGATTCGCATCCCTAAACATTTACCTCCGCTCCAACCCGCTCTTCAAAATTGTCTTGTCAATGTCAAGTTCCTTCCGGTTTGTACCTTGAATGAATTTTCCACTCAGCAGCCACTCACATGAAAAAATCTAAACTACCTTTTTTGAATCGTCTTTTTTATAGTAAAAAGATCCGTTGACTACTTATACAGCAGGACCTTTATTAGATCGACTGTGCAATGTTGTTTGTCTTGATGATATCCTAGTCGGAAATATTTTTTCCTTCATAGTTTGTTACACACTTTTTTCTAAACAAAAAAAATTGATGCTTTTGTTCTTGTTTGGTATTGACTGCTGGTAGCTGCTTCTTTCTCGAATCATAACAGGGATTTAAATTTAAGAGAACAACAACTTTTTTTTTTCTTTCGTATCTCGTTATTGTACATAAATCTCATGAATGTCTCCTGATTGTGTTTTGCTTTTCTCTCTTTTACTTTAAATAAAAAAAATTGTGGTAAAAGCTTTATCGACTTTTGTATCTATATTTTTATTTCAGTCTAACGTAATTTTTTATGGTGGGCTATTGATAGTGCTCTCATATCTGATTTCGGAGAAACTCCAATGCTCCGGGTTGATGGTTAAATAATAGGGCTTTCATCTTATGATTCCTAATTATAATTTGCAACTTGATCGAAAAACTAGACAGTTCTAAATGACTTGACCGCTTACGGGGCAGACCCTTATTAAACTTGGGACGTGATATAACTAAAATCAAGTGAACTGAAAGTATCGAAAACTCTGAAACTTCAATATGTATATGCAGAAAAATAAGATTTGTTAACGTTGCCTGCGACCATAACGTCTATGTATTATAAATCTTCTTTTGTTCCTTATTTGAAGACGGGAAAATTAACACGGGACAAATAGGAATTGCGTAAAATCCCCGCAAGTTCCGTAAGAACAATGTTAATCGCCCCTCCCAAGATCAAGGTCTCAATCCGCCCTTGCTCAAGGTAGCAATGGTCGCGGACTAAACAAACACTTCTTTTAGCTGTGGCATTTTTACCAAAAGGGTAGATAATTATAGTACGAGACAGTATGTACCGGACAGGAAAAGTTTTACCATTAGGTACGATTGAAATTTTAATAATTAATACCACTTTCAAGGTTGAAATCGGTTGACCGCGCCTTTTCTGTCCGGTATTTCAGGATTGGTCGTCCTCGCTTCATGTATTTTCATAAAAGTATCCCAATAATATAATAGATTCATCCAATAATTGATGACAGCCTGACAGGGACCAAATGATGATAGTGACTACAAAAAGCATTCGACCCTGAATTTTCTACGTCTCAACACTGTGTGCCAACTCTCAGCGGCCTTGCATATAACCCGTTCGGAAATCAAAGATAAGATGCGTTACTTGACATTCATCCGTCATCCCATCCACAAGAAAATGGAAGAGAATCTATTCTAAATTTAAAAGACGATTCGAGCATAAGCAAGGTTACTGAAATAGACTTTAAAAATCAAATTTGAAATATCGCAAAAACTGTTACCAACCCACAAATCAGACCGTGAATTCACGCACGATATTTCCCCACCGACATGTTTTCTTTTTCTCAACATCCATTTTTTGAAGATATTCATTTTCATTTAGAGCTGATGAAATTCTACACTAATTGACCGCCATTTTAGCGGATCGGATTACTTTTGATAGTATTCGTTGTTTTGTTTATGATTTTGATTATTCCGGTATCCAAGCTAAGACCAAATCCGAGACACCTTGGTCACCGGTGGTGCAGTCAAGTTTTGCACTGACAAAGGCACTACAATAGATGAATCAAAAACAAATCAATTCCAAGAACAGTTCATTAGTCGTAGACTATAATAGATCAACCTACGAGTTGTAATGTTGGTAGTGGCGGGCCATGAAGCAACATTTCCCGAAAGAGATTTAACCAAGACTTGGTAGGTTCGTCCAGGTTCCAGGCCCTCGTTGAAAACAGCAACAAGAGGATCATACCGACCGACGATAATTGGCGGTTGTTTTTGGTCAGTACCGACGATCGAGACTTTATATTTATCAAAATCACTAAAATTAAGAGATGAATGCCATTTAGTACATAGTTCATCTTATCGCTATAAGCGCATTGATGTATTACCTATTTCCTTCAGGTTCCTCCCATCGCACTTGAAATGAATCGGAAGTAACTAAACGGCGCTCAAACGTAACATTTCGAGGACGTAAAGGTACGGTTTGGTATTTGGCAATTGTCGGCAACGATATTTCTCCGTTGCTGACCGTTTGCAACGATATCTTATAGTTCCTTCCTGTGGTAAATGAACAAATATAACAATCAAAGTAATGTCATTTAAATCACTTTCAAGTGGAGTAACCAACCTGGAAAAAGGCCATAAAAAGGAGCTTGAGCGGGACCAGTTGGCTCTCCAACCTTTTCTATTTCTTGCGTGCTTTCCACAGCATCAGGAGGATCGATCGATACCTTTTTAAAAGAACAATTTGTTAAGATTCTAGCATCATATTTTAACCAGATATTTCAAGATAAATTCTACCTTGTAATTAGAATAGATTCCAGCAGGATACGGAGGCTGCCACAAGATCAGAAGGGTAGTCTCGTTTCTGAACCAAACGAGAAATCTTCCCGGTGAATTTGGTTCTAAAAATAATATATTCTTTTCATTTACACAACGAATATGAAAGCTTGAAAAACCAAATTGATTACTAGTAGTAAAACTGTGGACAGCTGGTACATCACTGTCCCGATTCTCGAAAACGGAGTGTAATTCCAGGCGGTAGCTGGCGCCTGGCGTCAGATCTCGAAGGGTGAAAGGCGATGCATCTTCAGAGAGGACGAGGGTGCGGATACTCGTCGAAGGCTCTGATAAGGCGTGAAGCTGTAAAGAGAAAACGTAAATGTTCCAATTGATTGACAAACAATATATTTATGACGACGTTTACAGACCTTAATTCTGTAACCGGTGACGCCACCAACTGCTGGCGGATCCCAGGTCACTTGAGCTTCTTTCTTCACAAGTACAGTCAAGTTGGACGGTGACTCCGGTGAAGAACTACTTGACTGATTGTTTTCAATTCATTCAAACACAACCGAGAGTAAATGACATTGAATAATAGATGGTCATCAGTAATTTTAAAAGGTCTAAACTTCACTCACCATTGTGAAGTAGAGCATCAGGCAGAAGACCAGCTTTTGATTGTGATAAATCATCTTGGTCACAATCGATGGAACTGAGTTGGAGGAACGGTGACAGGACTATTAGAAGTTACCACCAATATCAGAAGGAGAGGCACCTGCAAATATTCACCCGTATAATTACACGGCCCTTTTCAACACAAAACAAGGCACTCAAACGGCAATCTTTGAGCACAAAATTGCGACTCTAATACTTGTTGCTGCACCCGTTTCTCACTGTATAGCAAAGGAGACTGAAGACGCTTTATTTCAGCCGCACCAACCCTGCCTCGCGCAGCTGCCAGCAAGAGAATTTCCTGCATCGAGAGATTGGAGCTCCAGAAAAACACGTTTTCAAGCATCGATTTCGATGCGCAATTTATCGCAATAATTTTTCAAGGCCCTTGTTTCTATCGACTCCCTCTTCGAAGATAACGACTTTTCCTCGACCATCACCAGGGCCTGTTTCGATGAGCTCAACGCCGACCTCTTCCGTTCTACCATCTCTTAAGTCCAGAATGCCTTTCGTGACGCCAAGCTAGATTTATCAGGTATCCAAGAAGTTATTTAGGTTGGAGGTTCAGCTCGTTTCCCTAAAGTCTAGAATCTGCTCCAAGAGCTCTACTTCTTTGGAAAAGAGTTGAAGCAGTCTAGCAATCCGGACGAAACCGTCAATTCTCTCGATTGGAGAAATGACCACCATCATCAAACGCAACACTCCCATCCCGACCATCCAGAAATGAATTTACACTACTTCTAAAGATAACTAAACGGCTTTAGTGGTCTTGATTTACGAGGGAGAGAACACAATGGCCATCGATAACAATCTTCTGGGTAATTTCGGGTTTTCGGAATCCCACCTGCTCCGCGAGGTGTAGCTAGGATTGAAAACACCGCAAAGGATCGGCTGTTAAAGAACGAAATTGATCAAATCATCAGCGAAGTTCAGCGCTTCTAGCCGGAAATCCAGATTGAGCCAGAATGGGTAAAACGCAAGCAACCGACTATATTAATCAATATCCAGTTACTTCTTTACTGTGTAGATGTGGCTGTCTAACATGTTTAACCGTTAGTGCAACAAACATGCAACCTACTTTTTAAAACATACTTTCAGTTGCCATTTGTTCTTTGAAATAGTGGGTGTCGTGATTTTAGTCATGTGCACCATCACGGTGAAATGAAATAGAGGTGAAATAGATGAAAAATGAAATACAAGCCCGTCGCAATTTCTATTTGATAAGCAAAACCCTTCGCTACTATTGCGTTAACCATAATAACAGAGTTGCTTAGGGGTTTTAAGAGTTCTTTTGTACCACTTCCCTACAGTAACCAAGTTCTGAAGTTCCCAACCCTTCATCAGCAACCTCCATATCTCTATAAAAAAAAAAAAGTGGCCGTGTAGGCGGGCCTTTTATCTTTTATGCCAATGTTTTCGATGAGACCACAGAACAGTGCTGTTCTGTGATGAGACTGTGAAATATGAATCTCTGTTTCTTTTGGTAATAAATCAAAAATCGGTACTGGCTCAGGATCCACATTAAGTCTTCCAAACACAATTTTTTTAAAAACTGAGTTAAGATCATTTCAAAACTAATGTAGGATACAACTCGCCGGTTTTGATGGACTTTGCTCGCCCGTAAAGATGATCAAGATCTCACCAATTAGGTCGGTGCGCCTATACCGGTTTATCTGCTAGAATATTTTTGGATCAATCCGACTTGAACCGTAAATGAGCATTTTTTTTTGGTACCGACTTAATGAAAGAAGATAAAAAGATATTTACTTTAAAAATTTGAAAAGCAGATGTTCACACATGATGGAGCAGATGTTCACAGGCATTATTTAATGGATTTTTTTCAAAATTAAAACGTTTGAGACCGGTTCCACGTGTCCCGAGCGTGAGCAACTGGGGAAAGATGTCAAAATTACATCCATTCCCCCAATCTGAAAGAAGTAGGAATCCTGTCTACACAAATAATAATAATGAGATAATTATAATCATTTACAAATTGCAAAGTAAAACGAAATTACTAAACGGAATCATGCCGTCTCTCGTTATATAGTCCTGTCCAGTTTCAATCCGTTTCGGTCCTTCCAGGAATATGTCCACCTTGATTCGTTCTAGCCCGTCCTAACAGTCAGGCTCAGTTCATTGGACTGGATGTGAATTTTCATATTATTGTGATATGAGACCAGATTTTCAGTGAATTAGGCAGTTAACCTGTTAGCTAATAATTTGTGCAGTGACCTGTGACCAGAAGAATGCGTAAGCTCGTTCATTCTCGCGTTTATTAAAGAAACTTTTACTACTGTTCGGCTGACTTTTCGTCGGTGGTTTTCCATATAAACGTCGACTTTGGGGGTGCCCCCCTCTGAATTCGTTGGATTCACATAGGCTCTTAAGCTACGTTCACACTTCACATTACACTAAAAATACTACTTTTATGAATTTTTCGCATCCCTCTATGGACGAATTTTCCCATAGCAACCCTATCATTGCCCCCTGAAAATTTTAGGGGGCAATGGTGGAAAATTAAAGTCGGCGCGACGGCGCCTATGTAGTTTTCATTGGAATGTCCGCTGATAAATTTGTAAGGCGTGCACTGTAAAGATATACAGTGTTATTTATAATCTAATTCTGAAATAATCACTATAATTCTAAAAGCTTTGAGAAATATACTTGTGTACTTTGTTAATAAGAGCCAGAAAATGTCAGTATGTCACGCACATCTAGTTACCCAGTTAAAACTAGTTTTACAACAACCAGGTTAAAGTAGAGAATAAGATTATACCAAAATAAAATTTGAGATAAAATGAGTGCGGGTTACCGGTTCGATGGATTTTCAGCAAAATTGAAGAGTTCATCATAATATTGTTTCTTTGCTTTCAAGAGGCTAAGACCAAATAAAAAAAAGATTTCAAGTGTTTTTAAAAATCGGTTGTTGAACTACTACAAAACTTTGAATTTTCAAGTTTTTTAAATCATAATAAAACGGACGATCAATCAATGTCATAATATCAAGTTCATAAGCTGTTTAAAGTTTTTCTTTGTACAACATGAGATAATTTCAAGCTACATGCTACAGGCCTTGTGTTTCTGTTGCGCACTTGTATGGTTTATTATGAGCTCATCATCACCTAGTTTTCGTCCTTTTGGGTTGCAGTAGTTTTCGTTGATGTTGATTGCGGCAAGAATAAAAAAGTATTAACATATACGGCCTGTTTTAGCATTAACAGAATTAATTGACCATCGTCCATTATCCACGCTGGTATTATGAAATACTTATAATACTTAAATATGTCGGTCTACCATCATAGTAACATTTATGGGTCTTGTGTATACATCGTTTGATATTTGAAAAGGATCACGTAACATCACCAACAGCCGCCAAAAACCATAATTGCTGTATTATTTGGTTGTAATTGTAAATACCAAATAAAAAGTCTTATGATTAGATTTGAAATTTTTAGTATATGCACGACACTTACGACGCCTTAAAAAAATTTAATTGCTGTTTGCGGATTTCAGGATAAAAATTCAGAAAATTCCGATGGTAGAGATCGTGTAATCCTTTGATTGCCAGTTTACTGAAACAAGTATAAGCTCGTAAGATCTCTAAATTAATTACATGTTGTTATTGGAGAAAAAGTGGTATAAAAGGGCTATCCCTTTTCTCATTTCATGGCATTCGAGCAAACTAAACAAGTAAATTATATACTTGCTTGTTGTTTCGAAAACGTTTTTTTATATCGGCTTGTCCTTCAACAACGACCAACTACGATGCAGGTATCAATTTTCTATCTTAGGTTATTACTTCCCATAATATTTTCATATTGCAGCACCGTCTGGAAAGAATGATCCTGATCATAGCTGTTACAATTATGACGATCGCATCAAGTGAAGCAGCGAGTGATAGTAAGTGGTCAAGATATTAATTGAATATCTCGCCAAACATAATGCAATAATTTATTAATAGATCATGACAACAATGCTGTCTCTGAAGACCAATCTTCTTCATGGGCTCGATTGCAAATCGGTTCAAATGCGATGGCATCGATGCCTTATGGCACCTACCGCATCAACATCTACGAGCACTCCCAGAACAATATGCCCACTTTCAATGGACCGAAACGCTACTTTTACGCACCGATCGTCCTCCTAGATCACCAAAGCGCCTACAGTTCGTACAACAACGTTACCAAAGAGCCCGAACTGCGATTTCGAGTCGAAATGTGGAACAACGATGTCGAAGAAAAGATTGCCAACTATATAAAACTCCTGACCAACAAAACGGTTTCAATTTCTCAGGTATAAATACTTAACATACCAATAAAAGATTAATCTATTTAAAAAAAAATTGTTTCAATTTTAGGTTGAGATCATCCCTTTCGACAAGGTGATTTTAAGTACGAGCTCATCAAGTAGCGATTACCGCCTTATTAGGGACTGGACTCCTTACCAGTTTCATCAGTGGATCTGGTTCTACCTTTCTTGTTTTTCGATGAAGGATTGTGACGATCTAGCCGACGATATGCAAACCACTCCACAACAGTTTTCTAATTTGAAACTGTTCTTCAGTCAATCGGCGCAAAAGACGCAACGAAGAGAGACGGTCATTCGAGTTGAAAACATCATGGCGGGCGAAATGGCTGCTAAACTTGAACAACGGTTTAGTGATAAACCAGACGCCCTGCTCACAGCTGAAGATGAGAAAAGGCTTCTCGCAGAATCATCAACTAATGTTCTGATTGATTCGTTCGATGATTCTGATGTAGTCTCCCCGACGACTGAGGCTCAGATCTACAACATGCTGAAAGACATGCTCATCTCCTCTCGAACGGTACCTATTCATCAAATTGAAATGATTCAAGCTAATGGTTCAAAATAAACAGATAATCAAGGACCAGAGTGACACAATGTGGGATTCGGTATTTTGGAACGAAGACAATTACAGGCCAGATAAAGCGACCAAAACTTGGGAAGAGATTTACAACAAACAGGACCAGGAGACGAAGTCGAAGATAGAGGATGAGTTTGACTCTAAAAAGAAAGTCGATGTAAATGTTGAAGGGAAAGGCTGGGGATTCTCCGCAAAAGTTGGAGTTAAGGTTGACGAAGAACTTTCGAAAAAATACACTAAAGAAGATATTGACCGACTCTACGTGGAGACCAAGGACACCGTCGAATGGGAAGGAGAAAAATTTACTCCAAAATCCATGTCCTTGTCTAGGATTAATATGAACACTCTTCGGGACACGCAGATGCTTGAAGATCGCAGCGTGAGGGTGAGTTACAGCACGGCTGTTTTGTCCGTGGCTCTCAATTTCAGGCCTTACTCGGATGAACCTTCTATGGATCAACTCTTTTTCCTTCAGTCCAAAATTGAAGGTATGATTTATTTACTTCATCCCAACTATGCCATTAAATCGGTAATGCTACTTTTTTTACAATTACAGCACTAGAAGGTCAAGTGAGGGCAATTACCCCACCGAAACCAGTGGCAGGTCCCATGCCGAGCGGGTGCACCAATTACAAAACAATGGGTCATACGCAAAGTGGTTTCTTCATGGTCAAAGAAGGGACTAAAGTGAAAACTGTTTATTGCGATTTCAGCAAAACAAGCGGAACTTCAGGTCAGTATCTTTGATATTGTTAAAAACAATTTATTCTTATAATTTCACAATTATTTGAACAGGTTATGAAACTAGCTTGGGTTACAACGACATTAAAACGACAACCGTCTATTTTCACGTAAAAAGGGACACATCGTTTCAATGTCCTTCAGCAGATAGTCTTATACCATTTCAAACTGCCGAATCAAACTTTGGTGGAGCCTTTAACCTTGCGACTAGCACTTTCACAGCTCCAAGGAATGGAGTTTACTATTTTGCTTTCGTGGGTATCCGAGAATCAAAGTCATCAGTTAATGTATATGTCTCTCTACGGCGGAATGGCGTGATTGTTTCTGGAGCACATTCTGGTATTCAACCTTCAATTACAGGTTCTGGTATTCCCCTGACGCTTCATAGCACTATCCCCTTGAAAAGCGGCGATAAAATTGCATTACTAATTTCGGGTAATTCGATACTTTATTCCGACCACATGGGCTATACACATTTTACTGGGTTTCTTATTGAGGAAGACCTTTAATTTTCTTTTATCCCTATTCCCTAATAAATACTGCAAATGTTTCGCGAAATTTTACAATTTGAAAATGGTACAATTTGGCACCTTCCCCGCCAAAGTTCACACTTCACAGATATATGATTAACCCTACTATATAAGTCGTTACTACGTTGATAATTTTGTATCAAATATAGAATATAGCTTTCGTTGACCATAAAAAAATGGAAATGGTTTAATGGAAATAAATCAAAGTGCAAATAAAATGTGCTCGTGTTTCAATAAGTGTTTATTAGTGTTATACGTGGGAACGGGTTTAGAAAGAAATCAGACTTGGGGACTAAAAAAATATAAGTAATATTACTTGGTACTGAGGGAACTATGTTAAAAACTACCGTATTCTTATTTTACTCGACTCTTCTTTTATTTAAATATGCTGTTGGCCTTAAGTTGGCGAGTTTTTCACATTGATTGATTTTATTTGAACTGATGAACTCTAAATACCAGGTACTTTTATGCATAAACCACTAGGCCTGTATGATTAAATAAAACTTATGCTATTATGTCATATTATTCATACCATTTACCCAAAGGCCTATCATAAAGGATCTATCTAAAGGGGTTTCCTGTAAGTTACTATTTTAATTTATTTGAAGTTATAATTGCAGTAAAATGTTTTTGTCTTATTGTTTCTTATAATGACTTTGAACGGCGGGTTATTTGAATTAACCTTAATTTAGTGCATACAAGATTCATAGTTATCAACCTTTTGGGTTGAAATCGTTGTATTATTCTCTATTTTAAAGATATTTTACAAATGGCAATATAACCTTTTAAAATGTAACCTTTATGATCATTTTTGTTTAAATACATAATATTGATAAAAGTACTAGTTCAATTTTTTCACCTTATTTATTGCAATACATTACATAATAACTCTCCCCCGACAACCTCCTTCCATTTTAAATTGCATCATAATATAACAAGCTATGCATTTGATCATAGGATCCGAGTAGTGCCATCCCAAAAGGAACCATTCTAGCCATTATCATCACTATTTCCTATGCCATTGTGGCCATCATCTGTGCCGGAACGACCAAGCGTGAAGCCACTGGAGGTGTGGCCGATCTTCACAATGGTACTTATCTCAACTGCACTATTCACGACTGCATTTACGGGTCCTACAACGACCATCAGGTTAACATCTTATTAGACTACTAAATTTTATTCCATAACATTTTTATCCAATAATAATATCTTAAACAATTGATGACGCTAATTTCGGCTTATGGCTCACTGTATTACGCCGGATGCTTCGCTTCCACGTTGAGTACCGCTTTAGCCAGTTATTTTCATGTCCATAACTTTGTATCAATAATAGAATAGCTTCGTTAATTATAACTAACGAAGAATGTCAATCGAAATAAATGAATATGTAATAAATTGTCATCCTACTTATTTTCCGATACTTTAAGTGCGTATGAAAGTTACTTTACAAATCTCGGTCTACTATCTGCCTGAATTTTGATTATACTAGAATGAGCTAATGAAGGACATAGTTAAATATACAGCAGACTATAATTTTACAATTTAGGAAATTAACTTGTTTACAAATATATGTTTAACGCAATCGTACTTGACTTACTGACTATCGGGCCCATCAGAAGTGCTGTCGTCTGCTTTCTTTGAAGATTGTTATTCTTGTTACTCCGATTCAGATTTTTGTGACAGGAACGTCATTTCGTGATGAAATTGTATTAATCTATTCCTAATTAGCTAGCTATAGACATCCTCTTATTTTTTTCAGGCTATGGCTTTCTTTCAGGTGAGCGTGTTTTTATTTATTTGGTTTTTGCAATGCCTCACTATCATGTGGAAAATATGTTGAAAATCCTCCCCTTCCTATTCAACTAAGTACCCAGCAAGTGCACAGCATCACTATGCCTATCAATACTTTCTGTGAAATAAGCTATTCACCAATTTATATTTTGTTCTTTACTGATTACAGTGGAGGAGGTTTAATTTCTTTGATCTAGTCAAGGAGACTGATGGTGGTACATTGGATGCCTCTTTCAAGGTACCAAGTTTTCTTGCTGTAGAAAAACTTGATAACTTATTTGATTTCTACTGTTTTATATCATATAATTTTACTCTCTATCAACATCAGGATGTGAAAATAACATGCAGCTCCAGTGGACGAGGTCATATTGTTTTGGGAGACAATTTGGGGCTTGTTCACCTTCTGGATCGACAGTATCAACAAGAGTCTTTCAAAGCCTACAATGTCAACACTAGCCACATTCTCCAGCTGAAACAGTCTTCTTTTCTAGGAACTGTTGGTGTAAGTTGTTACCAATATATTATTTGTGCATTTTATCACACATTCAAATCATTTTTCTTCATATAAATTAGGAGGATGATCCAGGAGTTAATCCTGTCATCAAAATCTGGAATCTAGACAAGAAAGACGTTCATGGGAATCCAGTATGTGTACATTTAGTTAGAGCTTTGCCTGGAAATAGACCTGTTCCAGTCACTGCTTTCACGATCGATGAACAAATGCATTTGATGGCCGCTGGTTTTGCAGATGGTTCCGTGATTCTTTATCGAGGTAAATTAACTATTAACGTGCTCTCACAACTAAATAAATTTCTAAATAATTTTCTGTATTCAAACTATAGGTGATTTGAGCCGTGATCGGCATAGTAAACAAAAGTTTCTGCAACCTGGAACGAGTACAATTGCAGGGCTGTCGTTACGCACAGCACAAAAGATGTCACACTTGTACGTTGCTACATCTACTGCTGTTTTAATGTACACCATTCCATCCAAGGATAAAGAGCAGTTAGTGAATCTGGATTCTGTTGGATGTTCGCCAGGCTGTTACGCTTTTGCTGATTCTAAGCAAGGCCAGCATTTTATGATCGCTCGAAACGATGTAAGTTATATTAAAGAGTTGTAATAGAATTTATTGGAAATCAATTCAAAATTGGTTCTAACAGGCAGTCTACTGTTATACTATCGAAGGCCGAGGACCTTGCTACGCTTTTGAAGGAGAGAAATTAGATTTGCACTGGTTCCGTGGATACCTAGTCATCGTATCTAAGATTACGGGCAAAGGCGACGTTATGGGCGATAAAATAACAGTCACTATTTTCGATGTAAACAACAAGTTCATCGCTTTCACTGCTCCGATCCTGAATGCTCACCAAGTTCTCTCTGAATGGGGTTCTTTGCTGGTGCTGACTAAAGACAAGAAGATTCACCAGCTAGTTGAAAAAGACCTTCATTCTAAATTGGACATTTTATTTAAAAAGAATCTCTATGATGTCGCAATTAGGTATACAATTTTTCATTTAAACTATTTATTCTTGATTTTTTAACAAATTTATTAATTTATTTACAGAGTCGCTAAAAGTCAGCAATATGACATGGAAGGTTTAGTTGAAATCTTTAAACTTTATGGTGATCATCTGTACGCCAAAGGAAATCATTCCGGAGCCATGGAGCAGTACTTGAAAACCATCGGCCGACTAGAACCGTCTTATGTCATTAAAAAATTCTTGGACGCTCAGAGGATCAATCAGCTGACGGCCTATCTACAAGAATTGCACACGCAAGGAATGGCTAGTGAAGATCATACAACACTTCTCCTGAACTGCTACACGAAATTGAGAGATACCGAACGTTTAAATCAGTTTCTCAACGTAAATTTGAACATAACCAAACGAGTTTTATTTCGGAAAGTAATAAAAAAATTATTTTTATGTGTAGACTAAAGATCAGAGGAGCGCTTTTGACGTAGAGACAGCCATCCGTGTTTGCAGGCAGGCCGGATACTTTGACCAAGCTTTACGTTTAGCAGAAGATCAAGAGAAACACGAATGGTATCTTAAAATCCTTCTCGAAGATACGTGCAACTACCGCCAAGCTTTGGATTACATAAAAAAGTTACCATCCCAATTGGTAAAAGTTTCTTTAAAATTCCAATTGAACTTTTATATTCAAGTTAGATTTTTTAATCCAGGCCAAGAAGAATTTGCAAGAGTACGGAAGCAGTCTATTGGAAGAACTCCCTGACGAAACTACAAAACTATTGCTGGATTTATGCTGCAAAGAGAAATCAGACGACGTAATTATCCGTCAAAACCGTTTTTTAACAAATAAACAGCTGATTGTAACCATTTTTAACTAGATCGAAGATTCGGAAGAGTTGCTACTTCTTTTCATAAATCACAATGAAAAGCTGGTCGAGTTTTTGGAACATGTTATTCAGGTTTTAAATCCTTCATCTTTATTTATTATTTTACTTTTCTAATAATTAAATTTTGACCAATTTAGGCACACCCACTTTCGAAAAGCTCGTTACATTTCGCTCTGCTGGAACAGTACTTGCTATCATGGTCCAAAAACATATCTCCAGATTCTGATTTGGAGAAGAAAATTACTCATTTGCTCCAACAGTCTACCGTCCTTTCGGCAGCGGATAGAGCTCTCTTTCTGTGTCAAACTCATAAATTCCGGCCCGGTGTCCTCTTTATCTTTGAAAAGACCAAGTTATATGAGGAGATTTTGCAGTTTTATGCAGCCGAAAACGATTTTGAAAACGTCGTCAACACTTGTAGAAGGTATATGCAAACACTATTAATAAGAGGATCTCTTATTTCCATGTTCCAATTTCAGATTTGGTCAACAAGAACCGACTTTGTGGGTCAAAGCTTTGACGGTCACTACGTCTAGTGCGGATCGTGTTGCCAGCACTTGTCTGGCCGAGATTCTATCCGCCATAGGTTTGTTTTTAGTACTTATTCTTATTTTCACCAAAGTAAAACTTTTTATTTTACAGAGAAAATGAAATTATTACCTCCTTTAAGAGTCATTGAAATGCTCTGCCGCTCTCCAAGTGCTACTCTAGGCTTGGCCCGCGAATATTTGATCCGCACTCTTCAGTCGGATCAGACCAATATCAGTGAAGACCAGCGACTCATTTCACAGTATCGTCAAGAAACGCAAAGCGTGCGAGAGAAGATTAACAACATCAAAACGAGGTTTTGATTCAAATCGTTCAAATTATCTTGCGCAGTTTATTTAACTAATTTATTCTCACAGCGCTCTAGTTTTCCAAGGATCGAAATGCAATGTTTGCAACCAGCCTCTGGAACTACCCTCAGTTCATTTCCTCTGTCTCCACTCTTTTCACCAGCAGTAAAATATAAATTTAGCTAATCTATTTGAATCAAAACTTATTCTAATTTATTTTCATTTCAGCTGCTTTGACAGTTATGCGGATAACGAGAACGAGTGTCCCGCTTGTCACACTGAAAACAAAAGGATTTTGGATATTGTCCGTTCTCAGGTTGACCATTATTTCTCATCGCTACTCACCATAAACATTTCAATTACCTTTTACGACTTTTAGGAGCAAAGTAAGGATCTTCACGAAGCATTCCACGGCCAGTTGGAAAAAGCCGATGATCCTTTCACTGTCCTTGCCGACTACTTTGGTCGTGGAGTTTTCAATGTTGTCCCAACATGGGAATCAGCCGTAACCAGTCATCAACAAGCCGCTCGTAAAGAATTGCCTGTCGTCCAAACTTGGGGTCCTCAAAACGCTGGTCCGGGTTCTGAAGCTCAGATTCGAAAGAATGAAGGCAGAAGCGCTCTTAATTCAGGTGATTATCGTTTCAGTTTTCTCAAAGCTCTTTGTTGAATACGATATGTATGGAATACAGTATATTAGCATGCTGTCTCATTTTTCATCAAAAACAATTCTTTTAAGAAAACACACAAACTACACAGTAGGAAATTCACTCAAATGATATAATTTACATACATACAGGATCCATGAATGAAGGTCGAATGAGGATTCAAGAGGCTGTATCAGCCCGTCCTACGACTCAAGCGGAAGGTCGGCTCCGGAATGCTGAGGTGATTCACGCTGTTGAGCGCACGGCAGCTAGCAGCGCTTCAGCGGCAGCATCAGAAGCGAGACAGCGGTTGCAAGAGGGTACCAAGGTGGCGCCAACGTCTACAGCGGCTGTAAAGATACCAAGCCGAGCGGCCGTAACGACTACGGTCGGTAGCGTACCGAATACCGGAACAACGCGGAATATTGGAGGAGCTACCGGTTTGAGCTCCTCTCTGTCACGTCCTGCCACATCGGGTGATCTTAGAAAGCTGAAGCAGGAGGCTTTTAAGAAGCCACAAAAGACGCAAGAGGAATATGATGAGGCAAAGAATCCGTTCGCGGATGAAGCGGAATCTACGAATCCGTTTGGAGATGATGAAGAGGACGATGAATATAACGAAAGTCTCAATCCGTTTGCTGAATAAGGAGATTTATTCACGTTGCATGCCACCATATCTATATATATTCCGTCATTCCTTTTATTTTGTTGACTCGGTCTGTCGTATAACGCGTGATTTGTTTGACCGTAAAGAAGTAGAAATAAATAAATCATAATATCTGAAGCGGGAAAGCTGGTCTGCGAATGGTAGTGCATATTTTACAACTTATTGATGAAACATGCGAATTTTCTCCTTCCTGATGTGAATTTATCTCATGGAAATAAATCGTACGACGGAAGCTTCATCGTACGATCCACAATACCAGTCTCATCGTTTATACCAAGTAAGTTAGGCGCCTAGGCGGTGCGAAACCAAAGGAAGTTATCTGCATATGGCGTGATACGGTCGGGCGGTCAGCTAATATTTCAAAGAAAAAAAATCAACTGAATCTGATCTTTAATAGTGCTACTTCTTTAATGCTTGAATAATCATATAAATATAGCCGAAATCAGTAAATTTGTATCTGATGCAATAAGAGATGATGAAACTACATCAACATTTTACGGGCTTGAAGAGGCTTCTTTTTGTTAAAGATGGTTTACTTTTCTACTACGGCATCCAAACACACTGACGAAGTGTGTAGCACTGCACAGCAAACTGTCAAATTCTGTAATAGTTTTCTAATATATTGAAATCGTAAGTAAAATATAAATAATTCATTCTAAATCCAATAAAATGTGATAGTTATCAGTAACGGTATGGCCTAATTAATAATCAACGATTTTGGGGAAGCAAAAGTATATTCTGATTACTTAATATGCAGCTTGTTTAAGCCCTCAAGTTTTCATGGATATTTTCATAAATCGTGTTGTACAAAATATATTTTAACTACTTTTTCCAAGTGCTGTTGAACTTGTTTATTTCAAAACATACTCAATGAGTTTTTATCACAGTTAAATTTGATGATGCAGCTGTTACAATAGATTTGTAAAAGATTCTACTTGTTTTTCTCCTTTAGGTTATGGCTGATAATAATGATGAACCAGAGTTCATGGATGATGACTCTGGAGATGCTGCCTCTCCTGCCGCTGACCAAGCAACATTTGAAGACACAGGAGCTGGTGCCAGTTCAATGGAGCCTGACATGACCACAACACGAACTCTGGGTCAGCCTCTCTCAGATTTCCTGATGACTCTAGAAGACTACACGCCCACAGTATTGATCATATACTACCACAAACATTGATTAATTTATCTATCAAACATTTCCTATTAGATTCCAGATGCAGTTACCTCCTCCTACCTTGCATCATCTGGTTTTGAGTCTTCTGATCCCAGAATGTAAATTATTTTTTTGTTTTTCTTTATTCTCATCATATTTATTAACTTTCTGATGTTTCACAGTGTCCGTTTGGTTTCAATTGCTGCTCAAAAGTTTATTTCCGACATCGTCAACGACGCTCTTCAGCACTGCAAGATGAGGGGAGCTAACGTCGTTCAAAATTCCAAACAAAAGGTCAAAGACAAACGTTACGTCCTCACGATGGAAGATCTTGCTCCTGCTCTAGCTGAATATGGCATCCAAATTCGCAAACCTCCTTATTTCTCTTAAATTTAATTGCTCTTTTTTTTCTCTTCTCATAACTGAAATGTCTTTATAATTAAAAAATAAATAAACGGGGAACTGCCTTTCTCTTATTCAGGAAAAAAATGTAAATATTGAATTTAGTGATAACGTGTGAATATGCGTATCTACGTTGTTTTCTAATATTAATCACGTACACGTCGTCAACTGTCCGACAGTGTACATATCGGATTATCATTCCCTGTCATTAAAAAAAAAATCATCAAAACAATTCTGGATGTCCTGGAAGAATGTGTATTCTGATATCGCAAGTATACCGACATTGTGGCGCCTACTCTAGATCCCGGTATCTATTTCCGCCGAATTACACTGTAATACGGTTACAAAGGTAATGTGAATTTATGAATAGAAATAGTACTCCCAACTGTTATCGCACGCCTCACCACCCATTCAGATAGCCCTAGTGGAATTGCGCAGCCGCGCTTTCAGGACGTCCTCGGCGACCTTATTGCAACCTTGAGATGCCAAAAAGACGCTTGGAGTAAAGCCAAGTCTCGTGTTTGATTGTACGAATTTATTGATGGGTTATAGCTGCACGCTTCTTAGTATCAAGTTTTAGGAAAAACAAGCTCATCTTGTTACATTATAAAGGAATGCGCATTACATTATCCAGATATGGTTTGTTGTGATCGCGTGAACCTTGGACCCCGTCCTCTTTGCCTCTTACTTTTTATCAAGCTCTTTGCTTCACCTTTCTGTTTGTTTACTCCAACAAAATAATATGAGGAGCAGCAATAGACCAAAACACGCAGCATCGTTCGGGAGGCCGGCGTGCCTCGAGCCTATAAAAACGAGGAGTTCGCCGGGCATGTTACCGCATTCTCCCGCCACCCATTACGGACGAAAGACGCTCGATTGATCTTTGAATACATTTCGCTGGCTCTCGATAACTTTTATTGACAGGTGAGTCGTCTTCTGTAAATCATAAAAACTGGCGCAAGCGCTGCCGTTCTCTTCTGTTAGCCATTTTTGGTGTTGTTGTCTGCTAGAAAAAAATGTAAACAAACCAGAAAAACCACACAATAATAGAAACATGTTAAACATGTTGACGCAATGTTTCTTAGGAGCGCGAAATCCCCTCTAACCGAATTTTCCCCGCATTTTACTGCTTGAGCTATTTATTATTGAGTAACAGTTGGCAAGAGTTGTGATATTTTTGTTCCCCACCACTTTTTATCCGACCATTTTGTTGACTATGCGGCCTGCGCCCGCGCGGTGTCCCCGCACGTAAACCAGAACTACGAGGCGGGAACCTTCCACGCTGCAGTATGTATACGAGTCTCCCCTTCACTCGACCTCCAGATACTATTCAGTCCAGTTGTAGTTGTGACACACTCTCAATCTTTATAAAAGTTTTGGTGATTGAAACAAGAACATTTTATTACATCATTCAATTGTGCCAAAAGTAAACATGATACTACAGGTGTGACGTTTAATGTGATCAAATAAAATATTTTTTTGTAACCGTTTATTTGTTTTTATTTAAACAGAGGCTTCCGACGGATGCGTCAGCTGTTGATAACCAAGCACCAATTCAAAACTACACAATGTTAATCGTTTTGGCAGAGAGGTTGGCCCAGATCCTCGAGTGGCTTAAAAACGTTGCTGGCTACAGTAAGTCATTCCCCCCTCTTTTTCTACTTCGGAAATCAATTCCCTGGAGAATCTTTGTCCTTGTAGGAGTTCTTATCTATATTCTTGTGGGATTTCTCTATATCTGTTTCCCCCTTTAGGAATCATTGAAACGAACTGGAGGGTTCTTGGTGTCACGAACCAGCAACGCCAAATCAGCCACCGACGGGCTAGTTCTCTCCCTACAGCAGACGTCCTCTTACCCCATTTGGCTCTAGCCAATTGGATTACATCCAAAGATAACGTTTCTGTGAGTATATAAAATGCCAAAGGCCTATTGAAAGAAAGGAATTTCATAACTGGTTTTGATATTTTTGACAGTTTGTCTGGCTGACGAGTTTGTCTACCATCTCCAAAGAAGACTTGTGTCGGACTCTGGTGGCCATCAATGGCCAGGATGTTTTCGTGATGGGCATCTCGTACAGTGACTCTCAATCCTTGACCTCCAGCTGCCGGGCTGCATTATCCAATAATAATAATTTTCAAACACTTCCTCGATGCAAGAGTTATCGGCTGAGTAAATCTTTCCAACCGACGAATCCACAAGATACACTGTCTTCCATCGTAGCACGCACTGGTCAACGCCGGACCCTCTTTTTCAGTCGGGTAATTTAATAATCCAAAATTAACTCTATTTAATTATATATTTATTTTCTATTATTATTTAGCATGGAGAAAGCGAGTACAACGTTCTTGGAAAAGTTGGCGGAGATGCGAATCTCTCGGCTCGTGGTTACGAATACGCTGACTGCCTTGCAGATTATGTCAACAAAACATTGAGCGAAACACCTGGTTTCCGGATCTGGACATCCTGCTTGAAGAGAACCATCCAAACAGCTCGTTTAGTTAAAGCTCCACAAGAACATCTAGCAGCTTTGAACGAGTTAGATACTGGTGTCTGCGACGGAATGACTTACGAAGAGATAGCTGAACGCTACCCGATTGAATTTGCTGCCCGAGATGAAGATAAATTCTTGTACAGATATCCAGGTGGAGAATCGTATTGTGATCTACTGGAACGTGTTGAACCTGTTCTGAACCGGTTGAGAACCGAAGACAACGTGATGGTCGTAGCTCACCAAGCCGTTCTCCGCTGTTTACTGGGCGCTCTCCTTGACAAGGATAGTGCGGAACTGCCTTACATCCACGCTCCTCTTCATACAATTATTCGGTTGTCTTTCACGGCCGGTGATTGCCAGATGGATTTTATTCCGCTCGATGTTGAATGTGTTGATACACACCGAAAGAAACCAGAGGTAAAATTGAGATAGTTAATTAACTAATTATTTTTATCTAAATATTTATATTTTTAATATTTTTCAGAATTGCAGCAATTCGCGATCAACTGAAGAGGCGCTAGTCACGGTTCCAGCGCATTTTTAAAATTGGAGAAAAACTTTTGTAATCGCCTGAACTTACAAAAATAGTGACCTAATTTCTGATTGAATTGCCCCCCTTTTTTTACCTTCCATATTTCTTATACAATATCATCGAAATGGGGTTTTAAAAATTTCCTATCGAAGCCTGGAATGAGTAAGTAGGGGAACTGTGATCATAAATGGAACCGTATGCTTCGAACATTTTATATTTTACACATAATATTTTACATGCATTATTCACTTATTGTGGGGTTTTGGATCCTTTGCATTATATGCTCATATACCTAAAACTGTATGTATTTCAAATACAATGAAGATCTTTTATGCAAAACAAATTCTTTCTTTATGAGCTGCAGAGACCTGGGAGTCTATTTTTGAACGTATGAATGATAATATGCGGTGACCAAAGTGGGTCAGTAGTATCAGTCAGCGTGCTAATTAAAGAAAGGCTCATGATTTCCGTTGTTCGATTGTGCATTTCCTATTTGTTTTGTGCAGCGAGTCAAAAATTCAAGGCCAAGTAATTATGACAGATTATGTACATTTCCGTCGGTGTGTGGATTTGCGGTGTAATCAACTCAGTGTTTCCTATCTATCTTCGTTTCCAGACGTTGAACAACCTTGAACGTTTGATTTTTGACTGCTGTGTGTTACATTTTTGCTTCCTATGATGCGTGTTTCACACACCTTTTCCCAATTAATTAGCCTTGTTCTAAATATGCAGAACTTGCGTTAAACCTTTAATTAACCCCAGTAAAATCTGATTTAAAAAAAAGAAAAGCACAATTTTCTAAAAAAATTATAGTGCGATGCATCCATTTAAATAGATCTGGCAAGGACGTAAAGTAACGCACCCTAAAATCTAAATAAACAGCAGACGACATCTTCCCACCTGCGATCTGCGCAGCACACGTGGAAATATTGGAAATTTTTTGTGGAATCTTCTCTAGTAATATTCGTTGGATTATAAAAATTCCAGTGCCAGTTGCATTCTCGAAATGCTTCCCAATCCATTCAGCGCGAATGCTTTTCCAAAATTAAATTTAAGCACGAATGTCTCGTCTGTAAGTGTGTCGCTCAATCCCGGCCCAGGTCTTCCCCAAGCAGCTATAGCTACTTACGAAAAGTACATTCCTCCACCTCAATCTGCATATAACCAAAGAGGGCGAGGAGGTGGCTACATGTCATCTGGTCCCAGGCAGCAGTTTCTTCCATTTTCGTGTGACCGTTGTGACCGATCATTCAAGTCAAAAGAAGTGTTGGATCTCCACATTTCAGAACATATTCCCTGTGGTATCAATGGCTGCAAGTTTGTGGCCCATCCCAAGATTGTAGAGAAGCACATTCAAATGCAGCATGAAACGGGACTGGCAGAGAAAATCATGTCACTTAATTCCCCAGAAGAAATTGAAAAGTGGAAAGAGGAGAGGAGAAAGTATATTTCTTCAATAATATTTTCATTCATTTGTGTCACTTTTATTCTTTATTGTTGCAGGAACTTTCCATCCAAGGAAAATGTAGCCAGAAGACAAGCAGAGCAGAAAGAAAAACTGGACAGAGGAGAAGTTTTGTATGAGCCTAAGAAAAGATTTGGTATTTATCATACTGTAATTTGCATCATTATTATAACCTTCATTTCTTAACCTAATTTCAAGGTAGAGGAGGTAATCAACAAGGAAGGGGAAGAGGCAATAATAGAGGAGGAAGAGGTGGAAGAGGAGGCCAAGGCAGAAACTCCAAGGCCGATGGCGAGCCGAATGGAGAACCAAAGAAGCAAGATTTTGCATCTTATCTACCTGCACCGAAACCTACACCTGTCCCTCCGCCTCCATCGATTCCTAAAGGTAATTACATTAAAATTTTACCTTTGAAAAGATTTAAACTTTTTTAAATTTTTCAGTGAAAGAGGTGAAAGCTCTTAGCGATGGAGAACTTGAATCAGATGACGAAGCTGAGGGTGTGCCTTCGTCAGGGAGCAATGCTCTCACTAGTTTGATGGGTTCGTACCAGTCATCGGACTCGGAACAAGATGCAGCACGTAAGATAACCAGCATATGATATTTTAGAAGGTGGTTTAATTTTTCTTTTTCTATCTTTTTAGCGGTTTTGGCTAGTACCGAGAAACCTGATGTTAAAAAAGAAGAGGAAACTAAAGAGAAGCAGAAGCGGAATCGGAAGAAGCGGCCTAATAAGAGAAAAGGAAAAGATTCTCAACATCCATCCGCACCTGCTGCTAAGCAATTTATTCGTCCGAAACGCTTGACACTTCTACAGAAGGTGCTTGTTTATTTACTCAAATTTGATATTCAAACCCATTTAATCTTGTTTTTCTTAATTTTTCAGCTACTACAAGGAGAAATTCTCCATGAAAGGAACGTGATCCTTCAATGTGTATACTATATCGTCCAGGAAAAGTTCTTTGGAATCGGTGAATCTGACAACAGTTTAGATTCCCAAACAAACGCAATTAAAATGGAAGCGGAAAGTGTTCAAATTGAAAATGCTAGTGATGAAATGATATGCGAACAGCATTAAAATAAATGTCTCGACTACTTTTCTAATTTGAGAAATGTTCTAACCTGTAGGCAATTTTATTTTTCTTATGCACAGAATTTTACAACAAATCATCTACCGCGATGTGCATTTACGTTTGTGACGGAGGGTTAGTCACGAATCGTTGTAGGGTTAGCGGTAAACAGTTGGAAGGCAAATTATGGACACGAATCACACAGGCACTCAGACATTTCAAGTTGGAAACAGTTTCTCGGCACCAGCTAGGTAACTTGTCACGGTCAAGCCTCTTGTCCAGTTTCATTCTTTTACAAAACGTGTCAACGGCAGTCTTTCCCAACTTGTTGGCTCGACCTGGCTGGGCCCCGTAATCCACCAGGAAACAGGCGGCGGCAGCAATAACTGTTTTATCATTGTAATTGTCAGCCAAAAAGTGAAGTGGTCCATTCCCACTTTTGTCAACCGAGTTAGGATTAGCTCCAGCCTGGAGAAGGAGACGAATAGAGGCCTTCAAATGTCGATTAGTCGTGTGATAATCGATGCTGGCAAAGTGTAGTCGATTTCGAGCAAGATGATTACGTCTATCTCGACGCACAGGCTGGGAAAGGGATCCATGAGTGGTGCGCTCATCGATACAGGTCAAGTGTAGTAGATTTCGTCCAAGACTATCACGTCCACCTCGACGCACCAGCTGGGAAAAGGATCGCATTATATCATCGTCCATAATTTCAGGGCGAGAAGCCAAGAGTTGCACAAGTGGAAGCAAAGATGTTTTCATATGCTCGGTGACATCAACATTATCCTGGGAAGCGCTAGCTAAATGGGTTTGATCCGTGGCAGAGATCAGTTCGATGATTTTCTTCATCATTACCGATAGCTTGTCATAGGATATGCTCGTACCAATAAGAATAGTCAATTTATTGACGATTCCATGAACAAGTTCGACTACTTTAGACCAGTTCCCTTTTTCTTGTGGACCAAAACGGTGGATTATCTTCAACATATTCCAGTAAATGTCCAGATTAACTTCCCTCTCTTTAAAAGACGGCCAAAGATAGCTGTTGATGGCTCCCATACTTATGTTTGAGAAGATTCTTAACTGAATTAGAACACCTTGGATTTCGTATTCGGACGCTTCACGCTGAGTCTCTGGAACCTCCTGCCATTCAAGTACTCTTCCATCCAGTGAAGTCAATGGAATAACTGGACACATTTCAGTAGATCGAAGTCTTCGAGCTCGAGATAAATACTGGAGGCCGTCCTTGTAGTCACAGTCTAAGAGGAAGAACACAGAAGCGGCAAGTTCCAATGCTTCAATCTTTTCTTTTATCCCGATGTCATGTTGCTCCAAGAAGAACTCCAAAACGGGCACATTTGGAAGGCCGTTGCATCCGATGGCTGCTGAAAGGATCGGTGTAAGACGGTCGTTATCACAAGCATGTAGATCGACGCCTTTACTCAAAAGAAGCTTCACAGCGGCCAAAGAGTTCTTTTCGTGAGTGAGACGAGCGCAGTGATGAAGAATTGTTCTTCCTGTTGTGGGGCTCCGTTGAGTAAGGACCATACCAAGTTCAATCAGGAGCATGATGGCTTCTGGATCACCACCCAATTGGCATTGATCAATTCCGCAGGAGGAGAAAAACTTGTTCATTTCCCAGATGGGTGTTCCATCTGAAAAGAGTTCTGATGGGTCGGCACCAGCAATGAAAAGGTAGCGGATGACAGATTCTTGTTCTGAATTTCGGATCCTATCAAATGTGGGGCTATGAGCACTTTGAAAATTGACGAAAGCAGCTTGAAAAGGAGTCAGTTCAAGTTCACGATTGATTGTAGCTTTCGTAAAGACATCGGCTCGTTTTCTGATGAGGTAGTGAACGATCTTGCTGTGAGAATTGATGGCGGCAACGAACAGTGGAGTCGCTTGGAATTTTGTCGAGTTTTGTCTTCCAGTTTTGTAATGGTAGACACCAGGCGAGCGAACATCTGCCCACCAACGTTCAACAATGTGTTTCACTGAATCGTACTCCCCATAATGGCAAGCCATAATGAGAGGGGTGCTTCCTTCATGGTCTCCAGTTAAAATAATTTCTCTGGGAGAAGAATTATGTGAGCAAAAGCGGGAAGATGAGATGTGCTCTTCAATTATCTTCATATCTTGACTGGTCCATTTCATAGATGATGTCGACAGTAATGCGGGATCCAGGGGACAGATAGGACTATCCATAATGAACTCAAAAATAGCCCGTCTCTAAAATGATGATATAAAATACACAAAGATAATAAATTCGATTCTCTAAGATATATAATAGTTTTCTTACCAATATTCTTTGTTGTTGACGAGAAAATGTCGATTATCTTCGTAGTCGTCAGTCGAAAAGGTCCTCACGCTCGTAGACAGTAGTTATATTCAACGAGAAAACTAGAAATGATGTGAGGTATGCATGAATTACTGAAATAAGGACTATAGCTGACTGTATTAACCCTTATTAAGCCATACCTGGATGGGTTTATAAATACAGAATTCAGCAATTGAGGTAAATTTAAATAAAATTGAGGATTGAGGAAATAAAATTGAGGACTTGACAACTGTCAAGTCCATAACCCCGATTCCCCCTCAAAAATTTGAAAAAATATGTTAACTGCAGTGCACTTATCTTACACTGAACGCACAACATTAATAACTTCAAATAGATGCTGGGACTGTATATGGTAAAGGAGAAAACTCTTCTTGACTGAAAACTAAACAGTAGAAACGTAACTTGGCCTTTATAAAGGTGGCTGGGTAGGTGCCAAACAGTCTCTATTTCTTATGAAACCCGACTTACTTAATTTTTTTTTTTAAATCCTGCTCACTGACAGTTCTTGGTACAAGTAATCAGCCCATATTAAGTAGGTTCATACCTTTTTCCTGGGATCGTAAGTCGTAACCGGTATTATCCCCGAGTGAAGAGAATGTAAACACACTTGAAGAGGGTTTCGAGGCGTATATTTTTTAGCAGACGAAAACCTTCCCATGAGAATGCCGCGGGGGTTTTCAGTTTTTTCTACTTTTCTTATGCGCACAGTCCCGACTAAACGACAGTCGTGATTGAAGTGTAACTTTGCACAAGTATTCCTACAGTGTTGTAGTTGTGAAATATCTATTTTTAATGCAATGTTTTAAAATCAAAGAGAGTAAAAAATTGATGTCGATTCCTGCTATACTATAGCAGGGAATGGTTTCGGCAACCCGCAACCAAGTCTTACTAGAGGCGATATTAAAGCGATTCGGTGATAAAACGATGATTCACTAATTACTGCAATCTTTTATTGAATTTTGAATTGGTTTATTGAATATTATTGATTATTGAGAATTGGGGTTAATGTACACCCAATTTTTTTTTAAGGATAGGCACTTTTTAAGAAAAACGCGCAAGACAATTTTTATTTCAGTTTATCTATTCTTCAAGTACATAGATATTATTTATTATGACCATCATGTATCCTAGATCAGTCGCATTAATACAAATAATAATAATTTGTTCGCATTTGCGCGACTAATTTTGTTTACCGCACGTTATTTACCATCTATACCGTATGCATCATGTGTGGAGTGCGAATGCGCGTCATCCTCATTCATTTTTGCGCAAACCGTTCCTACCTTTAAGGCGCCTTTAAAGCTAGAAAGTCTCAAAATGGTTTCAGTATAAGTTTTGCAATTTTTATTTTAGTTGAACCACATTTTTGTTGTTTAGTTACATTAGCATTATATTAAAGTTCAATGTACACACAGTACAAGTAGCACAAGAGATATCTTTGCTGCCTAGCAGTAATATAAAAGGCTACCCTTCCCCTTGTTACTGCGCTTACTGAGCACTAGCTACAAAGCAAAGGGATCAAACATGTTGTCTTGGAACACGTTATTGTCGAAACCATGGAGAAGGGACTCCTACTCCATCGGTAAACGATGGAGCGACAAGAACTACCTTATTGGAAATACTTTCTCCAATGTACAGTACCCGCTATTCCTATTATCCAACAAGTTTCTTGTCCATTTCAATATCCACAGTTGAGAGTATTTATGTACAGCTGATAGCACTTGTTAATTAGGCGACATCTTTCTTTCTATCTATGAAATGAATTCCTTTTCCATCCATCAACTATTGAAAAAATATTTTTTTTATTGAATGAGAATAACCTATGGAAAATGCTTATTCGTTATTGATATGGTAGATCTTGCGAATCAAAAAGAGTTTCTACGTTTCTTTTCTTTTAATATGTATAAACTAATCCGTTATTTATGCTTACTAATCGTTAGTGTATATCTAATCTGTAAAGGAAAATAAATCTTTACATTATACAGTAGAAATAGAGTGCGCACAGCCTGTACTGACGGTACAGCAACTAAGCAACAGGCAAAGGATATAGAATCGATCGTCGCTATACAGCGGTTGCAGTTACGTGCAACATTATATATGAGCTGCTAAAGGCGATTTTGTGCTGACTATAAGCTCTTTCCATTTTAATGCTTTTTGCGCTTCTGACAATCCAGAAGAACACATCATCAAGCTTGTTCATGTATACTACGCTCTTATCACATCGTAGATGGATCAAAACAAATGACGACTCGCTCCTCTTTTTTTGTGTTAATCTCTATCACGAATTTCAAAATATTTGCTGATGTACAAGATGCCAAAATGATAAAGGGTGAAATCGACTCTGAGTCATATTTAGTTTAAATTGTTATAAAAATTGTAGGACACAATACTACTCGTTTAGGTAAATGCCGCAGCTACCTTATCGTAGCAGGTAGATGGTAGCCCTTCTTATAGCTCAATAGGGAAGCTTCACGATCATCACATGCTTCACGATCATTTTGCTATAAGCCGGCAAATATCCATAGAGAAAGTTCCCAGTGGATTCTCCTTTTTGATATCTCTATATAGCCATGAGAAGAATAAATAGGATCTCGAGTGGGCGGTAACCGATATTTCTAGGGTTACTCCGTCAGATGAAAAGCTATCGATGTCGAGTCGTTCACTGTGCGCTTTATGCCTGTAGTAATAGGATAGATGCAGTTATTTTATAGTTTAGTAGCATAGTGAAATACTGCTTGGTGGAAAAAAATAAGATTAAGACAATTTTGTATACAGGGATGACTATTACCATGGCATCAGCTTATCTGTTTTTCTTAAGCTCTGTTTGAGACGATGATCTAAGATACCTTATCTTACCATGTACATACAAGCAAAAAATTAAAGTATCTATGTACTAGGAAAGGGAAATTTGTAATCAATGCATGAAAAAGGTATTGAATTTCTAAGAATTAATTCTCTCCATGCCCCCTTTTATTGGATATCACATGATCAGAGATTTCCATTTAAAGTGATCAGCCTGAATGATGTCAAAGAAAATTCCTCAATGTAGCCTACTCATTGATGATGACAGCTTCTTAACAAAGAAAGTTTCGCCGAAAAACAATTTCCATTCAATTCAAACAATAATTGTACCGTAATATAATGTCAGGAGAGGTTTCTAAGAGATTTCTTCGAGAGAAACTTCGTCCTTGCGTGAATGTCGAAAGTTATATAGGTAGAACAGGATATCACACTTCACTATATTTACAAAAAAATATAACTAGCCCGACATGCGTGTTTCATAGTTCTACTGAAGAATTGTTCTTACCTCTAGTTATACATATCTCTCTCTCCCCTTTTCTTTCAACTTCGGAAAGGCGGATCTTCTCCAAGATTTCTCTCCATCTCCCGCGTATTTGTAACAAATGTATAACGTCTAACTGTAGTCTATAAGACCAAATAGGAGCTCGAGTGGGCGGAAATCGATATTTCTGCGGAGACGACAAGATCAGCAGCTGGGGAAATATCATCATTCATTTATGTACCTTTAGTACTGACGTAGCATCGCTTATGGCCGAGAGCAATACTACCACGGAAAACAAGATTAAAGAATGAGCATAGAAGATTCTGTTCCCATGGTTATACCTTATATATAATTTTTTTCTTTTCTAGACGAGACATATGCCACTCATTCTCTATTATACATATAGATAGGAAATATCCATATATTGGTATTATTCCACTGACAGTGTCGATAGCAACTTTTATATAACACATTCTTTCTTCAACAGCGTAGACAAATGGATTTATTGACGAAAGTGTTCTGGGTTCAAGCAGTGAAGGTTGGAGACTATATTGCCATACTTCCAAGATGGAGCGTTTGTATTGCGTCACAATTCATTTAATTAATGACAATGTATGAAATTTTAAACTACTGTACTCGTTCGCTATATAGCGGCCCTATTCAATTAATGCTTGATTGCACTCAGCGCTCAGCTCAGCATTCCAGCACATCTTCATTGTATGTTGAACACTTAATAGAGGCCAATATTGTGACACAACTAAGAAAGAATTAGATAAATTCTGTTTGCAGGAAAATATAATACGACCTCTGTGCTGTTCAATAAATTGGTTACTTACCGGTTATACTATAGTAACTTTAACTGTATGTTTAATGTTTTTAAACAACGGCTCTGTGTGTTCGGCCCTGAGTCAATCAGTGTGAATAAAATCAATAAATATATAAATTAGTGCACATATTTGAAAGTTGGCTGAGAGAAATATACAATATTATCTGATATTCTACTGGTATATAACTTTTAAAATTTAGGTCATATTAAGATCATATATCCGGTAGTCTCCTGTATATGCGATGGGTACTTTTTCCATCGAAACTCCAAGAGTATGCGCAGTGATAACTATATGGTTCCGCTGCGCTGGTGTGCTCGTTTACTTTTTCTTCTCTTTGCAAAGTTGGCTCTCGCACTTAAACTTTAACTGTTGAATGTGATGGTGCTGTGAAACTTAATGAGCACTACAAACGGGCTTGATTAATAGCTTTGCTTGTCAGTTATACATACTTATAAAGTAGCGAAGTGCACTCTGAGTTATCATTACAACAATAGAAAAAAAGTTTAAGATGGTAAATATCGAGGAAAAACTAATTGGTTTGACTAATCAATCTGGTGAAATAATATTAGACAATAGCAAGTGCCCATGGCGCCAAGAATACCTTTCTCGTGAGGCAATCTTAATTTCTCACTGGAAGGAGTCAGGTCTTTTTGTCGAAACAGACTTGAACGACATTAATTGCTATTGGCTCAAGTTTGAGCCAGCCCCGGTGATCTACCACATGGTCCTTGCCGTACTCTTCCTCGTCATCTTTTTTGTCGGAAGTGTGAGCAACGGCTTCGTTATTTTCATCACATCTACGTAAGTTTTTATTCTTTGATCAGATTAAAAAAAAAATTGTTTGCGCTCTCATATGCATCTGCAGGCAAAGTCAATAATAAAAAGTGTTTTCAAAGAGCCTAAGCCAAGAAAGATTTTTTTTTTCAAGGCAAATTCATGAGAATCAGGCTATATACCTTTTAATTGTGGGATTTTCTAAAAGAAATATCGTTGGTATACATTAAAAATTGATGTTATAATAAAATATTCTGTTGCAATACATAGGTAGTAGTGTAGTATTACACGATTAATATACGGTAGTCGATGTAGCCTATAATTGAATTGATATTTTGAACAATTTACTGAATCGACGTATTTGTAAAAGATTATAGGATGATAAACAATAATGCGTGGTGCATGAGTTTATAGACATTATACAGGAGTCTGGTAGTGGTATCGTAAGATTAAGTTATTATAGCATTTTATAAACTAATTCGAATTTATTTGCCATTGATTCTGCGCATAATTTGATTGTTGTGTCATCGGTTTTCATTCTTTCAAAAGGGATAAAAGGAGTGTTTTTTTACTATAGCTGTACGGTACGTACCGATGTACCGTCGTGATAAAGAGGTGCACTGGCCACTGCGGTAATAGAACTTGACTTACCCCGGTACCGCTCAATAACGTCAAAAGAAGAATAATAATAATAATAAAAAAATAAGCAAACTACGTCACGCGATATAATTACAGTACGGTACGTTAATGAACCCTTCACGATCAAGATTGGATTGACAGTGATTTTTTAAACTTCTCTACAAAGTTGTAGCCAATTTTTGCGCAACGTCATAGCTTGCACAGTTTCTTTTTAAATCCAGTCATTCAATATATTAGCTAGTCTACTGGGTTTGTTTCCTTATTCATATGATGGCATCATCGTCTATTATGTGTTTTAATTAGAACGAGGCACCTTTGGACTCCAGTCAACATAATCATCGTCAACCTGGCTTTCAGTGATTTCCTCATGCTCAGCTGTTTGCTTCTTTTCGTGTACAATAGTATGGTACAGGGACCCGCAATAGGCTATCAAGGTAAGAGACAACGCCTCCTTGGCTTTTGAAATTTAATTAAATGTATAATTCATTAAATATATTACATGTTACAGGATGTGTGGTATACGGCTTCGTTAGTGGCATCGCAGGCTGCGTTTCAATCATGTCCCTTGCTGCTATAGCCATCGACAGGTATATGCTATTTGAGGTTAAAACTTATGCAACAGGTAACACAATATTAAAAAGTTGTGATTATGATTAGGTATTTTGTCATCACTTGGCCAGACAGAGGAGGAGACCAGCAACAGAAGAAATCTTTAATCCGTTCTTATTTAACCATAATCATCATTTGGATTTATTCGGGCATCATCGCCTCCATGCCGCTCTTTGGAGTGGGCAAATACGTTCCAGAGGGCTACCTAACAAGTTGTAGCTTTGATTACTTATCTGACGACTGGCCAACTCGCATATTCATTCTCGTCTTCTTCGTCATGGCCTGGATCGTCCCGATCTCCATAATCATCACGAGCTACTTTGCCGTCCTCCGCTACGTCACTCAGAATCCAATTATACCGCGTCAAGAGAAAGCGATTGAGGTCGCGCACGGATCGGTCGGCCATCGTCAGAAGCAGAGTCATAATCGACGAGAGTGCCGTAATACTTTATCTTTTTTTTTTTATGAAGCTAATTGTAATAACGTTACAGTAAATTTCACCATTCATATTTTTTATTCCTATTTCTAGGTAAGCTAAAGAACATAGTTCAATATGAGGTTAGGATCGCCAAAACTTCGGCCCTTCTAGTGGTTCTTTGGCTCATCGCTTGGACCCCCTACGCTATTGTTTCCCTACTCGGAATATCTGGCTATCACAGTCTATTAACACCAGGTACCGGTATTAATACTGAGCCATTAGGTGTACAAAACCATGACATGAGACAATGAAAAGCGATCACATTGAATTAAGCTGCGGCACATTGAAATGCAACGATGAATTATGCGGTCACTCATATTCTTTTTTATCTGAGAATTTACCACCCTCATCGAATTTACTGTCAAAGTGATCGGCCTTATATTATTCAATACTTCCCACGTCTCAGTCTTACCGAATATAGCGCATTATTATAGCTTTCGTTCTTGGAAGAGAACATTTATATCTACCGGAATATTATCGTCTAGTTTGGTGTCGATTTGTTTTGTAGTTACTGCTCTATAGGGACTATAGCTTTTGGAACTATAATAAATATATGAATTGAATCCTCGTTGCGAACAGTAGTATATACTATATAAGCTTGCAATATTGAGAAAATAACAAAAATCTATTTATCTTGGGCTTTGCGTAAACGGGAAAATGTACACATTGGAAATCAAGTAGTTCAATATAATTACACGTAAATCGTAAGGGCATTTTCTTTTCTCTGCTTTCGCCTCCAATCAGATATATTCTATATTGTATCCTAATAAGTGTGCTTATTTTAAAGAGGATTAGAATAATACAGCCAACCATTAGAATAGAGTGTGGGATTAAATACGCGCGTCATATATACATGATCTTATAAGACTCACGACAATGAGATCAGATATGCTGTTTTCTTACACCGAAAGAAATAGGCCTACTCTTTCGTGCATCTTATATAATTTTTTACGCATATTTTTCTTATTACTTACACTGATGTAGTGACGGGACTATTATTGACAGTATGTATTATAGACTGTGTATAAAGTAGTCATTACATATTTCACAGGTTTGGCGATGTTACCCGCATTGTTTGCTAAATCATCGGCTTGCATAAATCCTTTCGTGGTGAGTGCGTGTATTTTATTTCTGTATATAAAGTCAAACAACTTCTACATTATTATATACACAGTACTCATTAAACCATCCGAAAATTCGGAAAGAGATAGAACGTCGTTTTCTTTGCTGCAGTCGTCGCTCTGCTTCCGCCAACAGCGGCCCCAGTACCGGCGGCAACACTACCTCTCACAGCAGAACTCGTCAAAGTCAACGACGCGAGTCTCCTATCTTACACTTCAGGAGTCGACTCGCAAGTAACCAGCAGAAGAGTGAATCTTTTTACGATTTGAAAGAGATATACAACTATCTGCATCAATCTTCCCAGATGTTGGACCAGCTTCACTCCGGCCTAGTGAATGGTCCAACTTGCAGCATCGATCTTCGTAATCTTCGGTCATCAAGTAGTAAACCCAAACCAGCAGTTACTCGCCGTGTCCGTCTCAGTCAATCGGAAACGACCTGTTGCGCCGATGTTCACCATCTTCCCTTTCAAACCCGTCGTAGCAATGGAGTTTTTCAATCTGAGAGTACTAATGGAAGGCAGAGAAACGATTATTTGAGAGAAAAATCCTTACCTGAATGCCTGACTACTGTGGTATAGTTTATCTACAAAGGCCTTCCATGTCCGATGGATAGAAATCCTTGTACGCTACCACTTGAGTAGGTCGTGCCGTACTCGTCGACGAAAACTGAATTGATGTCGTGATCGGTAACTGTATAATACAAAATCTAATCAAAATCAATAGCAACACAGAATTGAGATTCATAGATAAAAAGATCACTGCTAGTTGGTTATAAAATCAATTCTTTTACAGTATTCCCTTTATATACCCCAATAAAATACTAAAATCATTTCGGCATACATATTGCTAACCGTGCGTATATGATATATTGTATATATATTTTCCATAATTTATTATGGTCTATTCAAATTTTTCGTATTTACTATTATCCGAATTTGTTATAATACATTTAATTAATGTCAGTTGTTAGTTGTTAGCATGGATATTAATTTTAGTTTTCTGAAGAGGCTATTTGTATGTTTTCGTTTTAATTTTAAAAAAAAAACTACTTTTATAGCCAGTATCCACTCGCATAGCTACATATCATGTTGTAAGTTTATTTAAACGATATTAAAATATATTTATGCATTGCACATTGTACACATATCCGAGTACATGAATCGACATGAATATACATATATATGTTTTGAGATTGACTTTTTTATTTGAGCGATAGGCGCTTTTTATAAAACCTGTATATACGACTAATAATTATTTTTCATTTGATTTATTCTTCATTTGCAATTTTGCATAGATATAATTTAATGACCATCTTTAAATATTGGCGTCGAGCGCAGCACATCCGTCATTCTGAAACTGATGGATCCGATCCTCTCAGAAATACTCATCTGAATCTTGAACTTTTTTAGACGTTATATCCAGCATCCCTCCGAGTAGAGCAGATCCAGACCTACCTCACCAGATTGAAGATATTTTCCAGCCAAAATTCGGGATCTTGCATCTATATGTCTTAAACTATTTATTCCGGCGATTGAATTCTTGACTTTGGGATCAAGAGAGAGAGAGTTACGATTGGTGGACATCACAACAATCAAGACAACATTGGAGCTTATACTGACTTCGGAGATAGTTCATGTTTGAAAGTATATAAATATAGCACAGTTTTGATGGAAATGCTATTCTATACACCTATTTTACCTGTTGAACCAAGATTTGGGCGATTCAATTGCTCCCGGTTACTCCTCATATGGTTCCTTGAGCTCACTTTGAGCAGTCATCCAAAACGGAAATACACCTAAATGTTTGGATCGAGTTCACTAACCATAAACAGAAATGAGGATCAAAGAGGCCTCAATGATGTTTCCAACCGTGAGACCGTTCCAAAACTGAAATGCATGAGGTCTGCTAAGCCGGTGGTTCTTCTTGTCCACCAACCAACATTTAAGCATTTACCCGTCACTCTACTTTTACTTCATTAAATTGATTGATTGTAAATCAATTTGATTTATTTCAATAATATGGGCATGAAATTATCCTCTTTATTAATTATCCTATTATCTGTTTTAAAAAATGCTATTTCTTTTTAGATGAAATTACGAAACGGTGCATCCTGGCATCCTTTAATGATTTTCATATTTGGTTAGAACGGCAAAATGCTCAAAACAATGAAATAAACTAAGCTCTGGTAAAAATTTTAAACAAAATGGAAGTGAAACAATGAATACAAACTACAAATACACATAGGACTTTTCGGGCTTTATTGTTAAGTGTATAACGGTACCCATACTTTGTCTCTGCGTGCTCGAATGTCTGGTCCAGGTCTCGCTATCATTTTCTTATTACGTTCGCTTCTGTACTAATAGCCATTTCGTAGTAATAGGACTCTTACGCGTGACTAATAAGATGTCAGTGGCAGCGTGAAAATAAAACAAGAAGGAAAAAAATGTGGGCCTGGCGGGTTTGTTTACACTGAGATTCACGCACTTCTAGTATAGTCTCCATTTTATTTTAATTCACGCTCCTTCCATTAAGCGCTATGTTCCTCACATTGATCCACGTACTTTCTGTAATGGACTAAACAGATAGTTTCGTGCAACGTAAGTATGCAAATGCAAACATTAACCGGATTCACCAGTCCATCAAAGTTACTATTCTGCTGGTATAGATCTATGGAATATCATTGTAAGGGAACGGTTTCCACATCGATCGATCGACAGTGAACAAACCAAACGATAGAGAGCTGGCTCAGGATGAAAATGTGCGTCCGCGGCGTTCCGTGCGTATGCTTTAAATTAATACACATTAAAGAAAGAAAATGGTTAAAGAGTAAATATGGTCGGAGAACTTATTGACAATCTCGTTCGACAATGTAGCTCATCAAATAATGCGCTGTTTTATTAGTTGTGCATCTGTGAGATGAATTCCTTTAGTGTAAATATATGCGCACTTCTCGAACAACCAAAAAAATTATTACTTACGTTGACAGTATTGTAAGTTCAGCTATCCGTTCAAAACACAAACAATTAAGCTGCAGGAAAGTAGTCTTAGAGATTTAATTTAGTAATTGGTATCCATAATGTAATTCGTAATGTAAAAGACGACGAACGGACGAACCCTTTCCGTAGTTGCACGCCACTTGCAGTTACTAGTAGCGCATGGGCAATTACACATTGTTGATATGGCGACGGTATACTGCTGTAAAGTGTAACCCAATCATCGATAGAACGATGTATATTTTTTTTTAATTTAGCTAAAATTGTTTCTTGCATATTCAAATACTATCCTTTAAAATCATTCATCTGCCACTGATAAGGCATTTACGGCTTAATGTAGATGAAAGAAAATTATTCACGGCTGTAGGCCTATTGATTACCTATTCTGTACAAGCATAAATATAATACCTAAGGTATACATAAATTTGTATTATCCTTTACTAATTCATTGTCAAATAGAGAGCGCATAATAGCCCACTTATATTATACAAACGAGCTGTTGTAAGTGATTTTGTGTTGACTGTGATGGGCTCTTTTTATTGCTTTTAACGCTGTTGGCAATCCATCAAAAACATTACTATCAAGCTTATTAATGTATATTAGACTCATATTTTATAATGCGTGGAAGGAAATCCAACTGACGTCTTGCTTCTTTTCATCCCATATAATCCGCATCATCATGCGTTTCAAAATATGGGCTTTTGTGTATGAGCTTTCACATAGAATTCATTTTGAGCCCGTGATTACATTATTATTGTTTTTTAAATAATTGAATACGTGTGCCCAATATTATTATAGAGCCCATTTCAAACTTATATTTTCTGCATTAAAAAACCTTCCAGAAAAAAAAAAATCATATGACAAACAATTTAATAAGCTGCAGCCTATATTTGAAATACATAGTTTCTACTGTATATCGTGGAATTTTAAAATTTACGCATCATTCTCACGCTAGTATTACATGCTTTAAAGCACCATTTGGGCAGTTTCTAGGTTCTAATAAGTCTATAAAAGCCCTTTCATTTTTTAAAATTATGATTATCGAACAACTTCTCGGATGTAATAAAAAAATTAATTAAAATTGATGGAAGGTTGAGAAAGGCTCAAGTTTAAGTCGATCACGTTAATATATGGTGATGTTCTCATGTGGTGATGTTTTTCGTCGAGAGTATGCATTACCTATATTCAAGCCCGTTTTCTATCTATTCAACATATACAGAGAAAGTATCCTAAGAGATAATGGGTAAAGCTGCATAGCTGTAAAGTAATATCCTTCTCGTTGCTAAGCTTACCGAGCTCATGCAGATAGGAATGCATAGGGCACATACGTATCAACCATGTTGTCTTGGAACAGGAAACAAGCTGAAACTATTATGAACGACGGACCTTATTAGCGACCATCACTATAGTGAATGTTTCAACAAATTTTCGTCCCTATCTCTCCTAGCAGTAGTTTTTACACAATACGTAACAAAGTTACGGTAACAGTAAAAAAAACTTACACAAAGAATTTATGAAAAATGTTTAGTTATTCGTGTCGAGAGCTTTATAAAGTTTAAAATTTTTAGTGCACGAAAAATAGAGTCAAATGTGGCCCATCATTAAAAAGAACTATTACCTTCTTTTCTTTTTAGTTTTTTTTTATATAAATGACTTGAAAACGCAAAATTTGATATGAGAACCGCCAAAATATTAGCCCATATTACAGACATTTTAAAAGAACTTGTTAATTATGCAGCTTCTTCCTTTGTAATTTATCGATGTGCTAGTGTAACCCAACTATCGATCGTAATGATGTTATAAATACGTAAAAAAAATTGTTTGAATTGGTATTATACGTCGATACTTTTATAAAAAATAAAAAAAAAAGACACGCACTTATTTGCTATTGTTTATCGTGACAGATCTGCTAGCGGATCCCTAATAATTTCTTAATTCTCTTTTTACTGCGAGTTCATTATATAGATAATGGATGTATATTTCCCACACAGCACCGGGATAATCTTTTTGATCCTATTTCGATCCATTTCATATCCCGTTGTCCGAAGCTTCAATTTCTTGCTACTGAAGATTTGGGGATGTGTTTAAGTTATTCTCTTTTTAGCGAACGAAATTTTTTTTTATGATCCGGGTAATTGATATCAAGCTGATAATCTATGTGGGATAACACGATGGAATTTATTTTTTATCAGTTGAAAGTTATCTTCGGGATAAACGACGTTTTCAGAGTAATGTATATTACGTAATCTTGAAATGTCCTGTTATCATCCGGATAACTATACGTAGTACCGAATATTTTAGTATATATTTCAGATTTCAGTGTAATTTGGCCATAATTTTGAACTCTTGTAAGATGATCAGAGGATAACTTACACTATTGTCATATATTTTTCATATTTATGTAGAAAAAAGCTTCACCTTCCATGAGCTACGAACTCATACACTTCGTCATGGTATGCCAGCACTCTATCCACTATACCACAGCACAGTTGTTATCTCTCTCTTTTTTAACATTAATATATTCTTCAACATTAGAAGCATGTCAAAACAATGGGAAAGTACGAGATAACTAGTAATTTTTAGTCTTTTGATGTCATAACTTAGCGAACTAAAGCAATATCGAGATTTCATTAAATGAACTTTGCGCTTAAAGCATCGGCAAGTTCACTAAATATAGCCACAGACATAAATTAACTTGGACCACTAAAATAAACATGGCTTAAAGAGGGTTCAAGCAACCATTCAAGTTAAAATTCAACCAACTATATTAAAAGGGGCTGATTAGACTCCTTTTTAACATTTTCGAAGACATCCATCACCTAACAAAGGCAAGTATATCCATCAGCTTTACTGAGTAAATCCGTAAATGCTGTTTCGTTGAAATTTGGAAGTATAGCCGTGTAGGGCTTTCTTCCTCGGCTGTGAATGATTATCCAATGGATATCATTTATGGTCATCATTGATCATTAAACATTCTTCCAAACATAAATAAATAATAGTTTAAATGTATTTTTAATTAATTATTTACAATAATGTACCTATATCTTGAAGAAATCTATAAAAGGGCTAAAATGCATCTTTGTGATGTTCAGCCGTGAACGATCTTTAAAAAAAATTCTATCCTAACGATATCTTTAAGTAGTTGGTTAGACCGAAACCAACGGCCAAACGGTGACCCGGAGGTGTACCAATTGTCTAACACACGGCCCCTTTTTTGACATCCTTTGGGATGATCAAACGATGTCCAAATCTTAGCCATGTGCTGTGTGGGTTCTCATGGTATCTATTCCGTAATCTAAGCATAAAAAGGTACGGTATTAGTATCATTATATAATACTTATGTTATGTACTGTATATACGAGCCTGCATTGTATATAGCAACAAAGCAACGTGAGGCAAAGCGCACAGAATCGATCACTATTAAAACCGATGTAGTTGCGTGGGATGCATCGTATGCTTTACAATATAAGGTAAAGCAAGGTATTGTGCGTTGAATAATATATTTTTTTCAGTAATCGTTTCTTTTCAAACTGCTATATATATAGAAGCCCACCCGCCAGCATCAATCTTATATTAATAATGTAATTGAGTCCTTGATGTACAGTTCTGTACATAAACTGGTGGCTCACTTATTCTTCTTTTAAAATTTAAATTAATCAATATAGCAAAGTTTTAAACCTAAAACATTTTTTTAGGTGTAATATATAAAAAAAAAGTGTTGTTGAGCGAATATTTATTTTTCAATTCAACTGGTTCATCGTTAAATTAATTGAAAAGAGATGTTGCCACTCACCAGGTTACAATACTACTCTTCCTAGTAAAATTTCCGATTCTCCTATCTGACAAGTCGGTTAATCAGAAACTATTGGACGGATGGTAATTGGTATACATGTTTTCTTGTGACTCAAACGGTTCACATCATCAAAGAAGTTGTCTGTTCAGCATTGCAAGAAAATTCCATACTATATAAGCGCAGAATCTGACATGAATAATCCTAATTATGTATCAGGGGTATCTCTATGTAGCGAAGATTAAATAAAAATCTAAGTAAGCGGTGCTTTATACCTGTGATTATGATACAGGCACATTTGCCTATTATATTTATGGACGGGTCGAAAATAAATACTGCTTCAGGGAACACGATATATAAAACTGTATGGGCGGAAAGACTGTTGTCATTCCATCAGCTTTTCTGTTATATTCTACGTAGAATATAACAGAAAAAATCTAGTACTAGATTTTTTAATCAGTTGAACGAAAAGGGTATTGAATTTTTAAGAATCGATTCAACGATGTCTCCGTTTGTAATATTCCGCAGAATAATGTTAATCCCTCTTATGGAGTAATTCATTGTTTTCCAGGTTGCTGTACAATGTACATCTTTTAAATATTTTAATCATTTTAAGTGATGACTAGGAGCGTGAATACAACCTCTTCATCCATATTGATTTGGTGCAGTTTCTTGACAAAGTAGTTTCCTCGAAAAACAATGTGCCTCCAATTCAACCGATTGCACCGTTATACGTCGTGCGCAAGAAACTTCTAGAGAGACTTCATCCTTGCGTGAATTTCAAAAGATACAATATATAATACGAAAACAGACATCAAAGAAATAATCTTGGCAAATTTGAAATGAACGTTTTGTTCAAATAACCATATTGCGTGTTGCTAGGAAATATTTGACTTTTCTTCTCATAAAATTCTGTGTTGTCCGACACCGAAAATCTTCTGACTTTTCGAATAAATTGCTGCGTAACTCAATCTAGTTCTCGTCTTTTCATAATTTTGGCAGCTCCTAAAAAGAAATTTATCTAAGAAATTATCTAAACTTGGCTAGTATTAGATGCGGCTTTCACGCGCAGTATAATCTATAGTTAAATTAATTTCTATCGATATATCTTTCCATAGGTAGCATATATCGAACAAGATCTTAAATTTATCATCTTTTCGAGTTAACACAGGTTCCGCTATTTTTTTCAAATAAATCAATAATTTTCATAGCATATATCGAATAAAACGACGGAAAGGATTATTTTGCTCCTATTAATCTTAGAAACCATCTCTATTGCAACGCATTGAAAACCGGCAGCAGAGCTAAGAAGCCATAGATTTGTTTTTAATATCGAGACCATATACTGTATCTATAGATTGTCTTTGTCGAGTCGTTGAGAGTAATCCATCGCTCCGATCAATACAAACTATAATTAGGATGAGGCTTCTGAGACCTTGAAGTGGGATGATGAGATTTTCAAACGAAAAAAACTCAAAGCCAATCAACTTTTTTTATACAGTACTTAAAGAGCCCAGAGCTGATGAGTTTTATTTCAAGTCTTATCATGAGAGAGCCATCGGTCGAATCAAACGATTGCTAAAACCATTCAGCCTGAGCCTACATATACAAAGCGACAATTTTTAATTAATGTGTGTAGTTAATTTTTTTTAAGTAGAGGTTTTACACGTAATGGATTTCTTTTTCATCGAGAGGGATGAGAGTATGCGCAGTAACAGCGTCCCGCTGCGATTATATGATCGACGAAGTCTACTTATTCTCCCTTGACAAAGTTAGTTCTCGTACTGTAGCTATAGCTGTTGACTGTGATGGTGTGGTGTACAACTAATAATGAGCGTCTTGAAAAAAAGTTAACAATCTTTTTGCTGTCCTTGTTAGGTAAGTACTTAAAAACCCTCATTAACAAGTTGCGCTGTGCGCTCCGAGTAATCAAGATCGTAAGAAAACCAAACTGCTACAAGATGACGACAAATATCGATGAAAAAATGGTTGGTGCAATTAATAAATCTTACGAGATTATATTAGACACCTTCAATTGCCCCTGGCGTCAAGATTACCTTTCTCGTGAGGCGAACTTAATTTCTCGGTGGAAAGAGGCCGGTCTTTTTGTCGAAACAGACTTGAACGACATTAATTGCTATTGGCTAAAGTTTGAGCCGGCTCCGGTGATCTACCACATGGCTCTAGCTGTGATCTTCCTCGTCATCTTTTTTGTTGGAAGTGTGAGCAACGGCTTCGTTATTTTCATCACGTCTACGTAAGTTTTTCTTCGTTTAACTAAGCCTACTTGTTTATTTTGCGCTCCACTATGTGCGTCAGCGGGGAAATTAAGTTGCTATAAAGTTCCGTCATATATTGCAAGTCAGTCAGTCTATACTGTAGACAAGATACTGAAAATATAAAATGATAATACTTGCGTTTGCGTGCAATTTCGTATAGTAAGGTGAAACTATTGTAGCGCAGCATAGACACTATATTGGTTCAATTTCATTTGCTTAATTTTTGTGGGTGGTTTTCCCAATTTTAAAAGTATACCAGTACGGTAGCTAATTCACTAATTAGCTCTTTTAGCTATTAAGATAGTACGTGCACAACGACAAGTATTATTTTTTCTACTGTAGCTATATGATACAGTACGTAATAGAGGCGTCCCACCTTGATTACGTTTTCTTGTGCAAGCTATTAGGTGCTGCGCTGAAGGTATCATTTATCAAAATGATGAGGTTTCAACAAGTTATATCGAATAACCCTTTAAATATTCCCAAAGATTTTGCGTTTAATATGATTGAGTTCGATTTCTTTTAACTCAGTTAAATCTTATCGAATATTTACCATTATTTAGAATTTATTTACTCTTTTTTTCTTTTTGATTCATATGCTGCCATTATTGTTAATTCATATTTTGATGCGTGCTATTTAGGTCGAGGCATCTGTGGACTCCAGTCAACATAATCATCGTCAACCTGGCCTTCAGTGATTTCCTCATGCTCAGCTGTTTGCTTCTTTTCGTGTACAATAGTATGGTACAGGGACCCGCAATAGGCTATCAAGGTAAGAGACAACGCCTCCTTGGCTTTTGAAATTTAATTAAATGTGCAATTAACTGTTATTACCTGTTACAGGCTGTGTGGTGTACGGCTTCGTTAGTGGTATCGCAGGCTGCGTTTCAATCATGTCCCTTGCTGCTATAGCCATCGATAGGTAATATATGCTATTTAGAGGTCAAGCTTATACAACAGGCAACACAATATTAATAAAGCTATGATTATAATTAGGTATTTTGTCATCACTTGGCCAGAAAAAGGAGAAGACCAGCAACAGAAGAAATCTTTAATCCGTTCTTATTTGACTATTATAATCGTTTGGATCTATTCGGGCATCATCGCCTCCATGCCGCTCTTTGGAGTGGGCAAATACGTCCCAGAGGGCTACCTAACAAGTTGTAGCTTTGATTATTTGTCTGATTACTGGCCTACTCGTATTTTTATTCTCGTCTTCTTCATCATGGCCTGGGTCGTACCTATCGTCATAATAATCGCGAGTTACTCTGCCGTTCTTCGCTATGTCGCTCAGAATCCAAACGTATTGCGTCAAGAGAGAGCCATCGAGGTTATGTCTGGATCGGTTGGCGAGGAGCAGAGTCATAGTCGACGCGAGCACCGTAATACTTATTTTCCTTTTTTAAATTAGTTCTTGTACTATTGAAGCTGATTGGAAAGTGAAATATGTATAATTGTATAATCTTGTATTCTTTTTTTTAGATAAGCGGCAGAAAAAAGCCAAATATGAAATCAGGATCGCAAAAACTTCGGCCCTACTAGTGGTTCTCTGGCTCATCGCTTGGACCCCCTATGCTATTGTTTCCCTACTCGGAATATCTGGCCATCACAGTCTCTTGACACCAGGTATGAGAACTGCGCCATTCTATACAAAGAACGTGACATGAAACAATGAAAGACGACCGCATTAAATGCAGCCTAGCTGCGGCAGCTTGTTATGCACTGAATCGGATGACTCGGCGGATGACTTCCGTACAAAGTGGGATGATTCTGTCTATATATGTACACCAGTTCTAACTATCTAACTGATCTGAATATAAGGAACAGCAACTGTACAAGGAGGAGTTCGCTTGTTGCGACGCAACTTAGATGGTTTCTGAAATCTGTATTTTAACTCTTTTTAATGAGCAAACATGATACATAAACTCAAAATGAAGAGGGTAACGCAAGTCAATTAATATTTAAATAGGTAAATTAAAAAGAAAGAAAAATGTACGCATTGCAACTGATCTTCTTCGTATCATAATTGCATGTAAATATTGTAAAAGCCTTTGTGCGTCTACATTTGTAGTAATTGTACTTTTATAGAGCTTTTCAGAGCTTTTGTAATATTATCAGCTTTTATTCTTCACGTGGGAACGGAGTGAAAGATTGAAAACTTTCAACGATGTGCAGATATGATTATCTCAGCAAAATAGAAATGCATTAGTGTGTCATTCTTAATAATGTATTTCTCATTTCAAAAGAGATTGCAATAATAGGGTCGTTTTAAATTCAGTATAGAATTAGATTTGCGCCGTCGCGCGTCATGGACATTAGCTTTTATCTACCTAAATTATAGGCAGGATTATTTATGTATATAACCTAAATATTATTTTTTTAACGCATTATAATTTTAAATTATAATCACGTATATTCATCTTCCTACATCTCCACTGGACCTTCTGTTTTCGCAGCATTCGATTTTTAAAAACGACATAGACACATAAATATTTATTATTGATAGGTTTGGCGATGCTGCCCGCATTGTTCGCAAAGTTATCGGCTTCCATCAATCCTTTTGTGGTAAGAAGCAGCATATATAATCAAAAACTTTAAAGTTCTCTCAAATAAAATTGTACATATACACTCAGTACTCATTAAACCATCCGAAAATCCGGAAAGAGATGGGACGTCGTATCAATTGTTGTTGTCGTCATTCTTCTTCCGCTAGTAGAGGCACCAGCACCAGCGGCAAAACTACATCTCGCAGTAGACCTCGTCAAAGTCAACGTCGCGAGTCTCCCATCTTGCACTTTAGCAGTCGACTCGCAAGTATCCAGAAGAGGGATGAAACTTCTTTCGACTTGAAAGAGATACACAACTATCTGCATCAATCATCCCAGATGTTGGATCAGCTTCACTCTGGCTTAGTAAATGGCCCTAGTTGCAGCAACGAACCGAAAGATTTTCGTTATCATTCATCAGCTAATAGTAGACCGAAAGCAGAAAGTACTCGCCGTGTCCGTATCAGTCAATCCGAAACGACCTGTTGCGTCGATGTTCACCATCTTCCCTCTAAAACCCGACCTCACAATGTAACTTTTCAATCAGAGAATGGTAATGGAAGGCAGGAATACGATTGTTTGGGAGAGAAGCCCATACGTGAAAGCGGGAATAGTGTTCTATAGGTTATATACAAAGGCATCCGATGGATAGAAAACCGTATGTACTTGAGTACCGTACTCGATGACGGAAATTAAATAGGACGAAGTATGTCGAAGCATACGAAATTGGACCTTAAAGGATATATTGAACAGCTACCGGTACGCTATTCTGGGATTAAATGACGATCGATAACAATGTGAAACGAAATATCTTAAGATCAATGGCAACATCGGAGCAAGTTTCTTTTAGATACTAAATACAATTGCTAGCTGTTTGAATGGTTTTATATATTTAAAAAAAGATACAGTTATATAAAGAAAGTCCCGAGCTGTTTTTGTTTACCTTATATAATGTTCATAGGAAAAATTCAGTTTTCTTTTCAAATGTGTACACACAGTAACTTATTTGCGCTTCATTGCATTTGCTCAATGTCAACATGAATATTTATTTTCTTTCGCTGTCTTGATATTTATTACTTAGTCATATATTAATTGCGAGCCAGCGTCGTTTTTTGAGCGAAGCGAAAAAAAACGACGCGTAGGCGGAGCTTCTAATCCGGTAGCATGGAAATTTTAACCGCGCTCTGTCTGTGTGTGTGTGTGTGTGTGTGTCTGTCTGTTTGTCTTGGTAAGAACTCAATTAATTTAGCACCAAAATGAACAGACTAGGGCCCAAAAGATGCATAATTTTTTGCTCTTTCTATGGTTTGTCATCCGGTAAAAAAATATTGAGTTTAAGTTAATGAAATCAATTAAAAAGTGATAAAAACTAGCGGTGGCGCTAGTGTCAACGTCGTCTTATGGAGCGAAAATTGACAAATTAGGGCTCAAAAGATGCAGATTTTTTTGCTCTTTCTATGTAATCGGTAAAAAAAATATTGAATTAAAGTCAATGAAATTAATTAAAATGGGATTAAAACTAGCGGTGGCGCTAGTGTCAACGTCTTCTTATGGGGATAAACAGTTGCAAATGAACTTAAATTTTTCATATCTATATATGACAAATATGCCGGCCGCAGGCCCGATTGAAATAGCCAATTGGCCGGTCCTTTACCGACAATTTTGCCGGCCGCAGACCCAATTAAAGTAAAAATTTAGTGGTTGCTTAACCGGCAATTTCGCCGGTGAATACAAAGCCGATCAGGTTGCCGGCTACTGACAAGTTTTCAGGCTTTTTTACCGACAATTTGCCGGCTTCTTTACCGACAATTTGCCGGCTTCTTTACCGACGAATTGGCTGGCCGCAGGCCCGATAAACCCGACCATATATCGGTCAGTTTCCACCTACTTAACCGTCTAACTTGCCGGCCGATTTACTAACAAATGCACAATAAGTTTCGGATGTTTTTAAAAAGATGATTCAGTGGAACTGAATTACTCATATCAACCCGGCGAGCTTCAAAGCGCGCTTTGCTATATTATGGGCACATATATTATGCTATTTATATGTTTTTACTTACAAAATTTATTGGAAAACAAATTCTTCTCTTACTCGATCCCTATAGCCTGTGTGCCCTGCAATGTTTCTATTTTGTAAACCAACCGATATTTTATCGAGACGAATTTATGTTAACATTTATGTCCAAATCGTGGTTCGATCCCGTCGCAGTTCCCTCATCTTAATTGTAATAGTCTCTGATCTTATTGTAATAATATCTCGGCTATGCTTGACGTTTCAAATCATTACTAGCTATCGTCACAAAGATTTTTAAAAGAGCATCCAAAAATGAAGAAAGAAATCCTTCGTCGTTACCACCGCTCCGCGCTCAAGGGAAAGAGAGGCAGTGATGTGAGCAACAGGCTGCAGTCGAGAAGAACTGGTAGAAGCAACATAGAAGAACCTTCTGAATATCATTACGTCACAAACGGTGGTATTCATCCAAGTCTACACCTTGATCGTGAAGTAGAAAATGAAATCCCAATGCTGCCCATCGGTCATTCAATAATGTTCTCGATGTCTCTGCCCGCTGCCCGATCCATGGTTGCTGAGACTATATTAGGTCAATTTAACTTCTGATAACGATCCATGCCCCCATCTACTCGATTCGGGTGCTTCAATAAGAAAGAGAAAGAGAGGAACTTGTTATTCTCAGAGCCGGATGCTGATAATTGGCGCTCGTCACGCCAAAACTTAAATCGTAAAACTATGGAGCTTACTGCTCTCATGGTAACCTTTAAAAGCTGTAGCAGGAGCCATCAATATCATAGTGAATTAAAAAAAAAAATTATTCTAGGAAAAATCATGGAACATTTTTACATGGCATATATTAAAATACTGTCCTTGGGTGGAGCAGTATTCTCGGAGCAAAAAGCTAATTGTTTAGTAATACCAGCACATTTCTATCCCTGCACTAACTTACCTATGAAGTCGACGACCATAAAATTACGCAATTTTATAATTATCTTAAGTTTAGGAAATACGACACGGTACTAATCAACGATGTTCTATGAGCTCATCAGTATAACGAATAATAATGAATGAGTACGTAGCAAGATGAAGAAATAATCCACTTCAATCAGCATCAGAATTGTATTATTTTAAAAGAATACAAAACAGAATTTCTGTGTTATTGATTGTAAAAAAAAAAACCTGAGAGGGAAATGGCATTCAACAAATCAAGAAGAAGACATTGTAAAAGAAATACCATCAGAAAATTGGGTAACATTAAGACAAGGTAGATGCAAGATTAAGGACACTTCAGGATAATATCGCATGATCAATCGGAATTGATCGGTGTTTCATCGTTCAGATTCAAATCTCTTTCATTAAATTAATTCAACTCTTATTTCCTGTTCACATTCTTATCCCGGCCGCTTAGAATTGATTATCCGAATTAAACGTAAATATCAAAAGAATTTAACATCCAGAATCTTGGTATTGAACAATCTAATCATATCTTTCTATCTTTTAAAGTGGATCAAGAATCTGACGAATGGATTCCAGTTCCTTGAGGGCACTTCCGGCTTTCTCGCTAAAACCAAATTCATCAGTTGTTTCCTCGCCCCATGACAAGATGCTGTAGGCTTCACGCAACGTTTTTTGGCTTTCCTAAACCAAAGAAAAAGAAGTCATCTTAATTCTATGCATTTGAAAAAAATTATATAAAAAAATAATTATTTATTACGAGGATAAGGGGAAGAGCAGCTTTGGGATCCATGTCCGTTCCATGATGAAGTTTCTTGAACTTGGCAGCTTGCACAGTAAAAAGGTGGTACAGTAGTGTTCCTCTCAAAAGACTCATTCCTTAGTAGGTTAAACGGATTGTTGAATAACTTAAACAATAGCCATGAAGTAAATACTTTAATTCAGCTAAATAACTAACCAGGGGAGATGATGTCGGCTAATCCGAGCAGTTCGGGTGTAAAAATTTCTTTCTTTTGTAAATCTTCATCTGAAATAATAATAGCGATATTAGACTAGGTGTTAAGTATTGCTGTTAAATTTATGAAATTAAATGGTACCCGACGTCGCCAAGTTTTTGGTGTAGAATTCGCAAAGTTTCAATTTGGCCATTGTCAACATGAAATGGTGCGGATGTAAATCACGAGAGCTTTGCCTGATAAACGACTCTCAGTTTGGTAATACTTGATGAATCATCATTGATAGCGTTACTAAATGAAAACGTCAACATTTTCATCACAGCGCTAATCATGAAGGCTGGCGTATTGTCGGAGCACTTGATGCAGCTCCAAGATGATTCATCAGTGAGTGGATTATCAGGAAGTAGGATGCCATCCTTATTGGGACAAGCGGAGCAGCAAATCATTCCACTGGGGTAGCTACCCAATTCGCTGGGATCGCAGCATCGCTGGCAACGGCACGGGCAAGGATCGCGGAATTTTGTGCAGGTCAATAGGTTCGCGCGTCGGATGGATGTACCGTGTAGTGGATCAGTTAATTGACTGAGGGTGATCCTGCTGCCTTTGCTGATAGGAAGGACCGCTCTAACAAGAATTTTCCCTTTTTTGCTGCTGAAAGTGTGCTCGGCATTGGGCAAACAGCTGTGATCCATCAAGCTAGCCACAGAATAGACGGCCTGTTTATAGATATAAATAAAAGGTCAAAAGTAATGCATAGAAAAGGTGATATTAATTAATTGCGTAGCTTACATGGAATCCTTGATAATTCGGGTTGTCACGAGTAGGAAATTTCCAATCATTGACAGTAAAAGCGACACACAGCTTGTTGATCAAAGCTTCCGATACTTTGGAATTGGGAAGCCACTGCTGGTTGACAAATTTGGTGACATCGGAATAGTGCTGGCTTTGAATCAACGTCATCTGGGCCGAAGGACAGCAATGCTTCAGGTCCGTCAACTTTTCCCAGGTGTCTGGGTCTCGTTCTTTGAGGGGCAGACAGCGCAACATCATGATACTAGTTTGGTAAGCAGCACAACTTCCCTTTTCGCACACGTGCCACGGCCGGCCACGAGCTGCTTTGATTGCTGAACATTCTCCGAGTGCGTGATGGGACCCTTCTTCCCAGCACTCTTCTCGGCCACACATCGGCCATTTGCATTGCGGACAAGGCATTCCTTCTCCAGCATCCAGTTGGACACTACATCCAAGACAAAATGCTTGTTCATCTTCCCGGAATGGAAATATCATCAAAGGGAACTCTTGTAGGATGATGGTTCTTATATTATCATAAAATTTGTATTTAATAAAAACTAATTACAAGGGGATAACATTTCATTGATACCAGCTGGGATATCCCTGCTTGCCACGAGGTAATGGCCAACTCTGTCATCCCAATTAATTCGGTAAGGTTTGCAGCAGAATTTGTGATCTTTCCAGTGGATACCCTGGTGAGCTTTTGAGCAGTAATGGATGGAACGGCAACCTGAACAGAGTTGAGCTGCTCCAGCACCACATACAGCACACATTGGTTTCATATTAGATTCTGTTATGAAGTTCTGTTTAAAGAGAAGAAGGAAAAGTGAGGACAAGTTTTATGTAATATGGAGCATGATAACGTGGTTTTACGATTTATACACCTTGCTCATTTGGTCTCATTAGGAGAGGAGAATAAAGCGGGATTGGTTCAGAATATCTTTGTTACTTATAGAGAATTGAGAGGCAGCAATGGGAATTTTGCCGCCTTTATAAAGATGACGCCGAGCTAATAAGCAGCACCCACCGCACGCTGATGTGGGCTGATGTGAGAGCAAAAAAGCTGTCACCTTTAACGAAAAAACAAACAAGTTCTTACAGCATTGCCGATTACGATTTTTATAAACTTTGTGAAGTGAATTACTGATTTCATCATGATTTATGACTTTTATTTCATATTCATCTATTATTATGCGTGATTATGTTTATAAAAGAGGATATGAATGTAATACAAATTTTATTAATTTACATTCCTACGCTTGTCTCGCGTGAATCGAGATTAACGCTGATTTCCCGTTGGCGTGTTGCACTTACCTCATTACCAGTGGAATAATTAAAGTCCCTTGCTAAATTGCATCCTACATTTTGTTTTAAGTTTGAGAATTCATAATAGCCTTAATACATCTGAAGGTCTACATGAAGTCCATTTTTCGTGAGTAGGCAATTTATTCTATTTTTTAAATATCCATTCATTTCATTTCGATTCTTATTTAAATTATTGAACAGGCTCCTAATTTCACGCTGCCCCTGGCTGTACTTTATTTCTCTATTATTAAGACTAATATAATGACTACATACTGTGGTGATGACGAGAGATTCGTGTCTCGTAATTATAACGATTAGGGCTGCTTTTTTATTAACTTGAAGCGACCAAAAACACTTGCAAGGAGACAAGTAATCGCTTCTAAATGGAATCCGGGCATTCAGTGGAACTTAAGACGGAATAATTTTCGTTCGGGTAGACACAAAACTATCCCTCCTTTTACGATGTATATTATTCTATACGACCATACCAACCTTAATTGATGATCGATTATTTACTTAATTGTTTCTGATAGCAGTATCATACAATATATAATTATATTATTGACTGCAGAGCTCCTAATAGTGGGTCCATTCACGGACTTTGATGATGCAATTCTAATTATGACCATATAATAGGATTTCACGCTAATTGGTAGGTAATCATTTTCATATCTGGGGCTTGATTGCTCCAGTAATATCTATAACTAATTAATCAAGCGCAGAATTTGCTAATAGTTAAATCCTACTTAAAGGCTCGATTTTTTATGGTACAAAAACGAGTGTATAGTCTAAAAGATTAATAAATAAGACAGGAAAATGCTCATGAATTCATTTCAATCGGATTTAAATTGTATTATTTTTAAGTAACAAGAATTTTTGAGGCCACTACCACTGAAGTGCTGTGTAACAAGATATTTGGGGAGGGCAATCAATAGAAGAAAAAGATTGGAATTAAAAAAAAAAAAATTGGACAACCATAATTTTTTTTTTTTTTGCTCAAGAGAGGTTCAACACACGATAGAGATACAAAGAAAGAAAATCTCGAAAGAAAGAAATCAATACAAGAAATAGGGAACGTCATAACTGCCAAATGAGAAGATGTATAATAAAGACGGAATGGGTATATTACGAGAAGAATTGTATATATAAAAGAAATAAGTGACGAAAGATTGATGGCGCAATCAAAAATGACTTTACAATAAGTCTAATTAGTTTCTATGTACATCATCAGTAGAATTCCTTTCATTTGTATTACAGCGCAATAAAAGAGGGATCCGCAAACAGGATCGAATAAAGGATCGGACTCTATTATATGGCCAGTTAATATAGCACCTATTATATATTATGGAATGTGAAGAGAGAATAAGAGTTTATAAGACTGGACCATAACCTCTCAAGAGAAAATTCTATATAACATAGGCCTATATGATGATGGTCATCTAAAACCAAGATGAAGGACCACCTAGTTTACCACCCAGACCTCCAAGCCCCTTACCCAAGACGTTACCCAGCCGGCCGGCCACTTGATTCGTCACATTGCTGATCTTATTCACATAAGTGGCGGGGTCTAAAGATGTAGCGCTTCCAACGCTGCTCTGTGATGTTTCGCTAATCTTCACTTTAGATCGGGATCGATCTGACTCATCACCACCCATTTCATCATATCCACTGTAATTAGATGAGATTTGGTATTTAAAAATTGGTAATAAAAAAAATATTTTTAGAAATTTACCTCATTCCCATTGTAAGTGCGCAAGTGGCTTCTTCGGTCTGCATCCTGGTTGATACAGTCTGATACAGCCTCGAGTTCAAATTCTCTTCAATTACTCCTTGTAATTCAAAATCCGTGTACAATTTCTGAAAAAAAATTAGCATATTAATTATATCTTAAGATTGAGAGAATAAATTAAAGTAAAATAAAAGGAATCTTACATGCAGGATCAAACAAACTCTACAAAATAATAAATTATCAGGATTGGGGGTATCTAGTAAATCTTTCCAGCTCGGATGAGCTGCTGCTGTTCAGTTGCGATCCTCTGGGCCACTATGATGGCATCTCGGCCGTGCAATGAAGTCGGCAGCATCCCGTGAACTTCTAAATCAGCTGGCAATTTCTACGCGCGGTTTCATGCATTATAAGGGTATAAAAAAAGAATACATGCAGGATTGATATGAATGGGCAATCAAACCTTGACGATATGAGCTAGACAGGTACACTGGTAAGGATGTAATGAATGATTCATCCGGTCGGCGAGCCACGTTCCCAACATTTTGATTTGATCTGCATACCAAGCCTGATGATATAATAATTAGATTAGTTAATATCTTTATAATATGAAAAAGATATCATATACGTCAAAGAGGTTGAGGATCCAAAGCTCGTCGTTCACTTTCCCCCGGATTTGGTCCATCGAATTTCGGGTAAAGTTGACGTAAGCTTGTCCCAGATCTCGTCCCGATCCCGATACATTCTGCTTGTACTGTCATCAATTAAAAGCAGGCCAAAAAGAAGAAGGAGAAAGGAAAAGAAGAGAGAAAGCAAGAAAGGAGGATGAGGAAAAAGGTGATAAAGAGAGAGAGAGAGAGAATGAAAATGTGATAGAGACATGCGTGATAGACGCGCGCGCGATCCTTTTTCAATATGAATATAGATTAAAAAGTAGTTCGCCCTTGCTGTTTGAAAAAGTTCAGTGATGAATGATGAAGATTTAAAAAAAGAGTTTTAGAAGAGCATAACAAGAGTAGAGATAGCAATAGAGTAAAGAAGGTTTTTTTGTTCTCAAGCGTCATTACCGTAAAGGAGAGGATCGATCCTAAAATGGATCCTTCGTCGTAGCGGGCCAATTTGCTTATCACGGATTCGAGGACCGACAAAAGTCGAGCCACCACCCCTAGACATTCAATAAGAGATGAAATCAGTGTGCGATGACGTCAGTCGGTCCATCCATTTTATCGATCAGGATGCGGCAGAAGCAAAACAAAGGGGATCTACTGCGGAATTTTTTATTATTATTTTTACCTTGTGACATGGTGGATGACGTCCTTTCGATGAGCTCGTCAATTTTCGTATGATATTGGTGCTATTATAGAAAGAGATGAAGTTAGACATAAAAATCGATATCCTCTTAAAGGATTCAATGTACCACATCCACACCGTCCACGGCGCAGAGTTTGAAGGATTGCTGTTTAGCATCGAGGACGACGTTGACCATGGCGCAGAGCTCTGCCGGAAGGACATAGTCGGTGGAATTGAAAGTGACTCCCTTTTTCAGCCATGTCTGGAACGCATTTTCCGTCCTAAAATAAATAAAATGATGCTGAATCAGGATCAATTTTACATCAGGATCGTTAAGTTGATACCGCTGAATGCAGGATTCGATCATATCGCACGCCATTAACTTTAAGCGCTGCTCTAGATGGCGTGCAAACTCGGCATCCGGCCAATGTAGATCATGGATAAAAGATTGCAGGGCATCCAGTTTCCAGAACAGGTCCTCAGATGTCGAACAACCATTCCTGATATCATCTCTCAAATTAGCATATTTAACACAAATTTTCAAATAAAATGTATATACCCTTTGATCTCCCATTTTTCCTTCTCGAATCCTTTATGGATGGATTGAGCTATGCTGGATTCCATCAGATCTACATAGCGGACAACTTGCGGCGCAAATGTATCCCGAAGGTGCTGATGAAATCTTCCATTCTTCAAGTTATCTGAATTTTAAAATAATATCTTTCATACTTTTCTATTTAAAAAATTGATAGATAATATATTATACCATCCATCCTAAGGTAATCATTAAGGATCTGAAAGAGAGGGAAGGAATCCCACGTATCGGGGAGCTGTTCCCCGAGGACGGCATCCATATCGACGGCGAAGAAAGACCAAAATATCTCGGCATGTTCGACCAAGAGATCGCTGAACCAGGCGAAAGCCTTGAAAAGGAAACATTTACGTTTTATTCTTTAAAAACATGATGTATCGATTAGATAGGAAGTGTATATATTAGAAAAAGGTGGTACTATCATATCTATATAAACAAAACAACAGAAAACATGTATAATAAGCAGAGGACAACAACATAAATGCAGGCATGTATATAGAGGTGTGCTGGCGGATAGATATACAAAAAGAGAGAAGAACTCGATGGTTTTTCTTTTAAATACTCACTTGATCCTTTAGTGTGTAAATCGGTAGCGAAAGAGAAGGATTGTGTGTAGGGATGAAATGAGAGAGAAACAGCGATGAAAGAAAACACAACCATCACCACCGGAAGAGATATAGAAAGTAGGAATTATATAAATAAAAAATGAAGAAGAGAAATAAAAAGGATTTTTTTTTCTTCTTTTTTTTTTTTTGTTGGTAAATAACAGTCACTCACCCCTTTGAAAGCCTGAGAGAACAACAGACACCGAACAAGCAGCAAGGCAAAGGTTGAGGGACAGATAGAAAGAGATAGAGAGATAGAGATAGATAGATGGATAGAAAAAGAGCAGGGAACAATTAACTTCTTTTTTCATGAAACATTTAAGCGGCATTTTCGTTCTTGTGTAACGTTTACGAGTACACCAGACAATGAATATTGAATTCATCTTTTTTTTTTTTTACATTAAAACAGTTTTCTTTGAAACGGGACGACAATGACGTAAATTTACAATGATTTTCTCTTGAAATTAGTTCTCTTTTGAAACATTGAAAGTTTTACCTCGGCATAGTGCTCCTCATTTTGTTGAAGAAGATCGACGCAGAGCTCTGCAAGGTGTATCAAATCTTCCAGTTTCTTCATAGGTGGAACACCGATCATTTCACCGCTCAAATCATCTGATGTAAAGCAATCTTTAATTTACATTCTTAATTACTAGTTTTTGAAAGAAAAAAATTGCATTTGGGGAAGGTGCAAAGTACCTTGGACAGTCGTCTCGGCTCCTGATTGGACGATTTATATTTTAAGCGGTAAGAAAGCGATATTTGAAATGAAGGAAAAAAATCAATAAAAAGACCAATTAAAAAAAGACAAATTGATGACTAACCTTCAACTTTAGCTTCACTGGCCAGCTTGTTATAATTGATTAGAGCTGCATTTTCAAGACATTTTTTTATAACAGCCCGGACCTCATCAACCGGAACTGGGGTCATGATGTCTTTCATCAGCACCTGAAAGAAAAAAAAAACTGTCATCACAAGTGTCTCTTCGTTATATTTGAAAGAGCACGTACTCTTTCCATTAGAGATAACGTTGCTTTGAGAGCACCTTCCGGTCTTCCAAAAGGAAAACAGGATCTATTATACAAGGATCGATATTCAGTTTTTAATATAAAAAATTTTAAATTAAGAAACCTGAAATTTGTGATTTGGAATTCGAGATGAACTCGAAGGCGTTCCTTGATATCCTGGAATTTGTCTCTCTCTTCGTGAGTGACGGTACCGACACCATCCGGTCTAATACAACACATAAATTGCTTTGACAGTTAATCGATTGTAAGTTATGTATGAATAATATGAAAGACAGAGGGAGACAGAACATATAGCATTCCGTGAAGATTGGTAAAAGGGTAGATCGTATGACACAAAAGACACGACATTCTACCCAATGAATATAGTAGTATAGAGACAATATACAACAATAAAGGCTATGAATAATACATCAATGACGAGACAAGAGAAAAGGGTAAGAAGGTTGTTTGTTATGTTTTATAAATGGGGTTGACGACGAAGAGAAGCAGGCATTTTGTTTAAGCCTACCTGGCAGGGGCAAGCACGTCCCCGTCCGAGTGGCTAATTTGCACATTTTTTTTTATATAAAGCTTTATTTTTTGTTCAGGTTTTTATAAAGTAAGAAAAATGTCTCTTTTGTTTAGTACAGGTATTAGATAATAGTATCATGGCACAACAGATATTTAAATGAAGAACATCGAAAATTAGATTTTTTTAATTATTATAGTATAAAATGCTGGTAGCTCGCCATAATGAGCACCATTTTCTTTATTAGAATAATAAGGAAACAGAGCAAACATAACTGCACCCAACTTTACTGAATATATACTTTTTTCTTTTTAATAATAACACTCAATTACCGAATAGAGCTAAATGAGATCATTATAAGAAAAAAAAAACTACTAAAATTTTCTTTTGTTAAAAGTTTTCCGGTAAACATCAATCAACTACTTTTTTCTTTCATCTTTTTTTTTTCTTCCCCCCTTAAAATAAAAAGAAGAAATATCGTGAATATGTATACCGGTTGCCATGGACGTGAGAAGCGCAGAAGGCGAACGAATAGTGGATGAGGGTAGGATCGATCATGAGTCCCCGTTCCGCACGGTAGAGAAGGTCCGCCAAGTAGAAGAGGTGCCTGTAACAGCCTCGGACTCCGTAACGGGCGCAATACTCGTCTAAAACGAAGATTTGACCGGGAGAGAACCAGCCCTATATATCGGGATAGTGGGATTCCATTTTAGATGGGGATCAGTCACGCTCGAGCAAACAATCTAGAGCGAAGGAGAAGAAAACGCAACCGAGTGGAATCTCACCAGGGAACAGAAGGGATCGTTCAGCCGGAAATCGAGCGTCAACGTCTGCACCAGTTTGAAGAGGGTCGAGTGGTCGAATTTGACGGGATCCGCAGAAATGTATTCCTCCATTCCGTGCTTACGGGCTCTATCCGTGTCTGCCATAAAAAAAATTCAATTATAAAACTTTGTTTAATGACTTTGAAAATGTAAAACTTTATATAGGCCTAGAGGAATAGAAAGTTAACTTTTTCAAGGATTATGTTATACCTCCTTGAATTTTGGCGATTGTGGAGCTTTTCCCGGACGGAGTGAGCGGAGGTGCTGGTTTGTGCGACTGGCCCGTGGCCCGGTAGAGGGCCATCACCCACAAGTGGGACTCTGCCTCATCATCCGCCGCAAAGACGACACTGTCCCCTTCTTTCACAGCATTAAAAAAGAATCTTCCGCCATCCAGATCTAATTTAAGAAAACCCGATTTCATTTTTCTGTTTCATTTATCATAAAACTAATTCATTTCTTACCCATTCCGACCATCAAATTTGCTGCGAAATGTTATAGAAAGCAAATAAGCACAAACAATTATATATTAGACTGAAGCATCAAATATTAATAATTACCACTGGCAGCTTCGATGTAGTCCACCGTGTATCCATCCAGCTGGAACATTTCCGATGGCTCCGTCTTCTTTTCTTTGTAGCTGCACATGGCGAATGTGTACTGAGAGACTTGGACGAGGACGCAGTAGCGTTTCTTCCATTTCTTCCAGACTCCTTTACCCCAGGCATAGAGATAACTATAAGAAATGGTTCTTGTTAGTTTCACGCTTGACATTTCGCGGTTACAATAAAGTCTTTCAAATGATCAGCTGCTGAAAGGATTTGCGAAGCAGCAAGATGCGTTTCTCATGTTGACATTCACAACATAAAAGAGAGAGTAGGCTTTACCCGCAGTGTTTCATGTTGAGAGGTTTGTCCATGCGGCAGGCGATCTTGATCCTTAAATCCTTATCTGCAGCATTCTTAGGCACTTCCATCTTGTGCCATTCGGGGAACTAAGAGAGAGTAGTATTGTATGTATACATGTTTCAAACAGCTTTAAGCAAGGGAAACTTGCTAGTTTACTTTGGAAGCTAATGGAGTCGGACGAAGTATAATTCTGCCCAGCTCTTTGTCCTCGAGTGCAAACATTCCTTCCGCCTCGGCGAAGAGCTTCATCTTAACCAACGGCAGCGGATGAGTGGTGGTGAAATCCCCCTGCGTATCCCACCTAATAACATGCATACATTATATAATCCTTGAAGTTCTACATCAGATAATCGCCCACTCACATTGGTTTAGAAGCTTCTGCTTGGTCCGTCTGAAGCTTTTCGCCGCCTTCCACTTCCATGGTACAGTAAACGATCCTGTTTGGAGCCAAGGATTTGATTCCTTTGACTTCCATTATGATCACCTGACAAGATAGTGATAGAAAGAATTCATTTATATTTCTGTTCTTCTGTAAGGATCACAAGTCACGATCGATCCATCAAGAAAAGACAATCGAGGAGGAAAGCATTAACTATAAATGTGTATAGGACTATCCGTTTAACGATCCGTCTTGTCTATAACGAGATTCATCCTTATTCCGGCGTCGGCGCAGTCTGAAATGAGCACTACATAACAAAAACAAGGAGACGTACTACTGTATACTGCATCTTATATATTGGAAAAGCAGGATAGCAAACAGAATATATCGAAAGGACTATACAGAGGCGCTTCTGTCTTCTCTTTGAGTACTCAGCAGGATCGATCAAACGGGTTTTCCTCATATCAGCCTTCGGCACTAACTTATACTGTACCTCGAGCGTAAAAGAGAGGACGATATCCATCTTTGACAATGTAGATTCGACGTCAGGACCATCTTGATCCAGCCTGGAAAGTGATCCTTGGGATCTACTGTTTAGACCAGCAGCACAGCAGTGTATATGCAAATCGTGAATAATAAAAAATGAACTACGACTATGATAATACACTCAGTATTATTATGGTTTCCCAATCTCTTTCATGTATATCATATGATTTAAACTTGCCTGAGCAAAGAGCTTCTCCTTTTCCTGAAGCGATTTTCGTTCAAAAACAAAAAAAAGAAGAGAAAAGCATATCCATCAAAATAATGGTATAAAGGAAAATAGCCCAAAACAAGATCACTCCTTACCCGCTGACGTTGTAGCGTTTGAAGCGCTGCAAGCCATATCGGGAGTCTGCGGATCCTTTACTGACCGGCAAGGACTCTAGATTGGCCATCAGCAAGTTGATGGACGATTTGAGCTCCTCGATGTAGAGTACTTCCATCTCTTTCAGTACAAACTTGGGCATCAGCTTACGATTCTGTCCATTTGAGAGGATAGATGTGTATCCATTTTCTATTAAGTGATCCTATTTATATAACGACATTACCTTCTCCATTTCGGCGACTTTCTGGAGACGGCCGTCTAACTCTCTCCGGATAGCAGCTGCTTGTTCGTCCGATGAATCGAGCTAGACAAATATTTATTACTTTAATCTGTTAGAAAATAATAATAGTCTCTATATAAATCTCACTTGTAAGGCGTTGAACAAGAGCTGGTGCTCAAATTTCTTAACTCCGAGGATCTGTTGGAACAGATCATAGAGCTGCTCCTTTGACAAGGCCAATTCGCTGTGAAGGTTCTGATTTTGTGCCTGTTGCTGCTGAGCTCTAGGTCCTCCAGGTCTTCTTGAATCATCCTCGCCCACTCCTTTTTAGCATAATCACGACAAAATGATAATTATACGCCAGCGTTCATTCCAGCATCAGATTACCGTATCTTCTAATTATATCCAGCAATTCTAAGAATTGCCCTAATATACATGGATATTACACAAAATAATGGCAATGGAGGCATCGTTGTTTAATAACCAGATTAATGGACACAATACCCTACATGGAATTGTAGTTAATAATAGTCGTGGTTAATCAACGAACTATTTATATCAGTTAATGACTGCGCACTGTCAGTTCTCTTTATAGCTATTGTTCTTTCTAATTAGCTGTACAATCAGCTAATTACTATAGTAGAAGAAATCATTTTTATTGTATACTATACCTTTAAATATGGCGTCAAACTTGACCATCCAGGAGGTAAGTACAGTTTCCTTGGAAAGTCCGTCAATGTCCGGCAAAGATCGCACCCTTCGCTCCACACTGAGCCTGAAAACGTCCCTGAAATCCTGAGAAGAGAGGCCACCAGCTGCCACAGCTCTTAGAACTCGATCCGAGCGGAGGAAAAGGTCCATGTAAGATTGGACGGCGTTGTGAAACGCCTCATCCGCCAGGATTGGAGTCTCACCTTTCAGGAAGCACTGAAATAAACCCACGTATACAAACAAGCAATCATTCACGCTCTACTGAAGATCCTAGAAGGATAAAACTCACCTGGAAACGCTGTTGGAGCGACTCGAGCTGTTGCTTGGAGACTTTGAGTTGCCTCTTGGTCATGTCCGTCGGCTGTTTGGCGTTGAACGGATAGGCGACGCAGCGGGAGACAAAGACATAGAGCTGCAATCGTCTCTTCCTCTCTTCTTCCTCCCGCTCCTGACGATCCTGAAAATCCTGTTCGAGCTTATCACTCGTTAAGGATGGAGAAGGCGAGATGGGCCGAGGTAAGGATCCGCTCCTTCCTGTGTGCGACGAGTTGAGCGACGGGGAGTGCAACGCGCTGGCCGGCGCCATCGCTCCTCCTCCGCTAGATGAGGAACCGCCGCCACCGCTTCCGTCCACCATCATAACGCCAGGCGATCCTGACCTGTCATAAATTGTAATTTATATTGCTGTTACCCGAGACCTACTAAATCCATTACAAAGAAGGGGGGTTTTCATTCTTTCCAGTCATATATATATCTACACGATCCCAGCAGCAAGAGAAGAACTTTGCTGGTCTACAGCAAAAAATAAATCAATAACTTGAAAGGTCCCGCATCACAGTGTTCTCCCCGCCCGTTAAGTGGATCCTAGCCGGGAGCGCTAGCACTCAATCACTCCCTCTCAACAACAACACAAAAGCGCGTTTCATCATATCTTCAATATTTCAATATTTTTTTTCTTTCTTTTTGTTTTTATCAAAAGAGTTTGGAGGGACTCTCTGCTAGCAGAAGCAATCGCATCTAATGCATCATTAATTATCAAGAGGATCGATTATTTGGTATGTATACACAGCGCTAGCGATACTTAAGCGCCGATATATCTCCATGGTGACCATCCCAGGATTGTCCCCTATAATTGCAGAAGTACATCATCATCACAGTCCAATAGAAAAGATCCTTTCTTCCAGTTCCGGCCCCCTCTGGTGTATTAGGCACACCATTCCCGAGAGAGAGAGTCTGTTCGTTGTTGTTGTTGTTGAGTATATAGCAAAGAGATCCTGACGAATAACATGGACACGACGTGATGGGAGTTGCTTCTGCGAAGCTGCGCTGCAGCACTTTCTCTTATCAAAGAAAATATATATATACACACATTCAGTGCTGCTGGCCCGGGCAGCAAGCTCGTATTGATCGATCCTTGTTTCCTTCTACTTTTTAAACGTTCCTTGAAGCATCGTTTGTGAAAAAGAAAGAGAAACTTGATTTCTAATTGTTCGCATTAAGTGTTATTGGTTGGGTCACGTTTCTTTCGTGGAATCCTTTACAGTAATGGTTTACGATGAACACAGAATGTGTGGCAGCATCAATACTACTACTTGAGAATACAAGTGGATATAGCGAGTTTTGCTAGTTACCAGGGTAACAACATACTTGGAAGCGACAAACCATTATATATATAAAGGGTCTATCATTACTATTGATCGAAGAGGTGCAGCATGTGCAAAATAATCAGACCAACTGTTGAATATCTAGAATTATGACAGCAGATGACCGTCCTTATCTATTAATATAATCGAATCTTTGTCACTCCATATAGTGTTGATTAATCAATTAAGGACATCTGTCACGTCCAGATTGTCTTTCATTATAGTTATATAACCATCTGTATTATTATGAATATACCTTGGTAGGGTGCTGGATGATGCAGGGACATCGAGGCTGTTGGAGGCGGAGCCGTAGGTTGAAGCAAGCTACAGATGGATGAGCTGGGACAGTACCGGTGATGCTGTTAGAGCCAAGGTTCCCTCCTCCTCCTCTTTCGCTGGATCCTAATACGGAAGGATGAGCGGCTGGTAAGGAAGATGAAGGATGATGGGACTGGTTGAAAGATGAGGCCGCAATGACCGCTTCCTGCCGGCTAACCCGTTGGGAATGATGATGAACCTCCTCAACTCCCTCATCATCGCTCTCCTCCTCCGAAGAACTGGGATCGATCATCTTCTTTTATTATAGAGTTCCTAGCTAGGAAGGAAAGAATAAATAATAATCAGCATCTTTTTATATTATACGATGAGCGCGAGAAACCTTTTTCGCGTGGCTAGGAATAATTGACTACGCCGCACCCCAACTTTCTCGTCCTCCTTTATTGAATATATAAATAATGGAGAGACGAAGAACATTTCGATCCACTATAGAAATATACGAAGAGAGAGAAAGTCGATTGCTGATGATAGATGCGGTCGACCTTTTTCCGTGTCTTCGCGTAGTAGTATATGGCATGCCACGAAACTTTCTCTAATCGAATAGACTGTCGAAAAAATGAAGTCTTATACATATACGCTACATGTATATGCGCGTCGACGGAAGTGGAATCGATCAGCATCATCTAACTTGAATGTCAGGGAAAAAAAAGAAAGAAAAACTGGCAGCTCTATGGATCGATATGATTGCTTTGCGCATTGAATCGATAACAGAGAAGACAGAAACAGAAAGAAAAAACTAACTTTATCCTTTTGCTACTGCTGTCGACGGGTAATTGACCTTCATCCCTTACTGGCGAACGTACATCACTCTCTATCCGGCTTCTCTATAGCCGGGCGATATATTCACGCTCCCGCGGGACACAAAAGAAGGAGAAGAAGCAAAAAAAACTATGTATATTTTTTTGAATGGGTTAAAACGGAAGACCCACGCTTTTTTGGCTCCTGTCCCATATAAAGAATCGCAAAATGGCCAGTAGGGCGCGAAAGACGTCGCCATTATTTAATGCCCACCCTAGCAAGCGTCATCATATTCTTGTTATATAGCTGTCCGCCGCAACCAAGCCAGAAAGAGGATGGTGCAATAAAAAAAAATCCAGAAGGATCCGTTAAATGGTTTCTTACGTCGTTCATCAACAGTGGGCTGGCTGCGCTCCTTAATATCCTTTTATATTACACAAAGTACATCACCCTATATAGTCAGCAGGCTAGGATTCTATGCCATCATCAAGGATCATGCTTGTAAAGTTCCCGATAATCCCGATACTTTGGGAACTATAATAAACGGGTTAGGATTTCGTGTGATTAAAGGATCCAATTAGCTAGGGTTTCCTCCCCTGCAGCAGCAGCAGCATATAGTCCATTAAAGAAGAAGCGTCAAACACGAGAAGGAGAGGCTCGTCCTTGATGAAACCCGAACAAAAGGATCGAAAGAATAAAGCTGCCGCTGCTGCTCCTGGCAATCACTTATTCGCAGACGCCAAAGAAAGAATCCCGGCAAGAGCTTTAAAGAAAAAAAAAAGGACCACACGTCCTTCTAAGCAGATCGATATGTCCATGCTGGACTTATTCTTTTGTGTGTTGTCGGCATCATCAGCAATGCTGCAGACATGTACAACACACACATACAAAAAACTTCATTCAGGATGCAAATTGAGTTTATAGAGAAGCGGTGCATCCTTACGTAACCAAATAATCTCAACTAGCAGTACAGCAGCTAAAGTGTATAGAGCTTGTCTTAATCTGTTTGTATGTATCTCTTTTCAGAAGAGAGAGTGATATATCTTTTGTGAGCTCGGACAACATCAAAGTTGACCGAATGGATAGTGCTTCCATATAGCAACGAAGAAAGAGACCTATATCTGTGTTGACTCGGGACAAATATGGACGGTTCTTACACACCGAGTTAGGCAAACAGCTGCCGCAAAACTCTCCAAAAAGAAAAGAAAAGTTGACCCTCATCATATACCTACATCAGGATTGATAATATCATCATCACGTAGCTAACTTTTTTGGCGGGTGATATCTTTCTGAAAATCCTGATTAAGGAGTGTTCTCTGAAGAAAAAGTTGGCGTTAATTGCAAAAAAAAAAAGAATCCTTTAATGGGTCCACATACAGATATTACGCCATGATCGTGTGCGTACAGCCGTCGCTGCTGTGTATGTACCGCAGTTTGCTTCTGTGCGCTCCACACACCCCTTTTTTCCCGTTTTATCTATCCCGCCCCGACGGACGATCAATACGACTGAGGTGGCTCACGCGTGCAGCACCCTCCGTCGGCTAACTCTACTTCTGTTGCCCGCCTTTCTCGCTCTCTCTCTTTTTCAATGGTTCTTTTCTCAATGTATTAGTTAAGTGCTCTAGTGCGGGATCACGTTGACTCTTAACACGCAATCCTTAATTTCGATTTTTAACTCGAAAATAAACAGAATAAATAGGGCACAGGTGTTTCATATACCTTAATAGTTTACTCTCAATGAGTCACTTGCTTTTCAAAAGTGTCCAGCTGGATTCCCACCAAAAAAGTTGGAAGTTTTTTGTTTGCTTTGTCTAGAAAAAGGCACTATTATAAAAGATATATCCTTTCTTTTGAATGAACACAATAACAGAACACACACACAACACAATCGGATATGATGGTGTTGCTCCAGCACCACCACAGGGCTGAGAAGCACAGCAGCTTCCGGCCGATAGGTCTGCCCGACTGAGCGGCGAGTAGCTCACTGTCATGGCTGCCTGCGGAAAAAGAGCAGGCGGCGCGCAAACGCAGACTTCAAGCACACAATTCAAGCGGGAAACAACAGCCATCTAGGGAGTGAATCAAGTCGTATTCCAAGGAAATCAGCAGGGAAGGTTTTTGGATATTTGCAGACAATACGTATGCATTTATGTATGTAGAACGAGCGTGGCAGTATATTTACATAGTAAGTATGGCCCAAGAAAAAAAAGGATCAGTGAGATGTGTTTTTGGAGGGGAGAAAAATAGAGAAAAGGGGAAAAAATGTAAAAAAAAAAAGAGAAAAAAAAGTGATGTCTTCCCCTTTTAGGGTAAGGCAGCGTATTTTTTTGTTTGTATAACATAACGATAGACGTGCGCATCATCCGTTGTTTTCTTCTTATTTATTATTATTAGGTTTCAATGGGTTCTAATATTTGGAATGAGGATCAACATTCTGTTGATGTAGGACCCGGAGGGGCTGCATAACGATTTTGTCATCCGCATCCGTTTCGCACAGATATTTTCCTGTATTTAAATATTTATTTAATTTAATAAAAAAAAGATATTTCCATTTTACGAGTACCTGCAACGAAACGTCGTTTCACCAAAGAGGTGCGATACCGGGCGAGACAAGTTCCATTTCCGCTCCGGATAGAGTGGATCCATCACAGCCGAAATGAGCTGTGACGGTTGTTGGACTTCCAGAGGATCCACTCATATTGAAACGGGCCCGAATGGATCCCAAGTTAGCACCTTCCGTCTCCATAGACATCTCTGGGAGCTTCCATAGAGCTCGGCTGCTATTTGGCATCCTGCAAAGAAATAAATAAAAAGAATTGTTTAAGAAGCAATCATTGTGGGAAAAAGAAAAAGTTCTCTTTCACGGTACCATTCTCCATCAGGCTTGGCCTGCATCGACGTCACAGCCCCTTCAATCGGAATGGAAATCATCAAATTGCGGAGTGGGCGCGGATGCGGCCTGAGCGTGGGCGTTGAATTTATAGTCGAGCCGAACATCCGTTTGAGAGGATTCGCATTTCCAATAGGCAACCATGTGTAAAGGTGCCGATCCCGCTCCACTCTGACACTTCACTTGATACTGTAAATATAGAACCAATTTATTAAAGTGTCAAATCTGATTTTATTTTTATTTATTTACTTTGAGAATATCGACGTTAAAGTAGGATGCAGATGGGTTCTGCTCTGCTTGTCGCTTCAACAGCATGGTCAACTGAGGCATGTTGAAGTGGAAAGACGGGCTCAATGCTCATCAAATCATGTTCCCTAATTAATAAATGTTTAAATGAAGTAACCAAACAAAGAATTTAAAAATAAAAGCGAAATATTACATGACAAGCACTTGTTTGTTCGGGTACTAAATTCTCAAGTTTGTGGAAATTGCGGATCCTGAAGGATATCGGAGGAATACTTCCACTAGGTTGAGAATTCATGAGCTGGATCAAACCGGCCGGGAATGATACATCATATCGCCTCCAATGCGAACTTGCACCTGTTTATTCACACAAGATTAACTTTTATACTCCCTAATTATTCATAAACAAAAAAAGAATATCTAAACCTGGCTTCATCCGGTCCGCGGAAAGGGCGTGAACCACTTCTTGGAACGCAACAGCCAACGGGATTGTATCTACACCCATGGCAGCCGCTCCCGAAGAAGGCATACTGATCGTCAGAGGCGATGGACCCGCCGATCTGGATGCCGGCCGGCTCAGAGGTGTCGGCGATGTCGACAATGTTGATTTAAAATCAAGGCTGACGACAGAATCTGCTCTGGCAACACCGGAACTGTTATTGGATTGGAGTGTGAGAGGACTGGCGGCCGTTAGACGTGATGTAGACTCCATTCCTTTACGTGAAGGAGGTCTGGGAACGGCAATGGCTGCTTAAGGTCGGTGTGCTCCCTCTCGAATTGGGTGCAGGCAACCCTCGGCCCTGTTTGGGTGGAAGTGCTGGAACAATTTCTCCAACTTCGTCGAATAAATCTTCCCCACCAGCTGGAAAAAAAGAAGATTAAATATTTTTAAAATTAATTTTAGAATAATTAATTTACCTGGCGTTGCTGTATTGTGACGATTGGAGGGAGAACCCGTTCCGGATGGTGATACCAACCGAGCCGTAAGATGCACCTATCGTTGGCGTCGATGAGTCTGAATTTGTGGGACTCTGGAAAAGTTCAACCGACTAGATCGCTACTCGATTTCCTGTGATGAAATTTTAGAATAAAATGAGATCAAATTGTAATCTAATAATAATACATACCCACTGCTGAGCTGCGATGTAGAATAGGAATCGATCGACGTATTCTTCCGGCTCTGTGAGTTCAACGATAAAGTGTAAGAGGGAGCTGTTCTATTATTATTAATGCAGCATGTCTTACTGCCGTGTTGAACATTGAAGTATTGATGCTGAAATTTTCTATCGTCGCTTTCAATTCATCAACGCTTGCAGCACTCGGCTGGTTCGCTCCGTTGGAGATGGGCTTGATCTCGACATGCAGCTTCCGCTCCGGTTCGTCATCTATCAAAAAACAAAAAAAAAAGGTTAAAGGTTCACTGCACATCATCAAAGCGGAGCACATTCATTCAAACTTACCGGAATCAGCATCCGAGCTGGAATAGAATCCACTCGTCTTTTCGTTTGTACTCCACGCTTCGTCCTTTGGTCGGATTGTATAACCTTCTTCATCCACCCGGACTCCATCCGATGAGGATGCGATAGATGAGGTAAGAGGGGCAGCAAGGGCGGATGCAGTAGCCTCAATTCCCGTTGCCGTTGATACGAGAAAATCATCCGTCCTTGCTGCTGCTGTGGTGCAAAGAGATCCTTATCACGACTGCTATCCCCTCCACTTCCGCCGACGCTTATCCCGCTGCTTCCGCCCAGTGTTCCACCGCTCGGTTCACCTTCACTCTTGACGCTGGATGCATCCGAATCTCGCTTCTTTTTAGAGACCTTTTTATTGTCTTTTTCCTTCTTCCGGTCACGACGGCTCCTCAGAAACCCTAAAAATCCCGTTGGGAAATTTAAATTTACACATTTAACAAGACACACTTCCGACGGAGGAGGATAAACATAAAAACAAATGAAACACGAAACGTTTACATGAGAGACGCCCCCTTTCATACGAATAGAACATTTGACAAATATGCCAGGATCGGAGATGGAATTTTTTAAAAAAATACTACCGTCAATATTTAATGAAAAAAGATGAGCATGCGTTATTACAGAATAGATTAAGAGGGGGTAAAAAAAGTTTTGAAAAAAAAAGAGAAAAGAAAAGAGAGATAGGCAAGTTTCACCTGCAGTCCAAGAAGCGATCCCCAATCCGCCGGAGATGGAAGGTTGAGCGGAGGAGGACGATGTAGAAGTAGAGCGAGGAGGCGATTCGTCTGTTTTTTATTCAATAAACCATTTTTTTTCTCTTTTTCCGATTGATTAAAAGGAAGTTTTGTTATTAAAAAAAGGGGAAAGGGGAAAAATAAAATCCAACACCAATAAAATAAAAAGCAAATCAAATTAGTACACAACTACCACCAGACGGGAGGGAAAATAAAATAATAAAAAATCAATACCCAACATCGTCAACGATATAAACAGCAGGA